>JACGCM010001586.1:2400000-3000000 GCA_014058105.1 Kingdonia uniflora
CATATTTGTCCCATATTCTGCAGCTCCCCGGCTCATAATATTTTCTTCCAACGGTGCTCCACACTAAGCACGAGCCTCAAATTCATTTGCGATACTAATTCTGCCAAAATGTTCAGCTGTGTAGGTGTGTACTATTTACAGGTACATATACTTACAATACTTGAATAGTGCCTATGAATGTGTTTGGCAATTCATTTACAACCTATTAGAGGTTTATAATCCATTGAACCTTATTGTCACCTGACTTACGTATAGGGATTTAGATAAAATAACGATGATATTTTCCAACTAATCTTGGAAACATCCTCAGCATTGACTATCATATCTTCCCCCAATACTGGGAATATCGGCTCATCAAAGTTACAATCTGCCCTGCAGTATATATACGTTGCCAGTGGGGCTTCAAATATTTAGTGATAAATGTGAATCATAACCCACATAATACCAGGCTGACGTTGAGGGTCTCATTTGCATATATTATGGTGGTACGATTGACACCTATACGGAATATCCAAATGTTTGTCGATGGGCAACACCAGGCTCCAACCCAGTTGCTAGTCACATTTGGGAAAAAATTTGATGACTTTCTATGGGGAGAACCCTAATAAGTGCTGTGGGAACAAGAATGCCTATCCCACATACTAGCCAGAAGTTGTGATCGTAATAACAGTGGCCTAACGATTCTCCTAAATCTCTTGATTAGGTTCTTCACCAGATATGGTATGGGGTACTCACGATGCTCAATCATCTATCCCATTTAGTATTAAAATAATCATCAAAAGCCTGTGAGTCCAACTCTCGAAAGACTTTGATCGGTTAATCCAGGAACTGAGCCTGTGATCAAATGATTTAACTAAGAAGTTATCCTAACATTGCATTCCTAGATTTTAATAATAGGCAAACGTAAGATCATCTCCTAAATGCGTCTATTATGACCAAAAATACTTAAGTGGGCCACTATGTGGATAAATAGGTCTACATTTGTCTTCATGGATGCATTTGAAGCAAAGGCTGGAGATCCCACTCTACCTTGGTCATACTTGGATAAAATAATAAATATTCTTTGAAAGTAATCGTTACACGTACACTCTCTGTATCTTCTGTCCTTTTAAAATTTTTGAGATGTAATTCCGATAATCCTCCTCACTATCCTAGCCCTGAGGAGTGTATTATAAATCGTTCCAATAACATATTCTAACTTTTAGACATAAAGAAAATGTACAACACCTTGTCTGTCATTTTCTCTGATAGTCATTATGTGATAAGTGTTATTATGTATTTCCCTAAACTCAGTAAAATCTGGTGAGATTTACTAGTATATAAAGTGGACTAGATACCCCATATCGTACCGTTAAAGAGTAATAGCGTGATACACTCAATGCGTTCTATCATGTTGGTCGTCCCAATGATATTCATAACATCCCCAATGGATAAAGTTAAAGAAAAGAAATATGTTCATATCTAAAAAGGACCGAGTGCGTGGTACTAATGTCTCTTAGACATATGTCGCCACTCATTCAATTATCGGTAATGCTTAATGAGCAGATAGATCTATAGGCGGGTTGTATATAGTAGATCAACTATCATACATGGAATTTAACATCCTAAGCAATAAATTTACAAAAGAAAATCAAAGAACAATCTCATAGATGTGATACCGTACCAGTGCATGTCACGAGCCTTCTATTAAACTAAACACTGAAGAATTCCTAACTCAGTCAATGATAGAACTAATAAAGCAAAACTACTACTATCCAATAAGTAAAGTTACTACTTGGCAATGCTCTCAAGGTAACATCATTCATCTACTGAGAATTTACTACTGTTTATTCTTAGAACTTGATCCAAAGCTGCATTGGTATCATAGGAGAAATCTAATGTCACAGACTCTGCTGTTACGAGGCCTGTATTAGCTGTGATCATGTGATATGTCTGGGGTTGATCTTTATAGATCATCCGGGGATCCCGTGCTCGACTATCTCGTATCCATTTTAGAATTCTTCCTATTCTATTTTGGTCAATTGGTAAACTTCTTGTTCCCCTTGCCTCAGGTTACTGATGGCTAGAATTTAATCATACCATTGTTATCACCTTTCGTCTATCCATGGTTGCGACCCTGTTCATAATTTCCCTTGTCACTAGACCTAACATTGTATGACTCTAGCATATACTTACTCTTAGTAGGCATAAGTTTGAGGTTCCTGACTAGTAGCTCATTGTTTTATTCAAAAATGAGAAAAACTTGAATCAGGTCTGCGGGCATAGTGAACTATCAAATGTTGCCTCGAAAGAACAATATTGGATGTGTAGAAAGTTTAATAGATTTCACAATATCTCTATTTACCTTAACTATTTCTCCATGTGTGATTATAGTAGAGTTGCACTGCCGAATGACCCTATTTACTATGAATATGAGGGGTATTAGATGTTTAGCTGACAAGTGGTCCACCTCGTAGTCTACTGGGTTCCTAAGATAGGAAGATTATTCATGTCTTTGAACTAATATTCTAGGGTACTATAGGTTACTATCAGTACCTATATACCTCTAAATATTATCATGTAACATCTAATTGTACATAGGTATGTAAAATTGATTCCTCGGATACCAAGTTATTAGATATAAGACTAAGTCAATTTTCAATTGAGCTTTAATTATTTATCATTGACAATTATCTATGATTTAGATATGACTCCCAGCTGTATTCTAAATTAGTCTTGGTTTCGTATTATCTATGATCCTTGATCATGATAATTAGTATCTAAGAAGCATACCATTAATATCCTATTAGCTATCGTAAGATAGTTAAATAGGTATTAATTCATATACTTATATTACATATAAGTGAGTTAGTTTTTCTATATAAGACACCCGTTCCCAAAAAAAATTAATAAATAATTTTCATAAAAAAGGGCCCCCATGGGGTAGGTCCAATCAATAGGATTTTTTTTAAAAATTTGACTCAATTTGACCAAAAATTGAGCCATTTAGAGCCAATTTAGTGTCTGAACCGGTCTTGGACTTGTCAGGCTTGGTCTGTGTCAAGGCCTGGACCGGGTTGACCAGTCTGGACTGATTTGAGTCGGTCAAACCATATGCCATGTGTCACCTAAACAGTAGTGCAACATGTCACTTTGCCATGTGGCATGCCACGGTACTGCCATATGGCAGATCACTGTGATGCCACATGGCAAAAATCTACACTGTTACATATTGCCCAAAAATGACTGCCACGTGGCATGTGAACAGTGCGTCACATCAGCATAGTAGACCCCACTTACCACGTCAGCAAGGTAGATCCCATTACTATGTGGCATGCCACATCAACAATATGGATCTCACTGCCACGTGGCATGCCACATGTCCTTGACATGTGTTATTATCACGTCAGCAATGGATCAGGTCTGATCCAGTCCAATTTCCAAAATTGGATCTGGATCTCATGACGTCATTATTAGGTAATAAATAATTTTAAATTTTTTTAAATCAAATTAAAAAATAAAACCCTAGTTGACGTCAGCATAACCTAATACACCGTAAAAAAAATAGTTTTTTAGCCGTGAACTGCCCAGTTTCCATGCCAATTTTTTAGTGACTTGGACATCTCCCTAAGACGTACCATATATGGATGTGATCGGTGTAGATTAGGCTACAAAAAAAAATTAATAGTGCATCAATCCGATATCCACAACAATCGCTATTTTAGTTTGAAAACAGCCCTTTCACAAGGGTTAAAAATAATTAAATATAGCCTTTTTAATCCGAAAATAAATAAATATTAATCCAAATATACAGACCTAGATATCGCATATCAAGGATCAGACAATAAATATTTAGAAACTCGAAATTGGTAAAAATTATCTCTCCGCGCAATACTAAAAATTCCAGAAAACGCTAATTTACTAGCTCTTCGCCTACCGATAACGTGTTGGATAATATCTTATTCTATCAGTTAATCACAATATTGATAAAGAGATGAGTAAGATATTATTGATAAGTTGAAACCTCTCTGTATTCTTAGAGATTAATATTATAAGAAGATGGCCCTCGTTGATTATCTATAACAACTCAAACTCTCCCCATAAACCCTAATGGTTTATTTGCTTATTAGAAGTCTAGTAGGACACCCCAACCCAGTTGGGTTCTCACCTTGGGGTGGACCTAACTCCTAGCACTGTTCATGTTGTTTTCTTCGAGTGCAAATAGTGGAGCACCGAATTGCGTAGTACAAAATCTAAAACTCCTTTAAGAAATGCCAAGTCGAGCAAAGAAAGTGAAGAACTTGGATACCCTTGGGGATCGCAACATATAGAACTCTTCCTCCTCTCATTCTCTTATCACAAAACCAATATCTATTATCTGAACCCTATAAATGTTGGAGTAATTGAAGAGAAAGAAAATATGATATCTTCCCAATTCAAAAAAAAAGATCTATCAAGAATAAGAATGAACACCAATCACTCCAAATGCTTTGAGTTCAAATAACAATTAAAAGTACCCAACTTTTCTTCAATATGGATTATGCTACATAATATTTTAAATCACAAAATCAGATATCTAATATAGTCACCATATTCAAACTAAACAATTAATGGTGTTTTCTTTTTTCTTTTATTGAGAATTAAGGTAGCCAGTCCCCTTTCTACGACAAGAATGAATCGCGAAAATCGCCGAACAAGAAATAAACAATGAAGAACAAAACAAACAAAATGAGATTTATCCAGAGGAAGGAAGTGGAAAATCCTTACGGATACAAAACTAATTCCCGCGAACAATATACTATAAATCAATAGGTTATAATCCGATCTATCAAGCTTCCTCAAAGTTTCGATAAATTTCTCAAACCTTAGTTCTCTCTAGAATTAAGCTTACCAAAATATTAACCTAAGAAATACACTAAGTATCCCTTATATACTTGGGAGATTATTACATCAATTAAGACTCATAATACGGATCACGAGGCAAGCGAATATCTTCACTTCACACTTTTAAAACTGAGTTTTCAAAGTCTATTCGAATAGATAGTTTTCTATTCGAACATACTCAAAAGTTTATTTTAATAAAGCATGTTCTGCCTTTTTTGTTCGAACAGACATAAAGGCTATTTGAACAGAACAAAGGCTATTTGAACAGACACAAAGGCTACTTGGGAGATTATTAGGAAGATGTTGTTCTTTACCGAGCTCTTTAATCAACCTTTTAAGCTAAACCATATCCTTGCAAGCTTCTGTAGCCGCAACATATTCTGCCTTCGTCGTAGACAGGGCTACTATCTTCTATAGCCTCAAAACCCATTTAACCATACCGCTTCCTAATGTAAATACGAAGCCACTAGTGCTCTTCCACCTATCAATGTTACCTGCCATATCAGAATCAACAAAACCCTATAAGCATATTTGAAAATCCCTATAACATAATACCATATCTTGAAACCTCTTTAGATACCTAAGTATCTATTTTATAGCTCTCCAATACTCCTTGCTTGAATTACTCATATACCTACTAACAACTCCCACTACTTGAGCAATATCTGGTTTTGCACAAATTATAGCGTACTATAGTAGTATATTTCCCAGGTTCGAGAAAGAGAAGTCAACAGAACATAGTCGAAGACAGCCCAACATTTGAGAAGATGCCACGTCTGTAACCACAAGTTCTTGACCTACTAAAAGTAACCATTGTGCTTGGTCCAAAAGAGCCGTTGGAGATCCGCGAAGTTCGCCCACTACCCCTAAAATAGAAAACTATTTTTCTTTTTGTAAAACTGCCTGTATCTACTATAAATACAGGTAGAGAATGAGTTATTCAGACCCGTAACATTACTATTCATTTATCCTTACATTCATACCATACAACAAATTATAATAATTTGTAACTTATTGAATTTTTTTATCAAAACCCTTCTCGAGGTCGTAGATTTTCTCAGCCTTTACTGAGTTTCCACGTATAATCTTATTTGATTAAGCTTATTATTGCACCCTTACTAAAAGTTTTGACGAAGATTATCCTCTTGGAAAATACGCCATTATAATTGGCACTGTCTGTGGGAATACTATACTTTTCTTTACCACCGTGAGGAATTACGAGATCAACTCGATACTGAAAATAGTCAATCTGTACAGTACAGTGATTGAACTTTAGAAGCAAATGGAATTTGACCGAGTTCATAGGCTTGAAGATCAGCGAATTCATACCCAGGCTCTTCAAGTTGAGAGAGACAACAGGAGAAAGGCTTTGGACCAACAAAGCTTAACACATCAAAAAGAAATGAAGAATTTACGAAGAACTCAAGATCGGTTCACTGGGCGACAAATGTCACCTCCTCAGGCCCGAAGTGATCATCGCTCCAGGGCAACCGAAAGAGAAAACTAGCCAAGATATGAACGAGTACGAACTTCTCAATCCAGATCAAGAAATCCAGACAGGGTTTCTCAGCATTTTAAACTTATATCCTCATCATCGACAACTCTCAGAAGTCGACGTAAATGCCATCAAACTCCACCACCACCAGTAAGATGGCCTGTGAGAGACTGATTGGGATCTGAAGGGCAGGGAGACTTTGATTCCCAGGTTGCGGCCGTACATTTCCACCACTACAATTTATCACCTTGGATGACCTAAACAATAGGATCCAAGCCATTTACTCTGACATCCCAGGCTGAAGGTCTGCTCTCGATAGCATCGAAACAAATCCCATCTCTCCTCATCTCGAAGTCATGCCCATTCTAAATAATTTCCACATACCAAAATTTAATCAGTATGCATGTCTCACTGACCCTCTTACCCATGTCCGACACTTTAGAACTGTAGTTGGATTGTACTCCAAACTTGATCACATGCTATGTAGATTATTCACCATGAGCCTAAAAGAAGAACCTCTAAGATTGTTCCATAATATCCCCGAAGGCTCCATCACCACATTCAGCCAGTTACAGTGTCTCTTCGAGTCAAATTATGCTCATGCTAAGGAACGAGAGATAATTGTGGATTCTTTGTTCTTCTTCGAGCAAGGTGTGAAGGAAATGTTAGTGAGTTTTTACAAATGATTCTTGCAAAAAACACGGAAGATTGGAAATTCAGATCCTAAGATTATCGTTTCAGCATTCACCTCAACACTGCATATCGACTCCAAAGTTCAAGAAAAACTTATCTTGCACAAGCCAAGAACGGTGACAAAAATGATTAATGCTGTTAATAACTACATTGAATTAGAACGATCCAAGAAGGATAAGATGAAGGGATCTTCTGTCATCCATTCTCATGAAACATTTTCATCGCCACCTCAGAAATCAACCAATACCAGACCACCACAGCAATGCGAAAGAAGCACCGATAACGCTAGAAGAAGATACGGAAGGCCAGACAGACCCATCCCATTTTTACCTCCTATGAAAACTATTCTCTCTGCTATCTTACTAACGATAAATGGAGATGAGTTATATCGGGAAACACAAGCAATTCCTGATGTCCCCAACAAATCTTTGTGCCAGTATCACAATATGCATAGCCATGAAACTGACAACTGCTACTCTCTCATTCGAATTTTTCATCACATTCTACTTGGTGGAAGACTTCATAATTATGTAGTCGACATTCAGAAGTTCCTCGAAGAAGAAACTCAGAGAAAAGACGTTGACCAAGAGCAAGGACAAGGGCAGGCTCGTCGTCTTTACATGATTGAAATTGAAAAAGGAAAAAGGAGAAAACAAGATGATAAAATTACATCTTATTACAAAATGACATCTTCAGATAAGTTTACAAAACTTCACCCCAGCTCCAGCAAGTCAAAACATCTGTACCATATTTCATTCGAGGACTGCGACACAGGCCATATAAAGTACGTTCATGACGACCCTCTGGTTATTATGCTCAAAGTAGGACAAGACTACCTGCACACACTTCTCATCAATACAGGAAGCGCAACAGATGTTCTATTCAGAAGGGCAATTGATGTTCTGGGACTCAAAGATTCAGTAAAATCTTTGACAACCACCATCACAGGTTTTAACGGTTCCAAAGATTTGGCCATGGGGGAAATCACTCTGCCAGTTCAAGTGGGATTAGAAACAACTTTTGTTAAATTTGTGGTCATCAATGCTGAGTCCAAACATTTGGGAATTTTAGGACAAAGTTGGCTACATTCGATCAAAGCAGTACCTTTGACTTATCATTTGGCATTGAGATTTCCAACAGATCACAAAATCTATGAAATCAAAGGAAGCCAAGTAGTTGCACATATGTGTGAGAATAACATAACCAACTCTCACACGGTGAAACTTCTAATGGTATAACAACTGCAACAGGAAGCACAACCTACATTCGAGCAACATGACACTGAGGTAGTAGATTTTATTGAACTCGATGGGCCTGGATGTAATACCTTCATTGGCTCGAAGCTGTCATCCGATGAAAAAGAAACCCTGATTCAGCTCCTGAAGAAAAACATCCCCGACATCGATCCCTCGATCGCATGCCACATACTCAATCTCCTTCCAGATAGCAAAGCAGTTGTACAGAATCATCGAAATCTAGCTCCCCAACCTCGTGAAGCCGTAAATGATGAAATTGATAAACTCCTTCATGTAAGATTATTCGAGAAACAAAATATCCAAAATAGGTTTCTAATATAGTGGTGATCCCAAAGATGAATTGGAAAATTAGAGTTTGTATTGATTTCAACGAACCCAACAAGTTTACACCAAAAGATAACTTTCCTCTCACATTGATCCCACAACTCCTCGACTCTGTAGTAGGGCACGAACTTCTTTCAATGATGGATGCAGCCTCCGGTTACAATCAAGCTCATCTCGCCGAAGAAAATTAGAAAAAAACAACTTTTGTCACAGAAAGAGGTCTCTACTGTTACGCAGTAATGCCTTTTGGATTAAAGAATGCATGAGCCATTTACCAATGGCTTGTCACTAAAATGTTCAAAGATCATTTACCAATGGTATACATCGATGATATGATCTGCAAAATCTTGAAGCGTAAAAATCATTGCAACAACCTTTAAACAATCCTCGATATCCTTCGTACCTACCAGATGATACTCAACCCAAAAAAATACCAATTCGGTGTCGCATCTGATAAATTTTTGGGATACCTGGTTAGTAAAAGGAAAATTGAAATCAATCTGGCACAAATCAAAGCACTCATGGAAATGCCATCTCCTCGAGCCAAAAAAGATGTACAAAAATTTCCTGACAAGATTGTAGCTCTTCGCTGGTTCATCTCCAAGTCATCTGGTCGATGCAAGCTTCTTTACCTCCTTCTTCGTGGGAATCCAACTTTATTTTCCAAAAAATAACCCAAAGAAATCATTTGGATCCCCGACTGTGAATTGACTGTCCAAGATCTTAAACGATACTTGGGACACCCTTCTTTAATAAGTACTCTAATTAATGGTGAAGCACTGGCAATGTACTTATCAATAACTGATAATTTCATTAAATCTCCCCTTATTGGAGAAGAAGAAGGTGTGGAAAAACCAATCTAGTTCATCAGAAAAACTCTTATGCCTGCTGAGAAAATATATACGACAACTGAAAAACAACTACTCGCGTTGGTCTACAGCTTTTAGAAAATTTGACCATATTTCCAAGCTCATCTCATCAAAATCATTACCAAATATCCTCTTTAACTTGTACTCTCTAAAAAAGAAAAATCTCAAAGAGTTTAATAATAGTCTGTATTCCTCGACGAATATGACATCTCCTTCGAGCCTCAGATCTCAGATATATATCAAAGGACAAGCAATAGTTGATTTCTTGGCAGATTTTCTAGTCGAAGACCCCGATTGGGAAGAAATCGAAGATGTATTGACTGATGACTCAATCGCAGAACCAGATGCATGGTCAAGAAGCACAGGATAAAGACTCTTTATAGATGAATCTGCTGGACCACGAGGATCAGGAATCGGTATCGTCCTTGTTATACCTTCCAATCATCGCATCGAGAAAGCTATTAAACTTAAGTTCTATGCCACCAATAATAAAATAGAATATGAAGCTATACTTAATGGACAAGATCTTGCTATAACACTTGGGGCAGAAGAAATAGCTGTATACGTTGACTCCTTACTCGTCGTCGACCATTACAAAAAAACTTTCTAAACATCAGGCAAGATGGTTGATTATGCAAGCCCTGGTTGAAGAAAAAAATGAGAAAATTTAAGACATTAACGATCTCTTATCTTCCTCGAGCAAAAAATAGACACGCCGACGCATTAACCTACATTGCTGCAATGCTCGAAGATAGTGAAATGAGGAGCTTGGTGAAGTTGTCAGTGTCTTCGTCCTTCGATGCATACAGGACAGTACTCGACCTAAGAATTTTGGCAAGTTGTCATAAAATTGAGAAGGGCCGTATATTGTCAGTGACAAAACTGAGAGTGGGTCTTACTGGCTGATGATTGAAGATGAAATATAGCTCAAATATCCATGGAATTCAACCAAACGGATAATATTTTACAGATGACAACTGTAACCACTTTTGGCTGATTCCAATAAAACTATCTTACTTTCAATTACATCTATCAAGCAATCATCTTTACTATCTTTACTTTCACTTATTATCGATACATACTTGATAAGTATGCATCAAAGCTATCATTCATCTCTTCGACAAACATTATCTAATTACAGGATAATCTTGTTTGCATTCATTACTTATCGAACAAAACATGTCATGCTTTGATCTTTTCAATCAAAACCCAGATATCCCATAGATGAATAACATCTGGTAATTATTTTAGATACTTACTATTACATGGCCCTCTTTCAATCATCTCAAATACTTGCTTCAAAGCAATACTCTGCCACTATCTATAATCATATCTCTTACTATGGATCTTGTCGAACAAAAACACTTAGCATAAATTTAACAAAAATTATGCATCAATTACTTTCAAATAAATTCTTTGAAAAACATAAACATCAGCATTTAAGAAAAATGATAAATATTGTATAGGTCCCATCGACCATTTTTACATTTTTCATTCAAAACAAAAATCTTTCAAAGCAAAAAACTTTTCCAAACATAATTTACTTTGTAGGGGGATAGACTGCATTATCAACCTTCACAAACCCTTATGGAGCAAGCTCATCCAATATTTTCTCAGGACAAAGACTTCGGGAATCATAATCACCGGATCCTCAATAGCCTCAACTCCACTTAGAACCTCAGGTGTTTCAGGCACTTTGTCCTCCGGGTCCGAATCGAGAAAATATTGGTTACCCGCAGTAGCTAACTTCTTGTAATTTTTTATTTATTTTCCATCTCCACAAACTGTCCCACAAAGTTGGCCTTCATCTTCTTGCACGCATCAAGGTTCTCTCAGATAAGTTTAGCCCCCACCTTCTCCAAGATCTTTCCATGCTTCACCTCCATCACCCTTCGGGCAGCAGTAATCTGCTCCATCATATCATTATCAGAATTTGTTCTCTACAGAGAAAAAGCCTCCTATTTATCCTTCGCAAGGTCAACCCTTATCTTCTCAACCTGTTTATCTAAAGATTTCTTTGCATCACGAAGATCAACCTCCTCTGCCTTCCCAGCGTCGAGCTTATACCTACCAAGCTTCGCCTCGAACTTATTCTTCTCTTCGATCGTATCTTCTTTATCCTTCACCAGTTTTTTCTTAATATTCTTATAGGCAAGTAGCTGATTTGCTAAAGTACCAACACCAACAATGCAAGGTCTAGCCTCGGTCAATAGCTTCTTGATCTGCATTTCATTCAAAATATGAGTATTCAAATGGGGCACCAAATTTTGCAATCGAAGCAAAGCAAAAAAATTTCTCACCTTAGACATGTTTCGGAGACCCTCGCTGAGAAAAGACATCAAACTTTCTACCCCCAGCAAACAATTGTCGACTTCATCCTCCAACATAGTCGTCCCAGACACATAAGCATCCATGGTCTTCTGGAACTCAGCTCAGACTCCTCGACAAATTTAATCCTCACCGACTCCAAAGATACCTTCTTCTTCGGCGGCATGCTTGTCGAAGCCTTTTGAGGTTGCCCATCTGGAACAATAATTGTGGTTTCAATTTTTGCCCAATCCTCGATTGTTGATCTTTTAGAAGCCCTCTTCAGGGGTAGTAAAGGTGCAACAACTTGGCTAGCAACCCTCCTTTTCTTACTCTTGCTGAACAACTCTGTTAGCATCGCATCCCTTTCTATAGTTGCAGAGTCAGTGGTGTAACCACTTAATGCAGGATTCTCGAGGGGAAAGCTCGAGTCTGTAGCTCTTTTGTTTCTCATAGACATCTTTCCGTTGACAACCAAAACCTCTACTCCTTTAGTCCTCAATCTTTTTAACCCTGCTTCTTGAAACAAAATGTTCACCTTCTTTTGATCAATAACTAGGTTATCAATCCTACCATAAAAGCCCTTCTAGATATTGTATAGCTTCTCCTTTACGCTTAAACTTCTATCAACCACCTTCAAAGCTATACAAACACAAAACAATAGTTACACAATGATATAACACATATAAACAAATCCTAAATATCGACAATTACGTTACCTAACCACAAACCTAAATGGAAAGTTTTTCTTTTCAAGGGCTATACTAGAAGACGTAGTTCCTTTATACGAGAAGACGTTCTTCGCTATACTAACCTCCTATTGATACCATGCCATGAAACATAGGTGTCTTCAAAAACCTTGCCAAGTATCAGTATCCTATCTTCAAAGGGTTTTGTTTGAGTGTGTAGTACAAACATAGATTATCAACCGTGATTAACTCTTCTCCTTTTGCCTTTAATCGACTGTTTATCACCCCACATACATGAAATAGGTCATACACATTAGGATTAAACTGACCAGGGGCCACATCAAAGAAATTTAATAACTTTTTCTGATCCGCTTGAAAAGGAAGCCTCAAACCCTTTTTAATTTGTTTTTGATGTACAAGAATGTCATCTAAAAGAATTTCTTGATCAGTCATTTCATACTGATATTCCTCTAACCTAATATCTTGAGGAATGCCGAACTTCTTTTTAAAACTCAAAATCTCACTTGTTTCTAGACCCTTTCCATAACAAGCCTCATCATCCTCCTCAACATCTTCTTCCCCACCCCTACTACCTTCTCGATCACTAGCCTATGGATCGTGATCCACATCTATCTCAGTATACCTTCCTCATCATATACTTCAACATTCCTAGGTGCCACCTTAAACTGGTCGACACTAGCCACATCCACACTACTTGACCCTACCCTATCCCTACCACCCAACTTTTGAACACAGAAAGTCACATTAATTAACAGGGCCTCCACATCTGCAAGGTTCTCATAAATATCTTTATCATCGATTTTAATAGGTTCAACCATTTTTATAAACCTGAAATCAGATTCTATTTTTTTAACAAAATTAGTCTATATCATATCTAATACATTATATATGTTCATAATCTAATATTCATTACGTTGTCGAGTTTAATCTCAAATACGTCATTTTTTCATTGCTATCTGATTACACAATTATTATATTTAGTTCTTGATACATGATTTCTTTGCTATTTTTCCTAAGTCCTAAACATCGATAGCAATTACTTTATTACTACCGTTTCTTATCAAAGTTCAGGTACAAAAGTTTTTCAAAGACAGTTCGACAGGACCCTGCTTCCTGCTAAAACAAGCCAAATTCAAAAATTGCAACTCCACCTTCTCCAGCGTAAAACCCGGCCAAATCACACATAATCCAGCGCTCCATTGTTGAACCCCTCCCAAAGCTTGGAATTCCTCAACAGTCACACCGTACAAACAACGATGCCCACAAATAACTTTCTCCACTCATTACCACCCATTTTTAACAACCTCTCTCTACAACATCCTTTAAGCCTTTATGAAACCAATGCCTCCATCAACACATCGTCATCATTCCATATCGTAAAATTTTTCTTAAAACCTTCCCCGCAGTATTTTTCCAATTACTTCCACTATAACGTTTCTACATACAATCTCTTCCTACACTATTAATGACTTGTCTAACTCTACAAAGGGTTTCAATATAATCTAAGAATATTAACCAAAGGCGAGAAAACCACTAACCTTGGATTCGCGCTGTCTTGGTATCCCTCTATTTTACACGTTTTGCCCTTCCAATCTGCACGCTTATCGCCTCGTTCCCAATCGTTGACAAAGATGCTAGAGATTAATACAAGGAATCTGCCCTTTTAGAACTTTTTTCAAAATTTATAAAATGTGAATAGTCGCCTACCACAAAGCCATTTATAGACCCCACGCAAATGTTTGTCGCACCACTTTGCAAGCGTTCGAGTAATCGAGTATAACGCCTTATTCGCCTCTTCACAAAGTTTTTGATCATTCATGTTTAAAAAGCCAACAGTCCCATGCATTGTTGCTTTAACCCTTTCATATCTCTTTTTAACTCCTCTGATGTTTCCATCCTCGCCAAAGCATAACCTATTTTATTACAAAGAAGTAGTAAATCCACTTACTTATACTTCAAAATATCATCTACAGGAGTACACCTAGCCATTTTAATTTTATCATTACCTAAACACATTTTGCCTTATTTCCAATTCTCTTATATTCTCGGGAAGATCTTAAATAGAATTTCAAATTTCAAAACTTATTCGACAAACCGACTTTCAAAGTTTGACGTATTAAACGTTCCTATACCCATACAACATATTCAGTAAATTTCATTCATTCACACAAGTTAAAACATATTCGAGAAAATTTTACTCATACACTTCGACAACAAATATATTCATTTCTTTCAGACACGCACCTTGCACATAAACTCATTTATTACATTCCAACACCCATTTCACTCTTAAAACTTTTTGACCAGCCAAATTATCTTCTTTCTTTACAAAAGCCTTGGTTCGATTCCTTAACTTGTCGACGCTTTCAGGAGGACTTAGGAATTGTAAGTTACAATGGAATTCATACTCCTCTTTTGCCTTCTTTACCTCCACTTTATTCAGCTCTTCATATTTGGGCTCCAATCGCATCAATACTTGCCAGTTTACACAACTCTTCCCAAAATACCTATTCAACAACCCCCAATACTTTGCATAAACATGATTGGAATGCTCATACTCCCAAACCTGAGCCCTCGTCTTCACCATCTCTACTCCTACAAATCAATCCCTAGAGTAAACATGGTATTTATATACACAACAAACACAAACAGTTAACTCACTCATTCAATTCATATTAGAACTCTACACATCCGAGTCAAATCAATAATTCCAAGAAACCATTTCTGGCCCACACAGTCAACAAACTCCAATTCAAGATCTAATAAACTCGACAGCATAATCTTGAAATTCAAATACATTCTGAAAAATCTATCTCGACATAATCAAAATTGATTACTTATATTTGGCTAATATATTTCATTTCTTCAAAATCACCATCTATAAACACTATACAAATTTTAGCAAAATACCACGGACTCTGTCTGTGGTAAAATGCTATTTGCCACGGACTTTGGTTGTGGTGGAGGTTTGTAGTAAAAGGTGTGTGGCAATATTTTTGTCACGAACTTTATTTGAGCTTAACATACTATTTTTCCACGGATTTATTCTGTGGTTAATTTATTACCACGGATCTAAGCCATATTATATAACAAGGTAAGGCATAATCTCAATCTGTGGCTATTTATTTACCACCAAAAAAGTCCGTGGCAATTCTTTATCATTTTTAAAAAAAATTCACAGATATATCAAAAAAATTATCAGACCATAATTCATACAGCAATCATAATCTTGTGCGTTCATCAAACAGTCATAAACTTAGGCTCATACAACAATCATAAACTCAAGTTCATGCAACAATCACAAACACACAGATTCATCATTTTCGCTACTCTCAACACCGTCAACACCATCCTTACTGGTCTTGTTAAATCTTAATGAGGACATGATCTTCTGATGATGACTTACACAGAAGAAAAAAATATCAAATACATGATCTTTCATAGGATGCATATATCAAAAGCAAAAGAGAGATGACATCAAGAAATTAAAACTTACATTTTTTGTTTCTTGGCGTTGTTCTTATTGATACTTAAGATCATATCCATGAGCATTTTCTGGTGGTGTTTCTTTGTCTGAGAATGCATATCTAGTCTTCTGTTGCCCCTTTTTCTCTCGCTTCATAATTATCTCTACCAACTTATTGTGCTTTTCTGTTGCTTTTTCCTTGTTGTGGCTAGTGTGTTCTGAATCCAGTTTACTGGCATATATCTACAAGGATCTTCAAAGATTTATAACTCTCTCCCCAACCACCAAAAGCTAATTGCGAAGAAAGTAGAAACTCATAAGCTTTAGGAACAGTCAGACTATTATCATAGTTCTTCTCAGCAGCTGCTAACCCTCGAAGTGCAAACCCTGTTCCATAAATGAAGCAAATTCCCCAACAGTCGTACCACGAACCATCCAGCATTTGTTAATTTTCTAGATAGCATACTGCTTTTGCAATAAAAGTTTCAATTTCTTTTTTCTGATGTCCAGGATATAGTTTCACAAATACTGTTAGCGCCTGGATTGTTGATGAGTATATTCCACATATTCATGTTCAATAACAATGTCTTGGACGAACTCCATTGGGTTTAGTACCTGCAAAGTGATTTAAAAATTAAGGTCAAATATAGAAAATTAAATCATAAGCAAACCATTGAACAATATCTGCAAACGAAGATACCTCCAACCACTCATACGCTGTTGCCTGTTCCCAAGCCAAAAATCTACCATTTTCAGTCTGCAGTGAACCATTTATCAATGAGATATATGACACAAAATGCAATCTCACAATACAAGAGTTTACGTAAAAATACTAGTTTCATACTTGTAGGGAGAGGAGAAGATTAACCGAATCATACATTCGATCTGTTTCCATCTTTTCACCAACACTTTTAGATATCAGTTGAGAAAACAAGAGGTATCCCTGTCGAAGATTAAACAAACATTTAGTGTTTCTAGCAATTCAGCTAAGATTATTGCATATATGTTTTATGATTAATTACCATTAGCCCTTATGAAGTACAGTCAGAGACCTGCCACCCATGATCTTGATTTGAAAAAGTCCATGCTCCTTTAGAAATGTGGCGGTACATGCTTTTGAAATAATCAGATGGGTTATCATTAACCTTCAAAATAAAAAAAATATCCCAAGGGTTATGCTTTTGAATTTATTTTTGGTCAAGGTTTAAGAGAAGAAATTATTTTTGAATTCAAATAAGACTAACCTATGATTGTTTTGTGAAATCATGTCCTTTCTTAAGCGTATCTGTAATTTCCTCATGAAAGTTACTTGCCAGAAGGGCTTGAACACCGAAACTGGTGTCCGACTACCTAAACTCTGCACTCCCAGTCCATCTTCAACCATCCATAAGTAATCTTGAACTCTAGCGAGATGTTTTTTAAATGCGTCTGATTTCGGATCTTCAGCTCAGCACACAAGCATACATAACACCTGTCGTAAGAAATTATAAGACCATGAAACTATTAAATCACAAGCAATATTTATGTGGCCGGTACAAAAAACTAGCTTAAAATTTAATTATGTGAAGATTACCTTTTCTATACATCCGAGAGTAAAATATCGACTATTCTCATCTTCGTAGTGAATATGCTTCATTGTAATTTTGAGAGCCTTATCTCTCAACTTGGACAAAGGCCAACGTGCCAAAACTGGCTTTATGAATACATTCAGATAATCCCAAATAAAGTTCTGGATTAGGGGGTGGGGGTAATAAAGATCCTTCTACATTAAAACACTTTAAAAGTAAGCACACATGAATATTATCTAGTTTTCAGTTTCATCTTTAAAATTTTATACTGATGATAAACTCGAACCATTGTACAAATATGGCGGTATTTGAACCACTGTATCTCATTATAAGGTTCAATATGAAGCTCCTTCCTTAGTAAAAGTATGGCATCTGTGAGGGGACCTACAAATTTCTTCCCGTATAAGTATGACATTTGCATGCAAACCATGCGACAGTAACACCACATCTTTGCTGGATGCATAGGCATGAATGAAGGAAGAAGCCAAAACTCCGGAGGTATTGGATTGCAACCTGACCAATCGGAGAGTCCAAGTATCTGGTACTTAAGAAAATACATAATTTTTAAACATAACATGGATGTATTACAACCAATTCAGAGACAATTTGTGTTTGTATGCATGGTATGGTCCAACCTAAAGCCAAGTACTTCCCCAAGATGGTATTAAAGTTACACCACCATGATCATAGATCCATTTTTGGGCTCTTGCACAAGCATTGTCTTCACCTCTTTTGGGACCATTTCCTAGTAAACGCGTGCAAATGTAGTTAAATATCATACCGAACATGGTACTATGACCCTCAATTTGAAATCCCCAACCACCATCCTCGTTCTGCAATTAAGTGATTGACAATTAGCATATTTTTATTTTTATATGAGATACCTGCCGACTATCCACCTATTTTTTACCTGATGACAGTACATGTAGCGAAGAGTTTCTTTCTTATATTTTCGTAAAAACATTGTGTCTAGCATCCCCTTAATGTATAAGGTAAAGACATGTATTTTGTAGCATTTTGCATTATTAGTAAACTGGACAAGCTAAGGACTTTTTTTTGTAAAGAATACATACCATGGGAGGCATGAAAAATAATGTTCCTTCTATGTCAGCGGCTCAATGACCGTCGCTTGTCTGCATGGACGAAAAATATCCGACAGCCCTCCTCAATGCCATTATGGCATTCTCACTTGTTATTTCCTCGTCATCTCCAATCTTCACTGGGGGTATAGTTAGATCATATTTATCTTTATTCTCTTTCAACATCTGTATTTTTGAGGTCAAGGAAAATATAAACTAAGTTGTTGCAGAATGGTTAACAATGGACTCTAGGCTAAATAATAACTTAGCTAAGGCACAATAATAACTTATCGGGGATAATAACCTCGCCATTAATCATAAATAAAAAATCTTTAAGAGATCAAATTGAATGATGTAGGAAAGACAATGACTAAAAGAGCATAACCATATAAAATTCAAAAGAAAAAAAATGTAGGGTTGATCAAAATGGATGAAAGATTAACCTTAAGGGTAACCCTTAGAGTGATTTATCAAGTACCAAGTATATTTTCTTCTCACATGCCTTACATTTTTATTGTACGAAGTGAAAATTACCATGATCAATACGACAAGTAATTTGTCTTCTATCTCATCAAGATTTACAAACTAGAAATATCAAATTTTAATTGGTGTTTTTCCTGTAATCTTTGGAGAGTAACAAAAAATAATAATCTAACTAATATCTGGTTCTGAGAGGATGATACAACATCAACTTGGGATCATATACTAAGGTCAATTCAAGAAATTTAATTTTTATGCATCCTTTGGTAAACTCTAGTTACATAAACATGATGACAACATAAGTTGAATGAGGCATATCAGTACCAATTTCTACCCCCTTTCCTTTTCCAATGTAAATTAACCTAAACTTAAATATTCTCAATTATATTACACATAATTTATAAATTTATTAAAATAACTTGGAGAAAGCAAAAACTTACAGATTTCAACTACAATAACAAAAAGCATATGGTAAAATAATTAAGATAAATGTACTCTAAGCTAACAAAGTTCAAGTTTTCTACAATCACAGAGATTTCTAAAAACTGAGTATTTGATACCTTTGTAGTTGTGATTGAAACCTTGGCAGTGATTATCAAAATACTTGAACTTTGGGGTGATGATAGAAACCAAAAGTAAATTCAAACCCTTAATTTAATCGAGCTTGGATTTGAAAGAAGAGTGTGAGGGTTTCTTGACCAGCGAAGAATAAATAAATAAATTTCATAAAATTAACGCAAAGATCCTGAAGAGCAGTGAGTAGATCTAGTTTATAACTAAAAGTTATAACAATTTTTTGTAGAAACATCAAGAATTTTGTGGTTCTCAAGAGAGATGATAGTTTAATGGTTTTAGGTAAGAGAGAGAAGAAAAAGAGAGAAATGAAATAAATTTTTTTAACAGCACTGAAGAAAATAAAACATTGACTAAAAGTGAAATTGCTATGGATACTTCAATATTTGCCACAGACTATATCAGTAACAGCGGTGCCATGGACTTAGTCCGTAGCAAAATTAAGAAAACATCCGTAGAAAATTATAGATTTTGGTGTAGTGAAATGCAATGTAAATCAAAATAAAGTTTATTCATTAAACACTCTGTTTACATTTTACATTCGACAATTAACTCCTTTGATTACATTATATCAAGCTATGTACTTCTTTATACCAGAATCTGACATATCTTCTGGTAACAGGGGCAATGATATCCTAAGAAACTCAATGAATCCCAGATCAGGGAACTTCTAAAACTATCTGCCTGTGAGCGCCATGCAGAAAGACAACAGCAGAAAATTGTAAGAAATTTTTTGTGTTGACCAGAAACACAAGGCGCCCTACCCACCTTCGCTTCGACAACTTCAATATGAACAGTGGCTACTTCTCCAAACAATTGATAAGAACCTTCTGCAACAATAGACACTGACTCCAATGGACATACTACATTTTAACGCTCTTTACCTCCACCTTCCTCTATTCTCCCAACCATCATAACCACTGATTCAAGATTAAGCAAAAATAGAGACATAACACCAAGGTTTACCTTTGCATAGTTGTCACAAATGCCATCTGCAAGCTCCAACTACTCACTATACCACGCCTGGGGTGACATCTTTACCATAACAGCTTCCAAGCCATTTACCCACCGAATAAAAACTCTTTCTTTCTCAATCTATTTATAACCCAACATTCCAAAAGTTTCAAAAACTAATGTCCTGCATTAAATGCTCCTTGGTGCCACATGACAGGATTCATTTGACTTTAGCCTCGGAAATTATAGAATAAAGACTTGTGCGACATTCAAGAACCTCTTCAGCTTCCAATTTCTTCTTGACATAACAACAAGTACTTATGTCAAGAATGGGGCGATTGTAGTAGCATATTTCCCAGGTTTGACAAAGTGAAGTCAACAGAACATAGTCGAAGACAACCCAACATTCAAGAAGATGCCACTTCTGAAACCACAAGTTCTTAACCTACTAAAAATAGTCGTTGTACTTGGTCATAATGAGCTTTTGGAGATCCGCGAAGTTCGCCCACTGCCCTCAAAATAGGAAACTATTTTTCTTTTTGAAAAACTGTATGTATCTACTATAAATATAGGCAGAGAAATAGTTATTCAGATCCACAACATTACTATTTATTCATCCTTACATTCATAGCACACAACAAATTGTAATTATTAGCAACTTATTGGATTTTTCATCAAACCCTTCTTCGAGGTCGTGGTTTTTCTCAGCCTTTACTGAGTTTCCACATAAAATCTTGTTTGTTTAATCTTATTATTGTATCATCCTTACAAAAATTATTGGTAAAGATTATCCTCTTGGAAAATACGCCATTACACGTACATATGGCTACCAACCACTGGTTAATAAAGAACCTTCCACATCTCATTGCGATTCTTTTGTGTCTTCTGACAAGACTACTTAGATAATTTAAAGTGACATCCCAATGGTGTACTAACAACCTTAGAACCATTCATATTAAATTGTGGAAGTACTAGACCGATCTACTCAGCTTGAGATAACTTTAATTCTTGCTATTTTCTATTTTGAGTAACACGGATACCACGAACATGCTTTGCAGCACCCAAGTCCTTCATAGAAAGCTCTCGAGACAACTAATCCTTCAACTTGACAATCTTTCCCATGTCGGCACTTGCTACCAATATATCATCTACATACAGAAGTAGAAGGATATAAGTTTCTCGTATTCTTGATAAAATAATACTAATTTGTATTGTATTTCGAGTAACCATTTCTAGACTTGAACTAATTTAACATTAAAACCACAACCTTGATTATTGTTTTAAACCATATAAGCTTTTCGTGAGCCAACACACTAGATTTTCTTTCCCTTTAACTGAATACCTTTCTGGCAGCTTCATATAAATTTCTTCATTAAGGTTGCCGTGAAGAAATATTAATTGTCTGGACATCAAGATGTAAATCTTCAACTACAACTATATTCATCACAAGCTGAATAGTAGATATCTTCACAGCTGGAGTGAAGATCTCACCAAATTTAATGCCTTCTTTCTGCTGAAAGCCCTTCACCACAATTCTAGCCCTGTGCAATAGCCTAATTCCGTAAGCTCGAAGTGGCCAGAAATTATCTCTTACACCAATGTACCTGTAACCAAATTTAATTGAAAAAAAGAAATAATACAGGTCTTTAGCGTGGAAAACCTATGAATAGGATAAAAAACCCACGACGTCAGGTTGAGGATTTTTATAATAGTGATATTTATTGCTTGAGGCTAATATCTTATTACAAGTGATCTCTAGACTTAGAAATGCTTGATCTAGTGAATAAGAATTTTGAAGCTTTAGAGAATCTAGAAAATGTAGTTTTTCTGGTGACTTCTCATGTATTTTTTTGGTCCTTGTCTCTTCAAGAACTTTTTATTTATATAAACCTCTTTCACAGTTTTTCGTCGTGCTGGAGCATGTTCTCTGAACAATATGGTTACTGGCGGTTAACTGAGTAACTGCTGAGTTCAAGAGAGACAGGTGGCTTTGACTTGTTAAGGCTTTTAAGTTTAAGCCTGACTTACATTCCTTGTTAATTCATGGAGTATGTGGAAATGTTGACTGGTGAAGTCATGTGGAGAATGCGTGAGTCTGATATGGAGGTAGTTCAAACTGGAGACAACTCAATTTAGGTAAGATCGAGGGGTTGGCCCCTACAATCACCCCCTCATAATCGAAGTCACGAATGGCTTAGGTTGAGAAAGAATTTTTAGGATTTGGGTTATAAATTTTGAATGAGGAAGGAAGTAATGATGGTGTTTGAATGCATGAAGAATACGCGTGTCAAGGAAGAAGTACGTGCATTTATTATTGATAGGAATATTGATGTATGTGACGGTTAGGGTTTGAAGAGTCTCGTAGTATTGGATAACGACGCTTGGGAAAATGTACATGCACAATAAATGTAGGGTTATGTAAATAGTGCTTGTTTCGAGGTTGGTGGCCAAGTACGTTTGTTTTTTTGATACAAAATCCTCTGCAAGTGTTGAAAATGGTGAAGACTCGTAGGATGGTTCTTGAAGAGATAATTTTTTCTAAAATACAGAGGTTAAAGTTGAAGTTTTTTGAAGATCAGTCCTTGGAGAATTCGACTTCTGTTTCTGTTCTTCCGACATATCAAGGAATGTCGGAAAATAAAGCAGCTGAAGCAGTGAAGGATTTTTACTGTAGATGGTGGTTTTACTACATTGTCTTGACAGATGAGCAACGATGGGTTTGTCTTTGTATTCTTGCGGAAGACAAGGTTGGGGAGACAAATGAAAGGATTGGCGTAACTGTGGTGCAGTTGCTCTGATGTCCTGCATCGTAACGGATTCTAAGGTTGGGCCATTTCCATCTCTACCAACTCTGAGGGGTTGGTAGTTATAGGAGAGTCGGTGATGGTAGTGGAGGAGGAAGACGGAGAATAAAAGTCAGCATCTACATTTTCATCGCTACTTTGCTCTGAGAAGGCCATCAGTTTAAAGGGTTGGTTCAAGCACGGAGTCTCCTATTCCTATAGTTTCCATTTGAAGTTCGTCTAGACTTTGACCAAACTCATAGGAGGGAGGATACTCATTGTTTCTAATGTCTTCTTTGCATCAGGGTGAAAAATTTATGAAGCAAGATGAACTGAAGGATTTGAAGTTTCAAAGTGTCTGAAAGACTTGTTACTTATAAAAGTACTGAAAAAGCTTGTTATCTATAAAGTACCTGAAGTTGAGTACTGGACAGAACATTATCTGTAAAGTATCTGATGTCGAGTACTTGAAAGACTTGTTGAACATTATCTGTAAAGCTTGTTATCTGTAAAAGCACTTATAATATGTTTTGGGATGAATAAAATTTATTATCCAAATTCGTGTTGATATAGAAATAGAATAACTCTAGAAATTGAGCTGTATGAAGGCTTTCTATAAAATAAATTTTATGAGGGCAGAAAGTAAAATACTTATAATAATCAAACTGTTATACATTTATCTTTGAAAATATGTATTAAGAAGCAAATATTATTCGATCTGTGAGCTGGAAATGTGGGAAATACTTTTTTTTTGTAGAAGTTTTAGAATGAAGATTTGATCTTGCAGAGGTCATTTTAGAAAATTATATCTGGAAATAATAAGTTCGATCGATAACAGTCTGGGATTACTGAGCTCGATAGGAAGAGATACGTTCAAATAATTTCTCTCAAGACATGGGGTTTTTGTTACGAGATAAAAGAGAAATAACATGATTTACGGGGAATTGATAGTAAAAATGGATAAATAAGGGCATAATGATTTCTGAATCTGGGGAAAGAGATAAAGAATGGTATGGACTCGATCCCTGAGAATCTGTAATGCCGCTGAAGGACGATTGGCAATAAAGATCGCTGAAGTGCGGGAAAGAATTTTTGGACTGTTAGATTATTATGCTGAGTTGTCAGTGAGGGAGTGTCAGTTCTAAGGCCTTGATTCAAAGGGTAGGGAACTTGAGTATGCACATTTTTTCTATGAGGAGTTTTTTACGAACTGGTGGTGGATCCCGCTGATCGAGAAGAGGTGGTGGGATTGATTACTGAAGAAGATGAGATTGACTTTGAGGATGCGAGGATTCCTATAGGTTTATTGATTGGATGTGGTTCCCCAGGCCATCAATGTTGTGTTAGATGTAATTATATGTGAGGCGAATGGAGTGAACATAAAATAGGGCTGATAAAAATGTATTTGTTTAAGTTTGAATAATTTGAAGAAATTATTGTTGAATAGATCCTTTATTCATGTGAATGCTGTTTATGACTCTTATTAAAAAACAATTTGAAAATATTTTTAAATTGTGTTATGGGAGCTTTGGAAATGACGTCATTGCTGCTATGAGAGTAAAAGAAGAAATACGTACAGAGAAAGCAGGAAGTTTTCGATTTGTCCCTTGTGCAAAAGTTGTGAAAGCCCGATTGCGTGTAATAGTGAGTCATCATGAATGTGGTGAGGTTAGAGAGAAAATTGGAAAAGAGAGATAAAAATAGAATAAAATATAAGGGAAAAGGCAATGATGAGAAGGTGTTCTTATCGAAAAGATACAAAACGTCTGACATAGATAGGGGAAGGGATGCCTCGGTTCCAAAACTGAGGATGACTCGTGCGAGGCTCTATAACTGCCAGCAGTTAGAGAGAAAATATAAATACTGCTTCATCTTCGTCAATCAATCCTTTTTTAACTTCTAAAAACTTGAAGAACAGTGAGAGAGGAAGGAAAAGAGAGGCACAAATAGCCCAAAAGCTCGTGGAGATTTAAGCAAAAGGGATCATCAGTCAAGGGATGAGAGAGTCGGTAAAATTGGGTCGCGAAGGTGGTTGTATTGCAATGTGGTGTGGGATGGATTCAGAGCTGCCTCGAATTCACACTCTGACATAGAAGATTTGTGGAGGATTTGTGATGTGTATACGTGATATTTGAAGATCATTTGGTATTGCTAGGAAAATTGATAAATTACTATTTATAGTAATCTATGAAAATATTTTGTTATATGATATATGAAAGATATTTTAATGTGGTTGGCGTATATTAAAAGATAATAATGGATACCTGGACCTGTGTGTAGGCCGAACGTGTCGTCTAGGATAAAATCATTCCTTGTAGTAATATGAGGAGTTTTCCTGTAAGTGAGGCATCGACCTCTGGTCGGTCTGTTGAGTCTGAGATTAGAACGTCTGTAAGTGAGGAAGAAGGAGGTGTTGATCAATTTTCAGGTTTCTCTGGAAGATTAGTATCCTATCCTCCTCATTCAGATGTATTTACAAAGTTTTATAAAACTAGGGCTTCTATAGGAGGTAGATGGGGTAACTGTATAGATTATGCCGGTTGGCAATTTAGGGTTATACTGTAGCAACAGAAGATGAATATTTTTATTTGTTGGCTAATTTGACGAAGGAGAAAAGGGATAGGGGTATAGAGGAATCAATCTCTTTGGAGTATTTTGATAGGGAAGTTCAGACTAAACTTTCATAGGGTTTTTTATGTTACATATCTCAGTTGGAGTATGGGTTGAGTCTTCCCCTTAGCAGTCTGGCGAAAGGGATTATGAATCTCATAGGGTCATGTCCCATTCAGATGAAAGGGAGCATGTGGGAGGTGATATGTTTTTGTGAATCTTTGAATATAGGGTGGGAAGGAGATGGGAGAAGGAGGAGGATAACCTCAGAGGATGTGTTGCAGTTTTATGGTATAAAAAACTATTCTACAAGTGGAGGGGCATATTTCTGTGCGAGTGCAACTCGACCTCGTTTTTTTGATCTGTACTCAGTAGGTCAACCGTGGAATGATAATGCGATATGGGTGAAGGATGTGATTGCCTTAAGAGAGGTGATGAAGAACCCATGGAACTTCTGTTTAGAACTATAAAACAAAGTAAGTATAACAATGTAAAATATATGAGATTGATAGTTGAAATTGTATGAAGCTTGCTGATGTTAATGTTTTGTGTATGACAGGTCCAAAATCACAGGTGGCAATGAAAGAGTCATTGTTGGATACAGTCGCTTATGAGGAGACAGAGCTCGTGGCTATACTAGAAGATCTTAGCATTAGCAGGAAATAGTGTGTTAACAGCCGAGTTGATAAAGTTCTAAAATCTCAGTCGACAAGGCTAATGATGAGTGCTGATAGCAGCAAGAAGAAGAAGACTGATGGGAAAAGGCAAACAAACTTGCCTAAGGCCCCTGGAATGGACTGCGCAGGATTACTTGAGTCTATTACGTCGACCAAATTAGCACAAACCTTCCCCAAATGGCAAATGCTGAAGCATCCTTCGGCTTCTGGGACCACGGGAAGTGGCGAGGCCATGGAAAAATGGAGAAGGGTTGAACCTAAAGCGCTTGGGGTTAAGGTCATAGAAGATCAACCTGTGGAGGAAGATGATTGGAAAGAGGTGGAAGAAAAAGCTTGGTTTGTAGCTCACCACGGGGAGGAAGAGATGAGCAGAAGGGTATGTTCATAAGCACAAATACATATAGTAATAAATTTTGGTATTATGATTTGAGCTTATTAATAGGGTCGATTCTGTTTTAGTTTTGCAGGCTGCTCGACTGATGAAGGGAATATGCCTCAGGGTTGAGGAGGAGAGAGCTGAGCTAAAGAGAAAGAAGGTCGAACTTGAAAGGATCTTAGCACGATTAAAATCTGATTTAAGCAAGGAGGGTAAGTGGCTAGAGACCTTGAAGGTTTCCCAAGTAGTAGAGATTAATAAGCTTCAAGAGGAGGCAAAAGTGGACGTGGAGGAGGTGGTAGCTGAGAGTAACAGGCTTGGGTGTCACCTTATGTCCAAAGGGTATTCTGAAGATGAGGTAGATGCCATTAGGGCCAAAACCTATGTGGAGGAAGATGAAGATGAAGAGACTAAAGATGTTGCCATTGGCGCTGCGGATGGGAGGGATGGTGTGTCTCCCCGACGGTGTGAGACAACCAAGGGGATGACAACGAATGCCCAGAGTTGGAAAACGTGAAGGTAGGATAGTGTGATAGAACTGTGATTGTATGAATATTTGGGAATGTTTGTAAATTGATTGGACATATTTTGGATAGTATTCTATAGGCTAAGTTGCTTTGGTAAACCTTGCTGTAGGAACTTAAGGACATACGCCCCAGAATTAAAGATTTAGAGGTTGAGCTTCATATGGAGAAAGAGAGACCTCAGCATCCCTGTTCTCTTCCTAAGCGGAGCTGCAGGTTATAATTGAGAAAGAAATATTTGATTTGTATGCTTCATTAATATAGAGCTACAAAGTAGTAAATAGGGCGTAGAGACGGACCAAAACC
Source organism: Kingdonia uniflora (assembly GCA_014058105.1). NCBI lineage: Eukaryota > Viridiplantae > Streptophyta > Magnoliopsida > Ranunculales > Circaeasteraceae > Kingdonia > Kingdonia uniflora. Next base: position 2,427,914 of record JACGCM010001586.1, read on the forward strand.
CATTACCGATTCAGGTGCAAACGGCACTGGAATGGTGTGCATAAAAGATGTTTGTTGGTAAACTAAAAATATAGAGAATGTATGCCTTAGACTTGGAAGTATATGTTATGGAGTATCCATCCGAGATTGTACTTCGAGCTTAAGTTCAGAAGTAGTTTACACAATTGATGTCAAAAAATAGATATCTTATTAGAAATGAGTCTTATGCAGTGATTGAGTATTCTAAATCGAACTTGATATAATGTAACTGTCATGTGCAGGCTGAATTGCAGTCAGCTCACTTGCGCGAAGATGAGGCTCGCCAATGTAACCAAGAGTTTATAGAGGAGTTTGATAGGATGAGAGAGGCGAATGAAGATAAAGAAGATCAACATGTGAAGGTGCACTTCAAGTTTGTTAAGACAACACTGATTGTTGTCGACCTAACCTGACAGATCGAGGAAAAGGATGCCGAAATTGAGAAAAGGCAGAAAAAGCTCAAGGAGTTAAAAGAAGATACAGCATAACTCAAAAGCCAAAATGATGCATTGGTGATAAAGAGCAGAAAGGCTGACATGGCCCATTACCGTATACATGCTATAGAAAGATCAGAGGAAGGTTTAAATCAATCGATGGATGGTTTGAGAGATGATTTGGCCAGGAAAATGCATGAGCAAGAGAAAATTCGGTCTGATCTGTTGTGTAGGGGCCTAACTTAGTAAGGAGGGGAAGTTGGCTCTTACACCATGAAATTTATCTTCTATCAGAGGATTCAAGCATAAAATCAATAATAGGACTAATTTACTAGAAATATACTTGATGGAGGCCTAGAATTTGACACTCTACAACCTTTAATGAGGGTTTTTAAGAGTATTGATATAATTGTCGAGTAGTCGAAGTTTTAAGTACTGGGTCATTTACAGGGTAATCGAAGGTAAACTTTAAGGCTTCAGGGGAGAGATTTTGAAACACCTCCATAGTCCTCCCTCCCTCCTATTTATAGATTACAGGAAGAGCTGAGTCACCATGGGTGGGGGTGGGGGGGGGTTTAATTACAAGTGTACCCTCCGGGACAACTGACTTTTACCTGGAGTTAGTTTTGACGCCGAAACTATCAGGTCTGACACTGTAGCCGTTGTACTGTTTGCTCTAATACTGTGGCTGCTGTCCTATTTGCTTTGACACTGTAGCCGCTGTTGGTTCTGACACTGTAGTTGTCGAGCGGCGTGCCCTGCCGTTTTCTATGGTGAGTTGGCTGTCTAACATGTCTGCCATCGACCATGTGCGACCATGGTCGAAGTATTTCTGGTACTGATGTGGAGCTCATACACTGACGTATCTGCCTTCGGCTTCGAAGCCTGTTCATTGTTGAATGTTTGTATAGTCTTGGAGGGCTTAATCATGGACTTATTAGGCTTCTAGTTATTAGTTAGGCTTCGATGTAGCCTTCGAGTATTTGGCTAGAGCTGCGATTAGGCTACTACATTCGCCACCTCTCAGCAAGGGCTTCAGAAATAGGTGTAGAGGCGTTTACTAAGAAAAACTGTTGGTTGCTGGAAGTTGAACGGTTGACAGTTGCATATTGGATTTCTGAGGAAGGTAATAAAGGAGGGTAATTAAGAAGTTATGGTAATAACAGAGTAATAAATGATGTTAATGAGGGTATAAATATGGCTTATGTGGGGGTAACACTGTATATTCTTCGTCTTCACTTTCTTCCTCTGTATTACGTAAAAACAACATGGACACCAATTCCAACACACGTTATCAGATATGGATGGGACATGCCAGAGACCGTCGAATAGGACAAAAAATGGCTGAACTGAAGTTGAATTTTTTTGCTGGCAAGAAGCTCGACTGGGACATGCCGGACTTGGTGGAGCTAGAACCTGGGGAGCCAATCAACGAGCAATCCTATGCATACTTGTGGGGGATGATACAGTGGAGGTTTACAGCTACCGAAGAACGCTACCTCTTCTTGTTGTGTTTGGCCGAGCGTATTGTTCAGGAAGAGGATCAGTTATTGGAAGATGAGCAGGGCTCGGAGGGAAGAACTGATCCGTCCAAAAATAGGGCAAGTTCTTTGTAAGGTGGTGATGGGTTTTGCTTTGTATGACGGTATTTGATGTTTTCTGTGTTATTATTTGTTGAAGTATGTGCTTTTTTCTCTTCTATCCTTCTCTCTTCTTTTATATTATTGAAGTAATAAAATGAAAAGATAATTTAATGGAATAATGTATTTCGCATCTGATAAATATTGCAGGCGAGTAGACTGTTAGACTTTTAAATGATGGGTGAATGCTAGAAGCACGAATTTACGAGGGGAAAAACACTTCAAATTGTCATAGTTATTGAAGGAATTGGTTAATATTTGACCTAGGATGAATAATTAACTCTGAATTCTTGAATCTCGATGTATATATTGATAGAGCTGAGGGAAAAAGCATAGAGGGGTCGAAGGTTCGATACTAGGGTTGTGTCGACTGTAAAACCTCAGAAATAGGTGTTGAGAACGCATGCTGATAAAACAGTTGAGTCTGGGAAGTTGAAAAGATTTGACTGCTGTGATTCCGAGGGAAACTATTGAAGATTGTGATAAATGCGGGTTCTAATTAAGGAGTGTTTAAATGCACATGCCTTCAGGTATAAGTAGGTTCTTTTAAGAGAAATTTGGACATCTGCACCTTCTATGAGTAAACATGTCGGCATCTTCAACCCGAAATAGCAAAAACACTCCTAACACCAGGTACCAGAAACGAGTGGCGGCAAGGGACTTTCGTATACGGGACAAGACCCTCGAGCTGAAGCAGAAGTTTTTTGGTGGTCGAGGCCTAGATTGGGTTATGCTGGATTTGTTTGAGCTGGAGCCAGGGGAACCCATTAGTGGGATTCCCTATGCATACTGGTGGAGGGTATGGCAATGGATGAGCCTGCTCCTCAGCAACCGGCTTGCCTTCCTGGAATCCATAGCCGAGGAGGTGGTGCACAAGGAAGATGCTGAGGTTGGGTTCTGGAAGAAGTGTCCTATCTGTAAAAAAGGGTCTCTTCAATGTGGTAAAAGTATTGGTGTAGGGTGATCTATAGGAATGTTTGTAGTTCTTTTTTTTGTTGATGTTGATTGTTTTCTTCTGCATTTTAGTGTAAGGGCGTCTGCCTGAATAAAATTAAAAATCTATGAGATAACTGTCGAAGTGAGATACTAAATTATCTATGTGTAAGTAGGACAAAGATAATACTCAATGGTAATCTATGGCTGGCATATTTTGAAATTGAATATCAGGTTATCTGTGGACGAATGTTTGAGAGAAAGGTATTTTGAAGGTCAGTCAAACAGCTAGCATGTCAAAGCGGTATTGTTCCTGGGGCAGAGTTCCCTGCAGGTCATCATGATTTTCCCTGAATTACGGAAAAAGGATGATTTGATGTAAGGATTTGATTTGATAACTTTGAGCGGGGATTAGAAGGTTCGACTTGGTTTATGTATAAAATTGTGTAAATGTGAGTCCAGGACGCGCATGTGGGGTTAATGGAGGGTAAAATCGACAAAACACATCTCAGCCGAAAAGTAGGGGTAGTGGGGTAGTGGTAATGATAACGGTTTTGGAAATCAAGGCGGTTTTTTGTTATTTTGAGGAGGTATATATAGTAATAAGAGTACAGTTATTGTTCTCGGTTACCCACTTATTGAAAAAACCAGAGAGATTGAGAAGGAGAACATACTCCATTTTCAGTAGAGCTTGGTCGTTGCTGTGTGATCGTCTACCTTGCTGGGAGGAGGAAAGAATACTTTATTCAAATAGGTATGTCATCTTACTTTTATCTTACTGCTTTGTCATCTATTTTTGTATGTAGAGTACATATTAGGGTAGAGGCTGCTAGGGTTTATAGTTGTGATGATATAACCGAGGACAGGGGGAAACCATGTATCTGGGGGTCTGGCCCATTGGGATTCTGAGGGTATTGAGGGTGTGATGGGGTTTGGAGTAAAGCATTCGACTATGATAGTATGAGTTGGAGAGGGTAGGTTAGAATAAGTTATTTTCACGTAATAGCCAAATATATTGATCTAATTGTGTGCCTCTTCTTCTGTTGGGTAAGATGTGTACCTGTCGATCTTTGAGGTTGAGGCTAATAGACGAGGAGATCGAAGAAAATGAACCGAGTGTGTCTGGTCGTGCTCTTATGGATGAGAGCAGCGACTTGGAGGAGTTAGAAATAGCAATAGACCCCCCATTAACCATGGTAGTACCTAAAATGGCGACTTCGAGTAAGAGACATAGAAATGCTCAAGTGACCGAGGAGAAGGATGGGGAAATGGAGGGAGGAGAGAGAAGATGACCCGAAGGTAGTGTATAGCCTTCGGGGGATAAAAGGGAAGAGTGGGAGTAAAGTGGCGATAATGAGTATTCAACTGATTCGGGAGAAGCTGCGGGGTTGGTCTCAGCTAAAGAGAAGCTAAGATTGGATTGATTTGTGGCTAAACTAGATTTATTGAAGGTAGAGGTGGTATTGCATGCATTGGGATCTGGATATACCTTCAAGTCTCGACCTCGAGAAGGTTTTATGGCATTAAGGGGCCAGATTTGGCTACGGATGTAACTACCCCTTCGAAGGCTAGTGAAGGAGGTGTTGTACTTCTGGGAGGTTGCCCCATGCTAGATGAATGGGAAATTCTATGAAATGATGAGGGTGGTCGAGGGTATGAATATAGAGCTGAGAAGTGAAGGGAGAGGTTTGATCAAGTAGTACGATATTGCATCGTTCTATTCGAGAAAAGCAAACCAAAAGGTAGGCACCTACCATATCCAATGCCACACAGATAAGCCCTGGTTGTTTAATTTGTGCTCAATGGGCCGAGGGTGGCACAAGGACCTGGTAGTTGTTTGGGGTAATTATGAGAATGCCGAAGGGGAGGACCCTTATCAGTTACAACATAGGCTTTATAATCCAGGTAAATTGATGGTCGAAGATTTTTTGACATATTGATCGAATAGACTGATAACCATGTTTTGCTTGTTATGCAGTACCAAGTAACCGAGCTCTGACAATTCTGAGGAATTATATTGACGAACTGATCAATGCGGATGAGGAGTGGGTAAACTATGTTTTCAGGAAACTAGGTATCAAGAGGATGAGACAGAAGAAGACAGATTCTCTGCTTCCAAACGTTCCCGTTATGCCAAAGCCATCAAAGAAGAGGGGGGGGGGGGGGCGAAGGTTCATCGAGAGGGGTCGAAGGAATGGCGAAGGTGAAGTTGGCGAGGTAGGTAAATTATGTTCCCAAGGGGCAGTAGGCGCCGAAGCAGGCAGCGCCGGTGCCCAAAGTAGCTTGTGGCGCGTCGAAGCAGGCGCCGACACAATCTGACAAAGGGAAAGGTAAGGTCTTTCCTGAATCTCTAAAGGTACAATAGCCAAAGGGAACTCAATGTAAGAGGCGTAGGGCGCTGGGGGAGGATGATGTAAAGGATGTGGACGAAGAACTAACAATAGCCAAACTGGAGGAGTATGCTCGAGCTACGGCTGCTTCGATGGCGACACTCTGCGGCACTGACCCAGACGAAGCTGGGAGGTGGATGAATAAAACTATGCATCAGGTAACTATTTTTCTTCTGAAATTATGAAATTTATCTTAAGTGCATTATGCTTTGTGAGATACTGATGGCTCGAATATTCTAGCAGATATATGCTTGGGCGCAGGTTTTCATCAAGGCGTAAATGGTAACAACAAGGTAGTTGAAGCAGGCGGTTAATAATCTGGAGCCTGCTCGAGGGGCCGAAGCATCCCTGGTGTCTGAGATTAATGTTTTGAAACAAGATCAGTTGACTATCAGAGCTGAATACGAGAGGATGCTCGAAGCTCAACGGTTCAACCATACGTAAGTGCTAGAGTCAAAGCTGGCTGAGAAGGATAAGGTTATTGCAGAACAGAGGGAGACATTCCAAGGGCAGTTCGATGATGAATGTGAAGATACTGTCAGGCTAAAGGCGTTCATAGCAGATTTGGGGTATGATCCTTAAACTTTGAAACACTTTCCCACAACCAATGATCCTGTTGTTGAAGATGTTGTTCAGACGGAGGGGGTAGAAGTAGATGTTGTTGGCATAGGAGTGGGAAGTGGCGTAGAAACTCTTGCAGTCAAAGAAGCTACTGCTGGGGTTGTGACTGCTGGGTCGAACCCTTCTACTGAGGGTACTTGAGGTGTTGGTGTTAAAGAACCGGACCTGGGAGATGATGTGGCCACACCTATATGAAGTATTATGCTGGGCGTGCCGAACTATTTATTCTAATCTTTATGTTGTGTTGTAATATTTGAATAATGTTAGCCTTGCTTTGCACTTGAGTTGTGAACTTGTGATTGATTGGACTTGCTGATGTATGCTGAGCTTGATTAAAATTAGTTTATTAATTTGTGCTAAACTTGATTCTCTAATATATGTTGCACTGAAACTAGATGTAGTAAACTTTTTGATATTCTTATATACTTGTATCTGCAAATATTGTAAGTGTAGAATGATTGTGGAATTATCAAACCTTGAAGAGTTTCGAGATGGTTCCCCGAGTATCAGTCAAGAGATAGACGTGACACTTGGGTGAGACCAAGAAAACTACTAGACTTCAAAGGCCTGAGCCAAAATGAAATAGGACGTGGTCGCCCCCAATACCTTCTCAAGGTTCCGGTCTCTCAACCATTAATGCCCCTCGAGTTTGCTTAAAGTTTAGAGACTTGAAAATTTTCAATGTCGCTCCCAAGTATCAGTCGGGTCGAAAGGTTGACATGATACTTAGGCTAAACCAAGAAATTTACTGGACTTCGAAGGCCTGAGCCTGATCGAAGTAGAACATGGTCGCCCCCAATACATTCTCAAGGGTCCGGTCTCTCGACCATTCATTCCCCTCGAGTTTGCTCAAATTTTGGTGACTTTAAAAATTTCAAGGTCGCCCCTAAGTATCAGTTGGGTCAAAGGGTTGACATGATACTTAGGTTAAACCAAGAAATTGAGTGGACTTCGAAGGCCTAAGCCTGATCGAAGTAGAACGTGGTCGCCCCCAATACATTCTCGAGGGTCTGGTCTCTCGACCATTCATGCCTCTCGAGTTTGCTCAAATTTTGGAAACTTGAAAATTTTCAAGGTTGCCCTCAAGTATCAATCAGGCTGAAGGGTTGACATGATACTTAGGCTAAAGAAAGAAATTCACTGGAAAATAGGAGACGAAGTTTAGAGGAAAAAAATGTTTATTGTTTATACTATATTTACATCAATGGAACAAGGTGAAGGCCGCGCCTGTTGTATGATACTAACTGCATTGTATTCCATGGATTTGGGAGAGGCTCTTCGTCTTCCATCATCAGATAATATGAACCCTTTTCGGTATTATCGTACACGACATAAGGTCCTTCCCAGGATTTGGCAAGCTTGCCAGTATTTTGAGTCTTCGAAGACTATGTAACACGTCAAAGTACAAGTTCTCCAATGTTGAAACTTTGTGATTGAACTCTCATGTTATATGACTTCTGGAGTGATTGATGGTAACGGCCGAGGTTTACGATGGCTCGGTCTCTTGTTTCATCGATTCATAACATATTGCACCCGAGTTTGAACTCATTATCTTCGTCAGGAATGCTGGGGTCGCATCTTGGAACTTCAAATTGAGTAGGTAGCACTGCTTCAGTACCATAGGCTAGAAGAAAAGGGGTACAACCTATTCCTTTTCTTGGTATTGTTTAATAGGCCTAGAGGACGTGCTGTAATTCCTAAACCCATCAGCCTTTCTTTGCATCGATACGCTTCTTGAGACTGTTAACTATTATTTTATTGATTACTTCGACCTGACCATTCCCTTGGGGGTAGTAGGGTGTTGAGGGTGAGAGGATGATGTTGTACTTATTGAGGAAATTTTTGACTTTGTTCCTGATAAATTGTGGACTATTGTTACATCGAAACATATGAGGGCAGCCGAAGCGTGTAATAATTTTCTCCTATAGAAATTTGATGACTTCTTCTTCTCTGGTTTGACACAAAGGTACGGCTTCGACCCATTTGGTAAAATAATCTACTGCAATAGGGATATTCTCTCGGCTACCTAAAGCTTTAGGAAAGGAACCCACAAGATCGATGGCCCATTATTTGAATGGCCAAGAAACTTGGCTAAATTAGAGGTCTTGTGAAGGGCAATGGATGTCGTGGGCATGGCGCTGATATTTGTTACAGTGTTTAGCGTACTCTTCGGCTTGCTTCTTCATATTAGGCTAGAATAAACCTTGGGAGATGGCTTGGTGAGCCTTAGATTGACCAACGATATGAGCAATACAGGTACCTTCGTAGAGTTCGGCAAAAATTGAAGAGGCTTCGTTTTGAGAAATGCATCGAATGAGGGCGCCATTTGGGGATTTACGATATAACTCGCATTTGCGGATGGTGCATCTGCGGCAGTTTTCTAATGATGACTGTTTGACTTTGGATCGTCTGGGAGGGTAGCATTGTTGAAGTAATCGAGGAATAGTCTTCACCAGTCATCTGGATCGAGACTCTCGCCCCCAGTATTGATGGCATTAACATTCATCAGGTCGATACTTAGGCGTTCAAATACTTCGATATAGAGTGTTCGGGATTCAGACTGGCCTAACATAGCTACTATGTAGGCGAGGGCATCTGTATATTTTTTTCCTCAGGGATAGTGAGTAATAGAAGATTTTTCAAGAAATGGTCCATGCACTGGCGGGCGAGAGCAGCATATTTATCCATATGACTATTGGCTTGATTTTCACCTGAGTATTGTCTCTGGTCAAGTTGCGAATCTATAAAAACAACAAGTTTAGGGACACCGAGGTCAAGTGCGAGGTTGAGGCCATGAATTAAGGCTTCATACTCAGCCTCGTTATTGGAGCATTCAAAGTTTAACTTAACTGCCTTTTAAATTTAATCATTGGTGGGTGTGACCAGGATGATACCGATCCCCGAGCCGTTAGGTCCAGCGGACCCGTTTGTGAAGAGATGCCAGCCTGTGTTAGGGCTCCATGGGTCTGTTAGTTTAGGATGGTCTTCTGGTAGGTCGTCTCCATGTTCCTCCAAGTTGACATCTTCGACCGGGAAATCGGCGACTGCTTGGCATTTTTGGGATACTTGCTTCTCAAATATGATATCGTGTTCCCTGAGATAAAAGGATCACTATTATACTCATCTGGATTTTTATTTCTTGCTTAGATCTTCTTGAAGGGGATAACTTGTTATAATACGGATAGGGTGAGCTTAAAAATATGGTTTGCGTTTTCGAGAAGTCTAGACGAGGGTGAGGAGCAAACGCTCAAGTTTTGTGTATCGACTTTCTGCAGGTGCCAGATTTTACTGATAAAATATATAGGTTTCTCGATGTTTGATTCAAGTCGAATGAGGATTGAGCTAATGGAAGTGTCGGTGACCGCGAGGTATAAAGAAAGTGTTTCTCCTTCTATATGGGTGCTGATGATGGTTGGTCAACCAATGTATGTTTTAAGTTTGAGGAAGACCTGTTCTCAGTCGGGTGTCCAATTGATCTCAGGGTTGTTTTTCTTTTTAGCCTTGTGGATGCCTTGGTCACGTAAGAGAGAGAAGAGCCAAGCACAACGGTATGAGGATTTAGAAATAAAATAGTTAAGGGCCGCTATCTTACCAGCCACCCTTTTGGACATCTTTTTTAGTTCAGAGGGAAGGCATGTTGATGAGGGCTCAAATATGATAAGGTGGCCTAAAAATTTGCTAGACAAAACACCATCTGGCATTTGTCTGGGTTAAGTTTCATGTTGTATGTTCAAAGTATCAAAAAGACTGTGGTTAGGTTCTGGATGTGGGTCTATTTTTGGAGGCTTTTGCATAACATGTCGGTGATGTAAACTTCGACCGACTGGCCAAGCAAGGGTATAAGCATGGTTGTAACAAGGCGTTGGTAGGTGGCACCCATATTTTTGAAGCCGAAGGGCATAACTTTAAAATAGTAAAGGCCTTGTTCAATGATAAAAGAAGTTTTAAGTTGACCCTCGGGGAGGAGAGGTACCTGATTGTAACCTGAAGCCGCGTCCATCATCGGTAGGTGCTCATGTTCAGCAGTGGCATCTAGGAGTAATGAAATGATTAGGAGGGGGAAGCTGTCCTTCGGTGTGTATTTGTTGAGGTATGGAGACAGAGGGAAACAATGATTACTATGGTAGATTGATGAGTTTCTAGGTCTGATAGATATCTGGATGCTCACATGAACAGGTGAGACGATGATAACCTTTTAAGTTTCATGTTTTATAGGGGTATTGAAATTAAGGGTCTGATGATAAGTTAAAGGCATGGCACACATGGCATGGACCCAGTCGCGCCAAAGGATTATGAGGTACTCAGATTTCTTATCGATAACAAGAAAGCTGGTTTGAAGTGTAACTAGGCCGGTAGTAACTGAAAGGCTGATTTGACCAATAAAAACGTTGGTAGCCCCATTAAAACCTTTCAATTTGACATTGGCGACAGTGACGAGGTCTGTTTTGTTCATGGCCTAGACGGCTTGAAGGAAAAGTACATCGGCTGCACTTTCTGTATCGATAAGCATGGTATGGAGGATGAGGTGTTCGACCTTAATCATTATGACTAAAGGGCCAGAATGGGAAAAATGAATATGCGATGTATTGCAGTCAATAAATGAGATACCCTCGAGTTAAGGATATTGACTTGACTCTGGCAAGAGGGCGGGTAACTTCTCCTGGTAAGTGAGTTTGCAACATTCTTCTACACGCTTGCGTTTGCTCTTAGAATGACCGCTGTCGATATTATTTACTTCGATAAAATGATCTTGGTAGATGTGTACCTTGGCTAGGTCGACAGTAGGGGCAGGTTGAGGTTTGAGGTATGACCCGTCGAGGAAGCTAGGAAGGTCGGCCACGTACTGATATAGACGACCGCCTTGAGTAATATTTTGAGAGAGCGCTACAAGGCAAAGTATTTGCTGGTGTGATGGCAGTTACACTTGTGGTTGACGCAATAAGGTTTTCCTGGCTTGACCTCGATGGGGAAAGGGATATGCCATATGGGGTTTGGCTGGATCTATGGTAGAAGGGTGCTGATAGAGGCTATAAGTTTGGGGAGGACCGGCTTCGGTCATTTTTTGTGGGCTTCGGTAGTGTTGTCAGTGTGGGGATGTTTGCGGCTCTCAATCTCTTGTGAGATAGGAACGATTAGGGGTGTAGGGGTAGAAGGTGGGCCTTATCGAGGTTTATTTGGATTGGTGGTCAAAGGCTGCCCCTGTTTATTTGATTTGCAGAGGCACTCAAGGTCGATATACCCATTAACTTTTGAGAGCATCTCCTCGAGGGTTTGCGGTTTCTGGAGGACCAGGTACTCTTTGACACGGCTGTTATCCGGCAAAGTATTTGAATATGCGAGTATGGTGCTCACCCAGGTGACGTTTTCGACTTTGCATGACTCGTCGAGGAACCTCTTGGTGAAGGCCTCAAGGGTTTTACCGGGGGATTTTTTTGAAATTGAAGAGGGTATCGATTTGGACCTCTCGATCTTTGTTGAAGGAAAATTGGGCAATGAAAAGACTGGATAATTGCTTTAAGCTTAAAATCGAGCCATTGAGAAGGTTATGATACCAACAAAGAGGGCCATCTGTAAGGCTGGTGAGAAAAAGTCAACAAATCAGGTGCTCAGCCGTGGAGTAAAGGCTTAAAGTATTTGGAATTTGAGGATGTGGGATTGAGGATCGGTGGTACCTCGATAGCGTGGAGTTTGGGGCAGAAGGGGTTGTTTATCCGACTCCACGAGTTTGGTGTTAGGCTCGCACTGATGCGAATGGCAGGTATGATTTTGTAGTCGAGGTCATACTGTGCACAATTGGCAGGATGAGGGGGGGATCGATAGGTTCGAGGGTGATGAGGCTGAGTGCTAGGCGTATGATTAGCGCTGCTCTTCCCGATACATTCTCGAGCAGGGCGGCGTTTCAGGTATCTGGTGGAACGAAGGGTGGAATCGGAGGAATCCTCCGTAGGGTGGATGCCAAGTTAGATAGAGCCAGTAGGGGGAACACCCTCGGCACCAAGATGGACCGGGGGTACTTCTAGATGTGGTAGGGGCCCCAGTCGAGCGCGGTTAGACACGCACGAGGAGGTGGGTGCTTGAGATGGCAGAAGGGCGTCTAGAGGCTGTAGTCGTTGCAACTCACGAACTGCATTGCGTAGATCATCGATGGCATGGTATTGTCTATCGACGTCATCCAAACAGCATTGCCGTTCGACTTCAAACTTTTACCGGATTTCATCACGCTCCTGATGCAATTACATTCGATGTCGCTCCTCAACCTGAGCGAATTGCTGAGTAAGAAGGGCTAGCTGGGCGGCAACTCCATCAGCGGAGTTGCTGGCATGGGTGGAAGTGGAGCAGAGGGTGGGGGCCATTGGAAGTGGTTTGTAGGAATTATAAAAGGTAAGTACAAGGCAAAGGGAGACTGGTAGGGTGGGAAAGTACGGACGATGCCAAATGCAGGGTCCTAACTTCGTAAGGAGGGTAAGTTGGCTCTTGCACCACGAAATTTATCTTCTATCAGAAGATTCAAGCATTTAATCAATAATACGACTAATTTACTGGAAATATACTTACATATAGGCCTAGAATGGGATACGCCACAACCTCTGATGAGGATTTTTAATAGTATTGATATAACTGTCGAGTAGTCAAAGTTTCAAGTACTGGGTCATTTACAGGGTGATCGAAGGTAAACTTCAAGGGTTCAGGGGAGAGATTTCGTAACCCCTCCACAGTCCTCCCTCCCTCTTATTTATAGATCACAGGAAGGGCTAAGTCACCATGGGTGGGGGGGGGGGGGGGAGGTCTAATTATAAGTGTACCCTCCGAGACAACTGACTTGTACCCAGAGTCGGTTCTGAAGCCAAAACTGTCTGGTCTGATACTGTAGCCGTTGTCCTATTTTCTCTGATACTGTGGCCATTATTGGTTCTGACACTATAGTTATTGAGCGGCGTGCCCTGCCGCTCTGTCTGGTGAGCTAGCTGTCTGACATGTCTGCCTTCAACCATATGCTACCATGATCAAAGTATTTTTGGTACTGATGTGGTGCTCATGCGTTGACGTATCTGCCTTCAGCTTCGAAGCCTGTTCGTTGTTGAATGTTTGTATAGTCTTGAAGGGCTTAATCATGGACTTATTAGTTTTTGAGTTATCAGGTAGGCTTTGATGTAGCCTTCGAATGTTCGGCTGGAGCTAGAAGGCTGCGAGTAGGTTACTACATGGCGAATAGCAAAAGCGAGCTGAGGTGATTATAGATGAAATTAGTTGGTAAAGATAACGATTTAAAGGGAGCTTGAGACGATCTATCTGCGTCTGAAGAATTAGCTGAACAATTGACTATAGCTTTCTCTACAAAGGATATGGAGTTTAGGATGGTACAATGCAAGTATAATGAGTTGAATGAGAGAGTGGCTCAATTAAAAGTTGATCTGGCGCAGGCCAATATGCATGTCAGAAACGTCGAGACTGGGAAGCGCTCATAGAAGAATAATAATGATGGCAGAGTTTCTCCTATTCTAGGGGATGTTGTTAGTTTATCAACTCGAATAAGGGATCTGGAAGGGGATGTTGCTCGATCTCAATGATATGTGTGCAAAGGAGTTGAGCATCTGTAGGATTGTCAAATAAAGCTGGACGTTGCTCTTATCAAGGAAAAAGGGTTAGAGCGTGTTATCAGAGAAAAGGAGATTGTGATAAAGGATAACGAGGAATTTTTAAAGAAAATTTCAGATGTGGAAGAACTAAAAAAAGAGATCGAGATACTTCGTGCTCAAGTTGTTAATTTGGAGGTGACTAATTGAGTTGAGTCAGCTAAGGCTGATAAAAAATCTGCAAAGAACATCATTTTTACAGATTGAATAGAAAGGGAAATTGAGAGTCATTAAGCACGGTACAAGAGGTCGGAAGATCGCCTTCAGAGGTTGAGGACAATTTTCTACAACTCAGTTGTAACTCAAGCCTCATATTCAGAATTGCTGAGGGCGGTGATTACTTACTTTGTAGAAGAAATAAAAAGACTTGAGTAAGAGAAAGATACCTTGTTTGACTATATATCAGGAAGGGGATGTATCTGCAAGTTTGAGGTAGATCGAGGAGATTCCACGAGTTCCATGGGGACAGATTTAGGCCCTCGACCTGCTGAGTTGATAAGGGAGGGTAGGATTATGGTAACTTCTGAAGCTCAAGAATTTATGGCTAGTCGACCTCCTATTATAGGGGTAAGCGTAGCTGACATCCCAACAGCAGAGCTGAATCCATTGTAGTGGATTTGTGTAAACCTAAAAAGAAACAATATGTTTCGCAGACATGTTGAGAGATGAAAGCTAGTTTTACCTTTGCCTTATCTTATGTATGGTTGAGCTCTTCGATTAAAAACTAGTATCACCTTTGTTTAAATCTTGTAGTTGAGTAGAGTCAATCAAACCAGGCATAACCTGAATTTAACTGGTAGAATGTCGCATATATATTGAAAGAGATAAAAACTAGTTTTACCTTTGCCTTACCTTATGTCTGGTAGAGTCCTTTGATTGAAAACAAGTACTACCTTGTTCTAATCTCAGGGGATTTAGTAGAGTAAGCCAAACAAAGTGTATTCTTGATTTAACTGATATGATATCGAAGACATATTGAATGAGATAAAAGCTATTTTTACCTTTGCCTTATCTTATGTCTGGTAGAGTCCTTTGATTGAAAACAAGTACTATATTGTTCTAATCGTAGGGGATTTAGTAAAGTTAGCCAAACAAAATGTATTCTTGATTTACCTGATATGATGTTGCAGACATATTGAAAGAGATGGAAGCTAGTTTTACCTTTGCCTTATCTTATGTCAAGTAGAGTCCTTTGATTGAAAAAAATGTGCTACCTTATTCTAATCGCAGAGGATTTATTAGAGTCAACCAAACCAAGTATATTTTTGATTTAACTGATATGGTGTTACAAACATATTGAAAGAGATGAAAACTAGTTTTACCTTTGCCTTATCATATGTCTGGTAGAGTCCTTTGATATAAAGCAAGTGCTACCTTGTTCTAATCTTAGGTGATTTATTAGAGTCAGCCAAACCAAGTGTATTCTTGATTTAACTGATATGATGTCGATTGAAAGCTAGTATTATCTATTCTTTAGTGTATGTATTGTCTACGAAGTAGAGAGATATATGGGAGGAAAACTTGTAAGTTTCATTGAATTCCGAAAAAGAATGTACATTGGATGGAGATGGAAATCTCACTTCTGGAATGAAAAGTGAAGAAACTGAAAAGGAGTAGTGAGGAACCTAACGATAGTATTGTTTATGTCGCCTAGTGTTCCAGGGACTCGAAATGCGGACTTCCTCTTCTGTCATGAGGTCGTATAATCCCAGGCCTGAGATACCTGTTATAAAGAATGGGCCCTCCCAATTATCTGCTAGTTTCCCAACAATAGGCTCTTTGCTGTGTTAAGGTATATATTTGAGGGCGAGATCACTGATTTGAAAGGTACGGCTTCTGACTTGTTTGTTGTAAGAAATGGCCAGCATATGGTGATATTGACCTAGGATAACGACGACGCGTTCCCTGGTTTTATTGATCCAATTGAGGTTGCAAGCCAACTCGAACTCATATTCCTCATCAATTAGATTGTGATCTTTGACTGGATGATGGTATTTGGAGGTAATGACATCCTCGGTGCCATAGGCAAAGAGGAAGGGAGTACAACCTCTCGACTGATGTAGAGTGATACAATATGCCCATAGGACATGAGGAAGTTCTCGAACCCAATTCTCTTTTTTCTGTGAGTGTAGCCTTTTTTCTACCAAGGATATATAGTTTAGGATGGTACAATGCAAGTGTAATGAGTTGAATGAGAGAGTAGCTCAATTGAAAGCTGATCTGGCACAGGCCAATTTGCGTGTCAGAAACGTCGAGGCTGGGAAGCGATCGAAGAAGAATAAAAATAATGCTAGAGTTTCTCTTATTCTAGGGGATGTTGTTAGCTTATCAGCTCGAATATGGGATCTGGTGGGGGATGTTGCTCGAATTCAAAGACATGTACGCAAAGGAGTTAAGCAACTACGGGATTACCAAATAAAGCTGGACGCTGCTCTTCTCAAGGAAAAAGGGTTAGAGCGTGTTATCAGAGGGAAGGAGATTGTGATAAAGGATAAAGAGGAGCTGTTAAAGAAAATTCCAGATGTGGAAGAACTAAATAAGGAGATCAAGATACTTCGTGCTCAAGTTGTTGATTTGGAGGCGACTAATAGAGCTGTGTCAGCTAAGGCTGATAAAAAATCTACAGAGAATATCACTTTTACAGATCGAATAGACAGAGAAATTGTGAGTCATAAAACACGGTACAAGTGGTTTAAAGATCGCCTTCAGAGGTCGAGGAAAATTTTCTCCCACTCGGTTGTAACTCAAGCCTCACATTCAAAATTACTAAGGGCGGTTATTGCTTACTTTGCAGAAGAAGTAAATGAGTTAGAGAGAAATACCTTGTTTGATTGTATGTCAGGAAAGGGATGTATCTGTAAGGTTGATGTAGATCGAGTAGATCGACGAGTTCCATGGGGGCGGATCTAGGCCCTCGATTTGCTGAGTTGATTGAGGAGGGTAGGATTGTGGTGACTTCTGAAGCTCAAGAATTTATGGCTAGTCGACCTCCTATTATAGGGGTAAGCGTAGCTGACATCCCAACAGCAGAGCTGAATCCATTGTAGTGGATTTGTGTAAACCTAAAAGGAAACAATATGTTTCGCAGACATGTTGAGAGATGAAAGCTAGTTTTACCTTTGCCTTATCTTATGTATGGTTGAGCTCTTCGATTGAAAACTAGTATCACCTTTGTTTAAATCTTGTAGTTGAGTAGAGTCAATCAAACCAGGCATAACCTGAATTTAACTGGTAGGATGTCGCATATATATTGAAAGAGATAAAAACTAGTTTTACCTTTGCCTTACCTTATGTCTGGTAGAGTCCTTTGATTGAAAACAAGTACTACCTTGTTCTAAGCTCAGGGGATTTAGTAGAGTAAGCCAAACAAAGTGTATTCTTGATTTAACTGATATGATGTCGAAGACATATTGAATTAGATAAAAGCTATTTTTACCTTTGCCTTATCTTATGTCTGGTAGAGTCCTTTGATTGAAAATAAGTACTATATTGTTCTAATCGTAGGGGATTTAGTAAAGTTAGCCAAACAAAATGTATTCTTGATTTACCTGATATGATGTTGCAGACATATTGAAAGAGATGGAAGCTAGTTTTACCTTTGCCTTATCTTATGTCAAGTAGAGTCCTTTGATTGAAAAAATGTGCTACCTTATTCTAATCGCAGAGGATTTATTAGAGTCAACCAAACCAAGTATATTTTTGATTTAACTGATATGGTGTTGCAGACATATTGAAAGAGATGAAAACTAGTTTTACCTTTGCCTTATCATATGTCTGGTAGAGTCCTTTAATAAAAAACAAGTGCTACCTTATTCTAATCTTAGGTGATTTATTAATGTCAGCCAAACAAAGTGTATTCTTGATTTAACTGATATGATGTCGATTGAAAGCTAGTATTATCTATGCTTTAGTGTATGTATTGTCTACGAAGTAGAGAGATATATGGGAGAAAAACTTGTAAGTTTCATTGAATTCCGGAAAAGAATGTACATTGGATGGAGATGGAAATCTCACTTCTGGAATTAAAAGTGATGAAACTGAAAAGGAGTAGTGAGGGACCTAACGATAGTATTGTTTATGTCGCCTAGTGTTCCAGGGACTCGAAATTCGGACTTCCTCTTCTGTCATGAGTAGTATGATCCCAGGCCTGAGATACCTGTTATAAAGAATGGGCCCTCCCAATTATTTGCTAGTTTCCCAACAATAGGCTCTTTGCTGTGTTAAGGTATATATTTGAGGGCGAGATCACTAATTTGAAAGGTACGGCTTCTGGGTACTACCGGCAAACGAGGCACAAGTTCTGGGTACTACCGGCGATACCACAAAGCTACAAGGAAGTCCGATTGCCAAATAAATATTCGATATGGAAGTACAGATAGGTTTCCATACTCCCAAAATTCTCAAATACAAAGGTACTGATCCGAAGGAGCATATTCAACAATACTGTGATTCATTGAGGTGCACTCAAATCTCAAACACATTCTCTACCGCCTGTTCATCACAAGTCTACAGGAGGAGCCACTTCGATGGTTCTACTCTCTTCCTGAGGAATCTATCTACACGTTGGATCAACTACAAAAATAGTTCATCAAAACATATGCTCACAAGTTTGATCTACTCCGATGGACACCAGAATGCGAAGTAGCTTTTCAGGACCTTAAAATCTATTTGTGTGTGGGGGGGGGGGGCTCCCATAATGTGCACCCCAGTAGGTAATGAGAAACTAATAATCTACCTAGTAGTCATAAATAATTTTCTCAGCTCAGTTCTTATTTGCCTAGAAGGGAAAATAGAGAAACAAGTCTTCTTCATCAGCAAAACACTCATACCAACAAAAACAAGGTACTTTAAAATTGGGAAACTTATCCTTACCCTTGTTTACACATCGCAGAAACTCAAGCACTACTTTTAAGCACATTCAGTCAAAGTTATGACGAACTACCCACTTCGGGAAGTTCTGCCCAAAAAAGGAAAGTCAAGAAGAGTGCAACAATGGTCAGTCGGTTTGGGCGAACATGATATCATGTTTGAACAATGTCATTCCAAAAAAGGTCAAGCCATTGCCGACTTTCTCGCAAATTTTCCAGTGGTGGATCCTGATTGGGAAGAACACGACCCAGACCTTACTGAAAATACTCTAACCCCCAGGCTATTCGACGAACGAGCTGACTGGATCACCACGTCGGAGTAGAGGCTTCTCACAGATGGCTCAACAGGACCCGCAGGGTTTGGAATTGGGAACTTTTTGATTACCCCTTGTAATGATAAAATTAAGAAATCAATCCGCTTAGATTTTGAGGCCTCAAGTAAAGTCACCGAGTACGAAGCTCTCATTCACGGACTCGGCCTCGCACTCAAGCTCGATGTCCTCAAACTCTCAGTTTATACAGATTCATTACTCATCGTTTATCATTATTCAGAGCAATACATGAAGAACGGGAAGATGATCGAATACGCAGCCCTCGATGCAGATAGGATGAGTAAGTTTGCGATAGCAACTCTCGAATATCTTCCTCAAGGCGAAACAGACACGCCGATTCCTTGGCATATCTAGCTGGGGTATTGAGTATAGAAGCTCGATATCTCCAGATCAAAATCATTTCAACCCCCAGTATTAACCACATCTCCGCATGCATGATCAACACTGGAGGCGATAAAGGGGGAGACAGCAATTGGCAAAAGCCTTTCTTAGACTACCTCGGTGTCGATAACAAGTACAACGGACCACTCCCAATAGATCCAAAAAAATGCCGACAGTTGATCCATAACTCGAAGCATTATATTACTCATAACGGTATGCTTTATCGCCTTTCTGTTATAGGGCCTTACCTCAAGTGCCTCTTAAAAGTCAAAAACAGATGAACTCCTCTGTAAACTACACGAAGGAACTTGTGGCTCCCATACCACAGGTAGATCAATGGCAAATTGAGTTGTAACTTAAGGAGTATTCTGGCCTCGCATGCCCAAGCATGCAGAAGAGTATTCCCATAGGTGACTCCTGCCAGAGACATGGACACATGATATGCGCCTCAGCGCTTGAACTTCATGCAAATAAGGTCTTTTGGCCGTTCAAAAGATGGGCACTAGACCTCGTTGGCAGATTCCCTTACTCTCCAGGTAATCGCCGTCGCCTACTCGTATCCACCGATTACTTTACAAAATGGGTAAAAGCAATTCCATTATTTTAAACCAGAGAAGAAGAGGTTATCTCTTTAATCTGGAACCACATAATCACTCGATTCGGGTGCGCCCATCTAATTTGTATCGATAACAGGCCCCAGTATGTGGGAGAAAAGGTCATATTATTCCTAAATCAGCACAATATCATCCACTCACCATCAAATCCATACTACCCTAAAGGCAATGGCCAAGGCAAAATCACCAACAAAACCATCGTGGATCGACTGAAAAAATGGCTTCACTCACAGAAAAAAGGAAATTGGGTTCGCGAACTACCTCACGTCTTGTAGGTGTATCGAACCACTCCCCAATAATCCACTGGGTGTACCCCATTCCTCCTTTCTTATTGCACTGAGGCTACCATTCTTTCTGAATAACATTATTCAATTCATGATCACGAGCTAACAGACAAGGAAAATGAGTTTTAATTGGCATGCAACCTCAATATGATAGATGAGACTAGGGAACGCACCGTCGCTAACCTAGATTGATATCATCATATGCTTGCCAAATCATGTAATAACCGAGTTATGAGCCAAACTTTCCAAATTAGAGATCTCTTCCTTATAGAGATTCCACTACATTGTAAAGAGTCTCACGTTGGAAAATTAACCGACAATTGGGAGGGTCCTTTCATTATCACAGGTCTCTCAAGCCTGGGATCATACTATCTCATGATAGAAGAGGGAATCCCCATTTCAAATCCTTGGAACACTAGGCGACTGAAACGGTACTATCGTTAGGTGTCTTACTACTCCATTTCCATTGTTTGATGTTTTTTTTTTCAATTCCAAAAGTAAGATTCTTATCTCCATACAATGTAAATTCTAAACTATATATATCTCTTTCCTTTCTTAGGGTTAAGAGGTTCTTATATAAGCACCATTTTCTTTATGTATTTCTTAGTCAATCTTAAGAGGTATTGTTCATTGTTTCTTAAGTTAAGATTGCTAGATTTCAATCTCCGAACATGAAGAAAAGATATTATTGTAGAGAATAGATGCCCGTTGGAGAGTAACCAAATATGAAATAGAACTTGCTCTTTCTATTCACCTCCCTCTCTCATGTAAATGGCATGTTTATCAATGAAATATATCTAAAATCTTATGTATTATATTAAATGGCAAACTAAAGTTGTATCTAGCTCATACTCATGTAAATGGCATTTTCTTTATATATTTCTTAGTCATTCTTAAGAGGTATTGTTCATTGTTTCTTAAGTTTAGATTGCTAGATTTCAATCTCCGAGCATGAAGAAAAGATATTAATGTAGAGAATAGATACCCGTTGGAGAGTAACCAAATATGAAATAGAAATTGCCCTTTCTATTCACCTCCCTCTCTCATGTAAATGACATGATTATCAATGAAATATATCTAAAATCTTGTGTATTATATTAAATGTACAAAATCTATGTTATGTTATTTAGATAAACAAGAGAAATGGGAATTATTTGCTATTAACAATAGCCAAATATAGAATAAAAAATCTCTCCATTAGTAAAATGCAGCTTATATGTAAATATTGAAAATTGCCATAGCCATTTTTTCTTTCTCATCTTCAATTATACTAGTAGTTTTTTATTTTCATCTCAAAATCTTCTAATTGTAGATTGCAATAATGTACTAGGTAATGGGGGGATATTCCTGTTGAATTTGTCGAATTTGTCTGCCATTAATTAGAAACAAAAACAAAATTAAGATTTCCTTTGGAGCTTCTCCCCCTCTTGCTCACTAATGGAAACGTTAAAGGTCTTCATTGTCTTGAATCTTACTGGGCTCAGTATTGTGGATTGAAGACATCTTCATCTAATGTATTGCAATCCTCCAGAATGACCGGCTAGAACAAATCGTTTGACCATCTTCATTCAAGGTTAGTTTTATATATTTTCCAAAACCAACTTATTTATCAAGGTTCTATTAAATTGAATGCCCTACTTGGGATCTTTATGTTGCTTCTCAAAAGCTGTAAACTATCGAACATCAGAGAAAGTTTTTATATCTACACATATTTTTAATGCATTCATAAGGATATCCAAGTTACTTGCTCTTTGTATCTATTTTACCCTGATCTTTATCAATTATGGGAGATGTGGATATTAAGGCTTAGTATATAAACCCCATCTGTTTTAACATTTTAAAAATGATATGCAGTATAATAACACTTGATTTAAACAACTAAATTAAATTCTAATAATCAGGTTTATTTACCTACGTAATTTATTTTCTTTGGAAAATTTCCTTCTTATATTTTACTTTATTCCTTTGTGGAAATTGATAATTACCTAATGTTAAATATGATATGCTGGATAAGGTTCTAATAGTTACAATTTGGTGTTGATTATTAAATATGATGTGCTGCATATGGTTCTAATTAATAGTTGCAGTTTGATGTTGATCTCACTAAAGTATCTTTATCTTTATTAGTGATAATTATTGTTGTTCATGAATTTTGGTTTAATTTATAGAATTACACATGCTTTATTTGCTTTATACACTGAAACCATAAATGCACACCCTTGGGACCGCCAAAATATGTGCAAATATAGAGGTGCAATTATATAGGTGACAATAAGAAAGAATTTAAATTTCGGGAGTAATATTTTTTGAGCATTTAGAGAGGTTGTGCTTTATATAAGGTTTAATAAGACAGATTTCACTGTATATTATTCACAGATGTGTAAGAACAAACCCTGTAGAGACTACTTGGGATGCCTCTAATCAGTCCACCAGCCATTAATTCCAGTCTTTTGCAACTGATGCATGATGCACGAGACAAAGGGGGTTCCATGTTTGGGTACTCACTAATAGTGTAATAAAATTATTCTTGCATCACTAACATGATAAGCCTTTTTTTTCTCGCTTTATTAGGTTTTAATGGTCTATAATAAAAATGTTTCATTTTCATAGTTGACATTATTATGTTATCTTATCTATAAGGATTGAGGCGAGAATCATGGTAGCATTTGTGGTAATTCTCGATTCTTGGAGAGTATGAAGTATGCCTTAATATTTTGCTCTTATTTGATTACACGTCGGTTAATATTTGGTATCATTTGATTTTGCGATGTATCGTGATGCTCAGTATTTAGCTTAATTAAGTCAAGTTTCTTGATATATAGAATATTATTATCTAGCTCATACTCCTGCCGTGCAATTCTATATACTGTAATTGTTTTCTACTTTGGGATTGTGAAGGCTGTCGTGAAAGTTTTGCCTTCCCTGAACGGGAAGTTAGCTGGCATGTCATTCTGTGTTCATACTGTTGATATTTCGGTGATTGATCTCACTGTCAGGCTCGAGAAGAAGGCAACTTATGATCACATTAAGGCCGCCATCAAGTAAGGACTTTAAAGTTTTTAGTTTTAATTTTATTGATCAAGTCAGTAAACAGACATTATTTGTTATAGGTGTTTTATTTATGTATTTTTCTTCTTATCTTTAGGGAAGAGTCTGAGAGCAAGTTGAAGGGAATCTTGGGCTACACCGAAGACTATGTCGTGTCCACTGACTTTGTGGGTGACAACAGGTATTTAAAGTTTCAATAACTTTGTATTGTCTGTTTTCGATGTAGATTGATGTTGTTTATGACATATGTGCTACATCATGTTTCAATGTTTTGAATCATTAATTAGATGAACATAACACCATATGAAATTAATATTGATGGTAGCATCATTTTCTTTAGTCTTTGACATCTATAAATTGTCTTATAATATTTTTATCCTCTTAAAAGGGAGCTAAGTAAATATATCTCTGCTCTTCAGTGATATTACGATGATGAAACATGTCAAAACCTTGAAACACTTTGTAATGAACATACTCTCTTGTTTACATATTTTTCTTGGTGATATATTTTAATACTCTGATGACCTCGTGGAGACTTCCACTGGGACCAATCTGGCCTTCTCTGTAAGTTTCACTAGTTTTTTTTTTCTTCTGGAAGGCACTCTTATCAATTGACTTGCACAATATATTTTGCAACTGATGCATGATGCATGAGATAAAGAGGGTTCCACGTTTGTGTACTTACTAATAGTATAGTAAAAGAGGTACTCACTAATAGTGTAGTTAAATTAGCCTTGCATCACCAACATGATAAGTTTTTTTTTCTCGCTCTATTAGTTTTTAATGGTCTATAATAAAAATATTTCATTTTCATAGTTGAGGTTATTATGTTATCTTATCTATGAGGATTGGGGCGAGAACCATGGTAGCATTTGTGCTAATTCTCGATTCTTGGAGAGTATAAAATATGCCCTAATATTTCGCTCTTATTTGATTACACGTTAGTTAATATTTGGTATCATTTGATTTTGCGATGTATCGGGATGCTCCGTATTTACCTTACTTAAGTCATGTTTCTTGATAAATAGAATATTATTATCTAGCTCATACTCCTGCCGTGCAATTCTATCACCAAGACATCAACTTACCATCCAGCTCAACTACAACTGTGCGGAGGTAATCAGATCTTCTATACCTCTTTGATTTGCCAGCCTCAACCGGTTCTCCACTGCCAGCAGCTCGTCACCCTCAATGAGTTGATTCTACCCAGCCTTCAATCCACTCATAGCAGTAGGAGTATCAACCCTCCCCTTTTTCTCATTCCCCTTGGCCTCACCACTCACCATTGTACCGGAGGCCGAGCTGCCTTTTACAGCTTTCTTCTTTAGGCACTTTTGAGCTGACTTGCTTGAAGCAGTACCTCCTGAAACATCATGTAGTGACATTTTAGCAACCCTCGGTAATACCAAACGCTATTCTCCGTCCGTTCATCTTTTCTTGCTAGCTCTAGCTCCTATCATTTATCTCTTGGCTTGAGACTTTTGCTCCATCCCCGACCTACTGTTAACTCTTTTGTTTCTATTGATGCCAAGCTCTTTCAGAACTATCTCAAGCTTAACACCTTCTCGAGCTATAGTATCCAACGGCGACTCTTTTCTTGTCACCTTAGATTGAGAACCTGTAACATAACACAACAAAAAGTTAAATTACAGACATACCCTACAGCTGTAGCAGTTCGATTTTATACACTATTTTACTTACTTTTCTTCAGGGTTTTATACATAAGGTCCATTAGATCTTCGTCCACTCTCTGAAGGGAAATCTGGAAATCATACTTCATCCTCCCCCTCAGAGTTTACATTTACAAATTCTACACTTTCAGACTCACCCGTACGACCAGAGGTTGACATCTCCCTATCAGGTAAAACATTCATATCAGAAGTAGGCTTAAGGATGAGGTATATTTTTATAACAGACTCTCCTCACGCCTCAACCTACATACAGGTTCAGGTATTTTGTTAATTTTTTCAATCAATATCTATTGTCTATGCACATCCATACATAAATATACCATATACCTATCATACATATATATACATCACATACATATCTCTTTTACATATAAATCAAATAGGTTTTCAAGCGATTACTATAAATGGCAATTTTTCAAAAATTTGAAAACTCATAAAATTTTCAAAACTCAATTACTAACCTTCAAGTTCTGAGTACGAATCAGAAAAAGTGTATAATCCCTCTTTTACCACGGTACTGTGTAACCAACGTCTTGACTCTACTTCCACAGGCTTCTCTCCCCTTATTTGATGATCACCTTCGTCGAATCTCTCACTAGAGTATATGCCAACTTCTCTCATTTCTCTCCCTCTATTCTTTAATTTTTTTAAGTTTGGTAAACGTTTGAATGAGGAAGACAAACTATTATTTATACATTCTCTCTCTAGCTGTTGGCAGTTATTGGGCCTCGTACGAGCTGCCCTCGATTTTGGAACTAAGGTGTCCCTTCCATCATTAATATCAGACGTTTCGTACCTTTTCGGTGAAAGCACCTTCCCATCATTACCTTACCTCATATATTATAATATATTTTTATCTCTTAACCAAATCTCTCTCAGACCCTTCCACACTCATAATGACTCTAAACTCACACACAATCAAATTTTTTCTCTCCTTACACAAAAGACAAAAATAAAAGTTAATCACATTTCAAATAGAACTACTGACGTAATTTTCAATATAGTCACATTTCAAAATTCCATTTTTTTATTCACAACATTTACAACAAAACAGGAGCAGATTTAAGAGAAAAATTCAACCTACATTCCAATTACAGTTATTCGATCTAATTCAGTTAACTTCCTCATACATAATCACACATGAAAAATCCTAGATGGCCAAAAGCGCTACACCTAATCAGTTCGCTCCCAATGATCCTCTTATCTTCCTTAGTAATCTCTTTTCCAGCGATTTGCCTCACAACAACCTTTTGAGCTTCAGGCTCCAAAATTACTTCATGAAATATCTTGGAGTAAAAATGACGCCTAATCTCGTGTTCCCTCACCCATACATCCTGTAGTGGTTTATTTCGTATCTCGAGCTCATACTTTATCTTTGAACTACATACGAACTTTCAACCTCAACAAAAGAGTACCGGGCACAATCAGAAATAAGATAGCAATATCAGGAAACATATACAGTTTCTCACCCAATACCACTCATCCTTGACGATACTCATGATATTGGTCGAGAACCATCTTGTAATAGCTTATTTCGTATCTCGAACACAAGCTTCGTCCTCGATCTCATCAGCATACAGGAAGTACTACTAAAGATATGACCAACTCTCCTCAGTTTGAGATATCACTTTCAACCTCTACACCAATAGTTCGATCTGTACAAAGCGTACAGTCAGTAATAGAGCCGTCGTACAATAGCAAAGATCGAAATGTTACATAATCTGGTCAAAGAATTTCTCACACTCACTTTGTAACATCCATTATTAAGGGACTTGATGGCCGTTAAACGGTCATATTGGAGGACCTATAAAGAGACCTGGAGAACTACAAATGAGGGACAGAACATTCGAGACAGAAAAGTTCTTACTCCGTTATCTTACCTTCTCAGAATACTCATTGTAATAGATTAGCAATCTCAATAAGGTCACCATCACTTTCCCAAAATCCTCAAGAGAGGTCATGGTTTTTGACCTATTCAAAGGCTTTCTACGCTAAACCATTTTGTTATTTTTTAACTATTGTGTTTGAACGTTCTGAGTATATTTGATGTAAAGGCTAAGTCTGAATCCTAGAATTAGGCTATTACATTTGGCGCCGTCTGTGGGAATCAAAGTTCTCAAACCCATTATCTCAAACACCGCTGATCATTTTCTCTCAGAATGTTACCTCCAGGTCAGAGCACACCGATTGTCCAGGTAGAAGAAAATGTAACTTTAGCAGACCTGAGGGCCACTATAAACTCAGAAACAGAAAGACGTGCAGCCCTGGAATAGCAACTTGCAAGTGTACAAGACGCGTTAAAGGTTTTGCAGGGTCAGCAGGTCACCACCCAGAAGAAAAAAACTGTTCAACCTGGGGGTTAGCAAAATTCTTGGGAAATTCTTGGGCCACTTAATCAGTAAGCGCGGTATTGAAGCTGATCCAGATCGTATTCCCACATTACTATCTATGCCTTCTCCAAAATTAAAGAAAGACATTCAAAAGTTAGCAGGCAAGATTGCCGCAGTAAACCGTTTTGTTTCAAAATCTTCCGATCGCTATCGATGACTATTCAACTTATTGCGTGAGGGACAACAAAACAAAAGCCTAAGAAGGACCCCGAGATCGAATGGACAACAGAGTGCGAACCAACATTTTAGCAACTTAAACTTTACTTGGGTTCACCGCCAGTGATGAGTACACCTCACGATGGGGAAGAACTCACCATTTATCTTGTAGATACAAAAGAATCATTAAGTTTTATTCTCATTCGACTTGATGAGAAAACTATGAGGCCTACCTACTTCGTCAGTAAAATCCATACTTCAGCAGAATCCCAATTTAGCAAGGTCGAGAAACTACTTTTAGCATTCGTCTACACCTCGCAAAAATTAAGACAGTACTTTCAATCCTACTTAGTACGTGTAGTGACCAACTACCTCTGCATAAAATCTTATCCAAACAAGAAAGATCAAGCTGAGTCCAGCAATGGTCAGTCACTCTCGGCGAGTATGACATCCGTTTTGAACCCAGATATTCTAAAAAGGGTTAGGCCGCAACAGATTTCCTTGCGGACTTCCCCATGGAAGATCCTGATTGGGAAGAAGACAACACAAAAATTCATGAAGAACAACTCAACGAAAGGGAAGACTGGATAACTCAAATGGGATGGCGTCTCTTGACTGATGGATCCTTTGAACCCACAGGATCAGGCATCAGAATCGTACTGATTACACTTTCTAATGATAGAATCGAAAAGACAATCTGATTGAATTTTGAAGCTACCAACAATGCAGCCGAATATGAGGCAATCATTCACGGTCAAGATATGGCTCTAGAGATTGGTGTATCCAAGCTGTCTGTATATACGAACTCTTTACTCATTGTTAGCCGTTACACAAAAAAATTCTAGAAAAATGGAAAAATGATAGATTACGCAACCGCAGTAGCTGACAGGATGAATAGATTCAAGAAAATTTATATCAAACATTTGCCACACAGAGAAAATTGACATTCTGATTCCCTCGTATATCTCGTAGGAGTCCTTAGCTCAGAAGCTCGATATCTCAAGATTGAAGTATTATCAACCCCCAGCATTAACATCATAAGCTCAAATTCTATTAATACTGGGGGCGTTGAATAGGATGATGACGATTGGAGACAATCTTTCTTCAAGTATATTGGGACCAACAATAAATTCGATGGTGAACTCCCTCCAGACCCCACTGAAAGAAGACGCATACTTGATAATGCTAAATGCTACACCATGGAAAATGGCCTCTTATACAAGATTTCGGTCACAGGACCGTATCTCGAATGCTTATCCCACAAAGAAGCTCAAAAATTCCTACACGAACTATATGAAGGTACTTGTGGTTCCCACGCAGCAGGAAGATCTTTAGCAGATCAAGCTCTTACCCAAGGCGTCATCTGGCCTAAAATATCTCTAGGATTCATGGTTCTTTTTGAATATTCGTATAATATGAGGTATTTAATTGATATTTTGTCATGTATGTAGAGTGTTTCTTTATGCTCTCTAAGATATTGTGATTGGTACAGATAATGTGGTCATGCTGTTATTTATTGATTTACCTTCATGCTCATCCAAGCCATTGTGTTTTTTTCCCCTGGAGTGTTCTAGAGTTACGGTTTAAAATAACATTTCTCTTCATATATCCGCAATATTCGGAGATTAAGTTGTAAGATAAGACTGATTCTGAACTACATAGAATGGTATGACTTATTTGCTTTCACTGAACTACAATGCCAATGTAATAGAGTTTCAGTCGTTTTACTCTACTAGCTTAAATATAAGTTCTTCTCTTGATCAATATATATAAACATGCATAAAGCCATATGATGAAGTTTGATTTAGACTGTTGATTAACATTTCGAAACAAAATACATGAAATATCTTGTATTCGGTGAAACTTGTTTATCACATACACTTGTAATTCTTCTTCTTTTTTATAGTTTATCGCCTATAATTTTTCGAGGACTAAGTTGGAAATTTATTGTTACTGGGTTTGCAGATGACTTGAATGTTTCAAAAAACTACTAGTATATATAGGTTCTCCCTTTTTAACGTTTTTACTTAATTTTTAGTAATTTCTCTTGTTTTTGATTTTGGGAAATTTGTCAAAGTTTGTTTAGTTGGCTTAATCAAGTGGAGAGAATTGAGGCTTTGGTTTGAAGTGTAATTTGAACACGATTGAATTTACCTTACTTTGTGAAGTATTTGCAAATGATTTTAGATAGTATTATGGTTTAACTCTATTTTGAAAAGGAAAAGTGTAATTAGTGTGAAAAGGGATTAAAGTGTCTTTAGTGATATGGGGAATTGAGGTTTATAAAAATTGAGTATTTTTGGTGTAGGTAATATAACGTTGGACTGGCGAGTGATGTAAACATTAAAGTTGAAGGAGTTTTTTCATCTACTCAAGGTATTTGCTTTTCTTTATATTGTTTTGGGAATTTTCGCCAATTTATTTAAGTTAATATGGAGAATTTTTAAGCTATGTTAGAGTTAAGATAACTTGCGTTTTATAATTTTCATGTACACGTGTTTGTTTTTAAAAGTTTTGGATTTTGATTCTCTAGGCTTATTTTATAATTGTAGAACCTTAGTAGGACGTAAATCATTAGGAACCTTAGAGGTTTTTGCCAAGAATCACTTAATGAGTTCCCAAAGACCATTTACACTACTACGTAGATAATGTGCCACAATACTATTGATGTATCCATGTTAGGACATTTTAAAAAAAAAATACCATGAATTATGGATTGGATTTTTTACTTTCAAAAGTCTAAGAAATTTATTCTAATAACAAACAGTAGCACCCTTGCTTCATACTTTAAATAGTCAATCAATCTCAGGCAGTAATCAAACTACTTTAGCTACCAAAATCCTAACCGAAATAATGACTTATGAATTATATCAAATGCATTACGCCTTAGATATCTAAATATTAGCTTACAAGTTATATATATATTTGCCATGTTAACATTCTAGAGTTCTTTTTTATGTTTTGAAAGGATGTCTACTGTCATTGGGCATCGTTTTGATCCTTCTGTGAGTGATTTTAAAATCTTGGATTGATGCTTATAAGGGGATGGATATGGAGATTGGCATTAAAGACCAGTATTGCATGTCTAGAAAGAACGGTAAGGCAAGTCTTTCTATATGAAGTCCAACACATATGGATCATTAGATCGCTTAATTCAATCTATTGTGAAAAATTTATACAAGGACACTAAGTCTCTGGGATAAAAAAGGCTCGACAAAGAACCAACACTAGCAAATATTTATTTGATATTGGTAATACAAATAATGATAATGCTCTCCAAGTGGATGTCTTGATCATAATACCTATCGTATTGCAGTTGTTACTATGAGTAGCACCAAAGAGGTAAGGTTAGTAAATCTTACATTTCGGAATTATATTGTGTTTGGTGTTTAAAATTTATGATCGTAGCTTTTCATTTGATTCATAATGAATTGCTTTAGACATTATACTTCTCTTTTTAACATCTTATATTGTTTTGTGTGTAAATCATTTTGATATTCTTGAATAGATTTTAAACCATGTGCTTTACAATTTATATTAATTTATAATATTGAAAGTTAGATCTTGACATTAAAGTTGGAGATGGGAATTCCACTTAGGAAAATGTAGGCCATTAGCAATGTGTGAAGACCTACGTAAGCCACTTACATTGATTGTGTTTTCAAAAGGAATATTTTCACAATTTTGTGCTCATATTGGGTCTTTAGCTCAAAAGGAAGAGCGCTTGAGAATATGGTTTTTATAAGAAATATCTCAAGATATGGTGGCTCAAACCCACTAAAATCATTTAGTCTTGAATGTGAAAGGGTCCCCAAATTCTAATTTAAGATGATTAAATCTTTACAAAAGCACAAGAAGCAACAAATTAATGTAGGCAACAGTTCTTACTCTTACATTCTGAATAGTTCCTAATCATGATCGGTAAACCATTGACTTATTGGCGGAGATAAATTGAGTTTAATAATTAGGTTAGCCCAACTCTCTATACATGTATCATGTTAAGTATGATTTAGTATAATTTTTATGTCATAATTTTTTTTTTGTATTTCATGTGGGTTAATTTTTCTGAACAACTAAAAACATTTAAATTAATTCAATTGGTATAAGTGGACCCAAGGGCGGAAACACTAACCATAGCTTGACTTTAAGTATATTACATGAGGGAATGGCCATGTATAAAAAGAGGGAGATGCATTTTGAAGTCTTCATCCGTAAGACTCAAGAGGTTCATTAAAGTTAATGTAAAAATTGGAAGTTGATTATCTTTTGCCGCTTCGTCTTCCATTACGAGTCAAGATGTGCATGATTTATTATCATGCAACAACTTTCAAATCTTTTATGAAATGATAAGTTGATTATCTTTTGCCTCTACGTCTTCCGTTACAAGTCAAGATGTGCATGATTTTTATTATGCAATAGATTTTATTTTTATTTTTTATGAATTGACAAAGTTGGTTTATCGGTGATGCAGAAAAGGCGAAAACAATAACAAAGTGTTGAGAGTTGATGCGTGATTTTTGTTGCTATCATTAGTTAGTATCTTTATATCTTCTTCTTCATGTAAATAATGTGGGAATGAAGTTTAATAAGGTAATTGGTAGTATTTCCATTTACTAGCGTGAGACATCAATTAGATGCATAACTAAAATATGTTGGGTCCATGTCTTAAAAACATTGATTTAGCGGTCCTGATATAGAATGAAAGTGTGAACAGCCTTGATGTATACCAATAGGGTAAAATGTTTTAACTTTTTTACCTTTTTGTAGCATGGTAATTGTGTTCTGTTTACTGCACATTTACTTCACATTCTTCATTTCAAAATTTAATAGAGTAATCCTGAAGCTAATCACTTTAAGAGATGCCACAAAGGTTGTTTGCATTTTAGGGGGAAAAGTAATGTAGTATAGATTCTGACAGGTATTCAAAAAGGAGAAAGGGATTGATGCTTTGGGTTCCGTTCTTTAATAACACTTGGACATTTCTCTAGCAAAAATATTGACGATGTTAATTCAGTTAATTGTCTTATGAATTATTTTGCTACAGGTTTGGCTTATGAAATGACTTTTCTCTGTGTATTTGAATCCATGCCATGTTCTTATGCTTATATACTAGCGCTCATATTTGAACCTTGTAGACGATTTATATGCTAGCGGCTTTGTATGTTTGTTCTCTATAGGTGTAACTTGCAAATTATTTCAAGAAGTTAGATGTTTTGGGGGGGACTTGGTTTCTTTCTTAGTAAAATGAAATTGCTGCTATAGTTCAGTTGCATGGCCATGTTTCAAGGTTCAACACTTTTAATTAAGGGATTTGGCCCTTTGGATGTGATGTATCTATGTATGAAATTTGGAGAAATATTTTTGTGTTAATCTAAGTTCATCAACAGTTGCTCTTTTTGACCCTTAATTGGGGTGGTCGGTAAAAGCATTAGCGGGGAACTTATCCAGTCTGGTGTTTAAACTTGTGTTTATCGGATGCAAACCTCGAACTTACTAACTGTGTATGGAATGATTGGAAACATTATAGAATTGAATGTATGTTTATTGAAAGTTCATTTTTAATGCTTACAAACAATTTCAGTAAAAAAAATGGTCACATGGATGTACAAAGTATTTGGTAAGAACAGGGAATTGATAAAAGTGAAGGGAATTAAATCTAAATTAAATAAAGTTTTCTTTTAGTAACATATTCCTTAAAATAAATTTATTGTTGTGCTTTGTGATAAGAATGATATATGTGTACTTATACATATACATATACATATACATATTGGTCATGTTGTTGTTATAACGTGAATTTTTATGCCTATATACTCCATGTACAAACACTTGTATTTGAATAATGAGCTTTACAATCATATCAGACCTTTGGGTCGAGTTTTGGTGTCATATTTTTGGTCAACCTTTGAAAAATTAGTCGCCAAACAATAATGACATACCTTTAATATTAACAGTTTGATCATCAACTATAATAAATTTAAATAGGCTAATAATAAATAACAAATTTACAAATTACTGTAGGCACACAAGACAGCGTGTGCCCGATTGCTAGTATTCATTAAAATTTTAGCCTTAAATATTTTATTATTTCCCAGGAGACATACTACTGAAGATAACCATGAGATAGCTAATCCATTGATCAGCAAATGCCTAAACCACCAGAAAAAAATAGGGTGTATATAACTTACAAATGCTCAAATTACTTTAACAAGCTACAACATTATCTCTTTTTTCTTTGTTTAGGCCACTTCAGTAACTAGATTGGACTCTCTAGAATAATTAAATTATACACAGGGCCACTGGATGGATTATTTTCCTCAAGGGTGATTCACTCAAAATGATTTTACAGTATTAGTTTCTAATCTACTCGATCACTAATAGATTTGAATTGCTGCTCTACTCTCTACGATATTTGGTAGTACCATTTATGAAGTTTAGATCATGGATGACACACAAAATCTTTAAGGTCAATTTGACCCTGAGGGAGATGTTAGGTTATGGCTCAAAAATAGGGGAGTCGTTTGAACGAGTAATGAAGTCGTTAGAATAAAAAGTTTACGAGCAAAAAATGCTCTGGTTATTTTGTTTTAAGTTCGTTCTAAAGGGGATTTATTCTAAAGCGATATCTCGTGATGCATACTTCAGAGATGACCTAATGGAATGTCTATAAATATAGAGTGTAAGTTAAAGGCCTCTGTACAGGGAAAAAGAGTTAGAGAGAGAAAATGGAGAAATCTAGGGTTTTACTCTGGAAAGATTTCTTGGGCTTTCTTTCTAGGGTTTCTTGTTGGGGATTATCTGCAAGGGTAGATGTGAGGTTGAGTGATCTCTGTAACTTCTTGTAACCCTAAGTGATAATATTCGTCGTGCTTGTCGGGGGTGGTTTTGATCCTTTGAGGTTTCCACCTAATTTAAACCTTGTGTATGTGTTTATTGCATTTGTTTGAATTATCAGGTGTTAGAGTAAAATCTTAAAGTTCTTGCTAATCATATTGTGCTTATGCGTTGCGATTTGCCCCCTCGGTTTCCCAACAGCCTTTTAAGAATAAAACCCCACACCTATCCCATACTAGGTGGCAATGGTGGGGACAATATCGATGCAATGGCAGTTCGGGCCCCAACAAATGGTATCAAAGCCAACGGTTCGGTTGGGAATATAGTCCACTCTGATTGGCGAGTGCTCAGGGTGGAACATGGATGTTCGAAGAAAATGCGGTACTTGGGTGTTGCAGATAAGTCGTTGCACATGGTGTACCACAGGAGCTCAAACCAAGGTGGAGATTGTTGGTAGGTGTATCTAATCGTATCGATGGTGACAGATGGTTGAGGACTAACGGAGTTTGATTGAAGGTGGAGCTTGATAAGATTGATGGATCAAAGTTAGTCCCCACATTGCTTAAAGATGTGGTCTAACACAAGGATATAAGAAGATATAGACTATTAAATTGCATTGAGGCCTTTTAAGAATAAAACCCCACACCTAACCCATACTAGGTGGTAAAGGTGGGGGTAATATCGGTGCAATGGGGGCTCGGGCCCTTAGAGGAGAAAGATTAATAACTCAAAAGACTCATTTCTTAACATACAATACTCCATTTTATTCAGCCTTAAATGTCGACATATTTGCAATAAAAGCTTTACAAATTGTGTATAATTATATATATTCTTAATTCCTTTCATCTTTGATATTTTCTTAGTTATTGGTTGGGACTTGAATAGCGAGAAGGTTAATAATAGGCAATAGAGCTCCTAATTAGACCGATCTCTTCTCCTGATTTAGTTCTTTCAGAGATTTTAAGAACTTACATGTGTATGAAACACATATAAATTTATTAAGTAAAGAAAAGCTATATGTATGTATACTTATGAAGGATTTTCCTCCAGCCTTCATTTGCATCTTTTAAGTTTACCAGCATCAATACGTAAAAGTTAATGGACATTTCCTGTTTTAGTTATTTGCATGGTGATTTGCAAAATCAACACACGAATAGAGTAATTAAGGCCTAACTCGCCCCATAGAGTTAAATATTTGTGTTTGTTAATGAACTGATCCTTAGCTTTGAGAGTGAGACAAAGATAACATTAAAACTTCACCCTTTATTTAAAGTTTCGTACATAGCGAGCCAAAATACACGCAACACATTATGCAAACACACGATCATGTGCATATACAATAAGTAAACTTTAAAATAACACCAAAGCTACTCATACTGCGTTCTCCACCTCTAGTTCAAGTAAATGTTTCTCCCTCCGCTGATCTGGCATTGCCGTGGCTTTATAAGCCGCATTTTGATGGTAGCTCTTGTGCCCTTCGGGCCACCTCTTGCATCTGTTCATCCCGGGACTCCTCTTGGCCCACCTGTTGCATTATCTTCTTCACTGCTTCGCATCTACATTTCTCATCCACCTGCCTCAACTGTTCACAGCACTCCTATGGCACGTCTGTGTTACATACGTATCGGAACCTACGGACAGTCTGCCCTTGTTACAAGTATTGCTGGCACTGGTTCCACCTCCCTTGGCTAATTTTCTCACTGCAATTCTGCATAATGTTGGTATCTTCAACTTCAGTGATGATGGTGCGATAAATTGTTACCTCAGTCAAGGCCATCAAAATCGCGAGAAGAACGGCTGTCATTGCAAGCTTTACCATTGTAGAATTTCTTTCTTAGCAAAAAGGAAGTATTTTTTGAGATTGTGAGTTAAGGTGATAGTGTTGAAGGGTTATTTATAAGAGGTACTAAGAGCATCCACATCAGCCTCCCTAAACTTCTTTCAGGGAGGCAAAATGTCATAAAATGATATTTATATGCTCTTTAGACTCCCTATCCCTATATTTTCAGTCTAGAGAATAATTTGGTTAGCTATGTAGGACTATTATATTAAGTGAAAAACTACTTTTGATGTGGAAAGTAAATAAAAAAGGCTAAAAAATTTAATTCTTTCATTTCCTTTTTAAACATGGCCACTTTAAAGATGTTTAGGCAGTTAATTTTGTGATGTGGCTTATTTAAATAGAGAGTCTATTTTATCCCTAGTGTTTGGTTTGATATAAAACTCCTCAAAAACACTCTCTATTAAAAATAAGTTGTTGTGGATGCTCTAAGGGTTATGTGGGAATTACGTGTAGGAGGGAAAGATTTGCTATAACCACGTAGTTGATGAAGTGAAACACTTCCCCAAACTAATTTTGTTTTGGTTTGCATGTTGCTTTGTTTTGTTGATGCCATTTGTACAAGCAAACAAAATAGTCAGTTTCAAAACTCCACATGTTCACGAAGATTTTAATCTAGCTTATATTTTGAAACCCCGATCAACTTAATGTATTAGTACATCAGTGTATTATAGACGTACACGATGAGGGTGTTTGCAAGCCATAATCGAGTAGGACTTGTGCACATCTAGCGCACATAGCATTTTATGCATGTTTAATTTCTCAGCTTAGAGTCGCCTATGTAAAAAATTTAGAAGCCTTGCTATTAAATATCCTGTTATTTTCCTGAAGTTATACTACCGATGATAACCATTAATTAGATCTACCGAGCTTAACTACATTGATCAGCAAATGCCTTAATCACTGGAGAAATCAGGGAATAACTTACAAATGCCCAGATTCCTTTAACAACCTACGACATTATCTATGTTTAGGAAACTTTGATCTGTAACAATATGTGACTAGCTAGGTAGTTTATTTAGAACAACTAAATTATACATATGATCATTAGACGCAGGGCCACCGAATGGTTTGTTTTCTTCTGGGCGATTTTCTCAAAAGGATTTCGCAGTATATATTAGCTTCTGATCTACTCGATTACTATTAGATTTGAAGCTCAACTCTAATCTCTACGATGTTTTGTATTACAGCAAAATCCCCATTTATGAAGTTCAAACCCTGGATGACATAACAAAATCTTTGAGACCACTTTGATCAAACAGAGAGACTGAGGGAGAAAGAATAAAAACTCATAAGGCTGATCATTTCATAATGTACATTACTCCATTTTACTCAACTATAGATATCAACTTACTTGCAAGAAAAACCTTACAGGCTAATTGCCTAATTGTGTTGTACTTATATTATTATTTTCTTTCATCTTTGATATTTTTCTATTATTATTGGTAGGAACTTGAAGAGCAACAAAGTTATAATAAGCAATGGAGCTCCTAAATCATAATTAGGCTAATGATCTTCTCGTGATTTAGTTCTTATTAAGATTTTAATTGCTTAAAATCTCCAGAGTAATATATAAAATGAAATTAGATTCCGCGGTAATATGTTCCACTGAAGATGATGGAGATCCATGGAAGATTTTTTGTTAATAATTGGACAGGGCTATCACACATATATGTTTCTTTTTGGCTTTAGTAATTTAGGTTGTGCTTGGTTCATCGTAACGCCATGCATTTTGCAACTTGCTACGATTGTTCTGCATTGAGCTACAGTCACTTGCCATGCACGCCCAAATTGGTGATTGGTTCCATCTTCAAGCTAATCTTCCCAAGAAATCGAATCAAACATGCCTTTCTAGAAGAGAAAGAGAGATAAAAGAGAGAAAGAGGCAGATGTGGAGCAATTTGAGGAAGAGTAATCTAGAGAGATTTTAGGATTTTTGTTTGATGCAATGGTTTGACGCTTAGAGTAGAATTGCACACATATTCTATTACACCCCAGTGCAAATATTTGTTAATGAAATTTGGATCTACTGTAACCCCTTGCAATGCACAAGAGTGTAGAGCTTGCAACCAATCAACCAAAATCGGCAAATAGTTACAAGGTGGTGCATTTGCAAGCTCTTGTGGCAAACCAAGCACAACTTTGAGAGCTCAAAGTTTACCTTGTGCCAGAACACTTTGTGATCTTTTGTTCTTTTGATTGTGATATTAGGACAATCCATTTTCATTGTAGGAATAATATAACTGTCATGTTCTTGTGTTTGTCGCCTCAGGAGGAGTAATAAACATTTTTATTTTTAGAAATTAAAAACATGGTTCCATGGTTGAGTTGTTAGCATTTTGAACAACTATAAACCAATGCAGCACCAGTGGTCAAGTGGTAGAATAGTATGCTGAGAATTCATACATTTATTATGATCAATCATAGGACATGGAAAATAGATTATACTAACCTCTTTTCCTACTCTCGGAAAAATTGCATGTTCTTGATTGGAGTCTTCCTTTGGATTGGCTGTAGACTTCAATGGGATGGTTTTCTGTGTTGTAGCCTCCAAAAGGGACTTCCCCTCTATTTAACCTGATAGGGCTGGAGTGGTCCTCCCATTATACCCTCAAACCCTAATAAAAAGTAATACTAGGTCCCACCTAGCTTAACTTGGTGAAACAATTGGGCACAACCAATAGCACCTATACAAGCTATTAACATGTGTGCTCGTGAACCGGAAGAGTAGTGTCGGTATAGATGGAAAATCCAACAATCTCCCACCCGGTGCTAACTCGATTTTAGGAAAAATATTTTTAGCCAGATTCACGGTTTTTTATGAAAAACGGATAGCCATCCTTTCTTTTATAAAACCATGCATGATAATTTGTTGAAGGTAATGTTATATCAAACTCGACTGTCACTCTACGACTACAAAGATGTGTTATACGGTTCACAGATAAATTTTAGTTAGGCCTTTGAGCACATGCCTAATTCATATCATGGAAATTAGGCTAGCAACCTTAATAACTTTCAATTATAATTTCTTTACTGGTGGAGTTTAGCATATGAATGGCAAATGTACACCTTAATGATGTGCTGGTACATTTCCATTAGTGTTCTGCAACATGTGTTTACCAGACACATGTCATTTCAATACTTAGACAAATCGTCATGCGAAGACCATCACTCATACTAAAATGAAGGCCAAAGGATGTGGAGCGAACCCATATCCAGCCCAGGCAATCTTGAGAAATATTTCAGTATTCTCTATAGGCACTTGATTCTTAGACAACCATCATGTGATAAAATCACTCGTATCTAAAAAATTATTTCTATTGCATAATTTAAACTGAATATGTGCACATATAATAATGGATCCTAATATAATAACAGTTAAATAATCAAAATCAAAACTGAATATCGACTATATAATAATCGGGAATAACTCCCACATGGATAAAGAATCCTAATGCAGTAACAGTAAATAAATGAACAACTACTCCCACATAAAAGAACGATCCTCAAAGAGATTCTAGTAATCCCATATGCGTAACATGTCCCCTAAAGGATGGTATCGAAAGTCCCTTAGTAAACGGATCAACAATCATCTCCAATGTCAACAAATGGGGAATCTCACTAATCTGTTATTGTACTTTATCAATGACAACGTGATACTTAATGCCAATATACCTGTTATCCATAGTCACATTATCATTCTTAATATATTTGACGACTGCCTCATTGTCGTAAAATACTCGATATGGTCTAGAAATCGAGTCAACAACCTTTAGCTCAGAAATAAACTGCTTGAGCCATATAGCCTATCGAAAAGCCTTATAACAAGCTACATACTCTGCTTCTATAGTCGAGGAAGCTACAAGAGACTGTTTGATAATTTTCCATGAGATAGCACCATGGGCAGGCATAAAAATATAACCAGAAGTAGATTTCATGTAATCTCTGTCCCCTGTAAAATCTAAGTCAGAGTAGCCCAAAGCCATGAGCTCATCTAATCTCCTATAAACCAATCTTTGATCTTTAGTCTTCTTCAAATAATAAAGAGCCTTCTTGGCTGCTTGCCAGGGAATAATAGAGGGGTTCTGTTGGTACCTTCTTAACATCCCAGTAACAAAACTAATGTCGGGTTTCATACATATCATGCCATTGGCTTTCATCTGCTAAAGAAATTGGACGTTACTACTGGCGAGTAAAATATCGTCGATGTACAAAATCATAAATGTAAAATTTATCCCACTCTGATTGACATATATATAATAATTCATTTGCATTCAACTACTTTAGATCCTTCAGGTAAAGGTGTCAAATCCCACACAGAGTTGTGAAACATAGAATCCATCTCCTCCGTCATGGCATTACGCTACTGATCTACAAAATAATTAGCCATAATCGAACTAAAAGATACAGGATCCTTGAAATCAAATAATTTCCCTTCAACTGAATAAAAGTGGCAATTAAAAGAAATATCTGAACACCTCTCTTTAGAGGATCGTGAAGTAGAAGCAAAAAGCTGGGATAGAGGTAGAATAATAGGAAACTGGGCGGGAGCGGATGGAGGAAAAATCTAAGGGAGAACTGGTGCTACGACTGGGTCTGGAACTATACTCGTCACAATGTCAATATTAGATAAACGCGGAAGCGAAGCATCACTAATCGGAATAGTAGTTGGACTCCAAGTCTCCTCAAAGACAACCTTTCTATGGATAGTACTGGAAAAGTGATCTCCCTCCTCTATAAAATAAGCCTGAGCACACTTAACAATCTCCAAGGGTCGAGAAGGATAATAAAACCTAAAACCTTTCGATCTCTCTG
Source organism: Kingdonia uniflora (assembly GCA_014058105.1). Classification (NCBI taxonomy): domain Eukaryota; kingdom Viridiplantae; phylum Streptophyta; class Magnoliopsida; order Ranunculales; family Circaeasteraceae; genus Kingdonia; species Kingdonia uniflora. The sequence continues at coordinate 2,468,837 of JACGCM010001586.1, forward strand.
GGAAACCAAGGAAAAAACAACAAACAGTCCTCGAATCTAATTTTTCGATATTCGGGTTAAACAATTTTGCCTCTGCCGGACAACCCCAAACACGAAAGTGATTAAGACTAGGATTTCTCCCAGTCCATAGATGATCCAGGAGTAGTGTACTGGGCTACAATACCCTGATCCAACAAATACTAATAAAATGGTCCCAAATGTTTACCGTCTTGATCGATCTTATCATAATACTCGCCTACTCGATCTGACCGGACAACCTTGATCTTTCGATCTAACTATTTCTCAACCTCTAACGGGAAAGTCTTAAATACATCAAGTGATTCAGACTTCTAATGGATAAGAAAAATTAAAGGTATAACGAGAGAAATTATCAATGAAAGTGATAAAATATCGATGACCACCTCAGAACATAATAGGAGGAAAAAAAATCTACATATGTTTGTATGAATCAGCTGTAAAAGGTTAATCCTACGAGTAGATTACTCAGAAAATCTAGAGCGTTTTTTAAAGTAGATAAAATACTAGCCTCAGCAGATAAACATAATAGAGATGTCTCAAATGAATGATCAAAAGATAGATGATAGAACCCATCAACTAGTAGACTAGAACCAATAATATAATCAAGATGAATAATGTCAAAGCCACCATGTCTAAAATTGAAGAAATAACTGAAAAATATAACCGAGAAATTGAAACTAGAGATCGTCTCATTGAAGGAACATAAAAGGTGTCTGCCAAATCTAAAGTAATACCCATGTTAAAAACTAGGCGAAAAGGGCCAACGGACTCAAATAGGAAGGCGTCTTGCGTCTCCCAAGAAAACTTGCTCCTTAGGCCTTGCCGATCGCCTGCTGATGAACCCCCATGGAGAATTTGAAATGTGAACTGTTGCCCCAGAATCTAACTACAAAGAGTTGGTGGGAACATCAACCAAATTGGATTAAAAACAAACATAAACGTGCGAGCGCATATGCCCACTGCCACCAAACTTTAGCGATAAAAGCTGAGATAAGTTATTGTACTGCCTTCCCTTGACGGAACCCTCGAACTGTTCCTTAAAGACATCTAACTGTTCCTGGGAGTAGTTAGAGTCCGTCAAGGTCTTAATATGAGTCAGTTGGTTCTGGATCATAGAGTCCATAGCTGCATGAACTAAAAACTTATTGTAAGACGTGTAAAAATAAATTTTATACACGTTTAACTTGATCTATAAAAGATCTATAACTTGATGCCATTAATCTCGATCCTACCTGGGGTTAGGATGGTCGAGTTAGAGTGTATATAATATTTATGGTATTGATTATTCACTCTGCGGGTACAGCTTTGTATCATTGAATCCATCCTTTGGGTGGCAATTTGACATATATTACCCCCTAGTGGTGATCACTTACGCTCAAGACTAGACTGGCCACTTACAGTTTGACTCGAGACACTTCTTCACCTTTAGGCTGAGGGTTATCCTCATCTCCCCATACCGTGTAGCCTATCTTGACCTACTAATTAATTAGAAGTTTCTTAGCCTCCTTTGGGTGGTCTAATTATTTCAAGTTTAATTAGTGCAAAGTAGTCTTAATGAGACTTTACAAGATAGTCTCAAAATGAGAAGAAACGTTCAACTCCATGGACAAAACTCCTTTGGGTGTATTTGCCTATTTTATATCCCGTCTTCCTAACGACTACTTGATCTTACTTAAACCCCATTGGAGATCCTTGGGCATTAATGCCCTATAACCATTAATGATAGATATTATTATCCAATTAAGAATAAACATGAATGATTCATTGCTAATAATCATTAAGTATTTATGGTACTCCCTTAACAGGGTCGACATCATAGATAATGTTACAATTGCAGATCAAATATATAAGTCTTAAAACGTATAACTACAACCAAGCAAACTATCAAAACACACATAGACGTTCAGCGACATTTCGCGACAGCTGCAGAGTCCTCTTCATGTATAATCAAGAAGCACAATAAAAGACAAATATATGAGCAGGGTATAGAGAACAACAAACAACAACCAAAAAAAATATATAGTGAGTTATCTGCGATCCTCAATCGTTGGAAAACTTCGACGACGGGAATCCCCTCGAAAAGCAAAACTGATTTGGGTAATGAAATCAAATTTGCCAAGGAGCAAATTAGCCAACAAATCAACATCCAATAAGGGGTCAATCCTTCAAACCAATTTTGGGGAAGAACATCCATGAACTCTATATAAAACCCAATCACAGATTCGGCAGAGATGCGATGAACACCCATGAACCCTAAACAAAAACCCAATCATAGATTCGACAGAGATTCAATTACTGTGAAAACGGTTTCGATCGATTGCTGTTAAAACCCCAATATTCCCCAAAATAGATTTTGAAAACCCTAATTATAATACCCCAAAATCAGATCTGTAAAAGCTTGAAGAATAAGGAACAAATCTCTTCAATCAAGGGATGAAGAAGGTCTGAATTTTAGGGAGATCAAAAAATCTACAATCCCAAAAAACGCAGCACCAAAATCTCTAGTGCGAACTTAGATTTGATTTCCCCCAAGAACGAAACAGATCTCGCCAATTAAAGGGATGAAGAAAGTCTGAATCGTCTCTTTTGCAATGCAATGACGAGGGAGATTAGATGGAGAAAACACCAAATAGACTCGGTAAATAGAAATAGTATATGTTTTGTCTTCTATCTTCTCTTTCTCTTCCTCGGGAACAGAAAACAAAAGTAAAGTAAAATAAGAGAAAACCTCTTACAATAATATTGTTGTGAATAATCTTAATAACGCGTATCCTAGCGACTGATACCAATTGTTGGGAATTCATACAGTTATTATGATCAATCAAAGGATATGGAAAACAAATTATACCCTACCCCTTTTCCTACTCTCTGAAAAATCGCATGTTCTTGAGTGGAGCCTTCCCTTGGATTGGTTGTAGACCTCAATGGGATGGTTTTCTATACTGTAGCCACCAAGAGGGACTTCCTCTCTATTTAACCAGATAGGGTTGGAGTGGTCTTCCCATTATACCCTCAAACCCTAATAAAGAGTAACACTAGGTCCGACCTGCCTTAACTTGGTGCAACAATTGGGCACAACCAATAACATCTATACAAGCTATTAACATGTATGCTCATGAACTGGAAGAGTAGTGCCGATATAGATGGAAAATCCAACATAGTACTCTGCCATGGTATAGACCCAGGGTTGATACCCGGCTGGGGAAAGATTATCGTTTTATATTTTTTGTATGTTAGACCAAAATCAAGTTACTTTTTGCCAAGGCAAGCCCCGGCTAACGTAAGACACCCCCATGGCCAAAACTGAAATAAATAACAGGAAGTATTACAATCTAAAGTATTTCTTACCCCTACCATCCTCCTTAACGATATTTAACTCAGAGGGAAATGAGCTAGGAGAAAGAATACTTTCACCAAAAAAAATTGCAATCGGGCATACGCTATTGTGTGTGCCTACAATTATTTGTAATGTTTTTTTTTTTTTTGGGTAGATATGAATTTTTTTTTCACTGTAATGTAATGTCAAGATTAGAGAGAAAGGATAAAATGGATGAATAGACTTATTGGAAGGATAACTGTGTCATATTTATCACAAAATTGAAGTCGAGGTTGAAAATATCATTAGGCCAATTCATCAACCTTTGCCTTCTCCGTAACATTGGTGATAAAACTTTGCCATGACCAAAATATGATTCAAGGAATGATTCCACTGGTTCTAATACGATTAGTTATACTGGTGTACGAAATTTTAATGTAGGTGCTAGAACATTTCTATTTCTAGTTTGCAATGGTACATGAGTGTTATGCAGGATCAGTTTATTCTGGCAATAATATAATTCACCAAATTAATCGACAACAGACAAATTGATACGATAAATAAACTGTTGGTCACAATCTGTTCTCTCGAATTAAAACCCAAACAAGACCATGAATTCAACGTTAACAATCTCTGAAGAAATCTCCCACAATCATAGTTAAGCTAGCCATTAGCATGTAATCACGAGATATACGAACTAAGAAGCATAAAGTCTAACAACAATTATTTACTTTTAATGTTGTTCTAGTTAAAATGACTGCTCCTGTCATCAATCAGACAAGTACATCAAGTAGCAAGCTCAAACATTGTAATTTGCAGTATCAGACATCAGTGTTGGAGCCATCTAGATTTAGCTCGTGTAACACTTTAATACAGGCCTATAATGTTAAGAAAATAATTCTAATCTAGATTCGAAGAACCATTTCTATTCAAATACTGCAATGACCTTCCTTTTCATATAATTCTACAAAAAAATAAAAAAAATAAAAAAATCAGAGTTGTATTTTAAGCTTACAACAATAGAAGTCTACTTTAATCCAAACCTCGGTTAAAAAGGCACCCTAATTTCACTTTATGCTTACAAATATGTTATTTCCTTCTTATAAACTAATGAATTAATACAAATAAAGATGTTAATGAGACCAAAAAATCTGTGAGTCTCCGTGTTGAATATGATGGAACCGGCTCAAGTAATATCAGCAAACAATAAAGCTATGAACAACATAAACATGTATAATAGTAAGAGAAATGAAATGCGTAAATGTATTTGTTTCTTTATTAAGGGAGAATAATAAAAAGTTGACATATGATAACATGTTCTTAACTTAGAAATTACAAGAATAATGCCATACCAAGTGTTTCAGTGTCTTTGCTTGCTTCTTTTCTTTGAGATAAAAATCTGATCAACAATCAACTATATTCACTTTAAGTTTAAATCCCCTTTAGTGTGTGAAGCATATGGACCTAGTACAACATCCAACAAAAAATGATGATTTTCTAGCCCAAAGCTTCTGTATCCATCATAATAGGACGCATGAGTAGCATTAACAGGTTCAAGTGACAACCATTTCTAAAGATTGGCAAAGATTCTGTCATCTTAAACTCAGCCATGGTAACATATGATCACAAGTTGCTATGGAAATTAGAGACATAATAGCCAAGAATTTGTTTACGAACTGAATATGATCCATATTTCTTCCATACATGAAAATGGAGTGTGCGTATCCCTTCTATAGTTGTAATTAAAGCTCCACATATTAGCATTCTCAATACTGCGAACCCCTTGTATCTTCATAACAGATTCCAAAGCCGATTTAAGAACCTGCTTGTGAGCTCTATGAATTCTTTGAAGTAAAATTTATGCGGAGTTCCTCAACAATAGAATTACTTAGGATGGGATCATAACTGATATAAATATGGAGCAAGTCTGATACATACAACCCACCTCTTATACTTTATTAAAATGGCTGATAATACAACCCCAATACTCCCCATTGTGTCAACTAGAACATGGGGAAAAAATCCCTTCCATGTTGTGATCAATGTGTCGGTGTTTCTTTTGTGGTTCCTCTAGTTCTTTTTCCTATGATGATTCTTTTGATCGTAAATCACTATTTACTGTTGTAGAATGACTATGAGCCTGGTTATCTTCTACTAAATGAGGACCTTCATGGAAGTCAACCTCGTTAGAGTATTCATGACGATGAACATGCTCATTATTATGATGATGATCTTGTTGATGACAATGCTCATGGTGATCATGTTGATGACAAGTCATGACTATCATATAGGGGTCTGTGAGCATCGTGATCATGTTGGTGGTTGTGGTCATGGTCATGGTCATGGTGATCAAGTTGGTGACTGTAAGCATGGCAATCATGTTGGTAGACGTGGTCATGGTGATCATGCTGTGGACGTGGTCATGGTGATTATGTTCGTGATTGTTAGCATGTTGATCATATCGGTGGCCACGAGCATAGTGATTTTGAGAATTGTTGCCATGTTTTTGGCTATGTTCATTGTGACCTGATTTTATAGGAGTATTATATTACTTCCTTAAACAAGAAATGGAACGATTGTGAATTTGATATTGAACTTACATTTTGAAAGGCATCATAAGATTTGTAGATATGATAGCTTTCTACCATGCAGCTTCGACATACCCCTTGCGGAGTTGTAGAGTTGCGAAGCGTGCAAACTTGATGAAGTTTTCTATCCAGGGGACACCATAGATGGATTTGGAACTCAAAGATATTTACAGTTTTCCAGAGGCCAATATCTCATAATTAGTCAGTATAGGTTGTCTTTAATAAATATCAGCACATAAACTTTATATTTTTCTTTGGACCGTAGTAATGAACTTCGAGTTTCCACCCATTTCTACAAAATTGCCATTAAGCTCCCAGTTAGGTTTAGATATGAATGTGGAACGTGATACCTGAGATTAATATTCATTTAATTAGTTAGGAAACAAATCTTCTGGCTTAAGTAATTGATGTTACAACTACACAAAAGGAAGAATTAGAAGATTTGCCTCACCATCTTTGTAAGGCCTCTCTGTATTTACTTTGACATTTTTTTCTCAGTATAGTATCATGCGGAATTACATTCACCACAAGAACCATATGCTTTGTTCGCACACAAGTAATACCCAATGCTCTTCCCATTCATCCAAACCATTCACATAACAAAAAATTACATATGAGATTAAAGAGAGAAAAATAGTAACCCAACCTGTTTTCTTGGATATTGGTGTAAACATTATTATAAATAGTTTAGGATGAATAATCTGCTTAAAAAAAAGGTGAATAATCTTATTACTAGGGTAATTGTGTCATATTATCACAAAAATACAAAGCTATTTAAACTTTTTCTCCATGATGGCACGAGTTACAGTATAGTTCAAGCTTAAATAATTTGCCTTTAGTCCATGTTTGTTTCTCTATACTTCTTTGGTTTCAATATGAGTTTAGAGTGATAGGCTTTCACTCAATTTATAGACAGAAAAGTGGACTACTTGGGAGTGGTAGAGAATCAAAATTGAAATGTGTGTAGTTAGTAGGTAAGATTCCTTTTATTGTTTCTAATTCCTGTTATCGCAGTTTCTTGAGTGAAATTAGTCGAGTCTACAATCAAGTTTTCTACATTAAGTATATCTTATATATAATAAGTTAAACATACTAGTTTCGTGCTTAGGACCACCATATAACACCCACCTCTTTTAAAATCCGGTGTCGGACAATAACGGTCCTTAAATCCTTTCATAGTCTTTGAAATAAGATGATAATTGGATGCTAACAACTGGTGGCTCCAATTTCATAATTCTTAAGCTACTTCCCATATATATTCCTACAATTATGTTTTGCTCCACTTAAGCTTTCTGGCGTCGGTACTCTCTGCCTTCGCCTTAGCAACCTCTTTTTATTCAGGCAAAATTATCATTTACGCTAATTCATAGAGCCTTGGGACAAAAGGTTGGGTCAACTTCTTCATTTCAAACTCATCAGTACTTGATACATGAACTTTACTAACGCATCTTCTTCATCATCCTCGAATAACCACTCCTTTACTAAGTATTTGATATCAAAAGCCATCCGAGTTGCTAGCTCTACCAGTTCTGATTCAAGGTACTCCTCTAGAATGCATACACTTCACGTCTAAGTATACATCCCCACCCCACTGGATATGTTATTTGTAGTAGCTCCAAAATGGTTTCCTCCTCATAGTTGGAGGCCGGTTAACTTCATTGATCATGAACTCTAGGATTCTTATGGATGGGTTAAAGGTACGGCAAACCACATAATTTTTAACAATTTAGATGCTAATGGACTTAATCACAAAGTCTAGGCTGTCTAGTAGACCTGTATCACCAATATGAAGCTTAGCAACATCTTTGACTTCCTGTCTCGACATTCCACCACCCCATTCCATCAGTGCTTCAATGATCACCTCTACTGCATACTTAAGGTCTCCTTTAAGGCCATCTACTATCCATTTCAGAAAGTAAGGATTTGAACTTTTGATATATCGCGCAATTTTTATTTTTAGTTGAAGATTTTTGTGGCTGGTGATGTTTAGTCACTACTTTCCAATGAACTGCCCAATCCTATACAATCAAAATCCTTAATGAACCCGAAATCGTCTATTAAAACTAGGTTGTGGTATAACATGAGATGCAAGTTAAAGTTAATATCTATATAACAAACATTTGCTAACTAGAGAAATTTTTATGTTAATATTGAATATTGACCTAGAAAAAAAATTTTCTTTGAATATTGAATATCTATAGAAAAATCAATATTGTTGGGGGATAATGGATCTTTTATTGATTTTTCTTAAGAAGTTAGACAAAGAAAAAGAGTAAAGTGAAGAAAAAGTGATGAGAAAATTTAGGCTTAAAAATAAATTGGAATGGCCTTTGAGGGATGCCAAACCCCCTTGCTTACATAATATTATTTTTTTTTGGTTTACATATAAAAAAAATATTAAAAAAAAAAAAGTAGGGGTGCCTCCCCCCTCCCCCCACCCCCCCAAAAAAAATAAAAAATCCACCCCTGAATATTGTTATATAATTGTCAGGAAAAATACACAATATATAGCAGCTATCGCAAAAAATATTTAAAATAAACATGCCACTGATGCGGGATCTTTCAAATATAGTAGAGACGTGAATATGTTATCCGTCAATCCAAGAGTTTTTTTTAGCCTAGGTGGGATATGTCCACATAATGAGTTACTAATATTTTTTGCTAGTCCCTAAGTTACTAATTCAATTCAACTATGTCATGTAATGTATATTCAGGGATAGTATGTGTGTTTACATTCAAGAGAAACATAAAAATATTATAAGTACTTACGTCGCAGAAAAGGGCCAAAAAGAGCCAAAAAGCGAGTTTTATTTAAGACACTCAAATGAAAACCTGCCAAGAAATCGAACAACACATTTCCCTTGAGACTTACAAATGTGGTGATGGGGGCAGTTGTTAATAGGCATAGTTACACTGAACATCCACAAACATGGGGATCAGCCAAGATCTCCATTTCCTCTCTAAACTTTCATCGTAGTGTGAGGAAAACGGGTTCCTATTGATTCCCTTGCTTTTTACGATCTATACTATTTTTATCTATAATGACCATATCTTTCCTTCTCTCAACGAAATAAAGAAGCAAGAATTAATATGAACTAGAGCTAGGATAAGTTGTTGGAATGCTGAAGTATAACTTTGAGCTAGGCAATAATATGGTTTCATAACCGAAAGTTTCGCAATAGCTACTCAAGTCCAATACCAAAAGTTTCAATTATCCCCAAACTCTATCCACAATGTCAGCTCTGGTACTTCATGTGGGCGTTTCTATCAATTGTAAAGTGGTTGTTCCAATTTGTTTTTTTAGATGTTTAAATTTTCAAATGTTATTTCAATTTCAAATTGCAAACACATAAGATATATTTAAACAATATAAATCACGCATATGTTTGCTTATATTATCACCCAATTTCTAAGTCTTAAACCAAAATGCGATGTATCAAAAGCATAAACTCATAATCTCGTCAAGCCCATAACAACCCCAGCTCCGACAATTCACCCAAATCACAAAATCAAGTGCCCCAACTTAGAGAAACCCAAAATTATACATAACATTGAAAAAATTTAGCTCTATGATCCAAGTTTTCAACAGATCTCCAGAACTCCAACATGTATAACAACCCCAAATCCCACAATTCACCCAAATTACAAAATCAAGTGCCATAACTATAAAAAATAGAAAATCTTACATCGTGTATCTCAAATTTAGCTGAATGACCGTATCGATCGAGATAATTTTTAGATTAATGGGATGTAATTAAATGTACCTTTAGTCGACGAACATCACTCGCTAAAATAATTTGCGGACGAATCCTACAATCTCAAATGATGATTGATTGTAGCCATTAAATCATGAACTGGGTTTGTAGGGTCTTATCCCTCGATCTCACTCAAAATCGAGCTCATCCAGATCGAATTAAATTTATCTCAGGCTCACGTAATTTTAACACTTAACACTCCAGTCAAGATTCTAACCAACCCAACGAACTACTTAAGAAGCTACATCGAGCTCAACCCGGAAAATGTTATACATTCAAAGACACCTGTCTCCCACGAACTTGTCAGTTATTCAGTCAACCACCAGTAACCACATTATTCGAAAAACGTATTCTAGCACGATGAAGAGTTGTGAAGAAGCCTATAAAAAGGAAAAGTTCCAAAAGCGATAAGGACCAGATAAATATCTCCAAACTTCTTATTTACGAGATCAAAAGCATTTCTATGTTCTAGAGATCACTTATATTAAAGATATCCAGTCAAACCAATAAAGATACTTTTACAAAAATTCTCCATACGAGGTCGTAGTTTTTTTACCTATTAAGAGGTTTTCCACGCTAAAAACACCTCTTTGCTTATCTTACTTTCTAGTAGAGTATTGTTAAAGGTTCATTTGGTGTGATAACTAATTCCTAATCGTATCGAGCTACAAAATTTGGCCATTACATTTGGCGCCGTCTGTGAGAAAGATTGCATTTCCACGAAACCCTAAGCCAGTCTTTCATTATAATTTTCGACTATGGTTTCTTCCAAACGACAGGCCGCAGAAACTCAGCTCAAAATTTATGTGGATCCGGGACAACTCACCGAGTTACGGGCGAATCTCTATGCAGAGGCAGAGTAACGCGCCGAGTTCGAACTTCAATTAACAAAAGATCGCGAGCTCCGAGAGAAAGAGCTCAATGCAGAATTACAAACTTGTTTGAGAGCTCGACATAAAGATTAGATAACGACGATGTAGACTGCACTAAAGGCTCTGCAAAATATTCAACAGGCTTCTCCAGCCAGGGGTCACGATCAACTTCTAAAAACCTCTCGCATTTCGGCAAGGGAAAGGTTGGGACCTCGGGGAGTCACCAGTAAAGCAATCTCCGAAAATCTAGCGCATGGACCGCAACCCTCCATCCATTTGGGGGGAGAAGTCCAATCAGAAGTCAGTCGAGGTTACCAGATTCCCATCCATCAGGACGAAGACCAGCGACCTCTACATCATTTTCTAGCACGAGACCGCTTGAGTGAAGGTACGAGAACTCATCATCCCCTGTCTGCACATCCAGCAATTCAACCAACACGTCATTATATCATGAAAGAACACATAGATCATCGAATTAAGGAATTGATCGAGGCACAAGTTTTGGGTACTGCCCGCGATACCACAAAGCTACAAGGAAGTCTGATTGCCAAAGAACTGCTCAATATGGAAGTACCAAAAGGTTTCCATACGCCCAAAATTCACAAATACAAAGGTACTGATCCAAAGGAGCATATTCAACAATACCGTGATTCATTGGGGTTTTACTCCAATCTCAACCACATTCTCTTCTGCTTGTTCGCCATAAGTCTACAAGAGGAGCCACTCCGATGGTTCCACTCTCTTTCTATAGAATCTATCTACACGTTTGATCAGCTACAGAAATAGTTCATCAAGACATATGCTCACACATATGATCTACTCTGATGGATACCAGAATGCGAAGTAGCTTTTCAGGATCTCAAAATCTATTTGGGGAGGTCTCCCATAATGTGCACCCCAGTAGGTAATGAAGAACTGATAATTTACTTAGCAGTCACAGATACTTCTCTCAGCTCGGTTCTCATTCGTCTGGAAGAGAAAATAGAGAAACCAGTCTTCTTAATTAGTAAAACACTCACACCAGCAGAAACAAGGTACTCTAAAATCGAGAAACTTCTCCTCACCCTTGTTTACACATCGCAGAAACTCAAGTATTATTTCCAAGCACATTAAGCCAAAGTTATGACGAACTTTCCACTTCGGGAAGTTCTGTCCAAAAAAGAAAAGTCAAGAAGAGAGGAACAATGGTCAGTCGGTTTGGGCGAACATGATATCAAGTACGAACAGCGTCATTCCGAAAAAGGTCAGGCCGCTGTGGACTTTCTCGCAGATTTTCCAGTGGAGGATCCCGAGTGGAAAGAGCACGACCCGGACCTTACAGAAAACATACCAGAAACTCTAACCCCCAGACCATTCAACGAACGAGCTGACTAGATCACCACGTTGGGCTGGAGGCTTCTCACAGATGGCTCAGCAGGACCCGTAGGGTCAGGAATCGGGATCATTTTGATTACCCCTTCTAATGACAGAATTGAGAAATCAATCCGCTTGGATTTTGAGGCCTCAAACAATGTCACCGAGTACGAAGCTCTCATTCACAGACTTGACCTCGAACTCGAGATCGATATATCCCCAAACTCTCAGTTTACACAGATTCATTACTCATCGTTTGTCATAATTCAGAGCAATATAAGAACGGGAAAATGATCGAATACGCAGCCCTCATTACAGATAGGATGAGTAAGTTTGCGAAAACAATTCTCGAATATCTTCCTCGAGGCAAAAATAGACACGCCGATTCCCTGGCATATCTAGCCGAGGTATTGGGTACAGAAGCTCGATATCTCCAGATCGAAATCATTTCAACCCCCTGTATTGACCACATCTCTGTATGCACGATCAATACTGGGGGCGATAAAGGGGGAGACGACGACTGGCGAAAGCCTTTCTTAGCCTACCTCAGGGTCGACAACAAGTGACCTGGACCATTCCCAATCGATCCAAAAGAACGCCGACAGTTGATCCATAACTCGAAGCGTTGCATTACTCAGAACGGTATACTTTACCACCTTTCCGTCACAGGGCCATACCTCAAGTGCCTTCAAAGTCAAAGGAAGATGAACTTCTTCGGAAACTACACGAAGGAACTTGTGGCTCCCACGCTGCAGGTAGATCATTGGCGAATCGAACTATGACTTAAGGAGTATTCTGGTCTGGCATGGGCAAGCAAGCAGAAGAGTATTCCTGCAGGTGTGACACCTACCAGAGACATGGACACATAATATGCGCCACTGCACTCGAACTCCATGCAAGCAAGGTTTTCTAGCCATTCAAAAGATGGGCACTAGACCTCGTCAACGCATTCCCGAACTCTTCAGGTAATCACCGTTACCTACTCGTAGCTACCGATTACTTTACAAAATGGGTGGAAGCAATTCCATTATGTTGAACCAGAGAAAAGGAGGTCATCTCTTTTATCTGGAACCACATAATTACTCAATTCAGGTTCCCCCAACTAATTTGTATCGATAATAGGCCTCAGTTTGTGGGAAAAAGGTCGTATCATTCCTAAATCACCACAATATCATCCACTCACCATCAAATCCATACTACCATCAAGGCAATGGCCAAGCTGAAATCACCAACATAACCATCGTGAATGGACTCAAATAATGGCTTCACTCACAGAAAAAAGGAAATTGGGTTTGCGAACAACCTCACGTCTTGTGGGCGTATCGAACCGCTCCCCGACAATCCACTGGGTGTACCCCATTCCTCCTTGCTTATGGCACTGAGGCTATCATTCCGTCGGAATATCATCATCCTGTTCGTGATCACGAGCTAACCGACGAGGAAAATGAGTTCAAATTGGGTTACAACCTCAATATGATAGATAAGACCAGGGAATGCGTCATCGCTAACCTAGGTCGATATCAACATATGCTTGCCAAATCATATAATGACCGAGTAAGGTGCCAATTTTCCAAATCAGAGATCTCGTCCATAGAGAGATTCTACAACATCACAAAGAGCCTCACGCTGGAAAATTAACCGACAATTGGGAGGGTCCTTTAATTATCATAGGTCTCTCAGGCATGGAATCATACTATCTCATGACAGAAGAGGGAATTCCCATTTCAAATCCTTGGAACACTAGACGACTGAAACGGTACTATCGTTAGGCGTCTTACTACTCCATTTCTATTGTTCGATATTTGCCTTTTCAATTCCAAAAGTGAGATTCTTATCTCCATCCAATGCAAATTCTAAACTATCAATAAAAGAATTTTTCTTTTGAACAAATGTCGGTCTCATCATGAACATTCATCCACATTCTACATCTTAGAGCATAGAGAATACTAGCTTCCACCTCTTTCAATATATCAATAACATTCCTTTCGACCTAGATCAAGGTAACACTTGGTTTAGCTGTCTCACTATCGACCAAGATCAAGGTAACACTTGGTTTACCTGTCCCTCTATCAACCTAGATCAAGGTAACACTTGGTTTAGCTGTCTCACTATCGACCTAAATCAAGGTAACACTTGGATTAGCTACCCCTCTATCGACCTACATAAAGGTAATACTGGTTTAGCTATCTCACTATCGACCTAAATCAAGGTAACACTTGGTTTAGTTGTCCCTCTATCGACCTAGATCACGGTAACACTTGGTTTAACAGTCTCACTATCGACCTAAATCAAGGTAACACTTGGTTTAGTTGTCCCTCTATCGACCTAGATCAAGGTAACACTTGGTTTAACAGTCTTACTATCGACCTAAATCAAGGTAACACTTGGTTTAGCTGTCCCTCTATCGACCTAGATCAAGGTAACACTTTGTTTAGCAGTCTCACTATCGACCAAGATCAAGGAAACACTTGGTTTAGCTGTCTCACTATTGACCTAAATCAAGGTAACACTTGGATTAGCTATCCTTCTATCGACCTAGATCAAGGTAACACATGGTTTAGCTGTCTCACTATCGACCTAGATTAAGGTAACACTTGGTTTAGCTGTCCCTCTATCGACCTAGATCAAGGTAACACTTAGTTTAGCTGTCTCACTATCGACCAAAATCAAGCTAACACTTGGTTTAACTATCCCTCTATCGACCTTGATCAAGGTAAGACATGGTTTAGCTCTCTCACTATTGACCTAAATCAAGGTTACACTTGGTTTAGTTGTCCCTCTATCGACCTAGATCAAGGTAACACTTGGTTTAGCTACCTTACTATCGACCTAAATGAAGGTAACACTTGGTTTAGCTGTCTCACTATCGACCTAGATCAAGGTAGTACTTCTTTTAGTTGTCCCTCTATCGACCTAGATCAAGGTAGCACTTGGTTTAGTTGTCCCTCTATTGACCAAGATCAAGGTAACACTTAGTTTAGCTGCCCCTCTATCGACCTTGATCAAGGTAACACTTTGTGTAGCTATCTCACTATCAACCTAAATCAAGGTAACACTTAGATTAGCTATCTCACTATCGACCTAGATCAAGGTAACACTTGTTTTAGCTTCTCCTTTACATCTCTACGATTATAGCAAGTGTAAAAACTTGTTTCATATCAAAGACTCAACCAGACACAAGATAAGGCAATAATCATACTAGCTTTAATCTATTTCAATGTTTCAGTGATAAATTCTATTTATTTTTCAGGTCAAAATCATATTACAGAAGATTCTTTTCTGCTGATGGAGTGTCAGTAATGTTTTCCCCCACGTCATCAAGAGGTCTATCTTTCAGTTCGCGGGCCACAGCAACCCTACCTCATTCTACTGATTCAGCTACTACCCGAGCACGAAGTCTAACAATTTCTGCGCTCGACTCTTCCCTAGCCGGCAGATCCTTCAATTATTCCTCCTTCCGCTTCACCAGTAAATCCTTAGCTTTAATCATCCTGAACGCTCTCAAGCCTCGGCCTTCTTGGAAGGAGCAATGGCTTGGTCCTTTCGGCTTTAAGTAGAGCCATTCTTTCGTTTAAATCGTCACACCTTCTCTGCATCTCACGGAATTCCATATCCTTGGCGGAGAGGGTTTTTGCAAATGTTCCGCTGTGGCCTCCGAAGCCGATAGATTTTCTTGAGCTACCCTCAGGTCATCGTCCTTTTCGACAAATTTTGTTCTCATTCATTCCAGATTGTTCCTACATCATTGAAGTTCAGATCGAAATCGTTCCATTGTTTGTTCTAGCGCTTGAATACAGTATTGAGCAGTGTCAGCCTGCTTACCCTTCACAACCAATGCATCGACCTGATGTTGAAGCCTCTCGGCATATTCTATTTCCACAGATAAATCTTCTAATCCCTTCTTAATCCCAGAATCTTTCTCCTCGACCTGATGAGTCAGGTCGGAGACGACTTGATTCAACTTCTCAAGTCTGAAATGCGTTTTTACGTTTTGATCCTCTGTTCTCGCTCGCCTCCTTCATCCTATTAAACTGCTCCACAAATTCTTGATTGCACATGAGCGCGTAATCCTCACGCGCACGAGATGCATCCAATTCGACCTGGGACATATAACAAGATTTAGTACAATTCGATATAGAAAGTATAATTCTTGCATATACATGCTACATTTCTAAGAGACTGTGCGATTTCTAAACAACTAGTTCCAACTACCTTTTGACTAGAAGTTTGGACTCCTTTCTCGGATGAACCCTACATGAATCTTCTTTCAGCGTACAAGGTACACACTTCTGATATATTATTTCATATTAATAGCATTAGAATTTTTCTGTGCAATTTTATCCTGTTGATTTGATAACTTAACATTGGTATAACATGATAGTTGAGAAACTTATTCTGATCTAACCTGTAATTCTACTTGAGCAGAAAGCAAGGCTTTAGAGGTCTCTCTATCGCTAGCAAGTCCAGACTCTAGGACGTTAATTCAGAGACTTGTCTCTCTAATTGCCTAGTAAAAGTTTATAAGAAAAGTCATTCTACATAAGTTTTCTTCCCCATACATGATTCAATCTACTTACAAATATTCATACAAAACACATGTCTACCCTACCTTCTCACTCCCTCCTTCTGGGAGCTCGACATCATCCCCTTGGTTGTCAAGTACTGTCTGGCGGGAGACACCAACCAAACTGTCCACAACTACTACATCTTCCGCCTCCTCATCTTTTACCTCAACATAGGTGTCAGCCTTAATGGTATCCACCTCCTCCTGAGAATAGCCCTTCAGCATCAAGTGATGACCTAGTCTATCACACTCCTCAACCATCTAGTCTAAATCAACATTTGCCACAACCTGTAGTTGGTTGATCGTCACAGCCTGAGAGGCTTTCAGCTGCCTCATTTCCTTCATAGCTTCAGTCTTGGCACGAGCTAGGTCTTTCTCCAGCTCGTTTTTTGCCTTCTTCAGCTCAGATTTTTCTTCTTCAATACCGAGCCAGATTCACTTCATAAGCTGAGCGACCTACATAAAATGAATCGATCTTAGTTAATAGCGCTCAAAGTGTATTAACATTTCTTACTGGTAATATAACACTTACCATCTTGCTCGTGTCTTCCTCGCCCTGGAGAGCCGCCAACCTAGCCCTTTCCTCGACCTCTCTAAGGTCATCCACAGCAGAAGGTCGTACCTCAGCGACCTTCTCCCCAGAGGATTCAACCCTCCTCCTTTTCTCTTTGGCAACCTCACCACTTTTCATGGCGTTTGAGGCCGACAAAGTCTTTAGCATCCGTTTCTTCGAAAAGAGTTGAGCTACTTTGCTCTGCTTAACAGGTTTTGGCGGGACCGAACTGCCAGATCGAGGAGTCTTGGAAGGATTCGTTCGAGTATCCTCACCACTTGTTTGCCTTTTCCCTTCATCGACCCCCGTTATCGACCTAGTAGACTGAGCCTTTCAAACCTTTTTTGACCAACTGTCAACTCTCTTATTTCTACTCAGGCCGAGTTCCCCCAAAACGAGTTCAAGTTCAGTCTCTTCCACCATAACTTCATCCAGCAAGGAATTTTTCCTTTCCACTGTAGACTTTACACCTACAATAGCAACATTTTTACTATTAGCTACAGTTGTCAACAAAACATAACAATAATTCTATCTATGCATGTCTATACTCACTTTGCTTTACAGATTTAAATGAAGGTCCAAAAGTTCTTCATCATCTCTTTGAAGGCAATTTCCCTTCATCTATATGATGTTGTCATTCCAAGTTCGGCCTGCTAAATTCCTATCAAAAAAATGATGCCGAGTAACGCTTGCAAAGAAATACTACCCCCCACTGGCCTTAAAATTCTTTACCCCATAAAACGGCAAAACATCCTCAGGGGTTATCCTCTTCACTTTTTCCTCCCTTTCCCACCTTTCATTCAGATGGTCACACAATGTTATTACCTCCCACATGTTCCCATTCATTTGAATAGGACATGCCCCAATTAAATTCAAAATCCCATTCACCAAATTGGTAAGGGAGAAGCTCAACCCATACTCTAATTGAGATAGGTAACACAGAAAACCCTCGGAGAGGTCACTCTAGACATTCCCATCAAAATACTCTAATGAGATCGATTCATCTATACCCCTATCTCATTTTTCTACTTCCAAATATGCCAACAAGTAAAAATACTCTTCCCCCCTCCGCTGCCATAGAACCCATATACTGCCTACCGGCAAATGCTACACATTTACCCCACTTCCCTCCTGCAGCCACCTTGGCATTACAAAATTCTCTAAAAGTATCAGAACCTGTAGGATAAGACACCAACTGACCAGGGAAACCCAGGAATTGTTCCAATCCTTCATCCCGCTCGTTATCAGACTCATTCGTCAGACCAGAGGTCGAGACCTCATTAACTGACGAACTACCCATCTTAATTTTTTTTTCTACAGGCATGTTTTTTACCTACAAGGATGCCTCTCACGCTCGACCTACATGAAGGTTTGGTATTTATTATTCTTCCATCTATGTATGCATATATTCATATATATATATATATATTCAACATATATCCCTGATCAATCAGTCATGTATAACATATATCTTAAACTATAGAACATCAAAATATCTTGCATATATCTCTACTAACCTTTAGTATTCGAATGAGAATCAGCAGTAAAATCAAGCTTTCCCCTCACAACTCTGTTGTACTGCCACCTACGGAATCCCAAATATTTTGCCCTTTTTAACCGTTTATCGTCTTCAGATAACTCTTTATCGACTCCCCTGAATTTTTGCCTTTCTATCTGAGTGTTCTTCAAGTTTTTTGTGATAAAAAATTTGTTCGGAGACGAAGAAGAACTATTTATCCTTTCTCTCTCATGCGGCTGGCATTTTTTGCTCCTCGCATGAACCATCCTCAATTCCAAAACCGAGGCGTCCTTTCCACTCTTCATGTCAGATGCCTTGTATCTTTTCGTTAAAACCACCTTTCCATCACTATAACTCCCCTCATTTTTAACATATTTTTTTTCCCTCTTTCCATATCTTTTCTTCACCCCCCCCCCCTCACTCATGATGACTCGCACTAAGAGATGTCAGAGCTCTATTTCCTTTTTCATACAAAATAAAACTAGAAGCTTCTGCATTCACTTATTTTTGCTTCACATTCCATGTTTATCGCACTTATAGTGATTGACGTCATTTTCAAAATTGTACAAATATTCAAATTTATTCAAAATGTTTGCTAAACAGTCTCAAAACAAATTCGCCGTTATAGAGGATCCGCTTGACTTATATTATTTATGTTACATTCCAGCATTTATTTTATTCATAAAATGCACTCTACACAATATCCATCACAACCTTGATAAACTTAAGCAACTAACATTTATTCACATCATTCGCCGTTCCTCATATCTTCAAATTCGATCTCCACTTCAGCGAACAAACCTACCAACCTTTTACGTTCTACCGAATCTCTCATGAATACACGAAAGAATGACTCATAAAAGTAATGGGCATACTCAAGATCTCTGCTCCTTATATCTAATCCTTCAAGCTGACATTCCCTCATTGGTAACTCAGCGTCGTAACCAAACAAACCAAAGATCCTCTCCCACACTTCAGCATTTTTTTTAGCCAATCGACCTTCTGCGGTTTGACGAATCCTCTGAGATCGAGTCCGCACCATCCTAACCTTCCCCCAAATTTTTGTAGGTCATGCTGTCAGTATTTATAAGTTTCTCAATCATTTCCTCCTTTCACACGGTTTTTACCTAGTATCACATAACAAAAACCCAAAATCTTGGACTCACTCATTATAACTTATCCCCTCACTAGTACACACATTGGCTACTAAATCTACCTTATGCTATTACGGGTAGTATCTCAATCGACTTGAAATAGCTCGAATTTACATCTTTCCTACAATTTCTATCCCAAATCATTTATATCAGCACGAAGTTCTCAGCTCGTATTCACATCAGTTCGAGTAGCATTACAACATTGCTTCGTCCCTTATCAACGGTTATTTAACATATACACAACACATTTCAGTTTGATTCAAAGAAATTTTTTTGTACACAGTTTACGAAAAATCACCTTTATTCATATCGAACATAGTACATACGATTTACAGATAACAAGTTTTCACACAGGCATACAACTGAACATTATCCGTTCAGCACCAAACTCCAGGCACTTTACAGATAATAAGTTTTCCCTATATGATAAAAGTTACAGGTTACTCAGGCACGTAGAGGAATCATGTATTTAGTTCTTCTTGCTTCAGTGATTCTTCACCCTGATGCAAAAAAGACATTAGAACCAACAAAGATATTCCCTCACATGGCTTGGTTGAAGCCCAGTCGAACTCCAAACAAGAACCATGCAAGCAGTGGACTCAGTGTTGGCACCCATAAAACAAGATAAATGGTCCTCTGAGCGCAAAAACACGATGGAAATGCGCCAGCAGGATCCCCCTTCCCATTCTCCTCCTCCACTGCCATCACCGCTTCTTCTATAACCACCACCACCGAAGAGTTGAAAGAGATGAAGAGGACCCAACATTAGAATCGACGGCAACACACAAAATCAGCATATCTGCCCCGCAGATATACCTTTCCCTGCATATGAACCCCTAACCCTATCTTCCGTAAGGGTGCGGAGATAGGCCCAACATTCCTTGCTTGTTAAGATGAATACATAAAATTTCTACTTATAGTAGAAATCTTCCTGAGCTTCAACCGCTTCCTATCCTGACAAGCTTTAGTACGTCGGAGGAACAGGGGCTGGAATCACCATTTCCAGGGATCGATCGCCAAAGTACTTCAACTTCAACCACGTAATCCTCTCTTCAAGAGCCATACTCTGAGTTTTCACAATCTCAGAGAATGTTACACATGCAAGAATTGTTCCAAAGAATTGATCAAGGTACTCTTTATATAACCCTAACTTTATTGTGCAGGTACACTTTCTCAAGCGTCGTCATTTATTATGAATGTGACTATTCAAATGCAACCGTTACATACATCCGCATTATCATTTAATACCTGTCACTCCCAATATCACGATACTTTCACCCACTCAAGCGCCATCATTACCCCAATTTAAAATTCAAAACTTTGCGCATCCTTTCTCAACCAAAGCCACTCGTGACTTCGGTTACGAGGGGGCGATTGTAGGGACTTATTCCTCGATCTCACTCAAAATCGAGCTCATCTAGATCGAATTACCTTCATCTCAGGCTCACACAATTTTAATACCTAACACTCTAGTCAATATTCTAACCAACCCAACGAACTGCTTAAGAAACTATATCGAGCTTAACCCGAAAAATGTTATACAGTCAAAGATACTTGCCTCCCATGAACTTGTCAGTTATACAGTCAGCCACCACTAACCATATTATTCGAAAAGCATGTTCTAGCACGATGAAGAGTTGTGAAGAAACCTATAAAAAGGAAAAGTTCCAGAAGAGACAGGGACCAAAAAAATTACTCCAAACTTCTTATTTAAGAGATCAAAAGTATTTCTATGTTCAAGAGATCACTTGTAATAAAGATATCCAGTTAAAGAAATAAAAATACTTTTACAAAAATCTTCCATACGAGGTCGCGGTTTTTTACCTATTCAGAGGTTTTTCACGCTAAAAACACTTGTTTGCTTTTCTTACTTTCTAGTTGAGTATTGTTACAGGTTTATTTGGTGTGATAGCTAACTCCTAATCGTATCAAACTACAGAATTTGGCCATTACAAGGTTAATACTGCCATTACCACCAACAATAATCCTAGGCACGGTACGTATGTATGGAGCCAATAGAGTACCGCACTCAATGATCTTCATCTTCCAGAGATGCAAAAATCTAGAACAGCAAATCTTCAAACTCCCCTAAACAAACCAATACTCAAATTCACCAAATCCTAAAACCCAAACTTGATTACTAATACCCTAGAATCAGACCTAATTGAGCCTCTATTTAAACCAAGTATTAGTTGCCAGAAATAAGTCGAATTGAACACTATACAACAAATGACCAAATTCAACTCTCAATCAAATAGGAAGAGTTTCAGGGACTGATTACCAGAGAGAGAGACTAAAAGGGAGGGAGATAAACCCTATTTGAATCCCTGCACAATGTTTGAAGCAGAAATAATCTATAAATAAAAACCTTAGGTTAGCTTTGGAAGATGGTTTGAAATAGAGAAGTTTTAAATACACCCCAAACTCTAAAACCCACCCCATCCTACTATTTCTTAAACTTAATTACACCTCTTAATATTTAAAGACAAGTATGCCCCTGAAATATAAACATAAATAATTTTTAATATAAATGCGCACCCACTCCCTAAGAGCATCTCCTAAAGTGCCTCACTGACTTGGTTGAAAAAAGGCCAAATCCAAATCAGTGAGGTTTTATTTCTTCCAACAGTACCTCACTTACATTTTTTTACAGACGCCTAACTGTTGGGCGCCCGTTTCATTTTTTTAAAAAAATAAAAAAATAAAAAAATAAAAATCATTGGGCACCTAAGTCTTTGGCACCCGATTTTAATTTTTTGTAAAACAAAAAAAAAACAATTGGGTGCCCAAACCTTAGGCGCTCGATTAGAAAACAAATACATGCCCAACACTTGGGCGCCCAATCGCGACGTAAGAAAGTAAGGTTGAGTCTAGGAAAGCAAGACTCAACCTTGCTTTTTGAGTGAGGTGTTGTTGGAGCTCAAAAATCCTATGTGGCACCTTGGAATCCAAGTTAGTGAGGCACTTTAGGAGATGCTCTAATTCCTACTTTCTAACTTAGTGATGAGAAAAGAATGAAAAAGAAACATTTTCAAAGTAATATAATAGAGATTACCCGCGTCATTCATATATCTAATTAAACAATGCGAGCAAAGAATTTATTGAATGAGGATGAAGAAAAATTTATCTCTCAAGCCATGTGATATGATTTGGTAATATTTAATTTTACAAAAGTATTTCAATTTGTATATATTCAACACCAACAATTTTCATATTTGAATCCATGGGGATTTGGTAGTATGATGAATATTTTGATGTCCCAAGATACTTAATTTTGTATTTATATAAAAAATAGGGTGTGCTAATTAACCTAAATAAATAGAAGTGGGGAGAGGTTAAATCGAGGTGAGCTAATTAAACAATATGGTATATTTAAAATTCTCTTTGAAATATCGATAGGGTCGTTGCTATATTTTAGGATTTTTTTTTTCTTCGTATAGACGAAATTTTTTGGTTGGACAAAAGTGGCTAATACCATATATACCCCAGTTTTTATCAAATAATTATGATTCAGTTGCTTATTTCGAAGACTTTTAGTATAGATGAAATAAGGGAATTTTAGTATTAAAAAATTTGCAGGAATAAACGAAATAACCCCCAAAATCTAGGGGCTATCGTGAATCTCTACATTTATGGTTATATCCTGAACCCTCAATTTTCCTCAATATGTGTAGGGAATTGTGATTAGCAGGCGAGATTAATTCTTAGTGAATGGGTATTTCTTTAGTAGTATAGATAAACAAAAATAGATAACAAAAAGCCAGCACACCTAGTGGCTTCTCTAAATGTATGGAAGATTCTTAAATAAGTAAGCTTTGCAGAGTTACGATAAAAGTCCCATGGGGGATCATGATGTAAGAAAAAAATTGTCTTTAATTACCTCGCTCAAAAGTACAGGTGTCATAATATTATAAGGGCAAGCGTGGGTCGAATCCACAGTGAGTAAACATATTAAAATTTTAATTTCCTAATTAACTAATAAATGAATCTAAACTAATTTTGAAAAATATTTTTGGACTAAAGTTTCATTCCAAATTACTAATTTAGTAAAATATTAAGAAGATGACTTAGGCTTCGGATCACCTCCAACTTCGTTTACTAAAACGATATGAAAATGGTAGCTTCTATCAGCATATGATAGCCATGGCTAAGTCTATGATCTAGGGTTTGTGATTAAAACCCTAGGCAAGAACTATATTGTTCATGGACAATCGGATCTAGGGTTTATAAACTCATTTTTATGGTTAGGTGGACAGTATTAACTCTAGTGATCTAGAATTCTCTTTGAGAGTGAAAATAATTGAATATGGCTAATTCATCATCTTCCTCATATCCGTAGTAATTTTGAGCTGCCATGGCTAAATCAACTCTTCGTAACTACAAATTGAAGATCTGAAGATTAATTATAGATCTAAACTTTTATTAACATTAATTTAGCTTACTTCACCGGAGATTCAATCCTTAGCCTAAGCTAAGGTAACTTGTTCTCCATTAATGGTGTTGATCACGGCTTAAGTTAAACGCATAAAATAGAGAGAGAGAGAGAGAGAGAGAGAGAGAGAGAGAGAGAGGGAGAGATACTAAAAAACTCAAGCTTTATTCTTCAAAAAAATAAAATGAAAAATTCATGGAATTACTCTCTTATTTATAGAAGATAGGAGAGACTTGTTTCATTTCTGAAACTCTATCTCTAATAGTACTTGTATAGTTCTTCATCATCTTTATTCCTTGGAGTAAATCTACAAGTACAATGAATGTATACATCTTCTTTATACCTGAGAGACTACTGGAGATCTAATCTACGGTTCAGTACAGGATGCATATGCATTTGTTGATCCCTAATGCCAGATTAGCTGCGGGTGTTTTTTTAGGGGTGACTCATGGCTCTTTAGGCAATACGAAAGACTTTCGATATAGAATAGCAGAGCAGACAATTTCACCCACCGCCGGAATAGACTACATCCGTTCGAACTAGCTAAGATGTAATTTGGAGTAGAAATGGTTTAGAAGTAGCGCCTTTAAAATTTAGGCTCTTTGAACCTTCTATCAGCTGTCTTTTTCTATTTACTAGCTCCAACAATGAAAAATGCCTGAAAATAGGAAAATGCTGCATACATTAGAAAATAATAAATCGGGATTAACAAATCGAAAGTTTTAGGCATATTATTAATTTTATGTATTTCTACGTCTATGATATACCCCTAAACTTACCATTTTGCTTGTTTCGAGTAAACTAAAGAAATAAAATTAAACTAAGAAAGGAAACCACTTTTGCGAGACTCGCGATTGCATTTAGCGTATGCAACAAACTTTAAAACTCCCGGGTGTCCCTAGTAGACGAGTGCTGTCTCGTGAGGGTTTGCCAGTGACTATACCCACAAAAGTCGATAATGACATTATGGCAATTCTAAATATCAAACGACTCATTTCCTATCAATTTATCCTTATTTAGTTATGATGAAAATATACAGGCGGAAAATTCCTTAAAACCTATTATTCTCCCAGGATATTGTAGGGACCTATTCCTCGACCTAGTCCAAATTTGAACTACCTCAATGTCAAACTCACGCATTATACATGTGAGATGTACAATAAACATTGACACCAAGACCATGAATTGATACAGAACGTGGGTAGAGGACTATAGCAAATTATGAACAAGTCAAAGATACATGTCTTCTACAAACTAACAGTTACACATTCAACTACTACTTCCATCATTATCCAGAGAATGGCTTCTACACAATAATGAGCTGCTAGTAAGGTCTATATAAAGAAAAATTTCTAGAGGAGATAAGGGCCAAGAAACCAGATATTCTAGATTCAAGCGCAGGAATTTCTAGATTCTAAACACCACAAAAGTTCTTATTTCAAGATCAAACATTTCAAATTCAAGAGATTACTAGTAATAAGATATCAGCCTCAAACAATAAAACTTACACGTACTAAACCCTCAACTCGAGGACATGATTTTTTTACATATTCAAAGGTTTTCCATCCTAGATCACTTGTATTATTTCTTGTATTACACTAATTTTGTCCCAGGTATATTTGGTGTAAGATCAAATTTTAAGCTATTTTGAGCTACAGAATTAGGCCATTACATTTAGCTCCATCTGTGAGAAAGAAGACATTTCTGCGATATCTTAAGGCATACATTTACTCCACTATAAATTTCCAATCATGGTTACTTCCTAGCGACTAACAATAGGAGTCCAGCTAGATCTTTCTGTTGATCCGGAACAGCTCGATGAATTACTGTAATGGCATATTTTATGGGCGATAAACCTCACCAATACTTTTGTAAGGAGATTACAATTCAATATTAAGATGCACTAGATTTTATATAGAATCTCAGTAAAAACCTGAGAAAGACCACGACCTAGTGGAGGATTTGGTAGACAAATCTAATATGTGCTAGTTATTGCAATTGCTGATGGATAATAAAGATGTGAATAATAGAAAATAAGTAGAGTCTCTGATCTGATTAAGATATACTCTACCTGTATTTATAATGGATACAGGCAGTTACAAAAATAAATGGTTTCCTATTTTGATAGGCAATGGGCGAACTTCACAGATCTTCTTGTAATGGTTCTATTTGACCAAGCATAGCGGCTACTGTAGTGGGTCGAGATCTGTAGTTCCAGATGTGACATCTTCTAGAACGATAAAATATCTTTGAGTAAGTTCTGCTAGCTTCATCTTGTCAATTCTGGGGAATATACTATTACAATCTCCCCATTCTCGATATAATTACTTATTATTGTGTCGAGAAGAAAATATCAAATTTTGCTGCAAGAATTGATCTCGAATCGATAATGTGAACTGTATAGTGCCCTTGTGCGGTTCCTTAGGAGGTTGGTTGAGAAGTAATTGTTGTCTTTGACTCTTGGGAGTTGTGACTCATTGGGGTTGAATGTATAAATACTCTTTGTATGTATTGGAGTAGGTAATTTGCTTCTTTTGGTAAGATGGTAAAGACGAGGGCTCAGCTTCGTGAGGAGGCGTTTCACCACCATGTCAAGTTCAAATATTGGGAGCTTATGAGATGGGATTTTGGAAAATTGTGCCTGTGCAGTCGACCACTTGTACCGGTGGAGCCAGACTATGAGGGGATGAGCATGGTGGAGGCGACGACGGCTGAAGAAGATTATGTGTACCATTGTCAATTGTACTCTGTAATCTTGAAGGGTCTGGAGCGTGTTGGTAGTCTGGGGAACCGTACGATTGCATTGGTGAGGGAAGGAGACGCGTCGTGAGGACCGTGACGATTGTCCCATCGAGTACCTCGGTTGTAACTACTTTAGTAAAGATTAATGAAATTGTGATTAGTATTGTCCAGAATAAAGTGATTTGTCCATCTATCTGATTGTGTATTGACCTATTTGTATGGTGTAGGTTATATCTCGAATTACTATATGTTCTTAAACTTTATATGTTCTGTAAATCTATGTCTTCTCGAACATAAATGGTAGGTTGAATTATCCGTGTGCTGAATGGAAAATATCTGTAGAATGAGTTGCCCAAAAATATATGGAGAAGAGATTCTCTGATCCGTGGCATAATCATAGGGCTAATATATATATTGGTGAGGATTGTCTTCTATAAATAGGCAAATTTTGTGGGATTGGTAGAAGTGTGCTTGGAATGGTCAGGACACATTCACGCTATCAGAAAGATACGGAAGAAGGCCGTCTGGCGATTAAGATAGCTGAAGCAGAGGAATGGTACTTTGGGCGGTTATCGGTGACCGATGAGTTGCCTGATATAGGGGTGCTGAATATTGCAGGTATGTCTCCAGAAAAAATTTGGGTTGAGACTGATCGTTGGTTCTAGTACGGTATCTTTGTAGATGAAGTACGGGAAGCTGATGAACGTCATGACTTTTTGAGGTTCATTGCAGAGGATAAAATTCGACAAGCGGATATACTTGCTAGAGGAGGATTGTTGATCCTACGTGGTCAACTGAACCATGCTCTTTGCTTCAAATGTAACTACATGTGAGGAGGTGATTTAATGTTTCCAATGATTAATAAAAAGGGTTATTTAAATATTTGAATTACAATTTCTTCTCGATGTATGGGTAGTTGTATTGTCGAATATTTTTTGAATTTTGAATTGTGGTTACAACTGTCCCATGAGAATAGGAAAGGAATACAAAAGGAAAGATGTATTTTAGGGGTGTGTAAAACAATGACTAGGTGCGCTCCCGTAGGTGATGTTTTGAGGTATAAAGAATTTGGGGTACAATCGCTTTTTAGTAACATAAGAGTTGCCTTGGGGAAGATGGATGTAATACAGGAGATAAGGGGAATTATGGGCGGCATGGAGCAGCAATGCACATGCTTGTTGGCGTTCAGGAGGCAAAAGGTTAAAGACTTTGAGAAGAGACGTACGAGGCGTTATGCACGGCTAATCAAGCGGTCGCGAAGGGGTGTGATGAACAGTCGCGTGGGGCCTATAAATACCCCCGTGGTTGGGGACTATTCATACTCCACTGACTCTAAATTTTTTTCTTTTATCTTTAATTCATTTGCTTCCACTCTTGTTTCACTGCCCACCATTGGTAACGAGGAGATTGGTGTTTTGATCAAGAGGGCCAAACTTGTAAAAGAGAAGGATTTGGAAGCATCACGAATTCAAGGTCTGTTTTTCCATTTTGAGAATTTGTTCTTTGATAAAATGCTTGTGTTTGTGTTTATCGTATTTGGATTAAAACCCATTATAGATAAGAGGTCTAGGAGTGGATTGTATGAAGTAATTTGAACAGGAATGAGTAATTGTTGAAAAATTAAAAGAAATATATTTTTAGTGTTTTTTTCTTATTTTTCTGTGAGTTGGAGATGATATGTGGAATGTTTATTGATTTGACGAGGTGAATTGGTGATATGGGGTTATGTGATAATTGGATTTTGATGTGGTCTGAAGTAAGATGAGGAGAGGATAAGGTTTGGTCACCGTCGGTGTTACGGTACGAGTTAGGGTTATTTCTGGTGAGATTTCGGGTTGTAGGATATGTAGAGATGTTTTGGCAGATTTCTTGTTGATTTGGGCTAGATTTTGCGCTGGAGAAAACGCAAAATTAAAATTTTTGGATTCGGTTTCATTTAGGCAAGAATCTCGATGGCAGGTAAAACATCTTCGAGAAGTTACGCAGTTTCTGTATACTCGATAAAAATATGTTAGGGAAATAAAAAAGTTCTTGATATAGAAAATAATATCGATGTTAGGACTTAAGTAAAGTTTATGTTAAGCTCGTATCAATAACTAATGTAATAATGTCGAACTAGATAGTAATAGATAGAATGATTGGTTGGAGAATAATACTCGATAACAGTATTGAGACTAACATATAAAATATATAATGTATAATATATAGATTATACTAACTTAAAAAAGGGAATATCATTTTCAGGTTATAAAATGGATGAACCAGTTCAAAACGCTAACTGGCATGATATTGATAGAGAAGGAATCTTTGATAACCTTGTTGACATAGAACCACAAGTAATCGATGCGACCACTTGTGTCCAAGAACATGGTGGTAGATATAGGGTGGGGCAAAACAATGAAGAGGTTGCCAATAGGGGCCATGCTGATTTTGAGGCTAGGGTTATCGAAGTCTCGGATGGGGATTGGACAAACACTAATGTAGATCATGATCCTCAGGCAAGTGATTAAGACAAGTGCTCCAGTGGTGGTGGTGATGAAGGTGAGGTAGAGGTTGTGGAGGAGGAAGATGTGGAGTGCTATGGAGAGGCTCCAGAGACCAGTGAGATATTGAACTTCAAGGAAAAGTACAGTATCCCCAAAGACATTAAGTTGGAGGTGTACCACTGGTAAATGAGTGATGAAGAGGTCCCACTTAGTAGTATATTGGTGCATCGAGAACAGATTAAGAAAGGGTTGAAGCTTCCTCGTCTAGCTGACCAGAAGAAAATTTTGAATTTCTTTATGTGGCCCCTGGGCAGCTCAATCCGAACGTGTGCGATCTTTTTAGGGTTGTGGGGGGTGATAAGCGGTAGGTTGAGGGAGTTGGGGGGAGAGTTGATAAGTGTAGACGATCCATGTGTGTACTATACACTTAAAAAAAATTCGCAGAAGGTGGGTTATAGGTATTTTGCGAGGTTTTTGAAGAGGCCTCTGTTTTATGAGATGGTGTCGACAGGGGCGCAATACTTTGCCAATTGTCTCATTATGTCTAGGAACTATGAATTTGACCAGAAAGATCCAGGGGAGCCTCTAAAGAGGAAGTGCTTTCATCTAGGTGTGTTTCTAAGTAACATGTTTGTCGAAGTTTTAACTTGTTTGCTGTTTTGGGTGTTGTGTTAATTGTCTTTTGTTTTGTCTTCATGCAGCTCTGAAGGAGGCCGATTGAAATTTAAAGTTCCAAGAAAAGTTATACAACATCAGGACCAATAACTACGGTCAAATCGATTCACTGGCTGCAGATCAGGAGAATGTGATCGACGGTCTATTCCAAGAAGCTAGGATTAAAAAAACTCAAACCAAAGCATCGAATATCTCCCCTATCGACGGTAAGATATCTACCAAGAACAAAAGGGCTACCAAGTCTAGTCTATTCCTCGAGAACCCTGCTTTGAGTGGCTACACTACTGATGTTACGGCGGTGGAGAAAGATGTTTTACTGAGTGGAAACTTTGGGAAGAATAAAAGAAATAGAGCTGCCAACCCTCCTGCTGCTCCGGTTCCTCCATCTAGGAGGGCATCTCAACGGTCTCCTATTAAGGATGAAGAAAATACTGATACCTCAGGATCCGTGGCTGTGACTGTTGCATAGGATCTACTATCGAAGGCGGTCACCAACCTTTAGCAGAAGATTCCTGCGAAGGTAGTTTTCTACTGTTTGACGAAGAACTAGGCTGGCGAGGAATTTGATACTGAGGTCCAGCAGACTATTGAGTTTTATGTTGCCAGGATGTCCACTCTCGAGGAACAGTTTTTTGACTGCTTAGTGGGAGTAGAAAGTTTGTCAACCTTCTTCATCGAAGTTCACATAATAATGACCAAGGTTAGAAATTTTCCTATTTTGCTTTGACTAAAGAACTTGCTCCCTCACTTGAGAACTCATAATATGACTATTATGCAGATCAAGAAGATGTTGGTCTAGGGTAATCCCCGTATTCTTTGTGCAGGGATTCTGGCAAATTAACTTCTCGCTTACAAAAACATTAAGAAAGAGCTGATTAAGGAGAAGAATGAGCTTGTCCAGGAGAAAAAATACTTAGAGGCCAAGATGGAGAAGTTAAAGCTGGGAGCTGGAAAGATGAATGAGGCGGCCACTCACAAGGTGAGGAAGGCCTGGGAGATGAAGAAGAGTAAAGAGTTCGGGCAGATAAGGGCTAACCTAACTAGGGAGAGAGAGAGAGGAGGCATTGACCCTTTAGAAGACAAATTTTGAGGGAGATGTTCGAGATTAGATCTTATCAGCCCATAGGTCGATGGAGGTGGAGTATGCCATGGTCCTTAGCGAAGTTAAAGTGGAAGCTGATCGAATCAATATTGATTCCGTTAAGCGTATGAAGGCCAATTTCTCTGGGGAGTTTCATGAGATGGAAGAGAAAAAAAACTTCTTCAAAGGGTTGGCAGTTTCTGTTGGGGTGATATTTTTCAATTAAAATGCTAAGGATGAAGTGCCTGAAGTACCTGCTCATGCTTTGCCCGAAGGTACTGTTCTAGAAGAAGTGTTGGATGACCTTACGCCAGGTTTGCCTGTAAAGGATGTTCATCCACCTCCTCTTCTAGATGAGTAGGGAAGTAGAGAAAGTAATTTGTTTAATTTGTATTTTTTGTACAAGTGGTCGATTAGAGCAAAGAATATTTTTGTTTTGAATGATAAATTGACTGTTTTTGAAATAATTGTTATCGAAGGAAATATTGATGGTTGATATATCGAAAAGTAATCGATGCTGATGTATAATATTTGTTAGAAAAATATGCTAAGTGTTTGATTCGATATGATGATGATGATAGTAGGAAATACTATCTTGTAGATGTGTGTTAGATGTTTACTTCTTACAATTCGATCTGTAGAGATAAATAGGATAGCCATGTGATGGCTTTATTCTGTGAGGAATGTGGCTAGATGTTTTTCCTCGATGAGATATCTAAGTTGAATGAAAAGATAAGCAGGTTATGCAATTATCGAAGTAGTAATGATTAACAAACAATTGGCCCTGTAATTGGATACTTATTTGTCAAACATATCAGATCTCAGTTAGACAAATAGTTAGAAGTTTTGTTGATAGAGAGTATATAGTAAAGATGATTAAATGATGTGGGAGAATAAATTCTTTTATTGGATAGTAAAAAATGATTACAACTTCTATCAGTAGAACATCTTCAGATGAGTTGTGTTTCATAAGAACTCGAGTTTTCAGTGATTAACCAATAAGTACCAATGTCGGTCTTGTCGCTGATGATATAAGGTCCTTCTCAATTCTCTGATAATTTTCCAGAGTTTTTAGGCCGAGTACTGTCTTGAACTCGTCGAAGTACCAGGTCGCTGATGTTGAATTTTCATTTTCGTACTCTTTTGTTGTAAGCTTTGCGCAGAGTGTCATGGTATCATCCCAAGTGTGTGATTACTTGATCTCGAGTTTCTTCGATCCAATTGAGATTACATTGAAGTTCAAGTTCATTTTCTTCATCGGTAACTTTTCTTCGTATAGTTGGGAGATCGAGATCTGTAGGTATGGCAGCTTCGGTACCGAAAGCCATCATAAATGGTGTATAACCGGTGGATGTGCGAGGAGTTATTCTATATGCCTGCAAAACGCTTAGTATCTCTTCTACCCATCAACCTTTCTTTTCATCGATGCATTTTTGTAACCTTGACTTGATGCTTTTGTTTGTAGTTTCTGCTTGGCCATTTCCTTGTGGATAATAGGGTGTCAAAGGTGTTAGTTGGATCTTGTATTTGTGGAGAAACTTGTGGACTTGGCTACTGATGAACTGTTTACCATTATCGGATCTTATCATTTGCAGACAACCAAATCGAGTGATGATGTATTCCCAGAGTAACTTGATTACTTCGTTTTCATCGGTATGGCGAAATGGTACAGCATCGACCCATTTGGTGAATAAGTCTGTGGCTACAAGAATGAATTTTATGTTTCCCGATGCTGAGTCGAATGGACCAATGATGTTAATTGCCCATCTTTTGAATGGCCATAGGACATTACTAATATGTAAATCGAGGGTTGGGCTTTTGATGCCTTGAGCGTGGATTTGGCACTTATAGAATTTTTGGATAAAATCTTCACAATCTTACATCATCTTTGGCCAGTATAACCCATCTGTGAATACTCGCTGTGCCAGTGATCAGCCTAAGACGTGTGCGGCACTAATCCCTTCGTGAAGCTCCTTGATTTTGATGTGGGCTTCTCGCTGTGAAATACATTCGATGAGCAGTCCTTCCCCTGTGAATCTGTATAGTATCCTAGCCTAGACTTTGAGTCATGGAAATTTTGCTAGCAGGGATCGAGCTTCTTCCTTGTTGTTTGGGAGGATGTTGGAATTGAAGTATATAAAAAATGCTTTCTCTATTCTTCGGGATCTTCATCTTCGGTAACCTAGATTTGCATGGAATAGCTTGTATCAAGACTGGAATGTTTGAAGACCTCTATTTCCAAGGTTCTCTTCTCATTGTCTTCAAGCATTGTGATGATGTATTCTAGTGCATCAGCATGGCGGTTTTCGGCTTTGGGAAGATAAGAAATTGTTATTGTCTTGAATTTATTCATTTTTTCTTCGACTAGCACAGCATAGTTAACCATTTTGCTAGATGTTTTGAATTTTTTGTTGTAGTGGTTGGCCACTAGCAGAGAATCTACATAAACAGTTATTTCTTATGCTCCGAGTACTAATGTAAGTTCGAGGCCATGTAGGATAGCTTCGTACTCCGTTTCATTATTTGTTGTGTAGAATTTGAGTTTGGTAGCTTTTTGAATTTGGTGATTGGATGGTGTAACGAGAACTATGCCAATCCGTGATCTTCTCGGTCCTAAAGATCCGTCTGTAAAGAGTCTCCATCCTGTTCTTTTAGACCATGCGTCTGGCTCTGCAATTGAGTCATCAGTGAGTACTTCTTTGAGTTCTTCCCATTTAGGGTCTTCGACGGGAAAGTCTGCCAGGAAATCCACTACAACTTGTCCTTTTAATAATATTTGTGGTTCGAAGGAGATATCATATTCCCCTAGGAAAACAGACCATTGTTGTACTCGTCGGGACTTCTCCTTTTTGGAAAGTACTAGTTTGAGGGGGAATTTAGTGATGACTTTGATTGGGTGTGCTTAGAAATATGGTCGAAGTTTTTGAAAACTGAAAACAAAGGCAAACAGCTGCTTTTTGGTTTTTGTATTTCTTTTTTCCGCAGGCATGGGTATTTTGCTAATGAAGTAGATTGGTTTTTCCACTCCTCCGTCTTCTCAAATAAGAACGGAACTGATTGAGTCTTCTATTGTCAATAGGTATGTTAGTACTTCACTATTAACAGGGGTACTCATTATGGGAAGACGCCCCAAGTATCTTTTGAGATCTTGGAAAGCCAATTCATAGTCTAGGGTCCAGACACTACAAGAAAAACATCATTTAATAGCATTTTTTTAGCGCTATTGAAACCATTTCATAACATATTTATAATGCTATTATATGATATGCTATCGTTTATTCCATAGCAGTTTTGCTAATGTTATTAAAGTATAGTACTTAATAAATGTTAAGTAGTTAAAACCATAGCATCTTTTCAACGCTATTATATCCTCTAACAACAGTAGATGAATGCTATAGTTACTTACTGATAGCAACATTTCAATAACATCGTCGATTTTTTACATCCGATCTTGAATAGTAATTTGTAAATGCCATCTTTGCTCCATGTACAATTGCATTTTTTTCCTACACCCTTTCAATTTATTTTAAGAGATGCAATTAGCACGAAGCAATAATAAATAAATATAGATGACACATGCAGTCTTCTATTTATGCTCTATACAAGAACCTAGCAGAACAACTAGAATTCAATAGAATGATCCATACACAAGAGCATTCTACAGCTTTACATGTTTAGAGAGGAAAATGAATAATTAATGAACCTCATGGTTAATATTCGAACAACAAAAAGCTTAAGAGAATAAGTAAAACTAGTCTTCTAAAGTTTCATAAATAAACCCAATCAAGATGATTTTTGAAGCTCCATCTTCACCCTTTTGCTACCAACAGTGAAGGCTACAAAAAATAAGAAATTCAGTAATTGAGCAAAATTTATACAGTCCAACATGGAGAACTTAGA
The DNA here is from genome assembly GCA_014058105.1 of Kingdonia uniflora. NCBI lineage: Eukaryota > Viridiplantae > Streptophyta > Magnoliopsida > Ranunculales > Circaeasteraceae > Kingdonia > Kingdonia uniflora. The sequence goes on from JACGCM010001586.1 coordinate 2,503,845, forward strand.
GAAAAAGTAATTTAGTTTCACAAACTCAAAAGGAAAATACGTAACCCAATCATTTAAAAATCTATCCTTTCTTACCCGGAATGCTTCACTTTCCATGTGTATAATTACACCGAAGCTCATATTTCTGCATTATTCCAAAATAAACTCAATGACATAGGAAAAACATGGAAACTAGTTTCAAAACTATTAAGATGATTCAAGACAGACAATTACAAGGTACTACAGTACAAACAAAATACAGTTCAAAGGAGATTCTCCTCTTGGTGGTCTTCCAGGGGACTGAGGAATATGAGGTGAAGCTTTAAAGGATGCAAATCTTGAGGCCAGACAATCAACCTGTAAGAGTAGTAATTAATGAAAATGAGACTAAAAATGATACAAAGATGAAATTGCACAACTGACCAACAACAATCAATTAAAGAGCTTACATTTCTATCACTGTTATAGTGTGATTCACCAATGGCCACACAAGATTGAGCTTTCACACAAATATAACCAGAATGTCTAAGGTGATGGCGATCACAAATAAACAATATTCCTTAAAATATGTGCGCAATAGACCTTGCTTCCCCTATTAAGTGCAATATATAGAGTTAATTTCAAGGATTAAAGGTCATATAATGCTAGCTTGAAGCCCTGAACCAAGTTGGAATAAGAATCTCACTCTGTATGGTACCTCGAGAATTTTAACAACATCTTTCACGGACACAGAGTTCTTATGCTGAAACTCATATTCTTGCACCATTCCAAAAGAAACTTAATGACAAAACAGAAACATGAAAAATCCCGTTGTCTATTAGAAATCAAAAACAATGGGTACCTAAATAAGCATCAACCTACTCAAGTAAAACAAGATCATGCAACTCATATTCCCCAATTCTGGTTATGCCGAATGTTACTTCAGAGCTCTCCACATCAGTGTCAGCGAATACCCACATCTGAATAAGAAATAAATAGATTATAAGTGTCAAAACATCAACAGGAGAATTTCTGAGCTTATAGCATTTCAAACAACTGAATTATAATTCATTAATACAAATTAGTATTTTGTTTCACTGTTGGAGTCGCAAAAATTACAACAACCGTAGTAAGAAGTCAAATAAAGCCAAAATAAAATAAAATATATGCAACACTAAGACAAAAGACTGCCCAGGACTCTTGAGCTTTTAAGGTCTTTTGAGAACTTTACAACACCATTGGGAAGTATTGTTGACTGTTAAAGATGCTGCATTCTGAAGAAGAAGAAAAATTAGAGATGTTTTTATTATGCAACTTAGCTAGGTGAATGAGGTTCAAAACCAGGAATTTTCATTATGTTTGTTGATCTGAACACCCATCCAATAGCCAATATGATGTCATAAGTGCAAGTTGCTGCAGGACCATCTTTAGACTCTTAGGAGAGATTCTTGTAATATTTATTATTAGGTAAGTCGTAGGACACTTGAATTAAAGAGAACATGCTTCTTTTATATAGGTGGTTATATAGATTTCTAAGAAAAATGATTTTGTCGTAACCATAAAATCTTAAGCAAGGGATACAGCTATATATACTTGTTTGAAAAAATAATAATGTTGTTTTATTATTTTGTAGTTGTGATATCATACCATGTAGTACCTGAATAGCATGATTCTAACAGTTGATCTGGTATCCGATTATTAATTAGACCAATAAATCGAAATCTTCAGGAATACCGTTGATTTTCTTTGCAGTAGTTGTCTAAGTTTTGTTTGAATATTAATACAATGCTTATAAAAAAGATATGATTTAACTGTTGCAGGATGGGGAACAAATGAGAAGTCGATCAAATCCATATTGGCTCACAGGAATACAGTACAACGCAACCTAATCCGTAAAAATTATGCTGAAACTTACGGAGAGGATCTTTTGAAATCACTTGAGATGGAACTTTCAAGTAATTTTGAGGTAAGTTTTTCTCCCTACCATTTATTTTTAGTTTCACAGTAACTTTGACAACTATGATTTTCATTCAACATTATTTAGTTTGGTATACGTTTGAGGAATCATCTGCTTCAATATATTTTACCTCTGTTTTGATTGAACAGAGGGCAATTCTACAATGGACAATGGATCCTCCTGAACATGATGCTTTTTTGGCTAATGAGGCTATTAAGCAGTGAACTTCAAGCAATCGGGTTTTAATGGAAATAGCTTGTACAAGGTCTTCCCATGAACTATTGCTGGCCAGGCAAGCATATCATTCCCTCTTTAAGAAATCCCTTGAAGAAGATGTTGCTTTTCACACAACTGGGGACTTCTGCAAGCTTTTGGTACTTCTTGTGAGCTCATACCATTATGATGGACCAGAAGTAAACATGACACTAGCAAAATCATAAGCTAAAGGAGTACAGTCATGACAATTTTACCAGAATTTTTACTACAAGGAACAAAGCGCAGCTTAATGCAACACTGAACCACTACTACAATGAATTTGGTACTGTTATCATAATGAATTTGCTACTTTTATTACAGTTATTTGGAAGTTCATGTGTCATTGATACTTAAAGATCAGATTTAGAGTTGTTGGTAAAGATCTTCGGGCAAATAATTATGAGAATTTATAGATGGTCTTTATCATTTCAAGGTAGAGAAGATATAAGTTGTTTCAGTTTGTAATTTATTCGTAATTTTGTCCCAATTGGTTAAAAAATTCTAACATTGCTACAAAAATAAAGATACACTTGGCACTTAAATTTTGTTCTACACTTTTATGGTAAAGATAAATATCAAAATTATTATTAGAGATGCTCTTAAAATCAAATATCTCTTCTACATGAAAAACTGCAGTAATTCTAACCTGGGTGCTATTCTTGACAGTCATATTCAAGACAGAAAGTGGGCCTGTGTTAAATTTCTCTTCTTCAATCTTGCCATCCTGGCACAAAGAGCATGGATAAGCATGGACAATTGATTATTTATTGTTAAAATAGATAGATAACTGCAAGTTGCAGACGTCCTTAGAGTGTAACCACATCTCAGACCACACATACATATGTTTCACGTTAAATAGATAAAACATAACAGGTTAGATACGCACACTTGGATTGAGAACAATTTAAATACCCGAACTTAGACTGGGAAAATTATATAAGGATACACATAAGAAGAAATAATTATACACAAGGCTAAAAAGATGAGTCCAACTAGGTTCTAGTCCGGGCAGCATAAATTTGGAGCCTTTTACATTTCATGTATGTGATTCTTACTATATGGAGCCAGCGACAGATCAGTTATCTTTCATATGAGCTTCTTATGGCATTTTGAATGTTCTCTAGACCAGAAACTAATTTACAAGATTGAAAGTGCTTATGAAATTGTAAGATTCAAGACAAAAAAGATTAGCTAGCACTCTACCGACTATGTAGCTAGGGCTTCTTTTAGCTTCTTTTAGAAGCCCAGTAGAAGGCTATAAATTTGACCATGTCTAGAGGCATTCTTAAATAGATTGGGCCCTACAAACGGAAGTAGTTGTATAAGGGAGCTAGGCAGAAAAGTTTTACTGATGAGAGCATCGGCTGGTATGTAGGTCAATTTTATGTAACTTATTTATTATAACATTTAATGGCGATGGGGAAAATTTGGATTTCATCTTGTTAAATGGGATATGGTCTGTAGTATGTACCCTTAATTAAGTGAAGACAGAACAGGCTGCCTAAAGGCTTCATGCATGCCAATGTTTTCTCCATAATTATTCAGAAATAAGAAGGGGAAAAGAAAAGTCTTTTTTTCTTACATCTATTGTAGCTCATTTCTCTATCTTTGTATCCTTGGTTGTAAGCGATGACATAATACTCAAAAAGGTGCTCCATAAACAAAATTAAATTAACCTTCCTACGCCCTAGCTAGTATGCATTGCCATTTACATTTTTTAGGAAAGCTTAACCACGTTTTTTTCACCTTTCAGAGAAAAAGAGCATTAAGAGTCCAACAAAATAAGACTTTGATTTTATTCCAAAAAGAACTCAATTATTACTAATGTATAATGCATCTCACACACTCCAGATGTACACCACTCTATATACTGCATAAACATGGATTCAAAATTTGGCAACTAAAGAATAACAATCACTTGTACCTTTTTGTAAGTGAAACATCAAGAATTTTGATGACTAGGTAGTTACAAGGATAAAAATAAGAAGCAAAAATTACAAGCTGAAGTTTTACGGTCAACATTTAAACAGTGAAAGCTGCGATCAATTGTTTGACCTTCCCCGAAAAGTATTTTGAGAAGGTTCTGCGACTGGGGATCAACAAGTAAGGAATAAATGAATGGGCTCTTACTCGATTTGTTACAACTCGGGCTGAAATGGACTTGAAAAAGATAAAAGGAGAAATACTACAAAAGGAACAGTGTACCACTGGATCATGCAATTGGGAAAGACACCTCTGAGGATTATTATGAAATGCTTCTTGCTCTCGTAGGAAAGGATTGTGTCTAAGCTCATTCATACGGTGGTCTTTCAATCCCATAGACTATAACCATAGACTGCCAGATTATAAGCTCTTTCAATCCCGTTTATAGAAGAGGTTTTATGTTGCAGTCTATGATTGAGGGAAAAATCCAAGCTCCCTAAACAAACTTGGACCAAGTACAATAAACTGCGCTTCATTAAATAAATTCCTTAAAAATATCTTCATAATAATAGTATTGTAATGGTTTATGGGAGAAACAATTTATTACTGTAGCTGATTTTAAGAGCTAAAAAGGTTAGCACATGCAACGATTCTATAAGGGCATCAATGTTTCATGTGAAATGTTTCAATTCAAACTTAGACACTATAATCAGTGATCATACAAAAAGCCAAATACCATAAAAACAAAACAAAACATTATAGAAGTAAAACAAAACAAAACATTATAGAAGTAAAACAAAACAAAAATACATAAACTCAAATAAGATATTTATGTCAGACACTTGAATGAAATCCATAATTGAAGAAATAAATCACTAATATAAGTAGTAGATTTAAATAACAAGAATATTATTGAAGTAATGAAAATATTATAGAAGTAAAACTCATATAATTGGGATACCATAGATATCTAATTAAGATCAAACTATAGTTTAGAAATCAGTAAAGAAAAAAAATCCAAAAGAAAAATATGAAAATTACAACAGTAATAGAATGTTTGAGAGACATTCACAGCAGTTAATTACCTCAAATCACAATCCCATCAATAACTTTTCAAACCAAAACCACCATGACGAGCCCCTATAGAGAGATATGGAGAAATATAATCATAAGGAGGATTATCTATTTTTTATCAAATTAAAGTTCAAATTATCAAACATTCAATAAACATAAGATCAATTGAGAAGCTTTGAACAACAATAAAAAAATTTCCTCTAAGCTCTAACCAAATCCATAAATTTTTAAGCAATCACCAGAGAGATAGAGAAAGATAAATCAACGGGAGGATTGTAGTTATGGAGAATGAAAATGGAGAAGTTGATGTAGAGGAAATTGAGGAGTGAAGTTAGTGTAGTGGAGGAGTGGGTTACTTCTATTGAGCGGGAGAGTTTGGAGAGAAATGGGTTCCCGCGAGTTATGTGCTCGAATTTTATCGTAGTGGAGGAGATATGAGTACTTGGTCATATAATGCAGTAAAGCCTATTATAACTCTTGCTTAATGCAATTAACAGATACCCAATTATGAGATGATCTCTGCAGATATACAATAACAAAAAATAATAACATTTTTGAATAATGCTATTGCAAATTACTTTTAATAACATTACTCTAAAAATGCTATTATTTAAGTGCTATTAAATGGCGTTTTTATTACAGTGAGAATATTTCTTTGGGCTGTTTCTTGGCCCTTGGATCTAGATTCCCACGAAGAAGGAGGTAAAGGAGTTTGCATCGATGAAATAACTTTGAAATGAACCTGTGAAGAGCTGCAATCTTGCCAGCAAGCTTTTGTACATCTTTTTTAGTTCATAGTGAAGGCATTGCCATGAGTACTTTTATTTGGGCCAGGTCAATTTCTATGACCCATTTACTATCCAAATGTCCCAGAAACTTTCCAAATACAACACCAAATTGGCATATTTTGGGGTATAGTTTTATTCGGTAAGCGCGAAGGATGTCGAAGATGGTTTGTAGATTGTTGCAATGATCCTCTCATTTTAGGCTTTTGCATATCATATCGTCGATATATACCTCTATGATTTTCCCTAAGTGATATTTAAACATTTGAGTGACAAGTAGCTGGATAGTAGATCCTACACTTTTTAATCCACAAGGCATAACTATGTAACAGTAGAGACCTCTTTCTGTAACAAATGTTATCTTCTCTTGCTCATCTTTGGCAAGAGGAACTTGATTATATTCGGAAGCTGCATCCATCATTAAAAGAAGTTCGTGCCCTGCTATGGAGTCGAGGAGATGTGGAATTAGAGGTTGGGAAAAGTTATCTTTTGGTGTGAATTTGTTTGGTTCGATAAAATCTACACAGACCTTGATTTTCCCATTAATTTTTGGGACAGCCACGATATTCGTAACCCATTTTGGATATTTGGCTTCTTGAATGAACCCAAGCGAAGTAGTTTGTCTATCTCTTCGTTGACTGCTTCTCCAAAACTGGGGGCTAAATTGCGACGCTTCTGCACCACGGCTTTACTGTCTGGAAGGAGGTTGAGCTTGTGACATGCAATCGATGGATCGATACCTGGCATCTCTTGGAATGACCATGCAAATATGTCAACATTTTTCTTTAAAAGTTGCATCATGGTTTCTTTCTCTTCTGATAATAGTTTGAGCCAATAAAATTATTTCTTTCTGGTCCATCGAGCTCTATGGATTCAACCGCTTCAGTGTCGTGTTGCTTGAACGTTGGAGGTGGCTCCTTTTGTAATTGTTATACCTTTATAGAATTCTTTGAATAAATTAGACTTTGGAGGATAGTATAACAAATTAACAGAGAAATCTGGAAATTGTATCACTTGTACTTCGTCCTCCCCCTCAGACTCTACATCTACAACCTCTACATTTTCAAACTCATCAAATGTTACTACCTCCATACTACCAGAGGTCGAAGTCTCCATATCAGGTAAAGGTTCCATATCAAATATAGGCTTGAGGATGAGGCTTATTTCTATAATAGGGTCTCCTCACGCCTCAACCTACATACAGGTTCAGGTATTCTGTTAATTTTCTTAATTATTATCTTTTGTCTATACACATCCATGCAATATCTATCACACACATACATACATCATATACATATTTCTTTTTTCATGCAAATCAAACAAATTTTTCAATAGTTTAATATAAATAGCAAAAATTTCAAAATTTTGAAAACCCACAAATATTGTAATCTCCATCTTAAACTTCACAATCGCAAAATCATAACTCAATCACTAACCTTCAACATCTGAGTATGAGTCAAGAACAGCGCCCAATCCCTCTTTCACCATGGTACTGTACAACCAGTGTCTTGACTCTGTCTCCCCAAACTTCTCCCTCCTTCTCTGATGATTACCTTCGCCAATTTCTCACTCAAATCTCTGCAACTTAATATCTTTTCTCTCTCTCTATTATTTTATTTTTATGAGTTTGATAACCGTTTGAATGTGGAAGAAAAATTATTATTTACACTATTTATCTCTAACTACTGGCAGTTATTGGGCCCCCACACAAGCCGCCCCCGGTTTTGGAACTGAGGCATCCCTTCCATAATTAATGTCAGCCGTTTCATACCATTTTGGTGAAAATGCCTTCCTATCATTATCCCACATCCCATCTTTAAATATATTTTTCTCTTTCCTTCCCAAATCTCTCTCACACTTTCCCATACTCATGATAACTCTATACTCACGCGCACTCAAACTTTTTCTACCTTACACAAAAGACAAAAATTAAAGCTAATCTGATTTCTCTATTACTACTTCTGCTATTTATAGACCTATTGATAGGGGTGATCACGGGTCAGTTTGGGTCGGTTTTCGGTCAGATCTGAACCTGAATCGACATAGTTTGGTTTCTTAAAATTTAACCTGAACCGACCCGATAAATTATAGTGTAAAAACTGAACCGTAGGGCAACTGAACTGAATTTTATCTTCTGAATTTTTTTAGATTTGTAAAAGCAAAGAACTCATGGAAGATAATATAACTAACTTCGACTACAAAGTGCAAACCCTTGTGGAGGCTAAGCTCACCAACCCATTTTCTTGAAGTGGAGACTTGAGATAGATATATAGCTAGCTAGAGATTGGAAATGAAGATTTAAAACAAGAATTTTATATGTTCAAACTTCAAACACCATTAAATAAGAATATAAAAAAACACATAATCTTTAAAAAAAACACAGTGGAGGAGGAGGAAAAGGAAAAGAATAAAGACAGAGATAAAATTTCAAAACCCCAATCCTTAAAAAACATGATGGAGTAAAGGAGACTTAAAAAGTTTAAGTTTTTTAAAACTCCCCCATTTCTCCTAAACATATACAAGTCTAATAAAGATGGAATCTTTGCTTAAAAGCACACAAACAATAGGGGGAGAGAGGGCCAAAACTCAGCAAGGGAAGAATGAAGTGATGAAGGAATGGAAAAGGGTTGATTTTGGGAAATTGGGTGATTTGTTTCCACATCCCATCTAAACCCAACATGTGATAGCTTAGTTGCTTGTACTCAAAGAAGGGAAGGGAGAATGTGAAAAAACTTTAATGATGGGATGATGGGATCTCTGTAAAAACCACCCCAACATGTTAATCTTCTTCCAAGCCTAAAACATGGTCCTATCCTCCTTTATTATTGCCACTTCTTTGAAGTTATCTTTACAGCACAACACCTCCATCTCCAGCAAAGTTAGTTTAGTTAGTAAAGTCGGCTCGGTTCGGTTTTTCTGATCTTTAAAATCAAGGAACCGAAAACCGAACCGAATCAAATCGGTTTAACCATTTCAGAACCGAACCAAATCGAACAACAATGAAAAACTGATCTGATCAGTTCTGTTTTGGTTGGTTCGGTTCGGGTTTGTCAGTTCGGTCAGTTTGTGCACAGCCCTACCTACTAACGTCATTTATAATGTTATCACTTTTAAATTTTAAATTTTTATTCACAGTAGTTTCTAACAACATTTACAACAAAACAGGAACAAATTCAGAAGAAACATTCTACCTACATTTTAATTACAATTATTCAATCTAAATGAGTTTGCTCCCTCAAACATAATCACACATAAAACATCCCAGATTCCCTAGAGCGACATACCTAATTAGTTTGCCCCCTGCCATCCTCTCATCTTCCTCAGCTACCTCTTCTACCGCAATTTGCCTCACAGTAGCTTTTCAAGCTTTAGGCTCCAACACCAATTCTCAGAATACCTCTGAGTAAAAGTGACGCCCAATATCATGCTCCCTCATCCTCGCATCCAACCCGTCAAACCGAATTTCAAATTCAAGCAAGTTAAAATCATAATCTAACTGACCAAAGATCTTCTCCCGCACTTCTGCAATCTTTATTGTTAAGCACCCCTCTGGAGCATGAAGAGCCCTTTCAGAACGAGTCCTCACCAATTTTATTTCTTCCTCCTCTCTACATAACCTTTTCAGCTTTATTTATACACCTCTTGTAGATAGTATCAAATCCCCCACATTCCGTATATAGTATACTATCTATTTACTCTACTTTTCCATAACTGGAAACCCTAAGATCCTAATAGAGAAATTATTTGAACTTATCTTTCTAAATCAACCTCACTACATTTTGAACTCATTTTCACAATCTCTCCCCTATGTTATACATTTCCACGATGCCTCAAAAGCTTGATGTCATCTCTACACATTCTATTATGCATAAGAATGATGCCTCATAGCTCAATTCTTTATATCTCATCAGTTTGATTTTTATACCACATATCTCTATTTCACATCTTCACATATATATACATCAGGTCGACTAATACGTTGTACGGAGTTATATCATCACAATTCAACTTATTATACTTAATTTTAGTTCATTTTCTAAAGACAACACATTTCATTTTCATACTCCAACATCTTTTTCTTTTAGTTTGATTTAACAATTAATTGCTAATTCAATCTATCAACATAATCTTTGCTCAAATATCTTTTTAATTAACTCGAATATTACTTACAAAATACTTTACAGAGACAAGTTTTTTAGAAATTTCTACAAATCGATCTAATGGTTACATTACATTTTAGTTTTCAATACTGCTTCATACCGAAACTCTTCTGCAAGAAAGGCCCAATAATGGTTGTCCCAGATCTTGAGCACACCTTCAGCATAGCTTACTTCCATAAGAAATTGAGGAAGCTAGTTGTAACAGTGCCAAAACCAACCACTAGCATGAAACACTCCTTATAGACAAAGAGTGATGATTGTGTGGAAGAAGATATTCAATCTCTGTCTTCCTTCTCCACCACCACCGTCTCTTCTTCCATAAACTCCCACCAGCTTTGGGTTGGTAGAGATTAAAGGAGGATTCTACTTTAGAACCCAGTCCTTCGCAGGACACTGGCAGTACTTCTTGTTATGTATGCTAGACTCCACATCTATCTCCTCAACCTTATCCTCCTCCAACAAGTAAAGGTATTTCTAGCGCTGCTCCCTAGATAGAATTACATAGTAGAACAACCACATATGGTAGTAGTCATCCTCAACTTCAGCCGCTTCCTCATCCGTCATACCGTGGTAAGTTGGTAGCATAGGAATGGGCGTGGGCATCTCCAAAGCTTGGTTGCCAAAGTAGCTCAACTGCAGTCTCTGAACTTCAGCGGCCGCCCTCCTATTATATACCTACTGCCTGGCTTTTACCATTCTCAAGACAGCATACACCAAGAGATTTTCACAAAAATAGGGTACTTTCACATAAATGATAGACGCTACAGTACAGTTACTATTTATACCCAACCCGCATTTAATGTGATGATAAATTTCCAAAGTAGTCATCATTCAAGGAATAACTTATCTCAGAAACCCAAACGTTAAGTACATCAATCCTTTCCATTGTCATAAATGCTAGATACAGTCTTCCATAAAGAAATACCAAGTACCCAATCAGTCAAATTCCTCATCAATACATCATAACTTTTTAACTTCTAACACAATTTTCAAATAAAGTTCTTTATCAACTAAAGCCATCTGGGCCTTCAGTTGCGAGGGGGCGGTTGTAGGGACTTATCCCTCGATCTAGTCCAAACTCAAATTATCTAAATATTAGACTCACTCCTTATACATATGACATGTATAATCAGTATTAACACCTAGACCATGAACTAATACAGAACTTGGGTCGAGCATTACAGTAAATTATGAACAAGTCAAAGACACCTGCCTCCCATGAACTAATAGTTACACATTCAACTACCACTTACCTCATTATCTGGAAAATGTGTTTCTACACGATAATGAGCTGCAGCTAAGGTCAATATAAAAAAAAAGTTTTAGAGGAGATAAGGGCTAAGAAACCAGATTTTCAAGATTCTAACGCAGGAATTTTTAGATTCTAAACATGACAAAAGTTCTTATTTCAAGATCAAGCATTTTTAGATCAAGATATTACTTGTTATAATATATCAGCCTCAAGCAATAAAAGTTACAGTTACTAAACCCTTAACTCGAGGTCGTTGTTTTTTTTACCTATGTAAAGGTTTTCTATGCTAAATATCCTATGTCATTTCTTGTATTATACTAATTTTGTTACAGGTGTATTTGTTGTATGATATAATTCTGAGCTATTTCAAGCTACGAAATTTGGCCATTATATATACCATTTAATATATTGTACATATCCAAAGCTAGAGATACTATCTCATGATTAGGAAGAAATTTAAGTATTTTACCAGATATATCTGAGTATATCGTGAAGATAGTTTTATTGCTTAATAAGTTGTCTAAAATCATTGAGTCAGTGTATGGTAGTTGAGTACTTACTAAAATAAATTTAACGGTTAGTTCGACAAGTGCCTTAACAAATTCTACCTCCCGGTACCTTATTTTTATAGCCTTTTTGAGTACATTGTTTCTTAGTGAAGCCTCTATAACAAGGAGTTTTCGATCGACAATCCCCGCTAGTTGGCTAAGGTTATCGGAGATTTGGTACCCCTTCGTGACCTAGACTCCAGATTATCATAAGTAACATTTTTCGTGCTCTTTTCACATAGTTCATGGTCATACTGGAGATTGGTAATAATTTTTCCTCTTCAGATCTTAATCATACGAGTAGCCTTGCAGTGTGAAAGTTAATAGAACAACTTTGGCTTCATTTTTTTATTTTATACTTTTGGGAATGAACTTATTCTTAGGTAGTTGTCTCCCTTGGAGAAAATTATTCCTTACATAAATACTAAATTTCTCTAAAATTGGTCAATAGCCTATCGAATATATCAATTACAAAACTATAGTGAAGTGCATGTTTTCAAAATATACCACGTTAACTTGAATTAGTCGATAATTAAAAGATAGTACATCTAACTTAAGATGGTGTACTATTACTCTAGTATATACTAGTAAACATTTAAGTTCTTGGTTTCTTTTTAGATTTATTCAGGTTTCTCAACAAAATATTTATGTCAAAATAAAATTAGTATAAATGTTTTAAATTTATCAAAAGTGCATCCTAAATTGCCAAGAGTATCATTACTTTACATTTCTTCAAAAAGTATTTTGTTAATAATGATTATCCTACCCCCAAGCTTAAATAAAATATTGTCCCCAATATTTGAGAGCCAAAAATAAAAATTGAAAGGAAAATTATAATTTTTCACCTGAATATGTCATGGGTTACATCCCAGAAAGCGCTAAGTTTACTGTCTTCAGCCAAACAAAACTCTCGCACCCCAAAACTTATGTGAAGTCAAGGAATTATTTGCGGATGGGCAATTTCCTGCATTTTGGTTTGCAAAGATCTATATCAGGGAAATTTTCTACTGGGATTATCTTGAGATAAGGCTTATGTCGTTGGCCATTACCATTGAAAATTTTCCAAGTACGCTAATTTTTTTTACTTTAGCCTAGCAATGTTGGTGCATGTTTACGATTTCAAACAGGCCTTGCCAACGGGTTTATAATTTTCCCGAAAAAAGATGTAATTTAGAGTTAAACAATAAGACTTTTTGGCCTGGTATAAATAATTTTCAGACTATATGTTTATCATGATATGTTTTGGTCCGATCGTTATTAATTTTATCATTTTTGTACGCTTCTTGTCTTATTTATTCTAACTTAGTTATTTGAAGTTTTCGATGAAGTCCTACTGTGTCTATTTGAAAATTAAATATCTTAATTTCCCAGTAAGCTTTATGTTCCAATTTCACAGGCAAGTGATAAGCTTTACCAAAAAAGCACCTATAAGGTGATATTCCAATCAGGGTTTAGATACAATCTGAAAGGCCCAAAGGGAATTATTAAGACAGGCAGACCAATTTTTTTGATCTGGTCGGGCAGTTTCTCTAAAATTATTTTTATCTCCCGATTTGAAACCTCTACTTGCCACTTTTTCTGTGGATGATATGATGTGGCAACTTTATGAGTAATATAATATTTGTGCATAAGACTTTTAAAATAACAATTACAAAAATGAGTTCTACCGTCACTTATAATTGTATGGGGTGCACCAAATCGAACTAAAATGTTATCGTTTAAAAAGTTAATTATGACAATGTGATCATTTTTCCAAAGTAGTACAATTTCTATCTATTTAGAAACATAGTCAACTGCTACTAAGATCCACAAATAACCATTGGACACCAGAAAGGCGCCCATAAAGTCAATGCCCCAAACATAAAATATTTTAAAATTCTAAAATATTGTTAGCAACGGTCACATCGTGAATAATGGTCAAGAGTGTCCATAAATAAAATGTACCAATAGAAACCATATAGAAGTATTTTATCAGCCATTCGACGGGGACCAAAATGGCCACCATCATAATAAAGATTTTTTAAAATTTATAGAATATCATTTTCAGGGACACAATAACGAATCACAAGGTCGACGCCAACTTTAAAAAAATAGGTATCCTCCTAGACAAATCATCTAGAGATTGTGATTATTTCAAATCACTTATTATCTTGTCTACTCAAATCTGGTGGTATGTAACCTGCGGCAAAGTAATATACAATACCGATGAACTAGGGTACACTATTAATATTCATTAATTGTTTATCAGGAAAATACTTAGGAATAGGAAGGTCTTCATTAATGTGGCTAACTATCAAACACGATTAATGGTCAGCAGCAATATTTTCTTTTCCTTTTTTATCACATATTTTGAGGTTAAATTCTTGGAGCAAAAGGATTCAATAGATAAGACGTAGTTTAACTTTCTTTTTATCCAAAAGATAACGAAGGGCTGAATGGTCAGAGTACACGATGCTTTTGACCCTAAAATATAAGACCAATTTTTCTAATACGAAGATATTGGCTAATAACGCCTTTTTAGTCATCGTATAATTAATTTTGGCATCATTAAGTATTTTACTCGCAAAAAAAATAACATGGGATAGTTTTTTAAAATGTTATCCTAACATGACACCCATGACATAATTTGAGGCATCACACACATAATTTTAAAGCGTAAGCTCCAATCGGGTGACTGGATAATCGGTGATGTGGTCAATGAGGACTTAAGTGTTTCAAAAGACTTGTGACATTCATCGTTAAAATCAAAATAGAGGACTTTAGCAAGTAAATTGCATAAAGGTCGTGTAATTTTGCTAAGGTCTCGAATGAATCATAGATAAAATTTTGCATGCCCGAGGAATGCCCGAACGTCCTTCATTGTTTTAGGAGGAGGTAGAGATAAAATCAAATCAATTTTTTCTTTATCAACTTCAATCCCCTTAGATAATATCAAATGGCCGAGTACTATTCTTTGATTTACCATAAAATGACATTTTTCCTAATTTAAGACTAGGTTTTTCTCTTTATACTGGATCAAAACCAATTCTAAGCGTATAAGATATTCATCAAACGTAGACCCATAAATGGAAAAGTCATGCATGAAGACTTCTAAGAACTTTTCTACCATATCTGAAAAAATACTTAATATACACCATTAAAAGGTTGTGAGTGCATTTTATAGGCCAAAAGGCATACGACAATAGGCAAAAGTTTTAAATAGGCAAGTAAAAGCTATTTTACCTTGGTCTTTAGGGGATACTAAAATTTGGTTGTATCCTGAATAGCCATCCAGGAAACAGTAAAATGAATGACCAGTTAAACGTTCTAATGTTTGATCCATAAATGGTAACGGGAAATGGTCTTTTCGAGTGGACGCGTTCAGCTTTTGGTAATCAATGCAAACTCTCTATCCTATCTAAGTATGGGTAGGTACTAGCTCATTTTTTGCATTTTTGACGATATTAATACCTAATTTCTTAGGTACCCAAGATCTGTCTGAGATTGAATAAATAATACCCGCGTCAAGAAGCTTCATAACTTCTACCTTTTCTACATCCTTCATTATAGGATTTACACGTCACTGTGGTTCTTGAGATGTTTTAGATCCTTCATCTAAATATATCCTATGCATAACCATAGACGGGCTTATTCCTTTTATATCTACCATCAACCATCCAATTGCTTCTTTATGGGTGTTTAGTACTGTAAGGAGTTTCTTTTCCTAATTTAGGTCCAATAAAGATGAAATGATAACGGGAAAAGTTTTATCATGCCCGAGGAATGGATATCCTAAATTATCAGGAAGTATTTTAAGATCAATCTTTGACAGTGATACAATATAGGGAACTGGGGGGTGAAAAGACAAAGGGAGTAACTCAAATTTTAGAGTATACCTATGCGGTGGAGTGTATGCAGGAGGATTATTATCAAGAGTAGCTAAAATTTCTTTAAGGATTGACTTTTGAGTACCAGAAATGTCGTCCTCTAGACATAAGTGGGTTGTATCTGTAATGTCAGTTAGAATGCCTTGAATAATTACTAGACAGTGAGCATCAAGCCGTCAAACCTCAATTTGTTTCTTGATTTCTCAATATTGCTGCAGATGGAGAGCACCATGGCCACCCAAAAACTATTAATATATGTACTAGAGTGTTGTCCTCTTTCCAAAATGCTTCTTTAGTTATCTGTATGTGTTATAGGAACAAAAGAGAAACTATTAGTAGCCCTTTACCAAAGAGAGGCAGCAGAGGGGCAATACAATAGAGTGCGTTGCTCAGTTTCTGTATCATTGTGGCACTGGTGACATATAGAAACCATAAAAATTCATTTTTTCATTATGTTATCATCCCTAGGAAGGATATGATTCATCAATCTCCATGCAAAGCCTCCCAGTCTAGGGTGAATTCTATTACTCCAAACAAATCTCCACCACCATGCAGCTTTTGCTCTTCGTCTAAGAGCATCAAACACACTCTTGGCTGTAAAATCACCTTGTAAATCGGGTTTCCAGATCATAGTGTCCTGAGTATTGGGGTTGCATTGGATTTGCTGTAAATTAATCCCTAATGCAAGAAGGAGAAGCATGATATCACTTGGGAAGTTCCAACCTTGTGCGTTGATAAAGTTACTAAGTTGTGCCTTATATTTTTTCCACATATGCCTAGGCAGATTGATATATTCCATGAGTGGAATGTCTGTAGCCCAGGTATCCCTCCAAAAATAAATGTTTGTCCCATCTCCAATGAGTCATCCAATGTAAGGTTAGGAGAGGGTAGCTCCAGTTTTAATACCAGTCCATAGAGTAGAAATCTTATGGTATCTAGTCGGATCTTTACTCTTGGTACTGAATTTTGATCTGATATATTTTTCCCATTCCTCTGTTCCTTGTTTATAAACCCAGTGTAGTTTGCACAACATTGCATTGTTCACTTCCCCTAGACTTCTAACACCGAGTTCACCCTCTTTGATAGGTTTGTAGACCCTTTCCCACTTCAAGGTTACTCATTTTCTTTTTATTGGGTCTCTAGTCCAAATTTAATTTATGAGGATACTATCTCCCGCTTTGATAAGTGACCTAGGCCACTTGTAGTCTACCATATTATGTATGGGTATACTGTTAAGAACTGAATTTGCTGGAGTTACCCTTCCCTGAAATGAAATCATGCTCCCAGTCTAGCTGTTTGCCCTTTTTCTAATTTTTTTAATAAGTGGTCTAAGAGATTGTTTTATAACTCTTCCTTGAATGAGGGGAATTCCCAAATATGGTTCTGGAAATTTACCTTCTTTGAATCCAAATGTCTCATAGACAACACTTCATCTTGTTATAGGAATACTGCTCTTGAAAATTTTTCTTTTGCCCACACAAATTTCTTGCCCAGGCACCTTCTGATAGTCCGTGAGAATGCCCATAAGCTATCTTAGACACATGGTCTTCCCATTCACAAAGTCAAAGATATCATCTGCAAATAATAAGTAAGTGGGTCCATGTGTTAAGCTTTGTTGATACCATGGCTTGTATTCTTCCTTATTCTCTGCCCTTGTAGAGGTTAATGCTAAGTATGTCTTCTGCTATTGTAAATAGGATTTGGGACAGAGGATCTCCCTGCTTGTGTCCACTAAAAATCTGGAAGAAACCTGATGGGCTGCCATTAATTAAGATAGACACCATACTACTACTGATAATAGTTTGTATCCAAGATCAGAAATTAAGATTAAATCCAAAAGCGTGTAAGACTGTGATGAGATACTTCCAGCTAAGGGTGTCATAGGCTTGACTGATATCAATCACGAGTACCATATTACGACCCTTTCTCTTAACCTTCATTTCATTCACCATTTCAGAGGCCATGCAAATGTTGTTATGTATGATTCTATTCATGATAAATGCACTTTGGTGTCTAGAAACAACCCTGTCAGCAATAGGAGAAAGTCTAGTAGCGAGAATCTTTGTTATAAATTTTAAGATAAAGTTACTAAGACATATAAGCCTGTAGTGTTGAACCGATGAGTTATTTTATATTTTAGGGATCAAGACAATGATGTTGGAGTTGAAGTTAAAGGGAGTATATCATCTAGAAAAAAGAGGATATCCCAAAGTATATATCGGCACATAGAATCTCCCAATATTTTTGATAAAAGGCTCCAGAGAATTCATCAGGTCTGGGGGCACTGTTGCTATCAATAAAAAAAACTGTTTCTTTAATCTCCTCATTGGTTAGGCTAGAAGTAAGAATCATATTTTATTCTCCTTGTACTCGGTTAGGAAGCTGTTCAAAGAGTGTTGAGCAGTGTTGAATGTCTTTAGCAGAGAATTTAGTGTAGTAATTGATAATATGTTTCTAAATGAGGGCCGAACTAGTAATGACTCTTCCCGTGCTATCTTTGATTTTAGTGATAAGAGTTTTTGCATACATAACATTTATGGTCGAGTTGAAGAATCTGGTATTTCTGTCTCCTGCAAGTAACCATTTGATCCTCGACCTTTGTCTCCAATCCATCTTCTTTGTTTCCTCCCACCTATTAAGGAGTTTTGTTGAGCTAGGTATCTTTTTTTGATAAGATCATTGGTGACATCTTCTTCTAATTGGAGTTGTAGACTCATAATCTCACTTTCCAGTGCTGGTTTATTTTTCTTATGGGCATCTGAGGTTTTTCTCCATATTTTTATATCGCCCTTAAGTCTTCTTATTTTCAGCATAATGGTAAAAAGTGGAGCAACATATATTGGTTTGCCCCTACTTTCTGGTACCATGTCACCGAATCCAGGTTCCTCTCCCCAAGATTACAAATGTTGGAGGGTATCGGTACTTGGCTGCATTTACCCAGAATAACTGAGTGATCTGATTGTGTTCGAGGTAGTACCGATATTTTCCATCCCCAAAAAATAATTTTCCATTGTGAATTTTGTAAACATCTATCCAGGACCACTAGTATTCTATTTTTTACAATTTGAGTATTAGACCAGGTAAGAGTAAGCCCTGAGGAGGGACTCTCAGCCAATCTAGCTGTGTCTAGAAAGTTCATAAAGTCCATTACTGTAATTAAGGGGGGGGGGGCAGGCCATCTTCCCCTTTTCTCAGATATTATAAGAGACACATTAAAATCTCTGATGAATATCTAGGGATTACATTTGTGACAGCAAAATTTGTGAGGCTAGACCAAAGCTTTTATCTATAATTTTGTTGTAATCGGCATGGACAAACGAGAAGCAGCTCTCCATGTATTGTACCATAATATATTGTCTAGAGAAAGAGAGTATTGAAGGTTCATGGGTACCCTCTGAAATAAATAATTTCTTGTGATTAATCAATTTCGATTAATTTTGGTCTAAATCAATAGGTCTAAATTCCTTTGAATTAATGATCTAACCTTAACCTAATTTAAATTGATTCGATTATCAAGTGTTAACAAGCAATTAGAAATTAAACACAAGACCAAAGAATTTTAACCCTGTGGGAAACCGTTCTCATGAGAAAAACCCGTAGGTCACTGTCGTATCACCTGATAGCTAAATAATCTACTATTGAAATAAAATTATATGAGTTCAATTACTTATAGAATCGATAAGCACATCCTATGGTTACCTTTCTTCTAATCAAGCTTGTTGCAATTAACTCCTCGCTCTCGCAACGCTTCGCTTCAATATCTCGTCAAAGCTTTCAATCTTGAATCTCACAAGTTCTTCAAATCATGATTTTGATTTTTTTAGTTAATGATTGATTCAAGTTTGAATTGTTACTTCTCGTTTAAATCGCTTAAAAAATTTCTTCTCTCTAAAAAATTCAAGCCCTTTAAAAAGTTTTTTTGGAAGAGGTGGGTTATGAGAAAAAAACGGATGTCTTAAATAGGAAAAATGAAAACCCGTCCTCTGTTCGAATAAAGACAAAGTCTATTCAAATATAACAATTTCTATTCGAACATGACCAAGATTCTATTCGAATAAATAAAGTTCTGAGGTAATTTGTTCAAATAGAGAAAGAGTTTATTTGAACAAAACAAGTTTTATTCGAACAGATCAAAAACCTATTCGAGCAACAAAGTTCTCAGGTAATATATTCGAACAGATAAATAGTCTATTAGAACAGAACAAGTTTTATTTGAACAGGACCAAAATCCTATTTGAACAAACATAGCTATGAGTGAAAATGTTTGAATAGAATCTAACTCTTATTCGAACAAGATCTTATTTGAACAAAATAAAAGCCTGCTCGTGCAGGGACCTATTTTTCTCAAAAAATGATTTTCTTTACATACTATGTAAAATACTAAGGGTTTGACATATAGAACAAGGAGATACAAACCCACTTACCTGTTCAGTGAAAGTCTAGTTGCAGTCGCTTTATGTGCAATCTCTGATGATGAATAACCATGAGGAAGTGTTGACACCTTTTCTAGACACAGAATAAAGCAAACTCCAAATATGGATATTTCAATCTCCCCCTTTGGTCCATTTTGTGTCTAAACTAGAACTACAGGTAATAAAAGAAAATTACAACTCGATGGAGTGACTCACTCACTGAACATCCATTCTTTAAAAAAAACATATCCTCTAGAATCCCTTTACATTAAACATGATGCATCACGTAACAGTTCCTATTCAAAATAAGGGATTCAGAAGACAAACATTACTTACCTGGTTTACCTGTCAAGAACATCTTTCCCCCTTTCAGGACAGATGAACAGAGGATATGCAAATCAAAAATAGAGATGAAGATAAACATAAATTAGACACACTTAAAACATCTATTCATAAGAAAGAAAAACTATTAATACATAGCATACCAAAAAATGACTACCAGAATAGAATATATGCGTCGTGAATATAGGATAGACTAAAGCAGAGATATAAAAAATAAATAGTCACTCTAAAGTGAACACGATCAATCAAAGTTACATCAGACCTAAGACTGCTCATCTGGATCAGGAACGGGAGGACCACTCGAAGAGTTGCGAACTACACTGCTCAGATCATCGACAGAGGTCTGGAGCCGACCGATATCTGCACAAAAAAGCTAAAACTGAGAGTTCATCAAACTAAATTGAGACTCCATATAGGTGTAGAGAGAAGTAATATCATGAGGTACTGATCCAGTAGAAACAGCTGTAGAAGCAGCTGGCACAGTAGTTGCAGCAGACCTAGAAGCAACAACTTACACAGTTGTAGCGGGCTCAACCTCAGTCTTAGAGTCCACTGAACCCCCCTCTGACTAAGATACAATGTGCTTTCTACTCTTTTCCCAATACTTATGATCAATAACTTCATCCCTAGGATCAACCTCCTCATCCTCACGAATACCATAACCCACAACCGTCAAAGCTAATAAGCAAATATGCTAAACGGCAAGCCTATGTATGAAGATCAGTGTTAGCCGTAAGAATCATCTCGTGCATAATAACACTCACCAGGTCAAGATTATACCTCATACTGTAGAGATAGACAAGGCAAAGCATATTACCCACCAAAACATTCTTATTCCCATGTTTGGGAAGAATGTTCCGATGAACAATCATATGAAATAGGCACAGTACCTTTAAAAGATTCTTGCGCCAGATATATGGTCCTTTCTTCTTCACAATGTGAAGAAGCTTCACCACTATTTCCCTCTTGGAAGGAAACTGATCAGGAATAGAAGGCCACTCCATAGGTACATCAGCCGAAACAGAAACCTCAACTAAGCCAAATGTTTTTCAAATGTCAGCCCGACGAATCTGAAGCTCCAAACCATCAATAGACACCTGAATGCTCATGTTCTCACCAGTCCCATGTACATTACAGAGAGAAGTATAGAACCGCCGAGCCAATCAAGGGTAACAAGGCATCTGGGGCCACATATGACCACTCCAACCATGAGCAGAGAATGTATAAAAGATATACGAGAACCCTGGGTAGTGCTGTAGTAACCCCGCCTCATCCAATGATACTTCCCACTGATAATTATAAAATTTTAACCCATGTCTAGGAGTAGACCAGTTGGGAGGATTCAGATGCATGTCGTGATTCCCTCCATAATTGTCACGAGGCAACATACGAGACCCCCCAACGCCACTAGCTCTTCCTCGGCAAGAAACCAGAGGAACAGAATTGCTCAGACCGGTCCTGGCTCCCCGAGTCGTCTAACCCCATTTAGACGCACCGCTTGCTGCAGGAATGGGGGACGCAGCCTCTGGACATTTATTCCTAGGCATAATCGTACATTCCGTTCAATAATCTGCTATCAATCAGCAACCAACAATCTCCAATCAACCCAAAACCTGCATGAAACAAGATATACTTCCACAAATCTAACAACACCCTAATTCTTCAACAATTAAACCCATAATATCCTTTTACAAGAATATACACACCGAAACACAGTTGAAAATACCAATACAAAAATTACTAACCAATGCACACACCAATCACCTGCAAGAAAAGAACCATGTTTGTAAAAACAAATTCCAACAATGAAAACAATCAAATACCGAGCAACAATCCCAATTCCAAGCACCAATTTCAACACAGTCGCAATTGGAAGAAAAAATTAAGCACTAAATTTAAGAAGAGTGATCAGAAAAAGTTTACCAAGGCAATGATCAAAGAGAGAGTGATTCCAAAACAAATTAGGGAGAAACTGCCGAGATAAGACTACAAAATTAGAATACCAGACTATGAATTTTATGTGGAGGACGGGAGGAAACACCAAAATGTAGAGGAGCCCCTTCCAATCGAGAGTAAAATTAAGCTTGGAGAGATAAAGGTATCACTGAAGATAGGTGAGATCTCAAGTCGGTGTGAGAGAGATAGTGAGGATAAAATAAATTGTGAAGGTTTTATGTTATATTTTTTTGTTAAAAAATGAAATATATTCGAATAGAAATTTATTGTATTCCAATAACAATTGTTTTGAGGTAATGTATTCGGAAAAAAAAAGATATGTATTCGAATAATGTATTGACTGAGGGGAAATATTCGAATACAACAAAGATGTATTCGAACAACTTTTTTTTTTTTTTTAATAAGAAATATATCAGAATACGATCTACTCCCTCTGTATGCACTACCAAAAGAAAAAATTACAGTGCATAGGAATGTTAGAATAAAATTTTCTTCAGTATTAAAACAACTTAGAATAGGAACCTACTCAGGGTGTGTCCGTGCACAATCGACCTAAAATAGTAACATACAGTAAAACAGAGTGAGAAATCAAAAATTAATAACTATGTTGGAAGGTTGCTTCAACTTAGGCGCCTCATGGTGGTCAATCAAAATTACTAAGAATTTACTAGCAAACACTCTGTGTGAAATATGAATATGAACAATATGCAACGAATGATTCATATTTCATCAAACAAGCAGTGTAATGTGAGCTAAAAGATCTCATAGACAGGAAATCAAATGTCATTAATGGTGTCAAGTTAATTAATATAGACTCCCTATCTCTCATCTATACTAAACTGACTGTGCTCAACTCATGATCAAACAGGTCTTGAAAATGTTATAATATAGGCAAAGGAAGGGACATGATGGAGTAGATGTTTTGCTAGCATTCTAAGACTACAGTTTACACTTTCACCCCCTCATTCTTCAAATGAGTTCACCTGCCGTCATTCTTTCTTTTCAT
Source organism: Kingdonia uniflora (assembly GCA_014058105.1). Classification (NCBI taxonomy): domain Eukaryota; kingdom Viridiplantae; phylum Streptophyta; class Magnoliopsida; order Ranunculales; family Circaeasteraceae; genus Kingdonia; species Kingdonia uniflora. Next base: position 2,527,339 of record JACGCM010001586.1, read on the forward strand.
TAAGTACACATTGAATAGAATAACACTCAAAGCTTGTAAAAAAGGCCAGATCCTCACATTACATTAGGCACAAAGTCTCTACAGGTATCCTCAAGTATTTTGTCAATAATTACCTATCTATTATAAACATGGAATTAGGTAACTGATGTGGAAAAATAACCTGAGTAAGACCATACTAAATTTTTCTAAAACTGAACCACAAATCACATCTGAGAAAACATATATCACGGTGATAATCTAACATAAAGTAGTGCAAAGAGGAAGTAAAAGACATACCTAATCAATGGAACAGACATCGATGGACCGTCTCAGAAGTTCAAACCTCATAGTATCTAATGGCTTGGTGAAAAAATCAGCTAACTGACTCTCAATGGGAACATACTCAATAATGACTATCTTTTACTCAACATGATCACGGATAAAATGGAAGCAAATGTCGATGTGCTTTGTTCTGGAATGTTGTTCAAGGTTCTTGGAAATGTTTATAGCACTTGTATTATAAAAAAAACTAACATCGTCCCCTGGACTATTCCATAATCAAGCACCATCTGTTTTATCCAAATAAATTGAGTGCAACAACTTCCTGCAGCTATATACTCCATCTCTACTGTGGATTGAGAGATGCAGCTTTGTTTCTTACTTTGCCATACCTCCCTTATGTTAAATAAAAAGAATTTTATCAACTCCCCCTCAAACAAATTTCTTATCCAAGGAAAAATTGGAAAGCCGTTCATAGCACGCTCGAGGAGCTTGCCTCAAACAATAAAGAACATTCTTCAAATAGAAACGTGATCTGAATGATGAGGATCCTCAAACCCTTTTGGTTGGGCCAAATATACTTCTTCCTCTAGGATCCTATTTAGAAAAGCACTCTTCACATCCATCTGATATAGCTTGAATTTGTTATTACAAGCAAGAGCCAAAAGTAAGCGAATAGACTCAAGCCTTGTAGTAGGAGCAAATGTTTCAGCAACATCAACCCATTTTACTTGATTGTACCCTTGGGCAACCAACCAAACTTTGTTTCGAATGACATTCTAAAATTAATCAAATTTGTCCTTATAGACACATTTAGTCCTAATAACATTCGTACTAGAAGGACGTGGAACCAAATCCTAAACATCTTGACGTCAAAATTGGTGAAGCTTATCTTGCATTGCATGTAGCCAATATTCATCTGAGAGAACTTCTTTGACAATTTTAGGTTCGATTACTAAAACATAGCAAACACAGTTCACTATCTCATGGTGTTGGCTTTAAGTTTGAACATGAGAACTAGCATCCCCGATGATATCGGCAAATGAGTGATCCTTACGAACTTGATGCTATCCGGGTTACGGTACACTGGGAGCTGGAGGTGGTGGTAACGCTGGGAGTGGTAGAGTAGACAAAGGAGAGCCAACCATTGATGTAGGGCTTGATATAAGAATATCACTAGTTGGTATCTCTAAATTTTCTATTGTACCATCATCTCCAACATCTGCAGAGCCAATAGTGCAAGTATCATTCACAACCACATTACATGACTCCATCACCACTTTGGTCCTAAAATTGTAGACTCGAAAAGCTCTACTATTTGTTGACAAGCCCAATAAGATACCTTCATCACTTCGAGAGACAAATTTCCCAATGTTCCCCCGATCTCTAAAGATGAAGCATTTACTCCCAAAAAATTGGAAGTAATTGACATTTAGCTTCTTTCCAAACCAAAGTTTATAGGGACTATTTAAAGTAAGTGGGCGAAGATACACCCTATATATAGTATAACACGTGATATGTGGATGGCCTCCCCCCAAAAGTGTGTCAGAAGATCCATGTTGTGAAGTAAGACTTGCCCTATTTCTTGAAGAACTCTATTCTTTCTTTCTGAAATCCTATTTTGTTGTGGAGTAATTGGAGCAGAGAATTCATGTTTAATCCCGTTAGAAGTGCAGTACTCGATCACTCCAGTATCCTTAAACTTACCTCCACGATTACTTCAAATTTTATTAATAGAGCAATCTTTTTCAATTTGAATTCGAAGTGATATAGTACAAAATTCTTCAAAAGTATTAAACTTCTCCCTCAAAAGAGCTATCCAAGTATAACGAGAGAAATTATCCACCATTACCAAAATATACCGTTTACCTCCCAAAGATGTACTTCTCATTGGACCCATCAAGTGCATGCGTATAAGTTCAAGAATCTGAGTAGTAGCAATATTGTTGGACTTCTTGTGAAAGTTTTTTATTTGCTTGCCAATTTGATACGGACCACACACAACATTAATACTTAATCTTCCTAAATTTAGAACTTCCCAGATAAGCTCCTTACTCGTAATCTTGGACAAATCATTGAAGTTAATATGTCCCAACCTTTGTTGCCACAAGTCCACATCACTCAGTTTAGCTTTGTTAAACAGTATAACTTCTTGCTGAACAACATAACAGTTGTCAGCGGTTCTAGCGGCATACATCACGTATTGTCCTTGAGAGTTTAATTCATCACAGCCACCTCTAGAAAAAGTAACAGTATGATCTGTATTGCATAGCTGACTGACACTGAGAAGATTTTCTTTCCCCTTAACCAGGAGAACATTATCAATTGCCGGAGTACCAGGTCCTTCAGTCTTTCCCTTTCCAACTACAGGAGATATGCTCCCATCGCCAAAAGTAACATCACCACCATGAATATCCTCTAGGTGACTTAGCTTGGACTTATCATCAGTCATATGATGGGAACATCTACTATCCATATACCACTGAACTGACTTGAAGGCATTCAAGGCAGTTAGTGCAACATTGTACCATATCTGAGGTGCCAAATCAGTCCTTTGTACCCAAATGCTTTAAAGGATCCTTTGAGCAGAGGTTTTCTGTGCAAATCATCTAGATACATTTTACTTTTCACATTAGTAGAAATCACATTAGACTTATATATCTTTGTCCATTAAAAGGGCGAACATATGGTTGAAAGGGTCCAACAAATTTATATTAAGATGCAATATGCCCCATTCGACCACATATTCTACAATAATAAATCTGAGTGTAAGAGAACATTTTGGCTTGATTATGAGTAGAGGATATTATATTATGTTTGGGCAACGATGTAGTTGTAGTTGCAGTTGCTTTCACAAATTTTGTGACTTGAGGAGTCTTGGCATTATAGAGATATTCCTCATATCCAAGACCGCTTTTGTCAGCATCAGTCTTTCCCATACATATCATATCAATGTTCTTAGCCCCATGACAAAAAATTTTAAGTCTCTGCTGAGATAAAGCTACACCAAGCTTGGACAAATGAAGTTCATCCAAAGTTGATTTTACTTTCTCCTTCGCATCATGAACTTCTTTTTCTAGCATCATAAGCTTGTCATGATGACCTTGTTTCTCATTTTTAAGTACTTCTATCTCATGACTTGTATTTTTAGTTTTTTCGTGAAGTTCATACGTGAGTGTATTAGTTTGGTCTTTCAAGACTTTGTTAAGTTTACCAAGTTTAATATACTTTGCAAAAGTCTGAACATACAAGTCTTCAAGATTCAGGTCCTCAAACTCATTTTATTCATGATCACTATGATTTTTACTAGAATTTTAAAGTTCAAAAGCGTCAGAGTTATCATTACCACAATTTAGAAAAGCAGGATATGCACAATATTGTCCGTTATCAACTACTTGGGAATTACTCTCATTGTTATCATTCTAATAATCACTATCATCCTAAGTAACACTGATATTCATAGCTTTGAGATTGGTTCTATATTTCTTATTGGGATAACTATGAGCATAATGACCAAACTTGTGACACTTATAACATTCAACTTGACTCAGGTCACTATCATTGTTGGTCTACCAATTATAAGATTTGACCCAATCATGAGGTCGTGGTTTATAGTTCAACGATTGCCCTTATTTTTAAAATTGACGCTTTCTCAAAAAAAAATAAAAAATTATTGACTAATAAGAGTAATTGATGAATCTAAATCCAAACCTTCATCATCATCTGAGACATATGAGTGATCAACCTCTTTGGTACCTTAAGAAGAAGATGAGTGAGATAAAGACTTGAAAGCAATACTCTTGTTTTTCTCAGGGTTTTCTATTTTCATCTTGAGTTCAAAAGTTCATAATTTTTCAGCTAATATATCGGGTTTTATTTTCTTAAGATCCTGAGCTTCCTCGATTGTATCATGTCTAGATCTAAAGCTCTTAGGAAAAGATCTTTAAACTTTATGAACAATTTGAACATTGGAATAAGGTGTACCTAATACGGCACTAGTGTTTGAAATATCACTTAGTCTCGCATAGAATTCATCAAAAGGTTCATTTTCACTCATTCTAATATTCCCAAATTGCGAGGTAAACATCTGTAGCTTACTTTCTTTAACTGTATCATCGCCTTCATGAGTTTGAACTTGAATGCCTCAAACTTCTTTTGAAGTAGAACAAGCAGAGATATGTTGAAACTCACTTTGACCTACAACCATAAAGATAGTATTGCGGCCTTTAGAATTATAATCGGCAGCATCCTTTTCTTCTTTTGACCATTAATTCATAGGTTTTGGGACCTCTATAACACTACCTGGTACACCTTGCATCACAGTAGGATGTATCCATCTATAATCAATGGTAATCCATACATCTTCTCCGATTGATTGAAGGAAAGCAACCATTCGAACTTTGCAGTAAGGGCAGTCTTCGCCATCAAAAAGTGGAGGACAATTAACAAAACCTCCAAACTTCTCAGAATCCATTCTCAAGCAGTCAAGTCGGGATCCACGCTCAGGTTGTTAATCATCAAAGCGTGACCGCTCTGATACCAATTGAAATAAATAATCATTTGATATTTATCAATTTCGATTAATTTAGGTCTAAATCAATAGGTCTGAATTCCTTTGAATTAATGATATAACCTTAGCTTAATTCAAATTGATTCGATTATCTAGTGTTAACAAGCAATTGAAAATTAAACACAAGACCAAAGTATTGTAACCCTGTGAGAAACCTTTCTCAGGTGAAAAACTCGCTGGTCACTATTGAATCACCCAACAGCTAAACAATCTACTATTAAAATCAAATTACAAGAGTTTAATTATTACAGACTCGATAAGCACATCCCATGGTTACCTTTCTTCTAATCAAGCTTATTGAAATTAATTTCTCATTCTCGCAATGCCTTGCTTTAATTTCTCATCAAAGCTTTTAATCTTGAATCTCAAAAGTTCTTCAAATCATGATTTTGATTTTTTTTAGTCAATGATTGATTCAAGTTTGAATTGTTAGTTCTCGTTTGAATCGCTTAAAGAAATTTTTTCTCTCTAAAAAATTCAAGCCCATGAAAAAGTTCTTTTGGAAGAGGTAAATTATGTGAAAAGAAAGGATATCTTAAATAGGAAAACTAAAAACCTGACCTCTGTTCGAATAGAGACAAGGTTTATTCAAATAGAACAATTTCTATTCGAATAGGACCAAGATCCTATTCGAATAAATAAAATTTTGAGACAATTTTTTCAAATAGAGAAAGAGTCTATTCGAACAATACAAGTTTTATTTAGACAGAACAAAAACCTATTCGAACAACAAAGTTCTCAGGTAATGTATTCAAACAGAGAAATAATCTATTCGAACAGAATAAGTTAAAAGTTGAACAGGACCATAATCCTATTCGAACAAATATAGTTATGAGTGAAAATGTTCGAATAGATACTAACTCTTATTCGAACAAGATCATATTCGAACAGAGACCTATTTTTCTTAAAAGGACATTTTCTTTACATACTCTGTAAAATACTAAGGGCTTGACATTTAGAACAAGGAAATACAAACCTACTTACGTGTTCAGTGTCAGTCCAGCTGTAGTCACTCCACGTACAATCTCCGCCGACGAATAACCATGAGGAAGTACTGACACCTATTCTAGACACAGAATGAAACAAACTCTAAATATGGATGTTTCACCTTCCATCCATAAAATCCATAAGTTACCATTTTCTGCATTTTGCCCATTAGTTAAGTCCTTTTTAACTTACCCCGGGAGAACAACGTCTTTGCAGAAAATCTTGGGCTCTGCTATGCCCAAAATATTTGGTTTTATTCTTACAACTGCTTTCCTAAGATAACTAACCATTTTTCTATTCCCCAACCCATGGGCATTACCAAAGATAACCTTCATTGATTTTAAAATTTTGTCACTCTAGGGTTTAGGGTGTACACCTTACCCCCTTGAATCACTTAATTAGGTCCTAGCAACACCTGTTCTTATTATTCAACTTCATCAGGCCAGCTGGCGGGGTTGAGATATTGTCGGACCTGCTTTTGAGTATGCATCTTCCTCTATAATCTTTCAACATTTATTGACGCCGGTGTTGGTTCTATGTCTGCTTCCTTGCCTTCCCCTTGTTGATTGGAGTTGCTATGATCCCCATTTTTCTCCTTATGAGATTATGATTCTGCGTATTCTATATCTTCTTCCACATCTCGGAGGGCTGCAAACTAGTTTACTCTACAAGCAGTAATATTCATTTGGGGTGAGGTATGTTTTGTGTTACTTCCTTTTGGCCTTGACCACCCTGAGTTGTATCTCACTTTTTCATGTTGCTGAATATGATTTGAGGGCCTTGGCTTACCTGGGGGGTAGATATGTGATGATGTTGTACTGCTCACTTCCAGTGGCTCCTTGAAATACGTATGTTTACTTATTGGTACCGGATTTTTCTGTCTCATATCTGTGGTCTGATTTTGCTTATCCGAAATTGTTATAGTGTGGTTTCCTCGTATGCCTTTCGCCAGTTCTTTCTCTATCTTTTTATTTACCTTGTTGTGCTCCATCTCATTAACTCAGAAGGCTTTTTGCACAATTTTGCATTTAGCAATAATGTGTCCTACATTTTTGCAGTACTTACAATATTTAGGTACTTTATGAAGCAGTACCTCTTGTTTGATGAGGTTTTCTTCAATCTCAAGTAGGATGTGGTCTGGAATAGGCTGAGAGAGATTTATATCTACGAGCACATTAGCATAATATCCATAGTCTTGATTACTTGTGGAGTGGTCCATCTGGATAGGAGTACCAAGGGTATTCCCTAGTGACATAATAATTTTCTTACTTTACATTTCTAGAGGCAATCCCAGGAATTTACACCATATTAATATGTTAGAGTTGCTGTATTTCTCAATATAAAAAAGTGGGTTCTATGGCATGAGTCTCATAGGCATTTTTTCAACCATCCAAGGCCCCCTGTTCCATATAAAGATCTTGTCCTCTTCTGACTTGAGCATGATGATAAAGAAACCCTTTCCAATAGGAATCAGTTTGCATGTTCCCTTAGTTTTCCAGTATTTTTTTTGCATACTCTTGCATAGTTAAGAACTTTATCTTTTGTAAATTTAATCTGCTTATAAGACTGTATTGATAGATTGAGATACCATTAGATTAATCAGCTTTAAGGATTGAGAGTAATGGTGTTTATCCTCTCCTTCTAGCTTCAATAAGAACAACAGTCTAGTACTTGCCATTACTGACCCTCGAACATTTTTGGCAAAAGTTTGAATTGGCTGCAGTTTTTTTCCAATTGGAGCAGGGATTTTACTTAGGGTAGTAGATTCACTCCCTAAAACCTGGATCCCCGCAATTTCTTGCTCTAGAATCCCTCCTCCACACAATTAAAATTTTGTTTATGGGTGTTCTTTGTTGCAATTCTAATCCCCACCCACCTTTCCCATGAAACCCCAAGGAAATTCCACCTTCCAAGTTGGTAATGAGCCTTCTAGGTTATTGCTGGCATCAAGGATTTTACTTTGAGAGGTTTCCATCCCTCTCAAAACCTGATTCTCGTCACTATTGTTTGTTGTTGTACTTTGATTTCTCTAATTTGCTTTTTGGTTGTTGTCGAAATCGATTTGATTGTAGCTTCCTCTTGTTGATCGATTGGTTCAATCAAGCCCTCGCTCCCAAATGATTTGATTCCCCTGCTAATGATCTCCATAAGCAGCTTAATAGTAGATGCATCCATGATTTGAAAACTAGTACTCGATTAGAATTATGCAAAGATCTCTGTTCACGATTGAAATTTGTGGATAATCTTCTGGGTTTTTCTAGTTTGGAATTTGTGGATAATCTATTATTTCATATATTGGTAAATAATATACCAAGATCGCTCAAAATAAAATTTCGCGCTATCTACAATCATGTATATGAGCTAGTTAATCCTAGACCATGGACTACATAGTACACATTGTCAAGCTTTAAACCTAATATAATATCTCTAAACTACGAATATGCATATGTAGGAAGAGTAAAAACATTAGGAGAAATAAGTAGCAAATGCAGTTTCAAAAAGATTGAAGAAACTTTATTGCGGTTGCATCGATGTATATACATAAGAGCTCAACCTTAACATTTTTGTAAGGGTGTAATATCTTTTACGGTTATAGTTTTGGTTTCTTCTTAGATACTGAGCTATACAATAATAAGATAATATTACCATAAAATAGCCAGTACTTTTTGCCTCGACATCTGAATACTTTTCATTGATCCTTTTCTCAGTCTAATTCATTTTAACCGCCACACTAGCACCTAGATATCATTTCTCCATCCCCCAAATTACTTTGCTCTAGTAATGCATATGTTTTAATGTATAAGTACTAAAGTTCTTAAAACATGATCATAATGTAAGAATCATAAACCTTAAACGAGAAATATCTTAACTATAGTTCACCAACAATATCTAAGAAAAAAACAAGCCCCGACTAATTAAGAATTTTTTAGACAACCCATTACTTCAAACCTTTAGATGAACATAACTCGTAACTTAAAAGAGAACCCCATACCTATAAACCATGATTTAGAAGAAAGTCCCATACCTAAAGAACCCATTAAGAAATACAAACATAACATCTGAAGATTACAAGAGAGCTCTGTACCTATAAACCCCAATCACACAGGAAAATATCTATCACAAAATTCACAATTCAAACAAAATTAAAAAATTTAGAGAATAGATTTCAACAGGGAACTCACCTTAGAAAATAGGGAAATGGAATATCATTGAAAATCAATCACCCATAAATCACAAATGAAATGTAATTAGGATCAGACCTTCCGATCTGTACTTTTTCTCGATTAAATTCCATCTTCAATAGAATGCTTCATACGTATTTAAATTACATCATCACCTTTTTTTCTCTCTCTCCCTCCTTCTCTTAAACAATTGGAAAGAAATCATTGTCAAATAGTCCTTGACCTTAGCTTAAATCCTTAATTTTATTTATTAAGACGGTGAAAAGTGAAGACACTGTAGAGCGCGATAAACCAAAGTAATTGAAAAGGGTAATTGTGGGGAAGCTTAAAAGAAATAAGAAAGATCCACTAAAAAATGAGGGGACGCAAAGGAAAAAGACCTAGACTTCAGGTTTACACCATTATTTATTAATTTTAAACTTTGATAGCTTTTTTTCTTTCATTACTATTTTCTTTTCTTTTTATTCTTTTTGTATCACACTGTCTTATTTGCTATTCTACTAGTGAGTTCATTACTCTTTCTAGATTTGTTAAGTAGTGAGTTCATTACTAGTCTGCGAAGTGCATTTTTCTTTCAAGAAATTTATAATTCCCTAATTTGAGAATATCATCAATATCCATTATAGTATCTTAAGTTTTTTTTTTCTTTCCAATTTTGGCGTATTATTCCATAATACCGTTAAGCAGTCAAAACTCTAAGGGTTCTTTTTATTCCCCTAACTAGTTAATCTAGAGGCTTATTTAGAATTATTTGCAGTAATAGACAAATAAACTCTACTTTTTCCAGTTATACTCAATCTACCGGTTCTTTCAAAAAAAATAAAAATGATTTTCCACCCCTAAACTTAAACTAAACATTGTCTTCAATATAAACAGATAAATGACAAATAAAGTAAAATAAATGAAAGGGTACGAGTAAACGTTACCAACATAAGATATGTCGCCAACAAGATGCACTGAATGGGTAACTAAACTAAAAATTTTGTATTGACTGAAAAAAGACATAATGAATCTATATATATATTTTTTTATTTTATTTTTCTTACTTTTCCTTTTTTCTTTATATCAATACCAAACTGGTACAATACTATTGATATTGAAATAAAGTTTACAAATTAAAAGCATACTCTATGATATATGGAAACGTATGTCACTACTCATAGTCATGATCTGGGGTACCCATGCCAAATGGATCATATATACAAATAACATCCATAACCTCCTCATCAATATCCATATGTGTTCCTCCTCTGTGTCATCCATAGGCCTATTGTGATCATTATGATGGGCATTTATAATTCAGACATATAGCGGACCATCATACTCATGCTCTGGAATTTGACAAGGTGTAACCCAGTAATCTCCTTCATGAACCATCTATTCATTTTGTATATACTCATCAAACTCCTGTGAGATGTCCAAAGGTTCTAACAAAACCTTCTCAACAACTCAAGCCGATAATGGGTCAATAAATCCAATAATAAGTCTCAAAAGCTTGTAAGTGATAAAGAACTTTGTTCCCTTCTGCCATTACTGGATGAACATTTGTAGCGCAGTGATTAATGTTTTCTTCAATATCATCTATAATATCATATTCATGTGTATCCTAATGAGGAATGTGTAAAAGCTTTAATCCATGAACTCCAATGCTAGTCAGTTAACTTGAAGCTTGGATATTACCATAAATAATAGAGGATGGGCAACTGGCCGATGGAGAAACTCGATATCGTGAGTCTACCTTTATCCCATGCAGTAGTCTCGCATAGAAAAATATCTAAAAAATATTCCTCGTGGCAAGAAACATGTCTCTGATAGGTAAAATTAGGAATTGGAGGTACTCTGGTGACTGCTCGCAAGAACGTTCTATCTAACATAATAGGTGTATGACCTTCCCAGTAAATAGTCATAACAAGATATCAGTCTGTGAAAGTGATGCTCATATAGAAACAATCAATTAACTCTCTACTGAAGAAACTAGTACCAATTTAAACTGATGAAATTCATCCCCTCTAGGTAGTATAGTAGCCTACTCGCAGCCATCTAGCACGAGTTGAATACTCGAAGGCTACATCGAAGCCTATCTAGAGACTCGAAACCCAACAAGACAGTAACTAAGTCCAAGAAGCATTCTGAGACTAATCAAGCACTCAAAGGAATCATCGAAGCTATCTGCCATAGTCGAAGATAGGTAAGCAGCGCCAGAACTCAGTATCAGTACTAGAAATGCTTCTACCATGGTCATATATGGTCGAAAGCAGACACGTCAGATAGTCAGCTCACCAGACAGAACAGTGAATCAAGCTGCTCGACAACTACAGTGACAGAACCAACAACTATAGTGATAGAATTAACAACTGCAGTGTCAGAACTGACTCTGGGTATAAGTTACTTGTCCCCAAAGGATATGTATGTAACCTGACCTCCCATGGTGACTCAGCCATTTCTATATCCTATAAATATGAGGGAGGAGGTACTATTAAGGGGTAAGAAAATCTCTCCCACCAGCTGTCAAAGATTACCTTCGACCACCCTGTAATCAACCTCTATTTGACATGTTACCTAAACTCGATATATACCATCATCCATTAAAAATCCGCGCTAGAGGCCGTGGAGTAACCCATTCTATGACTCTACGCAAGCGTGTTAGTATAGTAATATTGTCTATTATTGTATTAGATGCTTGCTTAGTCTCCTAGTCGAAGTCAACCCCGAGGTGTAAGAGTTAGTTTCTCCCTCTACGAAACTTGGCTCCTACATTTGGTGCCGTCTGTGCTCTACCCACCCTACCCAGTTACCCTTGTCTCTTTTCTCTCCCTCTTTTTCCCCTCAAAGCCATCCTAAATGGCCCCCCACCCTTCGTTCCACCTCTGCTATTATCGGAAACTCCATCGACAGCATAGCCGCCCAACTCGCCCTCATCAGTCAATAGTTTGCATAAGCCGAAGAGCACCATTCCAATCAGCTACGTCTAGAATGTGAAGACTGACATAACGAGCTCGAGGCTAAACGGAAGCACCGTTTGGATGATTATGAGCGCCAACATCGTGCCCTCGACGAATAGCGCCATACAGTTCGAGAGCTTCAGCAGTTTCAAGCCCAGTACGCTCCTCTACGATCCCGGGCACCTGCCCCATCTAACGTTTCAGCTCGCCCTCGTCTTGGGCCTCACCCCCAACTTAAAGTTCCCCTGGTCCACCTTAGCGCTGAGGGTGCTCCTACCATTTTTCCTACCGGCTCGATCCACTTCGGTGTATACCCCACGGAGGATTCTTCCAACTCCACCCTAAGAGCTGCCCGACACCCTTCACGCCGCCCTGTTCGAGAACATCTCGGGGAGCACAGCGCTGAACATACGCCGAACCCTCGACCTCATCTCCCTTGACCCCAGAGATCTTCTCCTTATCCTGCCTACCTTACTCCATAGGAACTAGATCATAAAATCCGCACCGCTATTCGTGTCAGCGTCAACCCCACACCAAACTCGTGGAGTCGGTTAAACAACCCTATTTTCCCTAAAAATTTTGTGGTCAAAGTACCTCAAAATTTCCATACCCCAAAAATTAGCAAATACCACAATATCGACCCTTAGTCTCATGTCCTCAAATTCAAAAATGTTTTGAGTCTATAGTCCACAGCCGACCATATCGTATCTCTAACTGATAGCCCTCTTAAATGGTACTATAGCCTCCCTAACGGCTTTATCTAAAGCTTCGAACAATTATCAAACCTTTTTATCTCTCAGTTTACCTTTAACAAAGACCGCGAGGTCTGAGTCGACGCTCTCTTCAACTTCTGCAAATCCCCCAGCGAAATGCTTGAAGCTTTCACCAAGCATTTTCTCGATGAGTCTCACATAGTCAAAAACCTCGACTGTGTGAGCGCCATTCTCACGTACTCTAACGCTCTACCTGATCGCAGTCGTGTCAAGTAGTACATCGTGCTTCATAAACCACGAACCCTCGAGAAGATGTTATCTAAGGTTAACGGTTACATCGACCTAGAATGCCTGTGCAAATCAAGTAGCCAAGGGCATGCCTCAACCACCAACCATAACAAACCTCGGCCATCTTCTACACCCATGGTCGTTCCCATCTCACAGAAGACCGAGAGCCGCAAACGCCTTAACTCCAATACAACCCCTGCCGAGATCCGTAAAAAATGGCCGATGCTGGTCCTACCAAAACTCACTGCCCCCACCAGCACCCTTCTCCCCAAAATATAGGCCGACCATATCTGGCGTACCCCCTTCCCCATCGAGGTCAGGAAAGATGAGCCTTACTGCCCAAATCATAAATGCAACTATCATTCTACCAACAAGTGCTTCGCTCTACAACGATTGCCCGAGATGATTCTTAAAGCTGGTCGTCTACATCGATATGTCACCGACCTCCCTAGCTAATTTGGCGGGTCCTATCTTAAGCCTCAGCCCGCTCCAACTACCGACCCAGCCGAGGTACATATTTTCCAACTCTACCTTATCAAGGTTAACAACATCGACAGTGGTCATTCTCGAAGCAAGCGAAAATAAGCCGATGAGTGTTGTAAGATTACCTTTCAAGAGAAGCTACCTATCATTTTACCTTATTCTAGCCAATGCCCTCGACCTGAAGGTATATCCTTCATCAATTGCGATACTGCTCATGTCCGTTTCCCCCATTCTGACCCCTTGGTTATTATGATTAAGGACGAACACCTCATCCTCCATGCCATGCTCATTGATATGGGAAGTATAGCAGATGTATTGCTCCTCCAGATGGTTTGAGCCATGCAGAAGATAGACCTCATCACACCAGCCAACGTCGAACTCAAGGACTTTGATGGGGCTACTAAAGTCGCTGTTGGTCGCATTAGCCTCCCTGTCACCATCGGTCCAGTCACCTTCCAAACTAGTTTTCTCATCATCGACAAGAAATCTGAATACCTTGGCATTCTAAGGCATAATTGGCTGCATACCATAAAAGCCATACCATCGAATTACCACCAAACACTTCATTTTACTACCTCTTGTGGCACGTGGAACATGAAATGCTCTTAACTCCTTGCCCGCTCATGCGAGCACCCTGAGATTGATCTTACCAGAAAACTCATTAAACCATAATAATCAATGCTTCTTGTACTCCCCAAACCTTCGGACCCTTCTACTACACCTATCGAACCAACTGTTTACATCAAACTCGATAGACTTGGTCGAGATACGTACATTGGTAGTTTTTTAGATGAGGCCGAACGCCTTGAGCTTACAACTTTTATTCGAACAAATAAAGATATCTTCGCCTGGACTTTCTATGAGATGCCTGGTGTCGACCCAATCATGGCCTGCCATCGCCTTGACCTCATCCCTCACACCGAGGATTTGAGATGCAGTGAACCTCGAGGTCAAAAATATTTTATCCACAAGTTTTATCCGAGAAGTTTAGTACGCCGACTGGATGTCTAATATTGTTGATATCACTAAGAAAAATAGCAAGATCCGAATCTCCGTCAACTTCACAGGCCTCAACAAACACACACCGAAGGATAATTTTCCTCTTCTATTTGTTTCAGTACTTCTGGATGCCACATGCAGCTATGAACAATTATCGATGATGGACGCGGCTTTGGGCTATAATCAGGTACCCCTCCTCCCCAAGGACCAACTTAAAACTTCATTTATTACTGAACGAGGTCTTTACTACTCTAACGTCATGACTTTCGGCCTTAAAAATGTAGGTGCCACTTACTAACATCTTGTTAATACCATGTTCAAACCTTTGATTGGAAAGTCGGTCGAAGTTTACATTGACGACATGTTATACAAAAGCCTCCAAAGATAGACCAATATCCAGGACCACATCGAAGTATTTTCCATACTTCGTTCTTATAACATGAAACTTAACCCAGACAAAAGTCAGCTTGGTGTTTCATCCGAGAAATTCTTCGGCCACCTCATCAGCAAACAAGGTATCGATATCGATCTGACTCATATCCGAACCCTCATCGATATGCCTCCCCTTCGAACCAAAATAAATGTCCAAACGGTTGCTGGCAAGATAGCCGCCCTTAATCATTTTATATCTAAATCCCCTGACCGTTATGCTTGGCTTTTCTCTCTCTTACGTGACCAAGGCGTTCATAAGGCCAAAATGAACAATAACCCTAAAATTAATTGGACACCCGATTACCAACAGGCCTTCCTCGAACTCAAAACATACCTTGGTTGATCGCCCATCATCAGCAGACCCATCGAAGGTGAAATACTTTCTTTATACCATGCAGCTAGCAGCACTTCCATTAGCTCAGTCCTTATTCAACTCGAATCCAGTATCGAGAAACCTATATTCTTTATCTACAAAACAATGACACCTGCCGAGACTCGATATACCAAACTTGAACGATTGCTCCTTATACTCGTTTATACTACTCGAATGCTCCAACCATACTATCAAGCTCACCCTATACGTGTTATCACCAGCTACCCCTTTTGTGAGATCCTCAGCAAGAAAGATAAATCTAAACGGTTTCTGCAGTGGTCCATTTATCTTGGTGAACACGACATCACTTTCGAGAAACAAATATCTCACAAAGGCCAAGAAGTCGCTGATTTCCTTGCCGACTTTCCGGTCGAATACATCGACTAGGAGGATCACCAAGATGATCTACCAGTAGACCAACCTTAAGATAACGACCCTTGGAATCCTAACACAAGTTGGCGTCTCTTTACAGATAGATTTTCTTAACCTAACGGTTTAGTGATCAGTGTTGTTCTGTTTACCCCCTTCAATGAAGAAATTAAAAAGGCTGTAAAGTAAAACTTTAAATACTCTGATAACGAGGCAGATTATGAAGCCCTGATACATAGCCTCGATCTCGCCCTCGAACTTGGTGTTCCCCAACTATCAGTATTTACCGATTCCCAACTTATTCAGAGACAGTACACTAGCAAAAATCAGGCAAATGATCATATGGCTGAGTATGCTGCCCTTGTCTGCCAGCTCATGGATCGTTTCCCCAAAAAATCTTCTATTACACATTACCCTCGAGGCAAAAATAGACATGGTGATGCCCTCACCTACATAGCCGCCATATTAGGCTAGTTCAAATCTCAAGCACTCCATATCGAAGTACTCGAACGCCCAAGTATCGACCAGATGGAAGTCAATGCCATTAATACTGGGGGCGAGAGTCTCGATCCTGATGACTAGCAAACACCCTTTCTTGCTTATTTCAATAGTTCTACCCTCCCAGAAGATCCCAAAGCAAAGCATTCATTACTGGAAAACTACCACAGATGCACCATTCTTAAAGGCGGATTATATCGCAAATCCTTGAATGGCGTACACCTTCGATGCATCTCCTAAAGCGAAGCCACTACCATTCTTATTGAAGTCCATGAAGGCACCTGTGGTGCTCACACTGCTGGCCAATCTATGGCCCTTTGAGCCGTAACACAAGGGTTATTCTGACCCAATATGATAAAACAAGTTGAAAAATTATGAAACACTGGGACAAATACCTATATTACGCCTACAATATCCGAAGCCCTACACAAGACCTCCATTGCAGCCAAGTAGCTTGGCCATTCAAAAGGTGGGCCATTGATCTGGTCGGCCCCTTTCCCAAAGCTTTGGGTAGACGAGACTTTCTTCTGGTAGCCACTGATTACTTTACTTAGTGGGTCCAAGCCGTGCCTCTATGCCGAACAAGAGAAGAAGTTATCAAGTTCTTATGGGAAAATATCATAACACGTTTTGGCTGCCCCCACATGATTCGATGCGACAACGGTCCATAGTTTGCTGGGAACAAAGTTCACAATTTCCTCAAGAAATATAACATCATCCTCTCCCCTTCCATACCTTATTACCCACAGGGGAATGGCCAAGTCGAATCAATCAATAAAACTATAGTCAATGGTCTTAAGAAGTGTATCGATGAGAAGAAAGGCCGATGAGTTCAAGAATGACAACATCTACTCTGGGCCTATCATACCACACCAAAAAAGGTGACCGGCAGCACTCCTTTTCTCCAGGCTTTCAGTACTAAAGCTATGTTGCCTACCAAGTTCGAAGTACCAACACGCAATCCCAACCTCCTCACTGAAGAAAATTAGTTTAAACTTAGATACAATATGTTATGGATCGATAAAACCAGAGACCGAGCTATAGCAAACCTCGGCCGTTACCATCTCTCTCTCCAGAATTCATGCAACAAAAGAGTTTGACCACGCAGTTTAAATATTAGAGATTTGGTACTTTGACGAGTCACACTCTCTTGAAGCCTCACAATGCCGGCATGCTAGCCGAATCCTCGGAAGGACCTTATGTCGTGTACAAAAAAACTGACAAAGGATCCTACTATCTAATGGAAAAAGCTGACGAGCCTCTACCTGACCCTTGGAACACAATGTAGTTAGCCTCATACAACAGGTCATGGTAACCACCTTGTTCAGCTGATGTAAATACAGTATAATCAATGAACATATTTTTTATCCACTAAGCTTCATGTCCTATCTCAAAATGAACTTCTTGGACAAACCTAAGTATATCATGTCAACCCATCAATCCGACTGATACTTAGGGGTGACCTTGAACTTTTTAAAGTTTCCAATTTGAGGAAACCCGAGTGGCATGAATGGCTGTAAAACCGAATACTCAAGAATAGATTGGGAGTGACCACATAATGTTTCGTTTAGGCTCAGGCCTTCAAAGTTTAGTGAATTTATTGATCAAACCTAAGTATCATCTCCACCCTTCGACCCGATTGATACTTGGAGGCAACCTCAAAGTTTTTTAAGTTTCCAATTCGAGCAAACTCGAGTGGCATGAATGGCCGAATGAACGGACACTCGGGAATACATTGGGGCCAAACACATAATACTTCGTTTAGGCTCAAACCTTTGAAGTCCAGTAAATTTCTTGGTCAAATCTAAGTATCATGTCTACCCTTTGACGTGACTAATACTTTGCGGGGACCACGATGTTTTTCAAGTTTCCAATTCGAGCAAACCCGAGTGGCATGAATGGCCGAAAGACCGGACACTCGGGAATGCATTGGGAACGATAACATCATGCTTCATTTGGGCTCAATCCCGGGGATAAACCCGGGGTGACCTTCAAGGTTGAGTATACTTCTCGACTCGGTCAAGCCTAGGTATCATGTCCACCCTTCGACCTGACTAATACTCGGGAGCAACCTCAAAGCTCTTCAAAGGTTTCAGGTCGAACCCATCAGAGTAACACATCCTATATTTCTAATCGCACACACAGATATAAGCATACAGACATACCAGCAATTCAAGTCAAATACACACAAAAAAATCAAGTCAACTACATAAATACAAGCAGCTCATGTTCAATTACGTTGCACATTTTTTTAGTACTACCGATCCAGTACACTCAGTTCAAAGGCCGTATCCTTCTAATTTAACATCACAGTAAGTTAAGGAGAAATAGTTGGTTACAGAAAATAGACGACAATGACATACCTTCTACATATGAGTGGCCACACTAACTTCTTCTTTATGTTCTTCCATGGCAACATTTTTACTACTCTCGACAATAGGGTTCATTCCTGCAGCATCAGCACCATCGTCGACCATAGTATCTCCTACAGTTGCACTAGTACCGATACCATCCCCTTCAACCACAGGAGCCAGTACACCATCTCCAATACCTGCACCAGTAGGATCCCCTTCTATCCCCACTGCCTGTACCACATCCTCGACAACAAATTTTTTGGTCGAAGGAAAGTGCTTAAAGATCTCAGGATTATACCCCAAATCATCTAAAAACTTCTTTAGAGTCGTGGTCGTTTCGCACTCCTCATCATATTGCGCCTGGAAACTTACTCTGTTATCTTTCAGCTCCTCGTCTTTCTCTGCTAGCTTCACCACCAATACTTTTTGTATTTAACCATTATTGGTAATCATAACTTCCGCCTCCCTCGCAGACACGACTCTAATTTGTAACTTCTCTCATCTTAACACACCGACCTCGGTCTCCAGCGACATCATGGTCCCGTGAGCGAGCTCCAGACTATCCCTTACCTGTTACAGCTGTTTAGTTGTTGTCTTCTTGGTTTTGATAAAAGCTAAAGCCCAGGCGTTCACCTGCATGAATACTCAACTAATCAGCAGTTCCCGAAGGATAAGTGTAACTTCATAATTTCTTAAACATTTACCTGATGCATAGCCTTATTCATTTATCTCCCTAGATGGGTCTATTCCACAGAGGGTCGCCATCTACGTGGCCATTGCATGAGCCTGCACCTCCAGTTCAGCCTCCTCTTGCCTCACTTTGAATACATCATTCACATCATTAGCCATCTGCTTTAGAGGCCTTTCATGAGAAGTTGTCTTCGCCTGCTGAACTGTTTAAGCTTCGGGAACAACCTTGCCCTTACCCTTGTTAGCTTGCCGCGATACCTCGAGACCGGCCTTGGGCATACTCGGTTGTACGGTCCCCGACCCTCCTCGCCGCTCCCTCGGCACTTAACTAGACTTTGAACTCAACCTTCCCTTCTCCATCTTGCTCGCCCTCGTCGAAGCAATTCCTTCTTTCCTCTTCTTTGGCTGAACAGCAGCAGTAATTACATTTTGCAGCAACGTGTCTGTCTTCTTTCACCTCTTCCTCACAATACCTAACTTCCCAAATACCCAATTTACCCACTCTTTGTCGTGGTCAATAAGATTTTCAATATACCTCTTCGGATTCGTCAATGTACTGGTGCTAGGCTCTACAAAATAGCAAAAGACAAGTTCAATAACCTATTTGAACCGCTTAAAAATGAGCCTTTGACCATCGACTTAATTGGATTATACAGCTTATGCTTCAGCTTATTTATCTTCTTCCCCTCTGTATTCTCATAATTACTTCTTACCACAACCAAATCCTTATCCTACCCTCGCCCTGTCGAACACAGATCAAATAACCATGGTTTGTCTGTAGAGCATTTAATGTGGTACGTATCCGCCTTCTTATTTGCTTTCCTCGAGTAGAACGATACAATATCAAACCATTCGATTAAACCCCTCTTCTCATGTTTCAACTCTACATTCATCCCCTCGATAGCCCTTATCATCTTATAAAAATTTCCATTCATCTGGCACGGGGCAACATCCTAGTAGTTCTATACCTGCTTTACCAGCTTTTGAAGGGGCAGTTACATCCCTAGTCGAAGTTAGCACCTTATAGAAGAAGAGGTATGCAATTAGATTGATATATTCGACTATCACATTTTGATATCATATTATGTTCTACCCTATCCAAATCACCCAACCCACAGTCGAATGTTCGACTACAACCCCAATCAATCCCTCACTCTCCCCAATATACCACTGGGCCAGACCTCCAGCCATATATATTACCTTCTTCCTCGATCATGCCATTACAAATAAAACCCTAGCAGTACCTACACTACAATACGAACAAAATACAGATATAAAAGAAGAAATGACAGAGTATAAATACAATTCACATAATTTTCACAAGAAGTCAGATGACATACCTGTTCAAATGGATTAACTTTCTCAGCAACAATAATGTATTCTTCTCACTTTTCCAGAAAACCTCCCCTCTGCAATAGCATATGGGTTTCCTTTTTTCCTTCTTTGTTCTCTCTATAATTGATTTTTTGGGGAACAATAAATTTCTCTCTCACCCCTTAAAATATCACCTCAGACAAATAAAACTGCCTCAACTTCTCCCACTCGCCATCATTACTACTCCTCCACTCCCCCTTATTTTTTGGCTGAAATGTGCTTTGACAATATTACCCTTAATTCCTCCCATGTGCGTATCACACGCTCAAATCAAATAATTTTTTATACACCTTTCGAAGCTTCTGACACCCTGTCTGAAGCTGTCAACTCAAACCTATGTGTCCCTTCCACCATTTTCCCATAACCTGGGGAACATTATGATGACCTGCAGTGGCACACTTCCCAAGGCGCAGTACTACCTTTAACATGTCTGCTATTACGGCTGCCTGAATTTTCAATCGAAGCGCATGTGCCTTTGACAACAGAAATTTCCAGGCCCTCTCGTGAATTCTTTTTCGAATCATTATCTACACCCGACTTCATCCCATCGTACATTCACATTATGTACTCGAACCTTCGGTCAATATTTTTTTTCATATAATTAAACCCAAGGTCCCACAATTTTTAGCCAAGTTTGATGTTCGACAAGTTGTATCGCGCTAAATTTAGCACCGTCTACAACACCATAGTTCAACTATCGTAAATTGATGAACATATTTCTTACTCAGAAAGTAAAAAAAAATAGCCCACAGGCCTACAAGACAAGGGAATAAGAGAATCACCAACAACAAAAACAAGAAACATCAACTTTCCTCAACAATCGCCGGCCACCACCAAGACCCCCCAATTTACATACGGGGCAGTTCTTGCAGAGACCTGCCTTCTCATCCTCGACTCGGTCCTCAGCTATGCCCTTCAGCAGGTAGTATCGATTACTGACATTGGGACCTAACCATTGAAACACCCTCCACCAATGCTCGTATGGCATCCCACAAATTGGCCCCACTGGCTCCAGCTATATTAACTCCGGCATCACCCAGTCTAGCCTTCAATTTCCAAATAACTTTTCCTTCAGCACATCCCTTTTTTCCTCTATACGCCATTCCCTCGCCTCCATTCTTTTTTGATACCTCGTGTTTGGTGTACTTTCCATGGCTTCAATTATGCAAAGAAGAAGATGAAGATAGTCTGAAACTCCCCCTAATACCCCCTTATTTATACTTGGATTAAGGGACATTTATTACCCCTTAATCAACACATCCCTTAATTACCTTCCATAATGATTCCCCTCGAAATTGACTACATTTAAACCAGTCAACTCTCCAACTTCCCAAACCCAGCCGTTTTCTTAACACGCGCTATCTATACCAATTTTTGAGGCCCCTGCTGAGAGGGGGAAAATATAGTAACCTACCGGTAGCCTTTCGGCACGAGTAAAATACTCGAAGGCTACATCGAAGCCTACCTAGAGACTCGAATCCCAACAAGATAGTAACTATGTCCACGAAGCCTTCCGAGACTAATCGAACACTCGAAGGAATTATCGAAGCTATGTGCTATAGTCAGAGATAGATGAGCAGTCAGAACTCAGCATCAGTACCAGATATACATCAACCATGGTCATAAATTGTCGAAGGTAGACACGTCAGATAGCTAGCTCACTGGACAGAACAGTAAAACAAGTCGTTCGGCAACTACAATGATAAAACCAACAACTACAGTGACAGAACCAACAACTACAGTGTCAGAACAGACTCCGGGTACAAGTCAGCTGTCCCCAAAGGATATACATGAAACTTGACCTCCCATGCTGACTCAGACTTTTTTATATCCTATAAATAGGAGGGATGAAGCATTATGAAGGGGTTAGAAAATCTCTCCCACCAACTCTCAAAGATTACCCTCGACTGCCCTGTAATCAACCTCTATTCCACCTGTTACCTAAGCTCGATATATATCATCATTCATTAAAAATCCTCACTAGAGGTCGTAGAGTAACCCATTCTTGGACTCCACGCAAGCATGTTAGTATAGTAATATTGTTTGCTATTGTATTAGATGCTTTCTAAGTCCCCTAGTCGAAGACAACCCTGAGGTGTAAGAGTTAGTTTCTTCCTCTGTAAAACTTGGCTCCTATAGGCAGTGTATTGGGAATAGATGTGCTCATATTTCCTATCTAATAAAAAAGAAGAATAGTAACTCACTGGTATGATAGTAGCCTCTAGATCCATGGGGAGGAGTGAATACAAAATCAACTATCGTGAGAGATCAAACAGTAGAATGTTATTAGAAAGGTAACGTGAGGAGTCTAAATTTCTACTTAACGATACCCTAAATACACGGTGTCATATCTTAAAAATCATACGCTATAAAAATATGCTGTAGGGAAATTTAGAAAGGTCTTTAAAAACTCTTAATTGTGAGCATTTAACTTTTTCCTATCCCACGGTCTAACAACCTCAATAAATTGCAAACAAATTAGTATGCAGTTTTCATTATTTTCGAACTACTCTTGAGTAAAACAGTAATAACTCATTCAGTTTTAATCAAAATGAGGTGAGCTCAATTTATATGAAAAGAGGATTCAATAATCTACAAGATTTAAGTTTTTTTATTTTTTGCCAAATCTTAACCCCCTGGCCTCAGTAACCTGAAAAATTAATCGTTGAAAACTGCTAGCTTTAGGGTTACCATTCGTAGAGAGCAAAAGTTAATTATTGACCCATATCTAGACTTTAAAATGCCCCAATTTTAATGTAGCACATTGCTAAGATTGGACTTGGAAATTCATTCATTCAATTAAAAAGGGATACATGACACGCATTAAACGGTAAAACAAACTTGACTCGATCCTATAATAAAAAAGAAAGATAGAGTGCTTCAATAATTACTTAGGGAGCTTGTAGATTGGTGGCATCGCGATGGTGGAGCTTGAGAAATCCATACCTCATTGTGTTGGGATACGCTTTATTGAAGCGTCTCCGCTCGGACGGCGATGGTGAGCGTGTCATTTTAGCATTTCTCGTTATTCTTAATGGATTTGTGGTTCATTTTGAGAAGCTTTCCAAGAGTGGCACAACCCCTAGCCATGGTCCCTATAGTGTATGAGTGGCAGGGTCTTGGATGTGGATTAGTTCTTACTCGATGAGAAAGATGGCCCCAGAGTTCGTGGTACGCGGCGGCTTGGTTAAGGGATGGGTGAATGTTCATTGCATACCATTTATACACTACGAGTTAGAAGCAAAGAGTTGGAATGGAGGTAGAATGGGTGTGTGCCCCTTTATATTAATAGAAAAAGCCTCTTGAATTTTGAATAGGAGGGTGGCAATTGTGTAAATAAGGGAACTTAGGTGGAGTGGTGGGAGACCAACTCTTCACCCCATGTCCCCATGTGAACTAGATCACATGGGTATGTTCCAAATATTCCTCCCATGATTTAAATGGGAAATTCAAATGCTTGGATTTTAAATTTAAATTCAATGGAAGGGCATACTTGATATTCACCTATGTCCTAATCATCTTAAAGCTTTATCGTTGTAACCAAGCCCTAATATGCATTATGGTACTAGACATTGATGTATGCACCTAATGATGACTTTAGCTCACAAAAAATAGCCCTAATATCAAACTAAACTTATAAAAACTAATAAAATACTTGGTTTGCCTCCCAAAAAGTACTAAGTTTAATTTCTTCTGCTAGACCAATCCATCCCCAAACTTGATCCTTGTATTTTGGTCAATGGGGTACATTGTAAATGAGCAAGAAACCATCCTGATTGTAGAATTTCTTTCAAGAACCAGAGAATACTGTAGGGGCTTATTCCTCGTCCTCACTCGTAATCAAGCTCATTCAGTTCGAATTACCTCCATCTCAGGCTCACGCAATTTCAGCACACAACATTCTAGTCAGACATTCTAACCGACCCCATGAACTGCATAAGAAACTACATCGAGCTAAGCCTGGAAAATGTTATTCAGTCAAAGACACCCGTCTCTCACGAACTCGTCAGTTATTCATTCAACCACCCTTAACCACATTATTTGGGAGACGTACTCCAACACGGCGAAGACTTGTGGAAAAAGCCTATAAGAAGGAGAAGTTCCAGAAGATACAGGGACCAGAAAAAATTACTCAAACTTCTTTTTTACGAGATCAAAAGCATTTCTATATTCTAGAGATCACTTGTAATAAAGATATCCACTCAAAGCTATAAAGAGAATTTTACAAAAATCCTCCACACAAGGTCGTGGTTCTTTACCTATTCAGAGGTTTTCAACGCTAAAACATCTAATTTAATTTCTTACTTTCAATTATCATATTGTTACAGGATCATTGGTGTGATAGTTAATTCCTAATCGAATCGAGCTACGAAATTTGGCCATTATATTTGGCGCCATCTGTGGGAAAGATTGTATATCCACGGTATCTTAAGGCAGTCTTTCATTATAATTTTCAACTATGGCTTTTTCTTGAAAACAAGCCGTAGGAACTCAACTTGAAATTTTGGTGGACCCGGGAAAACTAACCGAGTTACGGGCGAATCTCCATGCTGAAGCAGAGAAACGTGTTGAGCTTGAACTTCAATTTACAAGAGATCGCGAACTCTAGGAGAAAGAGCTCGATCCAAAACGACAAGCTTTCTTGACAACGCTCAAACAGCACGAAGATCAGTTAACGACGACGCAGGCTCCACTCAAGGCTCTGCAGAATACTCAGCGAACCTCTCCTGCCAGAGGCCACAATCAACTTCTAGAGACCTCCCACATCTCGGCAAGGGGAAGTTTAGGACCAAGGGGGATTACCAGTAAAGCAATCTCCAGAAATCTACTGCATGGGCCACAACCTTCCATCCACTTAGGAGGAGAAATCCAATCCAAAATCAGTCAAGGTCACCAGATTACTATTCATCAAAAGGAAGACCAACGATCTCTCTGTCAGATTCTAGCACAGGACCATTTGAGTGAAGGTACGGGGAGTCATCATCTCCTGCCTGCACGTCCAATAATTCAGCCAATACGTCATTACATCACAAAAGAGCATATGGTCAACGAATTTTGGAGCTGATTGAGGCACAAGTTCTGGGAGCTACCGGCGACACCACGATGTTGCAAGGGAGTCCGATTGCCAAATAACTGTTCGATATGGAAATACCGAAAGGTTTGTATACTCCCCAAATTCACATACACAAAGGTACAGACCCGAAGGAGCATATCCAGCAATACCGCGATTCATTAAGATTGTACTCTAATCTCAACCACATTCTCTACCGACTATTTGCCACAAGTTTAGAAGAAGAGCCACTCCGATGGTTCCAATCTCTTCCTGAAGAGTCTATTTACACGTTCGAGCAGTTGCAAAAATAGTTCATCAAAACATATGCCCACAACAGAGACAAAGAGGAGAATTTATATTCTCTAATAGGTCTTAAATAGCCACAAGGGGAAAAGCTTGAAGATTTTTCAAAGAAATTCCTAGAGCTAGCACGAAAGGTAGATAACCTCGACCAAAAGATAGTCGTGACCGCGTTCACCTATGCTCTCCGGCTCGATTGTAAAGCCAAGTAGTACCTATTCCTTAACAAACCTACGACATTGGAAGAGATGATCACCAAAGTCAATGGTTACGTCGGCTTAGAGAGGATAACGTCTGAACGGCAAAAATCTGCTGAACGGGCCAGCGAGCCTAAGGAGGAATAAGGGGATCATAAACGCACCAAGGGAAATGCTGAATAACCTTAGAGAAGCGGTCCACAGAACAAACCCGTACTCCCGAAGCTAAACGTTCGAGTCTTCGCACTTTTGCCAATACTGTTAAAGGACCCGCTCTACCACGTATCTCGACCACTGGAACCGATTGAGGATTAGCCATTTTACTTGCACCACAAGGTAAATCACCATTCTACCGACAATTGTTTTGTTATACAGCAGATGCTTGAGCTCATTTTTAAGGAAGGGCGAATGCTCGAATACATCGTCGACCTGAAGTCAAACCAGGATGGCAACCATAAGAAACAACTCGAGGCTGTTCAGGTCAACGACAAGGCCGAGGAGAAGCATCTCTATAGCATGCATCTCAGGGACATGATCGAAATCAACCAGATCGGCAATTTTATCCGATCGAAGCGCAGGAGGCTCTCCGAATGCTGTGATCTTACACCTCAAGACAAAGAAGCCAAACTTCTTCCCGAGTCAAGCGATCGCAGGCTGGGAATCTCTTTCGAGGATTGCAATACTAGTCATGTCAAATTTCCATATCATGATGCGTTAGTCATTATGCTCAAGATGAAGCAGTTTGTCATGCACATAATGATGATTGATACTGGAGGTGGTATTAAAATTCTTTTTCAATGTACGATCGACCAGACGATATTAATGGATTCAACAGCTCCCGAGAAGATCAAGTATGCAAGATTATCTTACCTATCACCGCAGGGCAAGCCACTATCGACGTCTTGAAATTATGGGCTGCTGCAGGATACATAACATGGAAGCAATCGGCTCAACTTATCATCAAACACTCCGCTTCAAGCACGAAAACGGTATTTACAAGATCCGAGGTAGCCAGAAACATTCTCGAGCTTGTAAAAATACTGTCTCAGCCATCCTCAATACTTCAGAGAAACTTACCGTATAGCAATTACAAAAAATGGATCACTTTGACGGCCAACCACCTACAGAGAAACCCACGGAATACATCAACATTGATGGACCTAGTAGAGGCACATTCATCGGAACTAAGTTGGTTCAACAAGATAAAGGCGCTCTCATCCAGTTCCTGCAACTCAATTGAGATATTTTTGCTTGGTCTTTCGAAGAAGTGCCCGGAGTCGATCCAGCTATGGCTTTCCACAAGCTCGCCATCAACATTAATGCCCTAGCAGTCAAATAGAAACAGCAGCGACTCTCACCACATCTTCAAGATAAAGTTAACACGGCGATTGAGAAACTAATTAAAGTGGGATTCATTCGAGAAGCCAACTATCCAGACTGGACATCCAACATTGTCGCTGCCCCCCCAAAAAAATGGAAATGTTTGCGCTTGAGTAGATTTTATAAATCTAAATAAACACACCCCAAAATACAGTTTCCCACTTCCCAACATTTATCAGATCCTCGACTCCACCGCAGGATACTACCTCCTGTCTATGATGGACGCAGCCTCAGGATATAACCAAATACCCCTTCTGGAAGAAGATCAAGAGAAGACAACATTCATCACCGAAAGTGGCATTTACTGTTACAAAGTCATTCCCTTTGGGCTCAAGAACGCAGGGGCCACGTACCAACGATTGATGTCTGCTATGTTCAAAGCTCACCTGGGAAAAATCGTTGAAGTCTACATCGATGATCTTTTGTGTAAAAGCATATAGTCTAAAAATCGCCTCTCTGATCTCAATACAATATTCAACATCCTTTGATCTTACAAAATATGCCTCAACCCAAATAAATGTCAATTCGGAGTACATTCTGGCCGGTTCCTAGGCCACCTCATCAACAAGAAAGTGATCGAAGCCGACCTAGATCAAATCCTTGCTCTCCTCAATATGCCTTCTCCAAAGGTAACGAAAGACGTACAAAAACTTGCTGGCAAGATTGCCGCGATCAACCGCTTCGTTTCCAAATCTTTAGGCTGCTGCCGTTGGCTATTTATGTTACTCTGAGGATATACCAAGAGAGAAAAGGTCCAGCCAACCCCGGAAGTCACATGGATACCAGAATGCGAGGCAGCTTTTCAGGATCTCAAAATCTATTTGGGAAGGTCTCCTATATTGAGTACCACAGTAGGTAATGAGGAACTGAGTATCTACCTAGCAGTCACTGACACTTCTCTCAGTTCGGTTTTCATTCGTCTAGAAGGGAAAATCTTGAAACCAGTCTTCTTCATCTGCAAAACACTTACACCAGCAGATATAAGGTACTCTAAAATTGAGAAACTTCTTCTCACCCTTGATTACACTTCGCAAAAACTCAATCACTACTTCCAAGCGCATTCCATCAAAGTGATGATGAACTACCCACTTCGAGAAGTTCAATCCAAAAATAAGATGTCACGATGAGTACAACTGTAGTCAGTAAGTTTGGGAGAACATGATATAAATTTCGAACAACATCACTCAGAGAAGGGTTAGGCCGTTGCCAATTTCCTCGTAGATTTTCCAGTGGAGGATCCCGAGTAGGATAAGCACGATCCAGACCTTACGGAAAGTACGCCAGACAATCCACCTCCTATGCCATTTGATGAACGAGCTGACTAGATTACGACGTCAGGGTAGAGACTCATCACCGATGAATCAGCAGGACCCGCAGGATCAGAAATCGGGATCATTTTGATTACCCCTTCAAATGGCAGAATTGAGAAAAAATTTGCCAGATCTTTGAGGCCTCAAATAATGTCATCGAATATGAATCTCACATTCATGGACTCGACCTTGCACTTGAGCTCGACGTCCCCCGAAATCTCAGTTTGCACAGATTCATTTCTTATCATTCATCATTATTCTGGGCAGTACAAGAAGAATAGGAAGATGATCGAATACGCGGCCCTCGTTGTAGATAGGATGTGTAAGTTCATGAAAGCGACTCGCAAATATCTTCCTCGAGGGGAGAACAGACACGCCGATTCCATGGCATATCTAGCCGGGGTCTTGGGTACAGAAGCTCGATATCCCCAAATCAAAATCATTTCAAACCCTAGCATTGATCGCATATTAGTATGCGCGATCAACACTGGGGGCGATAAAGGGGGAAACGACGATCGGCGAAAGCTTTTCTTTGATTACCTTGGTGTTGACAACAAATGCGACAGACCACTCCCAACAGCTCTGAAAGAATGCAGATAGCTGATCAACAACTCGAAATGTTACATTACTCAGAACGGAAAACTTTACTGCCTATCCGTTACAGAGCCTTACCTCATGTGCCTCCCGAAATCAAAGGCAGACGAGATGCTTCGCAAATTACACGAAGGAACTTGTGGCTCCCACGCTACAGGTAGCTCATTAGCAAACAAAGCAATAACTCAAGGAGTATTCTGCCCTGGCATACACAAGCAAGCAGAGGAACATTCTTGTAAGTGTGACACTTGTCAAAGACATCGAAATATGATACGCACCCCCACGCTCGAGCTTCATACAAGCAAGGTTTTCTGGTGATTCAAAAGATGAGAACTAGACCTCGTCCGTGAATTCTCTAACTCTCCAGGTAATCGCCGCCACCAACTCGTAGCTACCGATTACTTTATAAATTGGGTAGAAGCAATTCTACTATGTTAAACTTGAGAAAAATATGTCATATCTTTTATCTGGAACCACATAATCACTCGATTCGGGTGCCCCCACCTAATTCGTATTGATAGAGGGCCCCAATTCATGGGAGAAAAGGATACAACCTTTCTAAATCACCACAATATCATCCATTCATCATCAAATCCATACTATCCTCAAGGAAATGGCCAAGCCGAATTCACCAACAAAACCATCGTGGATGGACTCAAGAAACGGCTTCACTCACAGAAAAAAGGTAATTGGGTTCGCGAACTACCTTGCGTCATGTGGGCGTATCGAACTACTCATCGACAGTCCACGGGTTGTACCCGATTCCTCCTTGCTTATGGCACTGAGGCAGTTATTCCTTCTGAATACCATCATCCAGTTCGAGATCACGCGCCAACTGACAAGAAAAATGAGTTCGAATTGGCTTGCAACCTTAATATGATAGATGAAACCAGGGAACGCGCCATCGCTAACCTAGATCGATACTATCGTATGCTAGCCAAGTTTTACAATAACCGAGTCAGGAGCCGCACCTTCCAAATCAAAGATCTCGTCCTTCAAGAAATTCCTCAACATCGCAAAGAGCCTTGCGCTAGAAAATTAGCCAACAATTGGGAGGGTCCATTCATTATCACAGGTCTCTCAGGCCTGGGATCATACTATCTCATGACAGAAGAGGGAATCCCCATTTTAAATCCTTAGAATACTAGGCGACTGAAGAGATACTATCATTGGTTGCCTCACAACTGTATTTCCATGTTTCGCTGTTTATTATCAATTCCAAAAGTTAGATACTTATCTTCATCCAATGTAAATTCAGAACTTATCAATGAAAGTATTTTTGCTTATATATCGTATCAATCTCTTCATGAAGCAGTCATTCACATTCCACAGATTCAAGCATAGATAATCCTATCTTGCAATCCCCATTCTTTAAGTTCGATCAAGGAACTTCGTTGGCTTCTGCCCCTACATATCGGTGAGGGAGGCGAGTGTAAAAACTTGCCCAACTTCAAAGAGCCAAGAAGGAGATAAGACATATGTAATACCAGTCTTTATCTTTTACAACTTGCTTGGTCTACACCAGTAAGCTGGATCGAGCATACAACTTGGTTCAGATGAATCTCTACATATCGGCGAGGGGGATGAGTGTAAAAACTTGTCCAACTTCAAAGAGCCAAGCAAGAGATAAGACATAGGTAATACTAGTCTTCATCTTTTTCAACTTGTTTGGTCTACACCAGTAAGCTGGATCGAACATACAACTTGGTCCAGCTGAATCTCTACATTTTTGTAAGGAAGGCAAGTGTAAAAACTTGTTCAAATTCAAAAAGCCGAGCAGGAGATAAGACATAGGTGATACTAGTCTTCATCTTTTACAACTTGTTTGGTCTACACCAGTAGGTTAGATTGAGCATACAACTTGGTCCAGCTGAATCTATACATATCTGCGAGGAAGGCAAGTATAAAAACTTGTTTAACTTCAAAGGGCCGAGCAAGAGATAAGATATAGGTAATACTAGTCTTCATTTTTTACAACTTGTTTGGTCTACACCAGTAAGCTAGATCGAGCATACAACTAGGTCTAGCTGAATCTCTACATATCTGCGAGGAAGGAAAGTGTAAAAACTTGTTCAACTTCAAAAAGCCGAGCAAAAGATAAGACATAGGTGATACTAGTCTTCATCTTTTACAACTTGTTTGGTCTACACCAGTAAGCAGGATTTGGCATATAACTTGGTTCAGCTGAATCTCTGCATATCTGCGAGGAAGACAAGTGTAAAAACTTGTTCAACTTCAAAGAGCCGAGTAATAGATAAGATATGGGTAATTCAAGTCTTCATCTTTTACAACTTGTTTGGTCTACACCAGTAAGATGGATCGAGCATACAACTTGGTCTAGCTGAATCTCTACATATCTGCGAGGAAGGCAAGTGTAAAAACCTGTCCAACTTCAAAAAGCTGAGCAAGAGATAAGACATAGGTGATACTAGTCTTCATCTTTTACAACTTGCTTGGTCTACAACGGTAGGCTGGATCGAGCATACAACTTGGTTTAACTGAATCTCTACACCTCTGCGATTGTGACCAATATAAAAGCTCTCCTCATATAAAAGACACAACCAGACATAAGATAAGGCAAAGATCATACTAGCTTTCATCTCTTTCAATATGTCTGCGACATTTCTATAAGCTTGGGTCAAGGTTAACACTTGGTCCAGCAACCACTCTAATTTTCTGTAATTTGAACAAATGTAAATATTTGATTTATATCGAGGATCCCGCCAGATACATGATAAAGCAATGGTCATACTAGCTTTCAACTATAATAATGTATTTGGAACATTTTTACTTAATTTCAGGTCAAAATCATATTACAAAAGATTATTTTCTGCCGGTAAAGTATCAGCAATGCTCTCCCCTACATCATCAAGAGGTCTATCTTTTAGTTCGCGGGTCATAGTAGCCCTACCTCGTTCCACTAAATCAGCAGTTCGAGGGCCCAGTTGGGTCTCAATAACGCCCAGACAATTACCTCGATCTATCTCATCTCCACAGGTGCATCCCTTATCTGACAGAGTGTTAAGGAAGGTATCTTGTTTTGTCTCTAGCCTTTTTACTTCCTCCACAAAATACACAATAATCACCTTTAACAAATCAGATTGAGAAACATTAGGTACTACCGCTTTTGCGAACCTAGCCTTCAACCTCTTGTGACGTGCCTTTACACTGACATAAGTATCCTTCCAAGCATTTCTATCCTCAGCAATCTTATCATGGCGGGTGATGTATTCTTCCAATTTAACAATATACTACTCCGACTCAGCCAATTTTGTTACTTGTAATTCTACTACGCGAGCACGAAATGTCCCAATCTCAGCTTCCAATACCTCTCCCGCTGGCGCATCCTTCAATAGATTATCCTTTCTCTTAAGAAGCAAATCCTTAGCTCGTATCTCCCCCTCCAAAACTTTCTCCTTGATAAGGGCAGCATCCAATCTATGTTGACATTCCTTCAGGCCTGCATTTCACCTCAGAACATGCCCCTGAATTCGAAATATATCACCTTTAAGTTCTCTAATGCGATCTGAGAGACTAACGACTTCTCCTCGAACTAAAGGAGCCTTATTCACAGTTCTACTTCCCCCAGAGAACTCTCTAGACTCAGCTTTCTTGGCACGAGCAATGGCGTGATCCCTTTCAACTTTAAATCAAACAACTCTCTCGTTTAAGCCATCACACCTGCACTGCATTTCTCTGAATTCCATATCTTTGGTAGGGAGGACTGTCTACAAATGTTCAGCTGCAGCCTCCGACGCCGATAGGTTCTCTCTAGATACCCTCAACTCATCTTCTTTTCCAATGAATTTTCGTCTCATTTTCTCCAGCTCGGTCCTGCAGCCATTAGGATCAGATTGACATAACTCCTCAGTTCATTCTAACGCCTGGATACGATATTGAGCCACATCCGCCTGCTTACCCTTCGAAGCCAACGCATCGGCCTGGCATTGTAGATTTTTGGCATGCTTTATCGCCTCGGATAAATCCTCTAATCCCTTCTTAATCCCAGAATCTTTCTCCTTGACTTGACGAGTCAGATTAGAGACGACCTGATTTAACTTTTCTAATATAAAGTGTACCTTTACGAACCGATCCTCCGAGTTCTCATTCACCTCCATCATCTTATTGAACTGCTCTGCAAATTCCTGGATGCACATGAGTGCGTGATCCTCACGTGCGCGAGATGCATCCAATTTGACCTGAGACATTTGACAACGTTTTAGTACAGTTCGATTCAGAATATATAATTTCTACAAACACATATCATATTTTGGGAGAATACTTGGGTTCTAGGCACCTGGTTCCCGAATACTTTCAGGTTAAAGCATTTAAGGACCATTCTCAGGTGAAGACTTCACTAATACTCTTTCAGCATACAAGGTACACAGTTTTGATATCCTACTTAGTATTAATAGCGTTAGATTTTTTTTATGCATTTCTATCTTATTTACTTAACTTAGCGATGGTATACAGAAAGATTGAACAATCTATTTCAAATCTAACCTGCAACTCCGCTTGCGCATACAACAGGGACTTTGAGGTCTCTAATTCCCTGGCAAGTCTAGATTTTAAGTCATTTATCCTGAGACTCATCTCTTTAGCTACCTACAAAAGATTTATAAACAAAGTCAACATGCAACAGTTCCTTCCCTCCACAAATGTTTACAACTTACAAATATTCAGATAAAAAAAAGCATGTCTACCCTACCTTCTCACTTACATCTTCAGGGAGCTCCACATCATCCCCTTGGTTATCAAGCACTGTTTGAGGGGAGATACCATCCAAACCGTCCACAACCCCAAGTAATCCTGCTTCCTCCTCTTCTTCCTCGACATAGGTGTCAGCCTTAATAGCATCTGCCTCCTCCTAAGAGTAGCCCTTTAGCATCAGGTGACGACCTAGTCTATCATGCTCCTCAGCCGTCTCGTCTAAATTGGTTTTTTCCTCAGCTTATAACGGGTTGATCGCCACGGCATAAGTGGCCTTCTGCTGCTTGACTACTTTTAGGGCATCAGTCTTGGCTCAAGCCAGGATTTTCTCCAGTTCTCTCTTCAACTTTTTTAGCTCAGACTCTTGTTCTTCTATGCCGAGCCAAATCCCCTCGACAAGGCGAGCAATCTGCAAAAATCATATCGAGCTCAGTTACTAGCTCGAGAATATTAAACATTACTATCTCATAATTAAACTTACCATCTGGATCGTATCTTCCTTCCCTTGTAGAATCGCTAACTTAGCCCTATCCTCGACCTCTTTGAGGTCGTTCACCGAAACAGATCGCACCTTAGCGACCTTCTTTCCTGAGCCCCCCAAAGGCTCAACCCTCCTCCCTTTCCCTTGCGCGACCTCACCACTGAATGTGGCACCAGAGGCTGGCATAACTTTTTCTATCTGTCTCTTCGGAGACTTTTGGGCTATCTTGCCTGTCGTAAGGTTCGGTTGAGCTGAGCTGCTCGACCCAGGAGTCTTAGCTCGAACCTTGTCCCCACTTGTTTGCCTCGTTCCTTCATCGACACCTGCCATCAACCTAGCAGACTAAGCCTTTACAGCCTTTTTCGACTTACTTTCGACTCTCTTCTTTCTACTCAAGCTGAGTTTCCCCAAGACCCGTTCGAGTTCAGTCCCCTCCACTGCGACCTCGTCCAACATGGACTCTTTTCTTTCCACTGTAGACTTCACACCTGCAATAAACACATTTTTGTAACAAATATACTTTTCATAGAAACTAACGATAATTTTATTTATGCATGTTTTTACTTACTTTGCTTTACAGATCTAAATCGGAGGTCCATAAATTCTTCGTTATCTCTTTGAAGGCAATTGCCCTTCACCCATAAGATGTTGTCAACCCATGTTCGACCTGCTGAATTTAGATCGAAAAAATAATGCCTAGTAACGCTCGCACAGAAGTACGACCCCCCACTGGCCTTAAAATACTTTACCCCATAAAACTGCAGAATGTCCTCAGGGGTTATTTACCTCACTATGTTCTCCCTTTCCCACTTATCATTTAGATGGTCACATACAGTTATGACCTCCTACATATTCTCGTTCATTTGAACGGGACATGCCCCAATTGCATTTATTACCCCCTTTGCCAAATTGGTGAGGGGGAGACATAACCCATACTCTAATTGAGATAGGTAACACAGAAAACCCTCTGAAAGGTCACTCTAGATATCTCCATAGAAATACTCTAATAAGATCGATTCGTCTATACCCCTATCTCATTTTTCTGCTTCCAAATCTGCCAAAAGGTAAAAATATTCCTCCCCCTCCGCTACTGTACAACCCCTAAACTGCCTACCGGCAAACTTTACACATTTACCCCACTTAACTCCTATAGCCCCCTTGGCTTTACAAAATTCTCTGAAAGCATTAGAACACAGAGGATAAGACACCAGCTAACCAGGGAAACCAGGAAATTATTATAATCCTCCCTCCCCTTCGCTATCAGCCTCGTTCGTCCTACCAGAGGTCGAAACCTCATTAACAGATGACATACCATTCTTAATCAGATTCTACAGGATTATTTTAACCTATACAGATGCCTCTCACGCTCGACCTACATACAGGTTAAAGAATTTATTATTCTTCCATCTATGTATACGTATATATCTATATATTTAATGTATATATCTGATAAAAAGTTACTCATAACGCATATATTCATACTATAAAATTTCAAAGTATATTGCATACATATCTCTGCTAACCTTCGATATCCGGATACAAATTGACTGAAGAGTCAATCTTTCTCCTCACTGCACTGCTCTATTCCCACCTATGAGATCCCAAACCTTTTGCCCTCTTTAACCGTTTATCCTCTTCAAAAAATTCTTGATTTATTCCTCTGATCTTTTGCCTTTCTCTCTGATTGTTCTCCAAATCTTTTGTGGTAAAATAATTGTTTGGAGATAAAGAAAAACTATTTATCTTTTCTCTCTCATGCGGCTGGCATTTTTTTCCCCTCGCACGAACCGTTCTCGATTCTAGAACCGAGGCGTCCTTTTCACTCTCCATGTCAGAAGCCTTGTACCGTTTCGATAAAACCACATTTCCATCATAACAACTCTCCTCATTATTAATGTGTTTTGTTGCCCTCTTTCCATATCTTTTCTAAACATCTCCTCACTCATGATGGTTTGCACTGTGAGATGTTAGAGCTCTATATTATTTTCTATACACAGCAAAACTAGAAGCTTCTGCACTCACCTATTTTGGTTTCATAGAACTTGTTTATCCTACTTATAGTGATTGACTTCATTTTCAAAGTCATACAAATATTAAAATTTAATCAAATTATTTACTTAGCAATTCCTAAACAGATACCCCCTATTGAGGATCCAATTGACTTATATTATTTCTGTTACATTCCAGTATTTAGCTTCTTTATAAGAACATCTATACAGTATCCATCAAGATCTTGAAAATTTTAACAACATGCATCATTTACAAGTCCTCATGTCTACAAAATTGATCTCCACTTCAGCAATCAGACCCACCACACTTTGTCATTCTGCCGGATCCCTCATGAATACATGAAAGAATGACTCATAGAAATAATGAGCATACTCAAGTTCTCTACTCCTGATATCTAACCCATCGAGCTGGCACACCCACATCGGTAACTCAGCATCATAGCCGAGCGAGCCAAAAATTCTCTCCCGCACCTCAGTAGTTTTTATAACTAGTCGACCTTCAGCAGCGTGACGAATCCTCTGAGATCGAGTCCGTACCATCCTAACCATCCCCTGAGCTTTTGCAGGTCATCCTATCCATATTTATAAGATTTCCCAATCACTTACTTCTTTCACTTAGTTGTTACCTAGTACCGCGTAACGGAAACCCAAGATCTTGAACTTACTTATTATAACTTATCCCCTCCGTAATACAATCGACCTTATGCATAGAATATCTACCGACCTTAGAACAACTCGAATTAACATATTTCTACAACTCCTATTTTATTTCTTGATTAAATATAGATCTTTAATTCATCGCAGTTCGAAAGTTGCTTCAACACTTATCAGACCGTTATTCAACTAACACATTTTTGATCAAATCAAGAAAAGTTCTATAGACAAAATTCGTGAGAATCAATTTGTATTCATATTATTCATAACACGATTTTCAGATAACAAGTTTTTATACAGAAATACGACAGCATGTTATCCATCCTGTACCGAACTTCAAGTACTTTATAGATGACAAGTTTTCCCTGTTTGTTCAAAGTTACAGGTCGACCAGGTACAGCGAGATATCAACTTGTCCAGTTCTTCTTACTTCAGTGATGATTTACCCAGACGCGAAGAAATTAGTAGAACCAACAAAAAGCCCTCCTCAGATGGCTCGGATGAAGCACAGTCGAACTCCATACAAGTACTATGCGAGCAACAGACTCAATGCGCTCCCTCAAAGCAAGATGGTAAGATCTTCAGAGCAAAAAATCACGATGGAAATGCCTCAGCAGAATCTTCCTACCAGTTGTCCTCCTCCACTACCATCACCACCTCTTCTATAAACACCACCACCGCAAAGTTGGTAGAGATGAAGCGAGCCTGACCTTATAATCCCTGGCACCACAAAAAATCAGTGCATCTGCCCCGCAGACATACCTTTCCCTATATGTAAAGCCCTAACCCTGTCTTCCGCAAGAGTGTAGAAACAGGCCCAACGTTCCTCGCCCATCAAGACAAAGACATGAAATCCCCACTTCTAGTAGAAATCTTCCTCAACTTCAACTGCTTCCTCTCCCAACCAGCCTCTATATGATGGAGGAACAGGCGCTAGGATCGCCATTTCCAGAGAATGATTACCGAAGTACTTCAATTTCAACCGCTGCGCTTCAGACGCAATTTTCTCTTCAAGAACCATACTCTGCATTTTTACCATTTTAGAGAGCATTCCGCATGCAAGAATTTACCTAAACATGGGGATAAAGGTATTCTTTATATAACCCTAACTTTATTGTGCAGGTACTTCGAAAATTTCAGACTTCTCGCTAGACACCAATGGATCTTGGCAATGAACGCCGACCTCTAAACTACTGTGGGGTGTGTTGCAGGCCGGGAAAAAGATCGAAAGAGCGAGAACAAGGCTTAACTCCACCTTCTTTACTCTTTTTAACGTACGCAAGTCTCTTTAAACTTACGTACGGCTACCTAAGTCTACCTCTAACTTCTGATTTGCGTAGTTTAGGAGCTTTTGCTGGTCATTTTACCAGGCATTGTCACTAATTACGGACGTGACTATTCAAACTCAAACCGTCACATACATCTGTACCATCATTTAATACTCATCACTTCCCAAAGCCACGTAACTTCCACCAAGTCAAGCGCCATCATTGTTTCATTTCGAGATTACAATTTTTACATGTTCTTTCCCAACCAAAGCCACCCGTGACTTTTTTTGCGAGGGGGCGATTGTAGGGGCTTATTCTTCAACCTCACTCGTAATCGAGCTTATTCAGTTTGAATTACCTCCATCTCAGGTTTACGTAATTTTAGCACACAACATTCCAGTCAGACATTCTAACCAACCCCACAAACAATATAAGAAAGTACACCTAGCTAAACCTAGAAAACGTTATTCAGTCAAAGACACCTGTCTCTCACGAACTCGTCAGTTATTCATTTAACCGCCACTAACCATATTATTCGGGAGACGTGCTCAAGCACGACGAAGAGCTGTGGAAAAAGCCTATAAAAAGGAGAAGTTCCAGAAGAGACAGGGACCGGAAAAAATTACTCAAACTTCTTTTTTACGAGATCAAAGGCATTTCTATATTCTAGAGATCACTTGTAATAAAGATATCCACTCAAAGCTATAAAGAGACTTTTACAAAAATTCTCCACACGAGGTCGTGGTTTTTTTACCTATTCAGAGGTTTTCAACGCTAA
The DNA here is from genome assembly GCA_014058105.1 of Kingdonia uniflora. Lineage (NCBI taxonomy): Eukaryota > Viridiplantae > Streptophyta > Magnoliopsida > Ranunculales > Circaeasteraceae > Kingdonia > Kingdonia uniflora. Next base: position 2,566,585 of record JACGCM010001586.1, read on the forward strand.
AACATCTGTTTCAATTTCTTGCTTTCAATTATCATATTGTTACAGGATCATTGGTGTGATAGCTAATTCCTAATCGTATCGAGCTACGAAATTGGGCCATTACAAATACCATAATGGTTATTCTCTCTAATCAACTTATGGATGTGGATATATTCCCAAATCTGTAGGGTAATTTAGACAATACCTGTTCGAGAGACATAGGTAATATTTTCCCATAGAATAATCATAGAATTTTCATGTCGTTCACTTAAATTATATGAGAGTATGTAAAGAATATATACATCCCCAATATATAAGTAAATTTATAAAGTAGTTTCCCTGGGTTAATATTTTCTTTGAGAAGCTTCAAAACCATTGTACTATCGTTATTAGTTCTAAAAATGTGGCATATGGTTTTAGCGAAATTCACTTGTAAAACATCTCTGTATTCATAATTTTTTAAGAAGATTTTTCTTTGAAAGGATGAAAAGGTATAGGACTGTGTATGGGCACCATAAAGGCTTCTCTCATTGACTTTATAACTTCTGAAGGGCATTTCATATGATTGCTCACAAGGTAATCAACTTGCCTATTAGTGTTATCATGTTTTAGTTCAATTTCATGATAATGTTGAGACTTAGTTACAATTGAAAATTACTGTATCACTCTGCGAATTGTATATAGGGTCATCCCTATATTGGAAATAATCTTCAAATTTGTTTAAAAGATTTTTCGCAGCCATTATCTACCTCGTATACTTCATCAAAATAAATCATAATGGTGGTATCCTTATTAAGCTCAAGTGAATAATGTTCTACATATAATCCCTTAAAATCCATCATGGTTATGGTACCTTGTCTTGTTCAGAAGATAATGGAGATATGGAGTTCATGGTAGGTAGTACTAATAAGGTGATGATGGTGATAAAGGCAAAGTTGTGGATGAGTCAATAGTTAGTTCTGGAATTCGAGATGAACATGCTGGAATATCTAAGATTATTTTATCCTCGTCATCATCTGAGAAATTATTATAGGTTTTGTAAAAATATTCATTTTCAGTCGTAATAACCATTTCAACCTCCAATCAATCTTTGAGTACTGGGATGGGATGGGTGTTGATGTTGGTAAGTTGGTCTCTATCCTTATTTATGTGGACATCATAGATATTATTCTCTGATAGACATGAGTCATATTCTAAGTCATCCTCTTAGTTTTGGCAGTCCTCGAGAGTAGTTTGAGAATTGAATATTGAGTCTGAACTTGCTTGGGTCATCATGTATCGAACACGTTGAAGGTGATCGTTGACTGCATCAAGATATTTTGAACTTTTAGTTCAATCTCATTATGGTCATTTAATATTTGATTTTCCCTAATGTCATCATCAAGAACACCTTTTGCATCAAATGAAAAATGATCAACATTTTGACTATCAGGTATGTGACATGGTCTTAGGATATAAGGAAATGGTGACAACTTTTCTAAGGTTAACCATTGAATCGAACTGTTTATTATAAGTACCAAATTATGCAATTCAATACCTATGTCATGAACATCAGAATTAAGATATTCTTCTTGGTATGTCATATCATTTTCAGGGAATGGTAGGCCCATACGAATATTGAATAATAATGATTGCTCCTTGGGTGAAGTTATAGGTTGAGGCGATGTTGTTTGGGTCATAGTACTATTCAACTGCCATTCTGTGGTGTTAGGCAACTCTTCATGTTCTTTCAAGGGTGTCCAGAACACAAGTGTATCTTTATTAGGTGATTAAGGAAATTCCTTAGCTGGAGGAGTGGTTGGTGTTAGACTTAGTGATATTTGGGTTGTTGTTTTTATGAAGTCAGATAATATATTCTCTAAGTTACAAGGTCAAAAAAATTATTTAGCTGAGTTGGCAAATAATAGTTTTATTGGGTTGAGAGGTATTGTCAAGGTTGGTAATAATATTGATCATCTTGGTGTTGGGTATTTGGATAATAGTGGTGAGGCAAAACAAACTAAGTGGTCGGTTGGAGAGATTGGGTAAAACAAGCTTGGGATTGTGGTGAATTTGGGTGGTACCATTGACCATAATATGATTGAGATTATTAAGGATTAACAACTTAGGGGGGGTATAAGAATGCCAATCAGTATGCATAAATAACATTTTTAAAATAATTGAACTTCAAATTTTGTAAAGTAGACTAAGTGAAAGATATATTCGTTTAGTTTTTAAAGGTCTACATTATTCTCTCTATCTCACCTTTTTTCAATATATATATTAGCTGCTACTAATTATTTTCTAAAAATTAGTAATTTATAAGATGACCCACTGCTACTTTTACTATAATAATAAAGTACTAGTGTCACAATGATAAATGTTTAATAATATTATCTAAATTATCCTAGGAACTAACTAAATTCTATTATCTAATTTTTATTTTTTTTTGTATTTTTGTTATAATTTTTTTTAAACTACTTAATTAATAAAGAGATTAAGTTTTAGCCTATGTTGGGGTATAACAACATTTTTAAAACCCTTTCTATCGCTTTTATAAGAAAAAAATTACTCTTGAAGCATGAAAGCAAAGAGAGGTTCGAAACAAAAATTGATATATCCAGCAATCAGAGAGAACAAAAATAATGCAATGATAAACAATTATAATTAATTAAGGTCAGGGGAACAAATCTCATAGACAAAGGAGTTAGGGAAGCTTAGCGGCAGGCGATTGATATTGGAAGCCCTTTGGTTGTGGCGATCACTGGTTGGTGGGGGCTCTGCCCCTTTAAATTTTAATCGCGCGTTCTGCAGTCCAACATAACTCTAACCCTGAGTCAATCATACTTAAAACTTATTCTAACAGGGACTTAAAATTTCCTACAAAATCTTAAAAACTGTAAAATTCCTACTTTAAACCTAATCTACGATTTCTATCTGACCTAGAAATTACCGCTTTCTCCCTAGCAACGGTGCCATTTGATAGACCATCGTAAGTTTAGCCAAAACCCTACTTAGTAATTAATGTAGTAAAATGGCTTGTATGGTATCAATCCACGGAGAGATAAGTTATTCTAATGTAGAATAAAATCAAGGGGTTTGTTTTATAGAAATTTTATGCTAAACTAGATATTGTAAGTCGATTATTAAAGGTAACTAGACTATTGGATTCTACTCTATATTATTATGTTAGGGTTTAAATTAATAGGTTTTCGGTCTACTCCTTGAATTCTCTATTTTGAAGCAAATCCGCGGGGTTTATAATTCTTTTCTAATCTCTCTCCAAAGAACAAATCAGAGAGCCAAATCCATTAAAATCTAGACTTAAATCCTATGTTGCTGGCCTGGGGCTTATTACTCCCTCTCGGTTGAGACCCATAAATTCTTATATCCAGAGGTTATTAAGTAGACTAAGAATCTAAGTGGACTAAGAGGGATTACCCGTTCAACATATTAATAATCAATAGATAGATATAAATTGATAAATTGAATCATAGAATTAAGATAAAAGTTGAGAGTGGTCCAAACTAAGTCTTAGCCTCCAAAATAACCCTAAAATGAAAAGTAAGTTTGGAGAAGAAGAAGAATGGTGTCCAGGAAGGCTAGATTTTTTCACCCGCATAGAGGACCTACTTACATAATACTTCTGATTCCCCAAATAGTACCTGAAGGTATAATACCAGAAGGTCATTCGAACGACATAGGCAGTCGTTCGAACGAATTTGGAAGATTTCTTTAACTTGTCGAATTACATGACAAATCGAAGGCTAGCATGTCAATTCAAATGACAATTCAAAGGCTATTTTTCAATATGTCATTCAAATGAACTTGATAATCGTTCGAGCGAATTATACAGTATTTTTTACAACGTCTTTTTCCAACACTTCGTTCGAACGACATCGACATTGGAGGTCGTTCGAAAGAGATATCGCTCCTAAAGCCCAAAGGCATGCTTCTACTGTCATTCGAATGACCTTGGACTCCTTGTTTAATTGTTTCTTTATTTGTTATGCATTTTATGCACTTTTTGTAGATAGCCCCATCAAAGAGACATGTATTAGAGCGTGGCATGGTTGGCTCTCCCTCCTCTTATAAATTTTTTTTTGGATATATTGAACTAAACTTTTTGCAAAAAAAGAATAAAATATTAAATAGAGAAACCCAGATTCTCAAATAGCCTAACTCCCTTGTTGTGGAATTAGAGGAGCCGCTTGGGGTAGAGCGAGATATTGTAGGCTCGGCCGTATTTGTATGTACTCTTTAACTCCAATTTGAAATTTATTTATTGGTCCCTGGGGTTCTAAGAGCATCTCTAACTAACCGGTATGCTATTCCGGTTTTGCATACCGGTATTCTAGAATAGCATACTATTTTGGTCCAACTGTAAATTACATTTTTTTTTTCATGGGCGCTTAGCGGTTCAACGTCTAACATAAAAAGGGCAAATCATATGTTTTTTTTTTGTGGGCACTGAATGGTTCAGCTCTTACCTTCTGGTTTAAGTTTCTTTCAAAATTCACTTCTCTTCCCCCTTTCTTTCATTCATACTTCACTTTCATTTCCACTTTCTTTCATTTAAACTTCCCGTACAACCCATAATCAAGCAACATAATAACAAAGAAAGTTTTACAATAATATAATCACACTGACGTGAAAATCAATGGAAGACTTTAACCATACCTTTCGGGGATCCCAGAAAGCGTCCATTGCCATTTAATTTTGAGTATGAAATGCCAAAAATGTTCAGCCAATTTTTTCCCACTTTGGGGAAAAATAAGTTGCAAAATGCGGCTTATTGAGGCGAATAAAAATGATCCCATGACACGACCTTTATCGACCCGGGGTTTCATATTTTTTAAATTGGCCGAACTCTTCTTCCCCCATAGTAAAAGTATGATTAGGTTGGGTTATTTGGCCGTGATTGCCGAGCTAGATAGGTTTGATGATTATGATTGGGGCTCTGCCATTTTGAGGGCTTTATACATAACCCTTGACGCTTTCTCTTTGGGCGTGATGGGTTTGTGTGATTGGTAGAGTTTGCTTGAATATTGGTACTATGAATATTCAGCAAATCTCTACCCAAAACTTCAAGATGAGGCAACCAATGACGCGCAACTCTATTTGCCAAGATTAAATTGATGGATGAGGGTGAATTTGATGGAGAAATTAAATAGGGGGATGCATAACAATATGAGCATTGCTTGGATTCAAATTAAGATGCAGAGGTTAAACAATCTCATGTATCCATGGGACTCATATTTAGAGATGCAACAAGGTTTAGAGGGTTACGAGGACATGCCCCTAGTAGTTGCACGATGGTTTTCACAAAAAAAAGGGTACCTCTCAATATTCCTAGCCTTCCACATGCCTGGCATTTGGGCGAGCGGCATTCTTTTCCGGTATTTGGGGTTACACGTGTTCTAGCAAACCTGCTCGGGATATGTTTGGGGATTATCGGTTACTTGGGGATCATTATCTAGACTAGTTTAGAGGTCAGGGATGGGTAGATAGTGAGCAGTTTCTCATAGATCACATTAGCTACGTTCTATACTGGGCTAAGGTTTCTACACCATACATTTTATCAGACTACTCACAAAAATTCAATGATGATATGATCGGTCCAAGAGTAGTTAGAGGGTAGATTATTCTTCTGAGGTTTGCACATTCTTTGCCAAAGGAGACACAGTTCACACAGGAAGACATGGATACCAGTGCTAATCCCACATGGCAGTTTAGAGTTATTGATATTGAAGGCACTGATAGGTTGCTTGACATTCCTCACCTTATCGACGTCCCCGGGGTACCATCTGCCGGTTTATATCATGATACATAGGTAAATGATTAATTTCATATTGTAACATTTTGATATCCTTTAATTTAGATATATAAGTTTTGCTTATGACACATTTTATTATTGCAGTACACGTAGTATCTAGATGAGTCTAGACATATGTATGTCAGTGGCCAGTAGATTGCGTATGATTAGACGACTTCAATGTACGAGCATTATACTAGTGTGATTACTGACAGAGACGAGGCAATCAGAGTGAGATATGCCCACATTCAGGAGCTTTATGATCAAAATATGGAGCTAGAACAATCCATTGCAGAGTTTTAGGAGCAGCTTAATCGATGCCAGTTGTAATAATTTGTCATGTTTTTAGACTGCTTATTTTGGACTATGTCGTTATGTTTTTATTTTGGACTTCGGACTATATACATTTGAACTATGTTGTTATGTTATTATTTTGGCTTATGTCATTATGTTTTAATGTTTGACTTCTTAGCTTTATATTTAAATTATGTCCCTATGCTTTTATTTTGGATTATGCCGTCATGTTGTTAATTTAAAATACTATGTATTCCACCTATATTTCTCTTAAGTGTTCCGCCTTGGTATTTCCCACTCAAATCTCCCGCATTTATTTTCCGCTCAAATCTTCCTCCTTTATTTATCTTATATATATATCTTATAAACACATAAATTTTTACACATTCAAACAACTATCTCTATCTTTATTTCCAAGTTCTTAAGCAACATGTTCCCAACTAATAGCCCCCTCAAAAATTATTTGGATAGTTCCTCTGACGAAAATAATGAGTTATTGGAAGAGTACGTGTTATGTCAAAGCTCTCATTAAAATTTGTTCTTATCATATGAAGCTTTCAAATATGGGTTACTCAGAAAGGTCGGAAATACGTCAATCGCAAGCACAAAATCTTCAATCAACTTTTGTTGGATGATTACTTCGCCGAAGTAAAACTGACTTATGATGCAAAAAAAAATTGGCGAAGATTCTGGATGTCATGTGATTTATTTCTACGCATTCTTCAAGGTATTTCTGAGTACGACTCTTATTTTGTATTCAAGCCTAATGCGTCAAGTACACAAGAATTAACAGGTCATCAACAAATGACGTCCGTACTCCGTATGCTTCTATATGGCTCACCTAGTGATTCGACGGACGAGTATTATCGGACGGCGGAGAGTCCGGCCTTGGAAGCGTTGGATAAATTTTACAAAGCGGTAATTTATTTATACCAAGAAGAGTACTTGCGATCTCTTACTCCGGCCGACGAAGTAAGGTTGCTCAAAGAAAATAAGGAGAGGGGCTTCCTAGGAATGTTGGGGAGCATTGATTGTATGCATTGGGGTTGGAAGAATTACCCTAAGGCATATCAAGGGGCTTTTAATAGGAAGAGTATAAAACCAATAATCATACTTGAAGCGGTGGCTTCGTATGATTTGTGGATATGGCATTGATTCTTCGGTATGTCGGGATCGAACAACGACATCAATGTTGTTGAACGTAGCAAATTGTTCAACAACCTAACAATGGGAAATACCCCACCCATAAATTATAATGTTGAAGGTCACGACTATGATATTGGTTATTATCTTGCGGATGGTATTTACCCAAAGTGAAGAACATTTGTAAAGACAATTCCAATGCCAATCATGGCAATGGAAAAAAAATTACGGCTATACAAGAAGGGTTAGGAAGGATGTTGAACATGTTTTTGGTATCTTACAATCTTTTTTTGCAATTGTTCAGAATCCCGCACGGTTTTGGATGCCCGAAACATTAAATTTGATTATTTACACACATTATTTTGCATAATATGATTACCGACGATGTGTGTGATTGGGCGACACATGATTACAAGTATGAAAAAGCGAATGACCCATTCAAGTATCCACCAGATATTTTTCAAGGTATTTCTATGGACGACATCTTCGATAAATATCTTGGGGAATATTTGAAGTACAGAAATGAAAATGAACATTTCGAACTCCAAGACGATCTCGTGGAGCATTGTTGAAAATTTGCCGGACGTAATGTTTGAGTTGTTATTTCAATTTCAATAATTTCTACTTGTAGTTTTTTTCATGTCTGCGTACGTTATTTTAATTTAACTAATGTTCCAAACTTTATAAGATGCGATTCATTCTAAACTTAAAATATTGCAATGCATTTCAAATTGTTCGACATATTTTTTGATAAACACAATTATAATTTAAACTACATCTTTTTGATGAGGCATATTATGACTACCACCGCTAGTACTCGACGGAACTGTAGCGTTAAGTTTTTCCATCATCTTTGTGATCACTTCGTTCTTTAATATTTTCCAACACATGGCGGTATCTCTATCCATTTTACTCAAATCCTTTTCCATAATCTCCATGTCTCAAATTTGTTATTCCCCTTCTTACTTTTTGCTGTAGAACTTGAGATGTTCCACCGCCATGGCCTTCATTGTTTCTATTTCTTCTTGCCTTAGCTTGACATTATTTCAAGCCATCCCCGTTATACCCTCATGGGCCTTGATCGTTTTTTCAAACTTCGTTAAAAAGATTATTTTACCATTTTTCCTTTTTTTCCCCGTTAGCCTATTCATTAACCTCAGAGATGAATAAACCAGGTTCGTCACTACCTCGTCATCGTCAACTAATCCATTACACGAGGCACCAGTTTTAAGTTCATGTACTTATGAAACTGATACACTATTGGCCAAACAGGTAAGTCCCATTTCAAAAGAGTGATTTCATTTTGATATGTAGTCTCACTTGTAAAATAAGGATCTGACAGATCTATGATAATAGGTTGGTTCTTATGTCATTGTATGTTGGAGAGTACCCCTACCGGATACTATTTGTACTCAAAAAGTTGGAATTCCATGTATATGATTTGACGTCGAGAGTGTCATTCCTAGGATATGCTATGACTACTTCACGTTATCACTCTCATACTGCCTTCTTATGACATTATATGAATTGGGTTCCTCAAATTTTTCTTTTAAGTGACACCCTTGTTTATGCCAAGGTAACAGTTACATGAATTTTTGATTTATTATTCCTTTAATGATATGTATGGGTGGTCTGGAGCTCTTTATTTCTTCACCTTTATTTATTTGTATAAAGCAATTTTATAGATAAATCATTACTTGGTTGATCTTTTATTAGGGTTTTAGGTGTCTTCTTAATTGCAATCTCAGGCCTTAGTTCCAGGGAAAATGAAGACATATGTTTAACGATCAATCAAATATGATAATAATCTCTCCAGAGCATCACAAGATTCTCCCTCTCTTACAGGTTCGGATCTTCCTTGCTAGTTTTATAACATGAGCTTGGCTTTTTATTTTGTTTGAACTCTGAGTTAGAAGCGACAGTCTCAGGAGAAACAAAAATAAAGAATGTGCAGTATAACAAGGAAATGCAAGATCATCTTGAAAATGTGCTTGCAAATGAGTCGGCAGTCGTTAAGAAGGGTCAGGATATCGTCGAACTAAGACCACAGGTACTTGTAAATTGTAATCACTTTAATCTTGTACAATTCCCCTCAAAGTTCGAAAAAGTGTTCCTCTTTATTAAAACTTATAATCGGGAATTCCAACGATATCTGACTATATATATATTTCCATACATATTCAGGATTAGTGTCGTATGCACATTATAGCCCTATCTGTGGATATAATAATTATCCTCTTGCTTAGGCACAAATAAATGTATGATTTGAGCTTGAATTTAGTGCATGGATACTACAATATAATGAATCATGATTCCCATGTTATTCTCTTCTTTATATAGTGTGGTTTCTGTCACTGTGCACTTACAGGGAATTAGTATAGAATTGGTTGTAGAGCATCTTACTTCGACAATGGTTTGTAATGAGAAGCCACCATATTTTGTAAGCCACCAATTAGTATAGAATTGACAGTTCAGATGAGGATATGTTTGAGAAAATACTAAGTATAGTCAATAATCCGTTGCTGCCTACAGTTCCATAAATCTTGACATGCACAGTTGGGCTATGATAATTGATGATGCAATATCATTAACATCACTAAAATAAATGATGTACAGAGAGCTCCCTTTTGCCTATTGTACATCATTAAAGATGATGCAATATCATTAACATCAAATGATAATTCAAACCCAATACTTGCAACAAAAGAATTGAGATATCAGCTTTATTCTTAATATTTAGGAGATTACTTAAAAATACTAAACTATTTGAACACATAAGTAAGCTTTTTACAAATAATTGAAAGCACACGTAATAGCGGGTGCCCGATTGCTAGTCCCCACTAATTAAAGTTTAATTGAAAATAAATTTGCATCTTAGTATTTATAATTTGGTTGAATGATACAAATTTTGATATCTCTAATTTACAACAACACAAATGATCTTTAATCGTCGTTAATGCGAGTATTACAAAAAATATCAATATTTCTCATTTCATCTCTTCGACATAGGATTATACATAAAAGAAAGACAATGGAGTTAGAATGTTGAGTTTTAGAGTTCATGTTATTAATTTTGAAAGAGAAAATTTGAAAAGTAAGAATATGAGACAGAAAACTCTAATAGGGGAGAAGAATAGGGGAAAGCGATAAATAAACGCGGGCATGAAAACTGAGTTGTACGGGTATTTTTGGTAATGCACAACCTACGTGTGCAACTTTTATGAGTCGCAAATCCCAAATTTTCCTCGACTTACGTATAGGTAGAGAGATTAGGTCATGCACATTTTTCTCTCTCCTCTCTCTTTTAAAATCTATAACTTTTTTGACTACTCTTTCTCTCTCCTCTCTTTACATTTTAAATTTTCTTTCTTAATTTTTCACCTCATTCTCCCTCTCTTGAGTGGACCAATTACGCACCATAATAAAGGAAAAAAAGGGCATAGACTCCCCCTATGTAAATCCCAGGCAATCAATATAGCTCTAAATTAAACTTGGGATTGATCCAGTTTTCCTATTAATGTTCAATGTTGGTGAAGTGATGAGAAGAAGATTTCAGAATGACTTCCAACATAAAGGAGTGGCGGTCGTCGTCGCTGGAAGCAGTTTTGAATCTCCCAATTTTAACAAGGAAGAAGTCCTCTCTAATAAGGTTGCGTTTATCCAAAACATGGAGGAGGAAGGAAACTACTTCACTAGGAAGAAAATATGGCAGGGTAGGTAAACATATGTATCGGGTATAAATGAGGAATTCTGGTAGAAGTCGGGTGATAAGAAAATCCAGATTTCCATCCTAACTTTGTTGAAAAGAGACCAATAAGATCCGGATGTAATTCGGATTTGCATTCGGATGCAAATACTTGGAGGTGCATGGTTGGTTTTGCCTCGTAATTTAGGCATTGTTAGGTTTTTTATGACTTAAAAAGCAAGAGAGAAAGCCAAGAGAGACCTCAAATTGGTTTGTAAGTAATAGTAACCTCGAATCATCAAATAAAGCTATCTCTTTATTACTGTGGACGTAAGTAATTTGCTGAACCACAATCAATTATGTATTTTCATTTGATTGTGCTTCCTTGTTTAGTTTGTTGATCGTTAATCGAATCGAACTACTATGTGGCTCAACAATATGCGTCTATACTTTATCGTTAGTCACAAACTACATTAATATTTGACTATTGGGAATGGTGAAATGAGTATCGCAAATGCTCTGTTGCAACATCCGTTACGGATATGATTATCGCAAATTATGAGATGTGTATGTTATCTTAGATAATCGTTAACGTGACTACTCATCAGGTAATGTAGAAAGGTAGAAACTGCCGAACATAGAGAAAGAGGGTTATTTATTCTGCTCTATTTTGCTTAGTTTTTCTCTCTTTAATTTGAAAAAAGAAGAAAGAGAGAACAAGTGGGGGAAGTATTTTTTTAAACTATTTCGGGACCTACTTTAGAGTAAAAACCATGGAGAAGCTGAAGTTGCAAGTACAACCATGGAGTATGTTAGGTAACAAGTTTGGAGAGAGAGAGAGAGATGATCTTTATTGAAGATGGAGAGATGATCTTCTTTGAAGAGAGAGAGAAAGAGTGGGGGAGAAAGAGATGATATTCTGCGAAGACAAAGAGAGTCAGTTATCTTTGTGGGAGAGAGATGCATTAATCGGAGTTTAGGTTGTACCGCTAACATGTTTTCCCAGCTTAGATCCTCAAGTTAAGCATAGATGAGATGTGCAAGTAAAAGTGAAGTTGACTTCATAAAATACGTGCTACTCAATTTGACTACCCGCTTTTAGTTGCTACCTTTAACATTTTTATTGTTTGCATAATTTGTTGTTTTCACTATTTCCCTAATCACCAGCTGGCACGTGTTCATTCCCTGGTTAGTTGAAAACTGGATGGTGGTAAACCGAAAAGTTACAAGGAGGCTTTAGATGAGGAAGCCAAGAGTAAGTGGGAGCTTGCTATGGATGATGAGATGCAGTCATTGTCAGTAAATCGAACTTGAGATTTAGTTGAGTTACCGAAAGGGAAAAAAATTGCATAACAAGTGGGTATACAAACTAAAATAGGAATCTGACGGTTCAAGGTGATTCAAGGTGTAGAGGCCTTCCCCTCGATCTTACCTAAATCGAGTTATCTCCAGTTTGAACTACCTCTATTTCAGACTCACGTATTCTCTACATGACTTCACTAGTCAACATTCCCACATACTCCACGAACTAACAAGGAACGTGGGTCGAGCTCAAACCGAAAAACCTTAACAAATCAAAGCCACCTGTCTCTCTCGAATTTAGCAATTACTCAGTCAACCTCCACTAACCACATTGTTCGGAGAACGTGCTCCAACACGATGAAGAACTATAGAAAATGCCTATATAAAGAAAAAGTTCCAAAAGAGACAAGGACCAGGAAATTATAGTTAAAATCACTAGTAAAACTACATTTTTTAGATTCTCCAAAGCTTCAAACTTCTTATTCACAAGATCAAGCATTTTTACGTCTAGAGATCACTTGTAATAAGATATCAGCCTCAAGGAATAAACATCACTATTCCAAAACTCCTCAACCCGAGGTCGTAGTTTTTTTAACCCATTCATAGGTTTTCCACGCTAAACACCTCTGTCATTTCTTGTTTTCAATTAAATTTGGTTACAGGTACATTGGTGTAAGAGCTAATTCTAGGCCACTTCAAGCTTACTGAATTAGGCAATTACATTTTTTGCACCGTCTGTGGGAAAGAAAATCTTTTCCACGATATTCTAAGGCATTCAGTCACTCTACTACAAATTTTAATCATGGTCATTTCCAGACGACCAGCAACCAGAATCTAGCTCGACCTTTCAGTTGAGCCGGAACAACTTACCGAGCTACGGGCGAATCTCAACACGGAGACAGAGAAATGCAACGAGCTCGAACGTCAGTTAACTCAAGACTGAAAACTCTGAGAGAAGGAGCTCGACATCAAATGACAAGCTCATTTGACAGTGCTCAAATGACACGAAGACCAAATGACAATAATGCAGACTGCCTTGTAAGCTTTACAAAATACTCACCACGCTCTTCCAACATGAGCTCATTCAGTCAAAGTCATGACGTACTACCCACTTCGGGAGGTTCTATCCAAGAAAGAAAAATTATGAATAGTGCAATAATGGCCAGTCAATTTAGGAGAACATGATATCAAGTTCGAACAGTGTCATTCTAAAAAAGGGCAGGCCATCACCAAATTCTTTAAAAAAATTCTAGTAGAAGATCCTGACTGGGAAGAGTACGATCCTAACCATTTAAAGGAAACTACAAAAAATCCACCCCCAAAGCATTTGATAAGTGAGCTGAATGGGTTACGAGGAAAGGGTGAAGACTTCTTACAGATGGATCAACAGGACCCGCAGGGTCAGGAATTGAAATCGTATTGATTACCCCTTCCAAAGATAGAATTGAGAAATCAATCTGCTTGGATCTGGAGGCCTCAAGCAATGTTACCTGTAATGGCCAAATTCCGTAGCTCGATACGATTAGGAATTAACTATCACACCAAATGATCCTGTAACAATACTCTACTAGAAAGTAAGAAAAGCAAACAGGTGCTTTTAGCGTAGAAAACCTCTGAATAGGTAAAAAACCACGACCTCGTATGAAGGATTTTGGTAAAAATATCTTTATTGCTTTGACTGGATATCTTTATTACAAGTGATCTCTAGAACATGAAAATGCTTTTGATCTCGTAAATAAGAAGCTTGGGGTAATTTTTCTTATCCCTGTCTCTTCTGAAACATTTCCTTTTTGTAGGCTTCTTCACAACTCTTCATCGTGCAAGAACACACTTTCCGAATAATGTGGTTAGTAGTGGTTGACTGAATAACTAACAAGTTCGCGGGAGACAGGTGTCTTTGACTGTATAACGTTTTCTAGGTTTAACTCGATGTAGTTTCTTAAGTAGTTCGTTGGGTTGGTCAGAATGTTGACTGGAGTGTTAAGTGCTAAAATTGTATGAGCCTGAGATGAAGGTAATTTGATCTGAATGAGCTCGATTTTGAGTGAGATCGAGGGATAAGTCCCTACAATTGCCCCCTCACAGCCGAAGTCACGAGTGACTTTGGTTGAGAAAGGATGTATGAAGTTTTGAATTTCAAAATAGGGTAATGATAGCATTTGACTGGGTGGAAGTATCATGATATTGGGAAGTGACGGGTATTAAATGATGATACAGATGTATGTGACGGTTGCATTTGAATAGTCACGTCAGTAATAAATGATGATGCTTGGGAAAATGTACCTGCACAATAAAGTTAGGGTTATATAATGAGTACCTTGATCGATTCTTTGGAACAATTCTTCCATGTGTAACATTCTCTGAGATGGTTAAAACTCAGAGTATGGCTCTTGAAGAGAGGATTGCGTCTGAAGCGCAGAGGCTGAAGTTGAAGTACTTTGGTGATCAATCCATGAAATTGGCGATTTCAGCCCCTGTTCCTCCGACGTACAAAGACTTGTCGAGAGAGGAAGCGGTTGAAGCTGAGGAAGATTTCTACTATAAGTGGAGATTTCATGTCTTCGTCTTGACAGACGAGGAATGTTGGGCCTATCTTCGTACCCTTGCGGAAGACAGGGTTAGGGGTTCATATGCAGGGAAAGGTATATCTGCGGGATAGATATGCTGATTTCCTGTGTTGCCGTCGATTCTAATGTCGGGCCCTCTTCATCTCTACCAACTCTTCGGTGGCAGTGGTTATAGAAGAGGCGGTGATAGCAGTAGAGGAGGAGGATGGGAAGGGGGATCCTGCTGACGCATTTCCATCGTGTTTTTACGCTCAGAGGAACTTTTATCTTATTTTATGGGTGCGAACACTGAGTCAACTGCTTGTATGGTTTATGCTTGGAGTTTGACTGGGCTTCAACCGAGCCATGTGAGGGAAGATCTTTGTTGGTTCCAATATCTTCTTTGCATCAGGGTGAAAAATCGCTGAAGCAAGAAAAACTTAATACATGATTCCTCTGCGTGCCTGAATAACCTGTAGCTTTTAGCAAACAGGGAAAACTTGATATCCATAAAGTACCTGGAGTTTGGTGCTGAACGGATAACATTTTATTGTATGCCTATGTGAAAACTTGTTATCTGTAAATTGTATGTACTATGTTCGATATGAATAAAGGATATTTTTAGTAAACTGTGTACAGAAAAATTTCTTTGAATCGAATTAAAATGTGTTGTGTGTATGTTAAATAACTGCTGATAAGGGATGAAGCAATGTTGTAATGCTACTCGAACTTATGTGAATACGTAATGAGAACTTGGTGCTGATATAAATGATTTAGGATTGAAATTGTAGGAAAGATGTAAATTCAAGCTCTTTCAAGTCGATTAAGATACTACTCGTGGTAGCGTATGGTCGATTTAGTAGCCAATGTGTGTACTAGTGAGGGGATAAGTTATAATGAGTGTGTCCAAGATTTTGGGTTTTTGTTACGTGATACTAGGTAAAAACTGTGTGAAAGGAGGAAGCGATTGAGAAACTTATAAATACTGACAACATGACCTGCAAAAATTCGAGGGAAGGTTAGGATGGTATGGACTCAATCTCAGAGGATTCGTCATGCCATAGAAGGTCGATTGGCTATAAAAACTACTAAAGTGTGAGAGAAAATCTTTGGTTCATTTGGTTACGATGCTGAGTTACCAATGAGGGAATGCCAGCTCGAAGGATTAGATAGAAGGAGCAGAGAACTTGAGTATGCCCACTACTTTTATGAGTTATTCTTTCATGTATTCATGACGGATTCAGTAAAATGAGAAAGGTTGGTGGGTTTGATCGTTGAAGTGGAGATCGAATTTGAAGATATAAGGATCGACGAATGATATGATTAGATGTTGGCTGCTTAAGTTTACCAAGGCTGTGATGGATATTGTGTAGAGTGTGTTTTATGAATAAAATAAATGCTAGAATGTAACAAAAAAATATAAGTCAAGCGGATCCACTATAGGGGCGAATCTTTTTTGAGACTGTTCAACAAGCATTTTGAATAAATTTGAATATTTGTACAATTTTGAAAATGACGTCAATCACTATAAGTGTGATAAACAAGGACTGTAAAACAAAAATATGTGAATGCAAAAGCTTCTAGTTTTGTTTTGTATGAAAAAGGAAATAGAGCTCTGACATCTCTCAGTGCGAGTCATCATGAGTGAGAGGAGGTCAAGAAAATATATGGAAAGAGAGGAAAAAATAAGTTAAAAAATGAGGGGAGTTGTAATGATGGAAAGGTGGTTTTATCGAAAAGGTACAAGGTGTCTGACATGGAAAGTGGAAAGGATGCCTCAGTTCTAGAATCGTGGATGGCTCGTGCAAGGAGCAATAAATACCAGCCGCATGAGTGAGAAAGGATAAATAGTTCTTCTTCGTCTCCGAGCAAAAGTTTTATCACAAAAAACTTGGAGAGCACTCAGAGAGAAAAGTGAAAAATCATGGGAGTCGATAAAGAGTTATCTGATGGTGATAAACGGTTAAATAGGGCAAAAGATTCAGGATCTCGTAGGTGGCAGTACAGCAGCGTTATGAAGGGAAGGCTTGATTCTACTGCCGATTCTCATTCAGATACTGAAGGTTAGTAAAGATATATGCAAGATATTTTGATGTTCTATAGTTAAAGATATATATTATACATGACTGATTGATTGGAGATATATGTTGTATATATATATATATATATATATATATATATATATATATATATATATATGCATACATAGATGGAAAAATGATAAATACCTAACCTGTATGTAGGTCGAGCATGAGTGGTATCCCTGTAGGTCAAAAATGTACCTGTAGAATTTGTTTTAAAGATGGGTAGTTCGTCTGTTAATGAGGTCTCGACCACTGGTCGGACGAATGAGTCTGATAGCGAGGGGGAAGGAGGATTAGAACAATTCTTGGGTTTCCCTGGTCAGTTGGTGTCATATGCTACGGGTTCTAATGCTTTTAGAGAATTTTGTAAAGCCAAGGTGGTTGTAGGAGGGAAGTGGGGTAAATGTGTAGAGTTTACCAGTAGGCAGTTTAGGGGTTACAAGGCAGAGGAGGGGGAAGAGTATTTTTACCTGTTGGCAGATTTGGAAGTAGAAAACTAGATAGGGGTATAGATGAATCGATCTCGTTAGAGTATTTTGATGGGGATGTCCGGAGTGACCTCTCCGAGGGTTTTTTGTGTTACCTATCTCAATTAGAGTATGGGTTGAGCATTCCCTTTACCAATTTGGCGAAGGGGATTATGAATTCAATTGGGGCATGTCCTGTTTTAGACTATAACTTACAAATTGAGCAGGGGTAAGTTAGGCAGGCAAAAAATATAGGTTTTCTGTCACGCCCCAAAATCCAGTAATCGATAGCTTGACCAATTACTAGATTCTAAGTAGTGCAGGTCGGGGAATCCAAAGATTCTACCCCACAAATAGCCAAGCCGTTGACAAATTCTGGCATGACTATTCACATATGTCAATAATCATCAGAGTAAAGAAATAACAATACAACAATATAACGCGGAAGCAAAAGACATACATATACATATCAGATGAAAATGTAATACAACATCCCGAATAAAACTCAGCGACACATGCTGAGAGCACCTACAGAAGTCCAGAACCAAAGGAAATCTACAGCGGTAAAATCTGTCCCTGAACTGGCTACCCACGCGGCAGTCCAAGCTAATCAACCTCTGAAATGGTTAAAATGTGAGAGTGAGCAAACAACGAGCTCACTAATCCAACATAACTAAATAACTTACTAACATCGGGTACTGAAAATTAGAGTAAAGATGAATGTAATATAAAATAGGTAAATACAATCTAGCAATATAATAAGTGACCATAACAGATACAGAGTTGATAAGGAAAGGAAATAGAGTTGATGAGAGGAGAGAATAGGGAAGGAATGTGAGAAGAGAGTAGAGTAAGGAATATGAGAAGAGAATGTGATGATATGATAATATGCAATTCCATGATGTGATGTGATGACTAGGATAATCCCATACTTATCCTAGATGCAATGAAATGTTATGATGAGCAGGGATATTCCCATAAATATCCCCTAATGCAGTATGATTCAAAATTTTAAAAGTGTACGCGATCTTATTATAATATTGGTTGATCAACCGCTAATGTCTAATTTCTTAAAGAGATCAGTAAAGGGATACACATGTACGATTTGGTTAAGCTCGGCCAAGCTAGGATGGTCGCACTTAATCAAAGTGGATTTGGGTGTATCATCCCGCGGGACAATAGTGCGTAACATTTCAAGGAATTTCAACGTCATCGTGGATAAACTGGGATCTCCATGACTCTGCCTCATACCATTCCACACTCCGGAGTGGTTGAACTAGGTATGATAGTGCCATTCCCAATCTCACCGTGTCTTTTAACCCGATCTCACGGACTCCTTGGATACTGTCGGAGGTCAACCGAAACGGAGTGTTCGTGAATCCAATCTCAATAAGTTTTGAAAGATGTGTTATATGTTATAAAGTGCAAAAGGTACGCAAGAAAGCAACATAGCTGCCGCTGACACGGCAACACAACCAGGATGAATAAGAACTCGGTTACACCGACTATGCATAGCCGACACAACAACCTAACCTTCACTACATCCAACCCAGCAATCTCTTAAGGCTGGAAGGGTCATTCCTAGGCAAGCCATGAGAACCGTAACCTAACCACGACTAACTAACTCAGGTCCTATGCGAACCAAAACCAACTCTAGAATCAATTACAACCTAACTGCAGGATAACAATAAAAACTGGATAATTCTTAGGTTAAATTATAGTTAATCACAAAGCATTTCTAAGCTCAATATAACTCTCTAAAACAATACTAAGAAACTAGTATAGAACTTAGTAATGAAGGAATAAAACTCGCCTGAAGAAAATCCAAGTCCTGCGGAAGAACCAACTCGAAAACCCAACTAAAATCCGCAGAACGGTAACAGAACGCCTGATAATCTAACACCAACAATGGAGAACAATAAACACCAATCAATTAAGGAAACGACATCAAAACCAAACCCTAGAAATTAGACCTACGCCAAAATCGAGCGGAAAGAACAGAAAAAGAATTGGGAATTTCTTACCGAGGATAGGAGCAAAGCTTATGACGAAGCGGGCAAAGAATCCTTGAGTGGTGGGGAAGAGTGGATCAAGAGTATGGAGGAGAGGGGAATAGGTTAGGGAGCGAAGAGTGAGAGTGAGAGAGTAAAAGAAATTGAAGAGAAGAGAGGAAAAGGGCCAAAAAATGCTGAAAGCGCGCCTCTGTTCAAATAGAAATGATCCTGTTCGAATAGAGTGAGTTGTATTCGAACGGAACCCTTTCTGTTCGAGCAAAACTTCTCCTGCATAAAAAAAAAAGACCCCAGAAGCACCACGGACCTCCCCGGACACCTCGGAAACACCCCGGACCGCCACCACTGCCACACAAGCACTACTACAAGCCCAACAAAGATTTTCCAAAGTAGGAACACCACCTCCACCGCCTCACGGCTACCAAAATGCCTAAGCCCCCCAAAAGGAATATTTTCCCTCCGAAAACTCCGAAAACCTACCGGCCAATCCAACGGCTCACCGGAACACCCCAAACAGCACACACTTCAAAACAAGCATCACTACCAATTCAACAAAGGGTTTCCAAAGTAGAAACACCACCTCCACCGCCTCACGGCCACGAAACGCCTAAACCCCCAAAAAAGAATCTTTTCCTCGGGAGACTCCAGAAACCTACCGGCCACTCCAACGGCTCACCGAAACCACCCCAAACCATACACACAACATACAAACATCACTACCAACCCATCTAGGGGTTCCCAAGGCCACAACGCCACCTCCTCCTCTGAATGACCACTGAACCACCAAAACCACAAAAAGGAATCTAATACTAAACCACCGAAAGGAACAAATGGATGCATAATGGATGAATAAAATGGATGAAAGAGTACATGCGGAAAATAAATGCGGAACTTAACGTGAAGGAATGATATGCCGATGAGATAAAGAATAGGAATATTACGGAAAAGGAATATAAACGAATAAAAGGAATATCTAAAAATACGAGTCATTACAATCTACCCCCCCTAAAAAAAAAAAATTTCCCTCGAAATTAAGCGCATTCCTCATCGTGAGAATAATAGTGGATAGCGCCTCCTCACTTCAGCCTCCAACTCCCAGGTAGCCTCCTCTGGACCATGGTGACTCCACTAGACTTTCACAAACGGAATAACCTTGCGGCAAAGAACCTTTTCCTCGAGATCCAAAATACACTCTGGATGCTCAAGATACGAGGCATCGTCCCAAACCTCTATCGACTCCCATTCAATCACGTGAGTAGGGTCCAGCTCGTACTTCTTCAACATAGAAGCATAGAAGACGATGTGAACTCTGCTCAACTACGGCGGCAACACCAAATGGTATGCTAACTCTCCAACCCTGTCCAGAATCTCAAACAGGCCAATATATCTCGGAGCCAGCTTCCCCTTTTTGCTGAAACGCATCACGCCCTCATCGATGAAACCTTCAGCAAAACATGATCCCCGATCCGAAACTTTAGCGGTCTCCTGCGGATATCGGCGTAACTCTTCTGTCGGCTCTGTGTTTTACGTAACCGATCCCTCATGGTAGTAACTGCCTCAGTAGTCTCCCAAACCAAGTCTAGTCCCAATAAGCTCTGCTCACCAACCTCTGCCCAACTCAAAGGTGATCTGCATGGTCTGCCATATAAAGCCTCGTAAGGTGCCATCCCAATGCTTGACTAAAAATTGTTGTTGTACGCAAACTCTGCCAAATGTAAATACTCATCCCTGCTGCCCTTGAAGTCTAAAACACAAGCTCGAAGCATATCACCAAGGATCTGGTTAACTCGCTCTGTCTGACCGCCGGTCTGAGGGTGAAATGCTGTACTGAAATCTAGTCTAGTATCCATAGCTCGCTGAAATCTCTGCCAATATTTACTGGTAAACCTGGCATCTCTATCTGACTCAATAGGCATTATAACCACGTGTAAACAAACAATCTCCCTCACATATATCCTGCTCAACTCATCAGTTGTCATGGTCGTGCGAACTGGAATTAAATGTGCCGATTTGGTCAATCGGTCCACAATCACCCAAATAGAACCGTGTTGTTTCTTCGTCTGTGGTAAACCCGATATGAAGTCCATCGTTACATGCTCTCATTTCCACTCTGGAATAAGTAAGGGTTTAAGCTGTCCTGCCGGTTTCTGATGCCCGGCCTTCACCTGCTGGAAAGTTAGAGATTTGGAAACAAAATCAGCTATCTCGCGCTTCATATTTTCCCACCAAAAATGTTTCTTCAGGTCCTGGTACATCTTCGTACTGCCTGGATAAATGGTGTATCTCAAACCATGAGCCTCACTCAAAACCTAACGTTTCAGTACCTCGGAATCTGGCATGCATAATCTGCCCTTGTATCTGATTCTACCATCTAAACTAACTGTCCAATCAGGTCTTGTGTCGTCTGAAGCCCAAGACTGTAATCTGTCGTCCAGCTGCTGCACCTCTATATTCTGAGAAATCAAAGACAGCTAAACTTTTAGATTTGCAATAAGACCACTCGTAGTCTATGAACTCAAAGTCAACCCAAACTCCACAATGTCACTCAGCATCGTTCACTCACGAATCATCAGATGTGCAAGTAATCCTCTAGGCAAATGGCTCAAGGCCTCGGCCACCATGTTTGCCTTCCCTGGGTGATACTGCCAATCCACATCATAGTCCTTAAGAAATCCATCCACCTGCGTTGTCTTATGTTCAGGTCCCTCTGAGAGAATAGATACCGCAAACTCTTATGATCGAAATAGAGCTCAAATCTCTCCCCATATAGGTAGTGTCTTCAGATCTTTAGCGCATGAACCACTGCTGCTAACTCGAGGTCATTAGTAGGATAATTCCTCTCGTGTACCTTAAGTTGTCTCGAAGCATAAGCCACCACCTTGCCCTCCTGCATCAAAATGTAACCATGTTCACTGAGCGATGCATCACTGTATACTCTATACCTCTCTCCACTGGACAGAACAATCAGAACTGGCACGGTAGTCAATCTATTCTTCAAATCAGCAAAAGCTGAAGAACACCTGTCGTCCCAAACAAACCGAACGCCCTTCTGTGTCAAACGAGTCAAAGGAGCTGCAATCTGCGAAAACCCCTCAATGAATCTGCGATAGTAACCCGCTAAACCCAGAAAACTGCGAATCTCGGTAACACTCATTGGCTGTGCCCAATCTGCGACTGCTACAACCTTGGAAGGATCTACTGCAATTCAATACTTAGACACCACGTGCCCCAAGAATTTCACTTCCTGCTGCCAAAACTCACACTTTTCAAACTTAGTAAATAGTGCGTTCTCCCACAAAGTCTGTAAAGCGATCCTCAAATGTCCCTCGTGCTCTGTCTCAGTCTTTGAATATATCAAAATGTCGTCGACGAACACAATGATGAACCGGTCAAGAAAAGGGCTGAAAGCACGGTTCATCAAATCCATAAAGGCTGGGGGCGTGTTTGTCAAACCGAACGGCATCACCCGAAACTCATAGTGTCCGTAACGAGTCCGAAAGGCTGTCTTCGAAACATCAGCTGCCCCGATTCTCAGCTGGTGGTAACGTGATCTTTGATCAATCTTCGGATAGAACTGTGCTCCTTGAAGCTGGTCAAGCCAGTCCTCGATCCTCAGCATCGGATATCTGTTATTGATCGTGACTTTTTTCAACTCGCGGTAGTCAATACACAAACGCATCAAGCCATCTTTCTTCTTTGCGAACAACACTAGAGCTCCCGATGGCGAAGTACTCGTTCAAATAAATCCCTGACCCATCAACTCAGAAATCTGACCCTTCAGCCCTTTCAGCTCAACAGGCGCCATACGGTATGGTGACTTCGAAATCGGTACTATTCCCAGAACAAGATCTATGCCAAAATCAATCGCTCTCATCGATGGTAAACTGGGAATCTGTTGGAAAATGTCAGAATAATTGCAAACTACCGGAATAGAGCTAACATCCACACCCGAGGACTCTAATTCTAGGAAAGCTAATAAGCCGTCACCTGACTGCATAGGTTTTGAACTAGAGAACACGAATCGCCTCTCACCAGGAATACGAAAGGTAGCCATCTTCTCGAAATAGTCTAAAGTGACCCGGTGCGTTGATAACCAATCCATGTCTAGGATGATGTCAAGCTCATGCATCGGCAAAACTAATAGCTCGACTGATAGGACGTGACCATAAACAACTACCGGGCAATTTCTGCACATACGTAAGATAGACACCAAAGAATCTAAAGGAGTACCCACGGAAACCTCGTCAATCAATAAAGAAGACTCAAAGCCAATAATGCAGAGAAATACAGATGCGATGAATGAATGCGATGCACCAAAATCGGGAAGGAAGTGAGCGGGCGAATAAGAGATATGGATTGTACCTTCCACTATAGGTGGAGCGGTGCGAGCGCTGCACCTCCCTGCTGTAAACACTCTGCTTTGTCCACGGCCCTGAGCCTGACCCTGCTGCTGGAAGGATCTTCTTTAGTAGTATAGATACTCTAAGTTGAGAAAACATGCACGAAAAGTACGCTAGATGTGTGCACAAGTCTTTGGCTAGCGTTGGCAAATACCCTCATAATGCATGCCTATAATGCAGTAATGCCCTAACACATTAAGTATATTAGGGTTTCGAAATAAAACCTGATGAAGGAGGAAAATCCTCGTAAACATATGTGGACTCCTGAGACCTACTGTTTTGCTTGTTTGTGCAAATGGTATCAACAAAACAAAGTACCATGAAAACCAAAACAAAATCAGTTTGGGGAAGCATTTAACTTCCTCAACTACGATGTTATAGCAAAATTTAGCCCTCCTACACATACTTTTCATGCAAACTTTAATCCTCCTATAAATAGCCCTTCAACACCCCAACTAATACTCACACCCTTCTTTTGCTATGAATATCACCAACAATGGCAAAGCCTGCAATGTCAGCCATTCTTCTCGTGATGTTGATGGCCTTGGCAGAGACAACCATTTACCGCATCATCATCACTGAAGTCGAAGGCACCAACTCTACGCAGGATTGAAGTGAGCAAATAAGCCAAAAGCAGTAGAATCAGTGTCAACAACTAGATTCAGATATGTACACACCACTGACGTCCCACAGGAGCGCTACGAACAGTTGAGGCAGTTGGATGAGAAATGCAGATACGTAGCAGTGTAAAAGATAATGCAACAGGTAGGCAAAGAGGAGCCCCAGGGTGAGCAGATGCAAGAAGTAATCCGAAGGGCACAAAAGCTACCATCCAGGTGCGGGTTGAAACCACAGCAATGCCAGATTGGTGGTGGGGGAAAAATGTACTTGAACTAGAGGGGGAGGACCCAATATAGTTATCAAGTTTACGTGTTATAATAAAGTTTACCTGTTGCAGGAATAGGATGTAATATGTAGAGAGAGGGCTATAAATGCACACGATCGTGTGCCTAATTATTGTGCTATATGCAGGCTTAGTATGTATACAACTTTAAATTAAGGGTGAAGTTTTAGTAATGCCTACTCTATCTGATCTTTCAAAGTTATTTAGCTTTATTTAAGAGGAAAGGATTTAGAGACACTCAAAAACCAAATATTCAAGTTTCATTCAATACCAACCACTAAACTTTATTAGATGAGTGGTTCTCAAAATTATACATTTGATATATTGAAAATGAGGTAGAAAACCAAATAGTCCATCCTGCCCTACTTTCTCTACCTAGCAGTCATGTCACATTGTTATATCTCTTTCCCTCTTTCTTACAAAGATTTAAAACATCACATTACAGTTTTTCCCTCTCTTTCTCTCTCATACAAACCACCTTCCCTCTCTCACTTTCTTACAAACCAAACTTTGTTATACTCACCACCATTAGAGTGTAATTCGAATTCCCTAAACCTTCCCTAAATTCCCTCCCTTAAATCTTTTTCTCTCTCTTGAACAATTTCTCTTTCCAGTTTAACCAAACTAATTATCTATTTCGAATAGTTTCTCTCTGTTATACTCATCGTTAGAGACAGAGGAGACAGGTTTCTTTTTATTGGGATTTCCCTTCATCTTTTCAGGGAAGGAAATAATTAAAGGTTTGTTGCTGCGTTGAATATTGGGGTCCCGAATATTGTTGAACATAGAGAAAGTAGGAAATTGGCATCTATTTGAAGGTATTGGAATTCTCTGTTATACCTTGAAAATATCCCAATATCCCCCAATAATTTTAGTTCATTTATCCCCAATTCCCAAATTATAGTTCATTTACAATCGAAATTGGAAATTTCTTTTGTCACGCCCCAAAATCTAATAATTGGTAGCTAGACCAATTACTATCATTCGGGATGTGTAGGTCGGGGAATCCAACCGATTCACCCCCACAAAAACTCGAGCCATAGACAAGTTCAGGCTCAATCATTGACTATAGCAATATCATTAGACTGAGAGAAATAAAGCAGAAGGAAAGATATATATACATCACAAAAATGTAAATACAATATCTCAAAATGCT
Source organism: Kingdonia uniflora (assembly GCA_014058105.1). Classification (NCBI taxonomy): domain Eukaryota; kingdom Viridiplantae; phylum Streptophyta; class Magnoliopsida; order Ranunculales; family Circaeasteraceae; genus Kingdonia; species Kingdonia uniflora. The sequence continues at coordinate 2,592,351 of JACGCM010001586.1, forward strand.
ATACAGTGACAAAAGCTGGAATCGTACAGGCAATACTAATACAAGAACGGATCTGCAAGGGTCAAGACTGTAACCAACAGCTGTACTCTCAGCCAACAGTAACTACTCCACCTCTGAATTGGGGCTTCCACAAAGCAAGAATGAGCAAAACCACAACTCACTAATGCCCAACAAGGCTAAAAACAAACTAATATAACAGGTGTAGAGATAGGGGAGAGATGAATGAGATATATGAAATATTCTAAAGCACATAGATCTATAAGGGTAGAGAAGAGGAATAAATATAAAAGTACAAAATAGTGTGAAAGAGGAATACCGAAGTGCAGTAATGAAATGATATGGTATAATGATGATATGCTACTAAATTGTCCTAATGTGAATATTATGAAACCAAGAACTAGACCTAATAAATTAATATAGTGGTTTGATCAACCGCTAATGCATAATAACCTTAAAGAAACCTCAATTGGATACAATGGTACGATTTCTTGTCCAAGCTCGACCAGTCTAAAGGATATTATCACTTGATCAGAGTGTTTCAGGCTTTGTAACCTACAGAGCCAACGCTCGAACTTTATTTCACATGTTCCAAGTAATTTAATCCTCACCGAGGTGAGGACCCAGTTCCTGAGGACTGTCTCATGCCATCCAATACTCCCGGATGGGTGAATGGACATGATAGTACCTATCACTGGTGACTCACCTACTATTTCAACCCGATGTTGGAATCCTAATAACCTATCGAAAGTCAGCCGACGTAGAGAGTTAGTTTATGTATCCGATCCCATTAAGTTAAAAGAATAAAAGAAACTCACACCATAACCAGATCCCAAGGATCAAAACACTATAGCCGCCCCCACAGCCCATACACAGGATAACCCTTTACCTCAGAGAAGGGCAAACAATACTATCCCAACAGCCACAATCTGGCCCGCACGCACAGGATAACCACCTGCCTCAGAGGATGGTAAACAATCCAAACAAAGATGCTAACAGTGACTAATTGACCAGTCACAACATCCAAGCACATATGGACAGTGACTAATTAACCAGTCATGACGTCCAACAGCATCAGTCTCTACCGACTGGAGCACAACAATCAAGCACAACCCAAGAGAATGCCCTTAAAAAATAGCCCTCATAAGGGACAAGGAGAAATACATTCTATAGGTCTAAGGATAGGAAACAACAATACTGAAATCAACAATTTAAATAACTGGAACAATATAGTTTAAGAACAATCACAAACACATCAATGCCAGTATGCACAACTCTAACTAACACAGGTTAACTAGTATAGTAATTTAGCACTGAAGGGATACTCGCCTGATAAACCGGATCGAATCCCGAGGGACAAACTCTGAACTCCAACAAACTGAAACCCGACAACAACATGACAACTCGCGGCGACAATCACACCAACACCGCAACCCAACACCTACAACAGCGCAACTACGCAAATCATAAAACCCCAAAATAAATTCACAAATACAAACCCTAGAAACACGAATCACAAATCGGTGCCGAGAAAGGGTAAAACACTCACTGATGAATTAGCGAATAAATCAACCCACAAACAACGCTAAACACTACGGAGGGGAGGATTAAGTGAGGGAGAAGGTTTGTGGAGAGTGTGAGAGGGAGAAATGAGAGTGAGAGGAAGAAAAATTAAAATAAAAACTAAAAAGGGGAAAAACAACCGCCAAGTCGTTCGAATAGACAAGAATGTCACAGAAAGGATGCAAAAGTTGTTCGAGTGGACCCAGAAGTCGTTCGAACAACTAGGAGTTCATGGGCCAAATTCCAGGAGATCAGTCGACTCGCTCGAACGGGATAGGAAGTCCTTTGAACGAACCACCCTTAAAGATAAAAATTCTCGGGGACATGTCTACTCATTCGAACAATTACAAATGTCGTTCGAACGACTTTGACAAAACTGGAAAAATACAAGGCTTCCCCCGGGATCACGAGATCCCCTGGGGTCACACCACCCTAGACAAAAACACAACAACAACAATGATGACAATAACAACAACACCACCAAGCCACTACGGGCCTCCCGAGGAAGCAACAACAACAAGCTCCTCCGCCCAACCACCAAAACCACCGAATGCACTAAAAGGGAAATCTAAGTCTAAATCCCTGATAAGAGAAAAGGAATAAAACAACAAGATACACGATATGAATATGGATGCATGTGGTATGATGTATAAATAAAAAAATGATAAGTAACCAAATAAAATAAAATAAAAATAAATAATAAAAATAAATAAATAAAATAATATAAAAATCTGGGACACTACATTCTACCCTCTTTAAGGAGAATTTCGCCCCGAAATTCCACACATACCTCAATCCAAGAACAAGTGCGGATAACGCCCTCACACATCCACCTCTAACTCCCAAGAAGCCTCACTAGGATCGTGGTGAGTCCACTGCACCATCACGAAAGGAATAACCTTACTGCGAAGAATCTTCTCCTGGCCATCCAAAATATATACCGGATGTTCTATATATGTGGCATCATCCTGAATCTCTAAGGGTTCACAGTCAATCACGTGTGTCGGATCTCGCTCATACTTCCTTGGCATGGAAACATTGAATACATTATGAACAAGACTCAGGTACGGCGGCAATTCCAAATGATAAGCTAACTCTCCAACTCTGGCTAGAATCTCGAACGGACCAATAAATCTCAAAGCTAACTTCCCTTTCTTACTGAAGCGCAACACGCCCTTCATCGGAGAAACCTTCAGTAAAACATGATCACCGATCTCAAACTCTAAAGGTCTCCTGTGAATGTCTGTATAACTCTTCTGCCAACTCTGTGTTGTACGTAACTGGTCTCTGATGATGGTAACTGCATCAGTAACCTTATGAACCAAGTCTGGCCCCAGTAAACTCTGTTCACCAACCTCTGCCCAACACAGCAGTGATCTGCAAGGTCTACTATATAAAGCACCATAAGGTACCATCCCAATGCTCGACTTAAAACTGTTGTTATATGCAAACTCTGCCCAAGGGAAGTACTCATCCCAGGTACCCTTGAAGTCTAAAACACAAGCCCTCAGTATATCCTCAAGGATCTGGTTTACTCTCTCCGTCTGACCATCGGTATGGGGGTTAATTGTTGTATTGAAATCTAATCTGGTATCCATGGCTTACAGGAAACTCTTCCAAAAGTTGCCAGTAAATCTGGCATCTCGGTCTGACACTATAGACACCGAAACCCCGGGTAGACGCACTATCTCTCTCACATATAATCTGCTCAGCTCGTCGACTGTTAAAGTCTTGCAAACTGGAATGAAATGTGCCGATTTGGTCAATTGGTTTACAATCACCCAAATAGAATCGTGGTTCCCCTTTGTCCGCGGTAAACCCGAAATGAAATCCATCGTTACGTGCTCCCATTTCTACTCTGGAATAGGTAAAGGTTTAAGCTGCCTCGCTGGTTTCTGAAGCTTAGCTTTCACTACTGGCAAGTAAGACATTTGGAAACAAATTCAGCTACCTCATGCTTCATATTGTCCAACCAATAATACCTCTTAAGGTCCTGGTACATCTTCATACTGCCTAGATGAATAGTATACCTCGAACCGCGAGCCTCGCTCAAAATATTGCATTTTAATACCTCTGAATCTGGAATGCATAATCTACCCCTGTATCTGATACTACCATTTAAATTCACTGTCCATTCTGGTCTGCTAATATCTGAAGCCCAAGACTGTAATCTAGCATCCTGCTGCTGAGCTACTATAATCTGAGAAATCAATGAAGGCTGAACTCTCAGGTTTGCAATAAAACCACTCGTACCCCGTGAACACAATCTCATTCCAGAATCTGCTACATCGCAAAGCATCAACCACTCACGAACCATAAGACGGGCAAGAAATCCCCTAGGCAAACGGCTCAAAACCTCAGCTACCACATTCGCCTTCCCTGGGTGATACAGCAAGTCAACATCATAATCCTTTAGGAATTTCATTCACCGGCGCTTTCTCATGTTCAGCTCTTTCTGTGAGAAAAGGTATCTCAAACTCTTGTGATCTGAAAAGAGCTCGAACCTTTCCCCGTAAAGATAATGATGCAAAATCTTCAACGGAAATACCACAGCTGCCAACTCGAGGTCATGAGTAGGATAGTTCCTCTCATGCACCTTAAGTTGTCTCAAAGCATAAGCCACCCACAACCTTTCCCTCCTGCATCAGAACGCAACCAATCCCACTGTGCGATGTGTCGCTGTAAACTGTGTACTTCTGCCCACTGGACTGAACAATAAGGACAGGTGTTGTAGTCAATCTCTTCTTCAACTCTGCGAAAGCTGAATCACATCTATCATCCCAAACGAATCTAATATCCTTTTGTGTCAAGCGAGTTAAAGGAGCTGCAATCCGTGAAAAGCCCTCGATGAACCTTCGATAATAACCGGCCAATCCCAAAAAGCTACGAATCTCTGTAACGTTCATCGGCTGAACCCAATATGCAACGGCCTTAACCTTTAAAGGATCCACTGCAATTTCATCCTTGGACACAACATGCCCTAGGAATTTTTCCTCTTTCTGCCAAAAGTCACACTTATCGAATTTTGCAAATAACGTGTTCTCCCTCAAAGTCTGCAATGCAATCTTTAAGTATTCCTCGTGATTGGCCTCAGTCTTCGAATAGATCAATATGTCGTCCAAGAACACAGCCACGAACCGGTCTAGAAAGGGACGGAATACTTGGTTCATCAAATCCATAAAAGTTGTTGGCGCGTTTGTCAAACCAAACCGCATAACTTGAAACTCATAATGTCCATAACGCGTCCTGAAGGTTGTCTTGAAAATATCCTCCTTCTTAATTTTTACATGATGGTAAGCTGATCTAAGATCAATCTTTGAAAAGAACTGCGCTCCCCGAAGCTGATCAAACAAATCCACGATCCTAGGTAAAGGATACTTATTCTTGATTGTGACTTTGTTCAACTTGCGATAATCGGTACAAAGGCGCATAGACCCGTCATTCTTCTTTGCAAATAGTACCGGAGCCTCCCACGGTGAAGTACTCAGTCGGAAAAAAAATTTCTCCATCAACTCAGAAATCTTATCATATAACTCTTTCAGCTCAACAGGAGCCATACGATACGGATCCTTAGAAATTGGAGTTGTACCAGGTAAAAGATCTATACCAAAATCAATCTCTCTCGTCGGCGGCAAACCGGGAATCTTCTATAATACATTGGAAAAGTCACACACCACCGAAATAGTACTAACATCAATGCTAGAGGATTCTAGCTCTAAGAATGCCAACAAACCATCTCCCGATCGCGCTGGTTTAGAACAAACAAACATGAATCGTTTCTCACCAGGAATACTAAAGGTAGCTTTCTTCTCAAAATAGTCCAAAGTAACTCGACGCGTTTACAACCAATCCATACCCAGGATAACGTCAAACTCATGTATCGGTAGTACTAACAAGTCTACTGAAAGAACGCGACCATACACAACTATCGGGCAATCTCTTCAAATACGGGTGATAAAAACTGAAGAATTGAAAGGAGTACTTACAAAAATCTCATCATGTAATAAGGAAGACACAAAATTAATAGTGCTGAGGAATGCATATGATATGAATGAATGCGATGTACCGGAATCGAAAAGAACATGAGCAGGCGAGTAAGAAATATGAAGCATACCTTCCACTACAGGTCAAGCGGCGTGAGCACCTTGCCTCCCTACTGTGTACATCCTACACTGCCCTCAGCTCTGACCCTGGCCCTACTGCTAGACTGGATGTTGTGGTCTTTGTCCACCCTGAGGACCTAGAACCATTTATCTACTCTTAGGACCCTGAAACTGTCCCTGCTGAATCGACTAAAATTGTTTAGTCTGTTGTGATCTCGGCTAGTGACCAATAGAACCCAAAAATTGTTGTAATGGATGAGGAACCCAGTCTGGTTTAGGACAATTCTTCTTAACATGCCCCTTCTCCCTGCAGTTCCAGCAAAAACGAGAAGTAAGCTGAGTCCCATCTAAGTGTCGTCCTCCCATAAATCTAGCTGGTACACCATCAGTACTTCCCAACTTCTGCCTCTTCGGACCCGAGCTCTCATAATGGCCCTAAAATGCCTTGCCCCTATCAAGTCTCTGTTCCTGTCTCACTTGGCTCCTCAAGTCCTTGGATTTGTGATCCTCCACATCATTTTGTTATATAGCCAATGCTTTCGACAAAGCCTCTCTGTACAAACTAGCCCCCAAAGCGATCAAAAACATTTGATAATACAGATGAAGACCCTTTAAAAAATCTATCTTACACTGCTCCTCATCCTTAACGATAAATGGAGCATAACGAGAAAGCTCATTGAATCGTTGATCGTACCCCGCAATACTCATATCGCCCTGCTCAAGAATATAGAACTCTGAGATACAAGCATCCCTGTAACTCTGTGGGAAATACTGCTCAAAGAACTGCTCCTGAAAGGAAGCCCAAAGTACTGGAGTCTCTACTATGGTCCTATTGGCGGTATCCCTCCAGTGATCTGCCTCGCCCTGCAAATGATATGTCGCCAATGTTACTCGCTGATCCTAAGGACATTTTATAGCGTTCAATGTCATCTCTATAGACTTGAACCACGTCTCGGCCTCAGACGGTACCATAGCGCCAGAAACCGTTGGGTGCTTGTATTTTTGGAGCTGCTCTAGTTAACTATGTTCTCTAACAGCTGATTGCCTAGCCTGCCAGAAATAGGTTGTGAAACCCTCCATAAACTGCCTCATCTCTGAAGAAACACCTGGAACAGCTGGGGTAGGTAATACGTCAGGCAGCTCTAGAACAACCTGAGTCAAAGGAGTACCCTGATGAATCTGAACCCCTGGTGCTATTCCCGTACCAACTCTAGCCTCTGAAACTGCCTGCTCATCTAGACCAATAGGGATAGACCCCAAACTCTCCTGACTAGGTACTGGCTCATCAACAAGTACATCACTGCGTAAACCCCTACAGCCACGGCCTCTGCCTCTGCCACCTCTAGCCATCTATATAACCGAGGCACATCATAGGAAGGGAAGAAAGATGATAAAATATGTAAAACATAAAGGAATCGATCCTAACTCTATCTAGAAAGAATTACTCGTTATATGATTGCTAGACCAGAGATAGGAATTAGCCTACAGCTCTGATACCAAGTTTGTCATGCCCCAAAATCCAATAATCGGTAGCTAGACCAATTACTATCATTTGGGATGTGCAAGTCGGGGAATCCAACCGATTCACCCCCACAAACGACCGAGCCATAGACAACTTCTGGCTCAATCATTTACTATAGCAATATCATCATAGTGAGAGAAATAAAGCGGAAGCAAAGATATATATACATCACCAAAATGTAAATGCAATATCTCAAAATGCTATACATCGACAAAAGCTGGAATCGTACAGGCAATACTAATACAAGAACGAATCTACAAGGATCAAGACTGGAACCAACAGCTGTACTCCCCGCTAGCAGCAACTACTCTGCCTTTAAAAGGGGGGGACAAAGCGAGAGTGAGCAAAATCACAGCTCACTAATGCTCAACAAGGCTAAATAAATAACTAATATAACAGGTACAGAGATAGAGGAGCTTTGAATGAGATATATGAAATATTCTAAAATACAGAGATCTATAAGGGTAGAGGAGAGGAATAAATGTATAAGTACAGAATAGTGTGAAAGAGGAATACTGAAGTGCAGTAATAAAATGATATGATATGATAATGATATGCTACTAAATTATCCTAATGTAAATATTATGAAACCAATAACTAGACCTAATAAATCAATATAGTGGGTTGATCAACCGCTAATGCATAATAATCTTAATGAAACCACAATTGGATACAATGGTACGATTTCTTGTCCAAGCTCGACCAGTCTAAAAATATTATCACTTGATCAGAGTGTTCCGGGCTTTGTAACCCTCGGAGCCAACGTTCAAACTTTATTTCACGTGATCCATGGAATTTTAACCTCACCGAGGAGAAGACCCAGTTCTTGAGGACTGTCTCATGCCATCCCACACTCTCGGATGGGTGAATAGACATAATAGTACCTGTCGCTGGTGACTTACCTACTATTTCAACCCGATGTAGGAATCCTGATAACCTATCAAAGGTCAGCCATTGTAGAGTTGGTTTATGTATTCGATCCCGTTAAGTTAAAGGAATAAAAAAAACTCACACCGAAACCAGAACCCAAGGATAAAAACACTACAGCCGCCCCCACATCCCACACACAGGATAACCCTCTGCCTCAGAGAAGTACAAGCAATCCTAAGCCATCAGCCACAATCTGGCCCACACACATAGGATAACCACCTACCTCAGAGGATGGTAAACAATCCAAACACAAATGCTAACAGTGACTAATTGACCAGTCACAACATCCAAGCACAGACAGACAATGACTAATTAACCAGTCATGACGTCCAACAACATCAGTCTCTACCGACTGGAGCACAACAGTCAAGCACAGCCCATGAGAATGCCCCAAAAAAACAACCCTCCTAAGGGTTAAGGTGAAACACAGTCTATATGTCTATGGATAGGAAACAACAATACTGAAATCAACAATTTCAATTACCAGAACAATATAGTTTAACAACTATCATAAACACCTCAATGCCAGTATGCACAACTCTACTTACACAGGTTAACTAGTATAGTAATTTAGCAGTGAAGGGACATTCGCTTTATAAACCCGCTCAAATCCCGCAGGACAAACTCGGAACTTCATCAAACTGAAACCCGACAACAACAGGACAACTCGCGACGATAATCACGCCAGCACTACAATCCAACACCTGCAACAGCGCAACTACGCAAATCACAAAACCACAAAATAAATTCACAAATACAAACCCTAGAAACATGAATCATAAATCGGTATGGAGAAAGGGGAAAATACTCACCGATGAATTGGCAAAGAAATCAACCCTCAAACAATGCCAAACACTACGGAGGAGAGGATTAACTGAGGGAGAGGTTTAGTGGAGAGTGAAAGAGGGAGAAATGCGAGTGAGAGGAAGTAAAATGAAAATAAAAACTAAAAGGATGAATAACAACCGCCAAGTCGTTCGAATGGACAAGAAAGTCACAAAAGGGACACTGAAGTCGTTCGAATGGACCCAGAAGTCATTCGAATGACTAGGAGATCATGGGTCAAATTCTAGGAGATCAGTCGACTCGTTCGAACGGGATAGGAAGTCGTTCGAACGAACCCTCCTCAAAGACAAAAATCTCAGGGGACATGTCAGCTCATTCGAACGATTACAAATGTCGTTCGAACGACTTTGACAAAACTGGAAAACACAAGGCTTCCCCCGGGATCACGAGATCCCCTGGGGTCACACCACCCAGGATGGAAAAAAAACAACATTAACAATGATGACAACAGCAACAACACCACCAAGCCACTACGGACCTCCCAAGGATGCAACAGTAGAAAACTCCCCCGCCCAACCACCAAAACCACCAAAAGTACAAAATGGGAATCTAACTCTAAAGCCCTGATAAGAGAAAAGGAATAAAATAGCAAGATGCACGATATGAATATGGATGCGTGTGGTATGATGTATGAATGAAAAATAATAATAAGTAACCAATAAAATTAAATAATAATAAAAATAAATAAATAAAATAAAATAAAAATCTGGGACACTACATCTTTCCCTCTGTGCATTGTACCCCTTGTTCATGTCCCCTATGTGCATTGGAAATGAAAAATTATCGAATTTGACAATACGACAATGGGATTTTAGTTATGAAAATATGGTATTGTCAAATTCAGCAATTTAACTATGAAATTGGAGGTAAGAAAAACAAAAATTGTCAAAATCGACCATTTATCAAGTGTAATTGGATTTATAAAGCAAAATATTGTCAAGCTCGACAATTATGATAATGTACATGAAGTATTGTATATGTAACATTACCAATTTTGACAATTAACAAGTACAATTGGAGTTATGTATATGTAATATTGTACTGAGAGTTAGACAAATTTCCATAAAATTATGTACAGGTACACCATGAAAGAATAAGTGTCTCGTACAGCTTCCAATAAAAGAAAAAGAGAGTTGGACAGAGCAGACTCAGAACACCCGGACTTAGGAGATCTAGTTACATATAAGATAAAGAGAAAGACTGTAGAAACGACAATAGTAGTCCCTCCAAACATTATTGAACAATTCCATCCCAACTTTGAAACAACAAATGAAGGCATTTCTTAACAGAGTAGAGTTCACATTGAAGATGGTGACGAAGTTCGGGTGACTGGGGTTTCTAAAATTCATAGTGAGTCAGCCTAAGCTTCTTTGGGAGCTCAACCAACGCTCCCAGCAGATTCTGATGTTAAAATGGATAGTGTTAGGGAGAATTGTGAGTGTAGTACTAGGCGTAATTGTGAAGGCGAGGGGGCTGCAAACAACGAAGAGGTTGGCCCTATTAATACTAGTTTGCTCAGGAGCTTTAAGTTCTATGAAGCGAGGTCGATCGCACTAGGGCAGGTATAGTAATTAATTATTATTTGTTATTTCCATCTATTTGTTAAATTTTATTTGGCAATCAGTCATTTTTTTGATATAATCGATGTCATTGTTTAGAAGAATGCGTGCCTTCATGTTTACCATCACCCGTCAACATGAGATCCTACAAAGGAACCACAAATGGTCCAAGATTTGGTTAAGATGAAGGGTTTTCATAGAATTGGGGCCATATCATATCATTCTTATAACTCCAGCCTTATTTCTGCTTTTGCTGAATGTTGGCAGCCAAAAACTAATAGTTTTCACTTTAAATAGGGGGAAATAACTCCAACTTTGGATGATGTGGAGTAACTGATTGGCTTTGGTGCAGATGGTGATGCCACTATATTTGGCAGGATTCCCCGCACTTCTCAAGGTATTCGAGAAAAATATTTTGCTAGATTTAAAAGGATTCAAGGCTTTAAAAGATGGTGGTGTTGGTAATTCTTTGTCTCTGAAGAAAATTAGAGAATATTATGCCTACAAATTGGAGAAGGTTCTCAGTGACGGTACTGCTACGAGAGGCAAGAAGAAGGGGTTTACAGCCAAGTCTATTTCTATGGTGCACTAGCAAGTTCAGACCATGTTCAGCCCTACTACCCAAATAAGGTTGTGCGGCAGTTCTCACGGTAACTAGGCATCCCCACAAAACCTTTGTGTCCTGAGGTATCCAACCTTTAGATCTCAGAAGAGCTGAGGAAATACAACCCCAAGTATGAGTGGGTTGATTTCTTCTCTGTAAAGAAGTAGAAGGATTGGGTTTGAAGAAGGCTAAAAGGGGGCGGAGGGTATGAGAGGGGCCTCCAGTATGTACGGTGGGATACTTGGAGTGGTTTGCCATTGTCTCGTGGATGACAATCTATCCCATTACCATTGACTTGGTTGTAGATGATAATATTGGGATGTTTGGAATTCATCGAAAGAAGGAAGCCTGTATCAATGAGGATGGTGACACCCCCGTAGACCACTATGAAACTAATGGTGAACAATATCATGCATCGGTTAGTACATCTTCCCTTATATTTTGTTAACTCCCTTCAATTTTTCTTCAAATATTAATTATCTAATATTATGTTCACAAAAATGTAACTCAATGTGGATGCTACTTTGTCTCCAAATACCCATGATACCATGCCAACACGAGCTGAATCTTGTTGGTTGGGTAAATAAATTAAATAATTATGTAATGAACTTTTGAAGCTTAAGGAAGATAAATATAAAGAGTCTGAAGCCAACAAAAAGTTAGCAGAGGCCCTAAAAGAGAAGGTCAGTGCTTGTCCACAGTTAATATTAGTGTTTATCCATAGTCTGATAGCATGCCACTTTGTCTCCAAATGCCCATGATACCATGCCAACACGGACTAAATCTTACGAGTTAGATCAACAAATCAAAACATTAAATGATGAACATCGGAAGCTTAAGGAAGATAAAGATAAAAAGTTTTGAAGCCAACATAAAGTAAGCAGAGGCCCTGAAAGAGAAGGTCCGTGTTTATCCATAGTTAATGTTAGTGTTTATCCACCATTATAATTATATGTAGTTGTCAAGTTCGATAATTATCTTGATATATGTGAAGTTAAAAATATATCATATTGTCGAGTTCCACAATTATAGTAGTTGCTTGTGAATTCATCTCTATGTAATATTGTCGAGATCGACAATAATATAGTAATACACATTAGAAAATTATCGAATCTCCAGTAATGTGTCTTACTATATTATTGTTGAGTTCGAAAATTATGGCAGTTGTTTTTTGAATTCATCTATATGTAATATCGTCGAGATCAACAATAATATAGTAATACATATTAGAAAATTGTCGAATCCCCAGTGGGTGGGTCGATAAATTTTAAGTTTACATGTACAGCTTTAATTGGGTTATAAAATTATTGTTTCATCTTATCTTAACCTCCGATAAGTAAATGTAATTTATTGAGAGAAAGCATTGATCAAATGAAGGAGGACATACAACTGAAGCATGCACTTCATGAGCAATGTGCACTAGCATACGCTGATCTATCGGGGTAGTTAGATGCAAAGGTAAGGCCTTAAGAAAATATCATTATCCCATCTATTGATTATTTTATTCTAAACCATGATGTTTGTAATCCATAATAATTTTGTTTGTAGATATTGGAGTGCAAGAATTTATAAGAAAAAAGATACAAGTTTGGAGGCAGAGCTAAGGTAAAAAATTGGCCTTGAAGAATGTAATGAGAGGTTATCCGTTGAGTTGAATAAGAAGGTAATGTGGTGTGTAACGTAATAACTTGTTGGAGTCCATTAATCATTCTTGCATGGGGTATAATTATTTTACAAATGTGTACTGTCTAAAGATAATGAGTCAATAAATGTGGTCAATGCCCTTTTGATGGAGCAGATAGACTTGCAACTTCCACCAGCTACACCTGTGAGTTAACCCATTCTTGTATGAGATCTATTGGTTTGTGGCTGCATTATTTCTAACTCTGGTAATATTTTTCTTGTGCTGCATGTTTTTAATAGCTAGTTATCCTCCAACCACATCAGCCTATGACAAACATAAACTCTGTATGATGACTTATTGTCTGTGCATGAGGAACTTAAGAAGAAGTTGATTGCGAAAAAAGATTTTGTAAGTCATTCAAAATGAATGATATTAGTTTTAGTTAGCGAATTAGAGTTTGTGTTTGATTATCCAAAAGTGAATGGAATATGTTATGACTAGGTTTGATAGTATTGACTTTATTGAAGTTTAATTTTGTAAAGCATTTTAGTATTTTTTATATTATATGTTAGGGATACTTAGATGTTCCATTCAACTTGTGTTCCTTGGTCCATATCTGTTTGGTTATGGTAGCAGTGATGTGTAAATATTGTCAAAAATGACAATAATAACTAAAGTAATTGTCGAAATCGATAATTTTTCTTTGGTTAGACAACATAGTATTGTCATAATTGACAATAATTGACTGTCAAATCACAAATACCTGAAATGGATGCTTATTTCCTTTATGTCTATGGAACAGATACTGAACTGAACATCCAAGTTTAAGAAAGAAGCTGCGAGATTTACGAAGGAAACTAACGATCTCGTAAGCCCCCACTCTTCAATATATAACAATGAGACTTAGACAATCATTGGTCGGATCCCATCATTGGTATCAAAACCAAGTCTTCTTGATAAGTTTTGGTAATACATATAAATGTCTACTCTAATATCTAGTTGTTATTGCTGCAGAAGGTTTGGCGTCAATTATTGAAGAAGCCACTTGCGAGTAAAGGGATGGGAGACATATGGGACCCAACCTTTAAAGAACTTTTTGACCAAAATGAAAGATTTTTCACAATTGCACATCAAGGACCAAAGGGAGATTATCAAGAAGACTTTGTTTCCTTGGGGCTAACCCTTAAAAATGTTGTTATTGCTAGGAGGTAGAATATGGCTAAGAAGATGAAACTACAAGAAGTTCTATTCCAACCGTGGACGAAGTATCTTCTGGGTGTTTGTGGCGTCGAAATCAATTATAACAATTCTGGTTTTGGGGTTCTGGCCATGATTCAACACCTGAGCCAGCATAGATTCCCAGATGCAATAAAATCTTTGAAGTCTTTTCTCTGCAAGGACCCCTCATTCCGGAAGAGTATCTTCAACCAAATATTGGGTATACAATTCACTCCAGCCGATGAGAAGATGTATAAGAGTTTGTTACAGGCATGTTGATTTGGTCATCAGCATGTGGAGTATAGGCATATGACACAATTACTATCCACTTACTATGAGAAGGTTATGGTTTTCATTAGACACACTGAAGCATATACATTCTTACCCCTTTTTTGGCACCTAAGAAAAATACTACGTCAAATGTGAAGAGGTTCCAGAACCTTCTTATGGATACTAGTAAGTATTGGTGGTTTGGTTTGGGGGTAGATAATTATTACGTTCGTTTGTTTCCAAGTTTTGATGCACAAATGCCTCTAGTTTCTACTATTTTCTATGGTCATGTAAATCTGGAAATTCCTCTGGCTTTTGCCAAAGAACAACTGACTAGGTATTTTGATATGAGGGTAAGGACCATCAATGTATTACTTAGATAGTACAATGTAAAGGGGTATAGAGTAAATGACATGATTGTTATTGGTTTCTCGATAACCAAATAGGGTTGTTGATCAAATGTTTGCATATCACAGCTCTGTTACCTCACTATTATTGGTAGTATACATGGTTATCCAATTTTTGTATATCATAATTTTGTTAGCTCACTGTTTGTATATCACAGTATTTAATTTTTTTAAGAGTAACCCTTGTTGATTCTTTTTTGGTAATATACACAGTTTTGTTAGCTTATTGTTATATATAATCTCATTTCTGACTGTTCAAAGTATGTACATATTTGTTGTGAAGAATATTTTAGCAGTTCACTTGGAGTTAGAAAATAAAATATTGTCGATTACGAAAATATTTGTAGTGTATATGGTTACTTGCAATATCTAATATTGTAGAGCTAGACAATTTTGGTAGTGCAATAGCCTAATTATGGGATCCAGACTTAGCCTATGTACCAGATGTAATCAGGACGTTAATAATAACGAACACAACAATTTAGTGTGAAAAACCTTTAAATAGGCTAAAAGTCACGACCTCCCTTGGGGATTTTAGAAAGAGAGAGATCTTATTCAGAATGTTAGTTATTACAATGGGTACTCTGAATCTGTGGAGTTCTGGGGTAGGAATTCTACTGTATAAAATTACCTATCTGTAATCTGTACTTCCTTGCTCTTACATATAGGTCTTATTATATGACAGTTTGATGACCATTAAGATTCTTATTTAAAAGTCGAGGGCTTTGTAAATAGCCTTGTTTGCCCATGCATTTTCATCAAGAAAACAAATACTGGTTTTGCCATCATTATAGTATATGTAGACGATTTGAATATCATCAGAACTCTGAGAACAATCGCAAAAGTCGCTGAAATCCTTGGGAAGGAATTCGAAATGAAATACCATGGGAAAACTAAATTTTGGCCCAGTTTTTAGATTGAACATCTTGGTCACAGCATAATCGTATATTCGGCAATGTATACTGAAAGAATCATAAAATGTTTTGATATGGATACAACACATAATGCCAAGACGCCCATGCATGTCCATTTATTAGATGTGAACATAAATATCTATCGTCCTTCAGATGAAGGAGAGAAACTCCTAGGGCCTGAGATGCCATATGTAGGAGCTATCGGTGCTTTGCTATACTTAGCAGGGTGTACTAGACTCGATATCTCATTCACAGTGAACTATTTGGCTTGCCATTGTTATGCACCTACCCAAAGACACTGGAATGGGATTAAGCACATTCTAAGGTATTTCATCGGTACGAAAAACTAGGGTCTATTATATCCAAAAAATAGCAAACAAGAAATTATAAGATACGCCGATGTAGGATATTTGTTAGATCCACATAAAGGCTGGTCACAATCGGGTTATGTGTTTTATTATGGAGATGTAGCAATTTCATGGATATCGGTAAAGTAGACAATGGTTGCTACATCCTCGAACCGCATAGAGATTCTTGCAATTTATGAAGCTGGCAGAGAATAATTTTGGTTATGGTACATGATCAGTCACATCAAGGGAAGTTACGGTTTAATTTTTATGCAAGATAAACCGATGAGTCTGTATAAAGATAACAAAGGTTGCATCATTCAAGTCAAAGGCAGATCAATTAAAGGCGATAGAACAAAGTACATTTTACCCAAATTCTTCCACATATACGATTTGTAGAAGATGAATGAGATTGACGTCGTTCAAATCTATTCAGAAGATAACTTAGCAGATCTATTCATGAAGACTCTTTTATATCCTACGCTTAAGAGATTGGTACACGAAATTGGCATGCAGAGTTTACACGATTTATTATCTCAGGGAGATCGACGTCAAGGAGAGTAATCTCGTCCGGACATGAATACATGCATATTGCACTATTTTTCATGATAGTACAATTTTATCCAAGGAGGTTTTACTAACTAAAGGTTTTGAGGAGATAGCTTATATGCGTCCACAACCCATACGGGGAATAGGATTGTACTCTTTCCTTTCATAGCTTTTTGCCCAAAGGGTATGGAACACCCTAAGGGGGAGTGTTAGGAGTTGGGTCTGGCCCAAGGTAGGAACCTAACTGGGTTGGGGTCTTCTACTGGACTCCTAACAAGCCTATATACCATTAGAGTTTATGGGCAAAGTTTGAGTATTAGTATATAACCTCATAAGGGTTAAGTCTATGTAACCTACGCAAAGAAATCATCAATCAATAATATATCTACTTTTCTCTCATGTCTGTGTTATGATTAACTGATAAAATAGAGTATTATCCAGCACAATTTTTAGTATTGACAGATTTTATGTCGCTAAAGTTTTTGAACTACAACATTTAAAATTGTGGTAAATAAACGCGACAATTATTAAGAAAAAAGATGTCGAAAGCTTTGTTAGTATTACAACAATTAAAATTGTCGTTAATGGTAGCGGATAAACGTTGTTAATATGCGATTTTCACGTAGTGACGGTGGCAAAAACTAAAAGTCATCAGTGTTCACTACCCATTTTTCTTGTAGTGACTAGGCACCCCTTTCCTGGTTGTACCTATTATTCATATTAGCTCTAAAATGGCTATAGTTTTATTTACCCCATGTCCTTCGATGATGAAGCCAGAAAGTGCTAGATTTGTGATCGCCTCCCACACTCCATTGCACTTAGAAAAGCTTGGAAGTAAAAAACTTAAAAATTAAATTTAAGATGAATTAAATTAATGTGGTAGCTAGAAAAATATCTGGCAATTGCCTAAATAAATACTAGTTAATGCACATGTTCTAAATTTGATACTCAAACAATTTAGTTCCCATATCGATACTATACTTCTAAAATATATACCGGTCTCACCTATAATCCCCTATCTGCCATTTTCTGCCAACCTATTGAGATACAAATATTTTATTTTGGATGCATTTAATATTGATGAGTAGTCTCAACTATCTAAGTAAGAGGGGGAAGTTACCAAAAATAAAAAAGACTTGCATTCATACCATCGTACTCTACCAACCATAAAAGCTTCGTCTTCTTCTTCTTTTTCTCCAAAAAGCTACTTTTGTTTGTTACTCCATTATCTTCCAACCATCGTAGTACCAACCTCTTATATGTAGTTCGCATTCACTGTAGCCCTTGCGTAGGTTATTCTCATTGTTTATCTTCCCTAAAATCGGTATCCTTCTCCAATCTTTGCTCAGGCGATCTTGTCGTTGAAGGAAATATGTTCTTTAACTTTGTATCTGCATCACCATATGAAAATGATGCTTATTGATTTATCATTTGTTATTTGTCAATTATCAACTGTTATTTGTCATTTGTCACTTGCATCAATATCATTTGTATTGTTTCAATCAATTATCGGTCGTGAACCATTTTAATATCCCTTTACTGCCTCGTTATTATTACTATTATAGTTTTACTCATGTCTTTACTTATCATCCACTTTTGATTTTGTAAAGATTTTCTCTTGACTTATCTTTACTTATATCCTCTCTTGACTTAGTTATACTTATCATCATCTCTTGACTTAGTTTCGATGTATTATATCCTTTCAACATCTTTAACATTTATCTTGACATCTTTATCATCTGTCTTGTCATCTTTATCATTTGACTTTTGCATATTTATCATTTGTCTATTCCATCTTTATCATTCGACTTGCCACCTCTATCATTTGAATTTTGCATCTTTATTATTTGTTAATTGCATCTTTATCATTTGTCTTGGGCATCTTTATCATCTGTATTGCTTGTACTTATCATCTTTTTTACTGTAATTGTATATCATTAGTTACAGGAATGACTGGAGTTGAGCTGTATACTATTATTCCTTTGGCGGGAATATTGTATCTCTAAAAGACAGATCAATCGTTAGTTATAAAGGAAGAAGTATGAAACTTACCTCACTTAAAGATCAAACATCAATTAAAAATTTCATTAGACTCCTTGAAGAAACAAGCGAAAACCAGTATCAGGACTGTAAATTGCAAAATTTCATCAGTCTAAGACTGTTCTATAATGAACAATATGCATAAAAGAAATCCCGGTGCACCCTTTCACATATGGATTGTTAATCAGCGACGCTTTTACTATCTAAACACCATCTTCATCTTAATGAGAGGTATTTAATTACTGTAGCAGTACTACTCATGCTCCAGCTCCTGTCTTATCATCCAACCTGTCTAGAAAATGCTAAAAGAGGAAGTTCACGCATTTAACACTTACAATCAGGGGAATCCTAATACCTTATTCTGATCCTTTGTACCTTAGCTTCACAACTTATCTTATAGAACTGGAATGCATTAGGGATGACCTGTTGGTAACTCGAATATGTGACAATAGTAATACCAAAGGCCATAACAATAATGGTACCAGTTGTAACAATATCAACCTTAACCAACCAACACCGAAAGTATTGGGAAAATAGAGCAAACATTAAAAACCTTTATGCAACAGACAAGTTAATCTTTCACTAAATTAATGATGCGTCAGTTGGACATGACTATGTCATAGTTTGAAAAGCATTTTACCAGTCGTGAACAAGGAAGGTTGCCAAGTCAAGCAAAAGTTAATCCAAAGGGGCAATATGGAGTGGAGTCGGGCAACAACGCTAAACCTACTAAACAATGCCATGCCATAACTACTCTTATGAGTGGTAAGGTTGTCGATAATGAAATAAAGATGCCCACTGATGAGCAACCTTCAATTGAAAGGACCAAAATTGGCTCTACCCCAAAGCAAGACGAAACACATGTTGAAACTTTTGTAAGTGATTATGTACCACTAGTCCCATATCCTCAAAGGATGCAATCAAGATTCTCAAACCCATATTACGATGAACTAGTAGACACATTTAAGCACATTCAAATAAACTTGCCATTGCTCGAAGCTATCAAGAAAGTACCATTACACGCTAAGTTCTTAAAGGAAGCATCCATGTGTAAAAGGAGTCTAAACGTCAACAAGAAAGTTTTTCTTACAGAAATAGTGACACCACCAAAGCTTAGACACCACCAAGATAGGAGCACACGTTATTAACAAAACTCTTCAAGATTTAGGTGTTACCGTTAATGTCCTTCCATATTATGCTTATCAGCAACTTGTACTTGGTGATTTGAGGTCAACAAAGATGACGTTAAAAATGGTAGATCATTCTATCAGGTACCCCAGAGGAATATTAATGGATGCATACATACGAATAGAGGGTTTGGACTTTCTAGTTGACTTCGTGATCTTTAAGATCGAAAAGACAACGGATCTAGGGAAAGATATTCCACTTATTCTGGGAAGACTATTCCTCGCTATCATACATACAGTAGTAAATTGTTTGTCAAGCGTGCTTACGTTATCCGCAGGAAGTATGGAAACAACACTGAACGCCTTCAACAACATAAATGCCACCCAACATCAGACGAAATAAAAGACTGTAGTGTCATTTCCATCTCTAAAGGCAAAAAATTAAAATCTACATAAACGCAAGACTCTAAGATCCATCAAAAAAAGTATTAACCTAACGTTAGTGAAGACTGCCTCTCTAGGATACCTCTGAATGACGTGATTGATATCGCCTCACCAGTAATACGACCATGGTACAAGGACATACAGATATATCTTTTGAGTAGTAAAGTACCCAAAAGTTGCTCAATAAGGATGATACAGGATTTCCTCCTAGAGGTTAAAAACTTCACGTGGGAAGAACCATACCTTTACAAGATGGATTCATACCATAATATTCGTAGATGTATAACCAATAAGGAAATATCTAAGGTTTTAACACACTACCACTTTGAAGCCTGTAGAGGATTTCATAGTGATAAATGGACAACCGTAAATGTAATGGCCTAATTCCGTACCTCCAAAATTAGATCTTACACCGAATGTACTTATGACAAAAAATAATGTAATACAAGAAATGACATAAGTGATTTAGCATGGAAAACCTTTGAATAGCTACAAAACTACGACCTCGAGTAGAGGTTTAGTAACTGTAACTTTTATTGCATGAGGCTGATATCTTATTACAAGTGATATCTTGAACTAGAAATGTTTGATCTTGAAATAAGAAACTTTGTGGTGTTTAAAATCTAGAAATTCATGTGTTAGAGTCTAGAGTAACTGGTTTTTCTCATCTTTATCTCCTCTGGAACTTTTTCTTTATATAGTCCTTATCCGCAGCTCGTTATCGTGTAGAAACACATTCTCCAAATAATAAGGTAAGTGGCAGTTGAATGTGTAACTGTTTAGTTCGTGGGAGACAGGTGTCTTTGACTTGTTCATTATTCATTATAGTACTCGATCCACACTCTTTATCAGTTTGTGTTCTAGGTGGTAATGCTGACTGTACATATCATGTGTGCAATACGTGAGTCTGATATTGAGGTAGATCAAGTTTGGACTAGGTCGAAGGACACGGTGGTGGTGGAGAAGGGTGACGAAGAATAGAAATATTTCTTCTGTATAATCATCGTTTCTTATTGTGAAGAAGTTCCTCCTTCTGAAGGTCCAGGTAATCCTTCATACCATTTACTTCCATAAGAAACAAAGGAAGCTAACGCATCAGTGCATGGACCAACCTTCGAAAGAGTTTCTAAATGAAACAGTGGTGAAAATTGAAATGTAATGTAACCTGTAGAATGATCTGTAAAATTATCTGAAGGACATGATATTTGTAAAGTGTTCTGTAAGTAATATTCGAGTTAATGAGAAATATTTCTGCAAAAATTGTCTTGATTGATCGAATTAGCTATTACTACTTAAATCGGGCTAAAAGAAAAGATGTGTTGGAGTAGGAAAATGTAATTTGAGAAGGCAAAAAAAAAAATAGAATTTTATTAGTCGAACTGGTAAAATTATATATGAAAATGTAAATATAGATATATCTAAAAAATGTGTATCGGACTTATTAGAGTTCAATAATCATTCTGGGAGGAAAATCATTATAGAGAAAAGAATATACAGGAATTGAAAGATCAAGCTATGGAGACATTATTGAAAATTGTTACAAGGGAAGGATTTGGGGAAAGTTAGTTCGAAATGGTAGTGGACGAATTTTAATGATGTCAATTTTGGAAAGGTAAGTTTAAATAACTTTCTATCATGATCTCAGGGTTGCCAGTATGGCAAAACAGATTATACTATATACGAAATATGGGGGATTTGATGTTATCTTTGAATGGTGGATAAATAATGTTTGAAAGGACATGTAGAGAAGAGGAAGCATTAAAAATGGTGAGTACTCTCTCTCAAAAAGCTCATCACACGTTAGAGGGGCGTTAAATAATAAAGATTGTAGAAGAGCGGGAAAGGATTTTCGGGCAGTTAGATTACGACGCTAACTTGCCTGAATCTGAAATCCAGTTCGAAGGATTGGATACGAGGGTGTGGGAATACGAGATTGGGTATCATTTTTACTCAGAGATATTCTGTAAAGTAATTTCGGAGCCTGAAGCTTGAAAAGCTATTGTGCGGCAAATTGTTGGGGAAGAGATTGCTGAGGAAGATGAGAGGACGGGGAAAACTAATTAGGTGTGGCACTCCTAGTCATCCGGGATGTTTCATGTGCGATTATATATGAGGGAGTGAAATGAATTTGATCGAATAATTGTAATTGAAATGTAGGTAGAATGTTTCTCCTGAATCTGTTCCTGTTTTATTGTAAATGTTGTTGGCAACTGTTATGAATAAAATTAATTAATTTTGAAATGTGATAGCATCGAAAATGAAGTAAGTAATTTTATATGCAGCAGAAGTAGGAATGGAAAAAGTAGATTTGATTTGTCTTTTGTGTAAGGGTAGAAAAAGTTTGATTGAGTGGGAGTATTGAGTCATTATGAGTGTGGGAGGGTCTGAAAAAAAATTTGTTAGGAGAGAGAAAAAAAAATTAAAATATAGAAGGTGGCGTAATGATGGGAAGGTACTTTCACTGAAAAGGTATGAAACGTCTGATATTAATTGTAGAAGGGACGCCTTGGTTCCAAAACCAATCGCGGCTTATGCGAGGCCCAATAACTGTCAGTAGTTAGAGAGAAAAATTATAAATAATGGTTTGTCTTCCAATTTCAAACGTTTATCAAATTTAGAAAAATGAAAGGACAGAGGGAGAGAAAAGCGAAAAGTTTACATAAACTCCAGTGACAGATTGGACGAAGGTGATCATCATCAAAGGGGAGAGAAGGCTGTAGAAGTAGAGTCAAGATATTTGTTACACAGTGCCGTGGTGAAAGAGTGATTGGGCACTGCTTCTGATTCATAGTCAGACGTCGAAGGTTAGTAATGGAGTTTTGATTTAGTGAATGTGAAGTTTGAAAATTTTGTGGGTTTTTAAATTTTGAAAAATATGCTATTTATAGTAAATTTTTAAAAACCTATTTGATTTGTTTGTAAAAGGATAGATGAATGTATATGTATAATTGATGTGCATGTGTCAAAGTAAAATAGATAACCCTTGAGAACATAACTGAACACCTGGACCTGCATGTAGGTTGAGGCGTTAAGAGAATTTGATATAGAAATAAACCTCATCCTCTAGCCTAACTCTAACATGGACATTTCATCTGAGATGAAGACGTCAACCTCTGGTCGTACGGATGAGGTCGTAAAACATACTGGGAGGTCGTTTAGGGGATGTACTGTTGAGAGTGGGGAAGAATATTTTTTTTTTTTTGCCTGACTTAAAATAGGAGAAAACGAGGAAGAATGTGGAGGAATTGATATATTTAGAGTATTTTGATGGGAGTGTCCAGAACAACCTGGACTAGGGATTTTTGTATTATTTGTCCTAATTGGAATACGGACTGAGATTGCCTCTTAACAATCTTGCTATAGGTATACTGAATACCATAGAGGCATGTCCTGCCCAGCTAAATAGAAATATGTTGGAGTGGATAAATGTTTGTGAGACTCTGAATAGATTGCAGGAGGAGAATGAGGTGGTGAGGAGAATAACTCTTGAGGATATTTTGTAGTATTACGCTGTGAAATATTATGTTACAACTAGGGGCACATATTTTTGTTCTTGTTCATCTTGACCTCTTTTCTTTGGTCTAAATTCAGCATGACGAGTTTGGAACGATAATATGATATGGGTGAAAAGTGATTTCCTTCAGAGAGTGGATGAAGAACCAATGGATCTTATGTATAAAACCATAAAGAAAAGTAAGTAATAGTCAAACTCCTGCAGTTGCAGGGTTGTTTTGTGGTTTACAAATTTGTTGTGTTGCATTGCAGGTCCCCGATCTAAAGTGGAGAAGAGAAAATCACTGTTGGATACTGTAGCTCAAGAAGGTGTCAAACTCGAGGTAGTTTTGAAAGAGCTCGGCATTAATAGAAACAAAAGAGCAAATAGTAGGTCAGAGAGAGTAGAAAAGTCTCAAGCCAAGAGATAAATGACAGGAGCTGGAGCTAGTAAGATAAAAGAGGTGCTGACGGGGAAGAGCATCCGGTATTACCAATGGCTGCTAAAATGTCACTGAAGGACATTTTTGGAGGTACTACTTCGAGCAAGTTAGCTCAAAAATACCCAAAGAACAAAACTGTGAAGGGCAGCTCGGCCTCTGGTACCACGGTGAGTGGTGAGATCGAGGGGAATACGAAAAAGAGGAGGGTTGATCCACCTGCTGCTGTCAATGAGGCAAAGGTCATGGAGAGCCAACCTGCTGAAGAAGACAAGTTGCTCGCTGTGGAAAATAGGCTGAGGTTGGCAGCTCGAGGAGGTGTTGAGGAGTTGAATACCTCCACATAATTGGAGCTAAGCAGGGTGGTAAATTGGTGACTTTTGATTCTTTAAACTTTATATTTTTTTTCGAGCTAAAAATAAGTCGTTCTTCAGTTGTAAGCTGCTCATATGTTGAAGGGAATTTACCTCGGACTCGGGGAAGGAAGGGCTGAGCTCGAGGGTGGGGGAACCGAGCTCGTGATGAAAGTGGCTCAACTTGAGTTTGACATGGCATTAGAGTGGGAGCGTTTGTCTTTGTGAAGGACTCGCATAAGGTATTGATACGTGAGCTTACTGAGGAAGTACAAAAGAATGTTGATGATGTTGCAGGTGCTCCGAATAACCACGGGTGGAAGCTACTAGAGATGGGGTACTTTGTTGCTGATCTCAAAACCATTATAGCAGGTACCTATATCGATGAGGATGAAGTGGAGGAGGAGCTCCAGGTTGATGATGGCTCTCTTCTAGATGTGGTAACAGGGCTGGACGTGGCCTCTGCTAGAATTGATCTAGAAAACCGTGGGGGTGATAATGAGAAGGTAGAGTAAAAATTTTTGGAGTTTATATTTTTTCTATGTTGGGTGAAAACTGCAATTGTATTGAACATTTTCTTTATAAGATATGCTTTGGATAGGCTAAGAGATGTTTGCAATATTGATTTGTAGGAATATAAGGATATGCGCCTCAAAATTGAGGAATTAGAGAAAGAGCTCGCTAAGGAGAAAAATGCCTCAGCGTCCCTGTTGACTTTGCAAGCGGAGCTACAGGTTAGAAAAGAGAAAGAAATATTTGACTTGTATGCTGCACTTCTTTAAAGCTTCACAGAAAAGTTAGAAGGTTGACATAGATCATAAAATGTGTTAGATAATTGGGAACGATAATAATCCCATATATTAAGATGATTTTAGAGGTTTAGCAAATTTAAACATATAAAATGTGTACCTTAATATAGGATGTAGACGTTATGCCGTTATTGTGAGACCGTTTTTTAACTTGAGGTTGAAGTATAATCTCAACTTGTCGGCATGTTAAAAATAGAATTTTGTTCAAAATCTGTAAAGTTATCTATAATATGTATTGATTGTATTGCGAAGTATTGTTAAATCGAGCTTGATGATATAGGTCAAATTAGAGGTTGTTCGCCTGAGCGAGCAACAGAAGCTCCAATACAATCATGAGTTTGTGGCAGAGTTTGATAAGATTAAAGAGGTATCTAAAGATAGGAAGGATCGATATGTCAAAGTACAGATCCAGTTTGCTAAGGCGATAAAAACTATTGACGACCTGACCCTACAGGTTGAAGGTAAAGATGTTGAGATAGAATAAATGCAAAGGGAGCTTGCGGAGGCTCAAACTGAAATGGAAAAGCTAAAAAGTAGAGTAGATTCATTGACGGGAAATGTAAAGAAGCGGATGTTGCTCAGCACCATATCATGTTGTTAGAAGAGACAAAAAAAGAGTTACGGGACTTTGTGGCTAGTTTGAATGGTCAAATGATCAGAAAAGTAAACGAGCTTGGGAAGGCTCGAGCTAACCTGGTCAGTTCAGAAAGTGCAGTTAAGCAATTGAAGAGTGAAATGATTAGGAAAGACAACGAGCTTAAGAAAGTTTGAGCTGTCTTGGCCCATTCCGAAAGTTAGGCTGAGTAATTGAGTGAGGCCAAATTGAAGGTGGATTCTGATATGGCCAATTCGTATGTTAAGAAGGCCGAGAGAGCGGTCAAAGAAGAATAAGACTGATTTTGATGTGATTAACCCATCGGCTTAAATTAAAGAGTTGGAGGCAGATATAGCTCGTGTTCAGGCTCATGTTTAAAGAGGAAACAAACGGTTAAGGGAGAACGAGCTTAAGTTATCAATTGCTCTTCGTAGAGAGCTAGAGTTAGAGGGGGTGATCAGGAGGAAGGATTAGTTGTTAAAGAAGGCTTCTGTTGGGGGACGTGATGGAATTAACTAGGAATAATAGCGCAGTAAACTGAGGTGATAATAACCTTATGGAAAGAAGTATCACCCAGAAGAAGGGCGTTACCAGCGCTTAAAAATTCAGTTTGTTGAGATAACCATGATTAACCGAAAAAAGTATCGCCCAGAAGAGGTACACACGAGTTGTTAATCTGATGGATCTCGTTCATATTGTTGAGGTACATATGGTATAAGTATTTCTCCTCAGCTTGATCTTCGACCTGGACTACTTCGATTTGCGTCTTGTAACTACTATTCTTGTATGATTCCAGATCGACAATATACTCGTGCATTCTCCCGTCTTTGAAAATATATTCCAGCAACCTCTGTAAAGCATAGCAGTTGTCAGTTTAATGATGATTTACCTTGTGAAGCATACAGTATGGTATGCCTTCGATTGGTTCCAGCGGTTGAGATATACGGTAGAATTTGTCTTTTGCTAGAATAAGAAAAATAGAAGAGATACAGACATTCAGCCTATGGAGGACCAGTTTGGGTAATAAATTGCCATTTCGAGGTTTTCCTGTGTTCGCCTTAGAGTGCTTTTTATCACCCTTGTTCAGCATTGGTTTACTATTGTATTATGCATTTGGACCTTTAGTGGTTAGGACGGATTTAGTAGATTTATGCCTTTCGGTGATCATCCTTCCCAGGTCGACATACCCATTAACCTTAGGTGATCATATCCTCCAAGGTCGATGGTTTGTTTAAGAAGAGATGCTCGTTTGCTTTACAATCGAGTTGGAGTGCATTGGTAAAAGCAATAACAACTATTTTCTGAACTAGATTATCAACTTTCCTTGCGAGATCCCGAAACCTCTTCGCAAAGACCTCGAGCTTCTCTACTTGTGACTGTTTGAAACTAATATGAGAATATAAATTCTCCTCCTTATCTTTATTGTGACATAAGTCTTGATGAAATTCTTTTGTAGTTGATCGAATGTAAGGATAGAATCTTCAAGTACAAAATGAAACCACCATAGCGGTTCTCCCAGCAGACTCGTTGCGAACAGACGGCATAGAATATGGTTAAGATTTGAGTACAACCCCAAAGAAGCTCAGAACTAGTGAATGCGCTCCTTTGGATCGGTGCCTTTGTATTTATGTATCTTCGGAGTATGGAAACCTCTCTGCCTAGAGCTTGGGCTTCAATCAGCTCCTTGATATGTTGATCCATATGCTCTTGTGTGACATACTGCCATGTGGCTTGAGTGACATGGCGAGTTGGTCAAGGATTATGAGTACTGGTGCCTACACTTAGGCAATCACGTATTGGAATCCAGGGTTAAGGTTATTGTTCTTCCTCTTGACGCTTGGAAGGCCGAAGACCTCTTCTGATATTGGACTGAACTTTGTCGCCCAAATGAATGGAAGATTAAAGTCCGTGCTAGAGATTTCTAGAAATGGCTTTGCTGGTTACTCCTCAAGGTCCTAATATTTCACGTGCAGAAACTCAGGAGTTCACCGACCCTTGATCATGACCTCCCCGAGAAGTATCTTGGGATTCCTCTGGTGCAAGGGAGTATTTCAAAAATGACCGTCACTCCTCTTATTGAAAAAATTAGGTCAAGGGCATCTGGCTGGAGTGTGATGCTTCTACCTTTCCAG
This sequence comes from Kingdonia uniflora, assembly GCA_014058105.1. Lineage (NCBI taxonomy): Eukaryota > Viridiplantae > Streptophyta > Magnoliopsida > Ranunculales > Circaeasteraceae > Kingdonia > Kingdonia uniflora. Next base: position 2,620,236 of record JACGCM010001586.1, read on the forward strand.
AGTCGAGTTGTTCTTGTACAATTTATCCTCACAAGCCTCCCTATTTATAATATGGCCATATATAAGTGGCCGGTGGCTGCTGTCAAAGAGGGAGAGAGAATCATTTGAAATTTCTTGTGGTCTGGAGATCCTGTAAAGAAAAAGTTCTTAACCATCAACTGGGATAATTCTGCAAGCATCCTAGTGAATAGGGCATAGGCATTCCCGGTTTGAGCGATACAAATTCTGCAATGCTATTGAAATTATGTTGGGCTTTTTCTCTACGATCAAGAACCCTGGGCAAAGTTTCTTTGAGCGAAGTTCCATAATAAAGAGGGACTCCTTAATCAATACAACAAAAACTCCTCCATCTGGACTGGTTTAAAGGAAGCAATTGTCACGGCCAAAGCTAACTCAAAGTGGATTATTGGTTCAGGAAAGGATATTAATTTCTGGAGAGAATGTTAGGGATCAGAGATTGCTATTATAGACCTTCTCGACATCCCTCCAAACATCTGGAAACACTGTAATGCAAAGCTCAGTCAAATTATTCATTAACACTCTTGGTCTGCCCCTCCAAAAATTGTAGAGCTTTTAAACTCTCTTGGCATCGATGTGCATTCCAACAGATCAGCTCCCCCCGGCCAATAGTTTGGTGGTATTCTTACACCAATAGAAAAGTCATTCAGCCTAGACTTGCCTCCTTTACTTGGAGAGTGTATCATAATTCACTTGCCACAGAAGATCTCCCTATCAAAAGGGGTCTCTACATTATTTCAAGATGTTCTTCATGTAGGTGCAATCCTGAGACAACGGATCATCTGTTCTGGCTCTGTCCACAGACTTCTAAAATCTGGAATCTGATGGCCATTTTGTTTAAAATTTCAGCCGGCTTTACAAACCTTAAGACCTCCTTGGAATCTTGTAACCAGATGAGTTCTTAGATTTCAGATATCTGGAAGGCTGCTGTTTTGAATCTGATTTATCTTCTATGGAAAGCTAGAAATGAAGCAGTTTTCGAGGGGATTAACTTTAACAAAAGTGAGATTAAACGGAAAATCCTTGTTGCCATTAAAGATATTGCTGGCCTCTCAATAAATTGTATGGCTAATGCCTGTCTAAAACTAACAATTGTTACAGCTTTGGGAGTTCCCACTAAAGCCAGACCTTTGCCCAGAGTTCAGAGCTGTACTTGGGCTCACCCCTGGTTCCAGGAAATTAAAATCAACTGTGGGGCAACTTTTTTAGGCTCTCCTGGCAAAGCAAGAGCTGGAGCAGTGGCTAGAAATCACCTTGGGGATGTCCTTGGAGTTCTCATAAACGAGATTAGAATCTCCATTCTCTTCTTTTATGAATGTGAAGCAATCATCGGAGCTTTGATTTGGGCAGTCCAAAATCAATGGAAAAATATTTGGGTTGAATCGAAATCCCTTTCTGCCATTACAGATTTTGCAAAAAACCAAGTGACTTAGATTTATAAAGCTAAATGGAATATATTGAAGAACTCTTTTGAGAAGCTCATATTCTCGCATTGTTGGAAACTGGCAAACTTTTCAGCCTCACAAGCTTCCAAGAGGGGGTTTTATCTCCCAGAAGGCATACAGGAAAGCTCCCAAGGAAGACAACCTTTTTTAACTAAAGTGGAGGACCCAAATGTTAGTTATTTTAGATTTTCCTAACAGCTTTTTGGGGTTCTCTTGGTTTGGCTTTGCCTCCCCTCAATTGTTCTACATGGTTCTCATCTGTTCTTCATGTCGCTTGAATATTGTCAAACGAGCTTGTTGCTCACTTTCGAGCTCTTTGTTGTAGAGCTCCTGATCAAGGGTTAACTGACGCTTAAGCTTATTACACATTTTTGCTTCGGTGTAGAGATTCGTCCATAGTTTAGCAAACTGTTTCGGTTCAACAAAATGATCGAGCTGGATTCCTGTTGTTGGTTGCTTAGAAGTGACCATGATTGAAAATGGATTGTAGAGTGAATGTAATGGCCTAATTCCGTAGCTCAAAATTAAATCTTACAGACGGTGCCAAATATAATGGCCTAATTCCGTAGCTCAAAATTAAATCTTACACCAAATGTACTTATGACAAAAATTATATAATACAAGAAATAACCCAGGTGATTTAGCATAGAAAACCTTTGAATAGGTAAAAAACCATGACCTCGAGTAGAATGTTTAATAACTGTAACTTTTATTGCTTGAGGCTGATATCTTATTACAAGTGAACTTTTGAACTATAAATACTTGATCTTGAAATAAAAAGTTTTATGGTGTTTAGAATCTAGAAATTCCTATGTTAGAGTCTAGAGAATCTAGTTTTTCTCTTCCTTATCTCCTCCAAAGCTTTTTCTTTATATAGACCTTATCCGCAACTCATTATTGTACAGAAGTACGTTCTCTGAATAATGAGGTAAGTGGTAGTTGAGTGTGTAATTGATTTGTTCGTGGGAGATAAGTGTTTTTGACTTATTCAAATTTTACAGTAGTGCTCGATCCATGTTATTTATCAGTTCGTGGTCTAGGTGGAAATGCTGACTATACATGTCACGTGTGTAATACGTGAGTTCTATATTGAGGTAGTTTGAGTTTGAACTAGGTCGAGGGATAGGTCCCTATAGTAAAGATACTTCATGATCCAGGAGGATCTATGAAGAATTACTAATTTAGTGTCATACTTCAATTTTAGAGTATTTCTTTTTATAATTTTAGAAGTATTAGTTCATATTTCTATTTAGAGTATTACTCTAATTTTTCAATAGGAGTCCAACTTCTAAAATAAGACTTGTACCCTATTAAAGGACAACTCTAAAGTTAGAAAACCTAATTATAATTTATGAGTTCTATTGTAATCTTTCTATGGAGTAATATAAAAACCCTAAGGGGAGATTTTCCTCCCCACCAATTCTATTGTGCATTTTTTTATTATCTATTGGATTGTTCTTCTAATTAGTACCCTCCTAGAAATTGTGCATCAAGTGGTATCAGAGCGGTGTTTCGTTCATCATTGGGAGATTGTGGTTTATGGTCTCGGCATACGACTAAGTCAAGCAATCTGGGAAGAGATATAATTAGAAGACGAAGAACATCATGTCTACCGCCAAGATCTCAAAATAAATTACATCTAAGAGATGACGTGATCATGAAGATAAAAAAGGGAACAAGGAGAAGGAGGGGGATAACGATTAATCTTGAAATTTTGAAAACCTCGAATCCAAGAAATTCTCGGATGTTGGTAAGTTTACAAATCCTATAAAAAAATCTTAAAATTGATTTAAAGATTAATATCATAGTGTTTTTATGGATTTTTAGATGCCGAAAAAGAAGATAATCATTTTGGTAGATGGCCAATACAAGTTAGTTCTGCATTACTGGAAGTTATACATATTCAGCCGATTGTACCTCATGAGTATTGTAATGGCCAAATTCTATAGCTCGATACAATTTGGAATTAGCTATCACACCAATGATTCTGTAACAATATGAAAATGGAAAGAAAGAAATTGAAACAGGTGTTTTTAGCGTGGAAAACCTCTGAATAGGTAAAAAAACATGACCTCATATGGAGGATGTTTATAAAAGTCTCTTTATAGCTTTGAGTGGAAATCTTTATTACAAGTGATCTCTAGAATATATAAATGCATTTAATCTCGTAAATATAAACTTTGAGTAATTTTTTTGGTCCTTCTCCATTTTATAGGCTTTCCCCACAGCTCTTCATCATGCTGGAGCACGTCTTTCGAGTAATGTGGTTAGTGGCGGCTGACTAAATAATCGACAAGCTCGTGGGAGACAGGTATCTTTCACTGAATAACATTTTTTGGGTTTAGCTCGATGTCGTTTTTTAAGTAGTTCGTGAGATTGGTTAGAATGTTTGACTGGAGTGTTGTGTGCTTAAATTACGTGAGACTGATAGGGAAGTAAATCGAAATGAGTCAGCTCAATTTTGAGTGAGGTCGAGGAATAATTTCTTAGAATCGCCCCCTCGCAACTGAAGCCAGGAGTGGCTTTGGTTGAGAAAGAATATGTAACAAATTGTAATTTTGAAATGGAGCAATGAAGGGGTTTGAATGGGTAGAAGTTACCTGATATTGGGAAGTGATGAGTATTAAATGATGATGCGGATGTATGTGATAGTTTGCGTTTAAATAGTCGCATCTATAATAAATGATGATGCTTGGGAAAACGTACATGCATAATAAAGTTAGGGTTATATAAAGAGTACCTTGGTCACCTTGTTCTTGGATGCTTTACGCTCTCTGAAATGGTAAAAACACGGAGTATGGTTCTTGAAGAGAGAATTGCATCTAAAGCGCAGCGATTAAAGGAGAAGTACTTTGGTGACCAGTCGCTAGAAATGGCGATCCCAGCGCCTATTCCCCCGACGTATCAAGTCTTGTCAGGAGAGGAAGCGGTTGAAGTTGAGGAAGATTTCTACTGTAAGTATAGATTTCATGTCATCGTCTTGACAGGCGTAAAATGTAGGGCCTGTCTCCGCACTCTTACAGATGACAGGGTTAGGGGTTCATATGTAGGGAAAGGTGCATCTGCGGGGCTGATGCGCTAATTTTCTCTAGTACTAGGGATTCTAAGGTTGGGCCCTCTTCATCTCCACCAACTCTGCAGTGGTAGTGGTTATAGAAGAGGCGGCAGTGGCAGCAGAGGAGGAATACTGGCAGGAAGGTTTTGCTGAGTCATTTCCATCGTGGTTTTGCGCTCTAAAGATCTTCCATCTTGTTTTGTGGAAGCTACACTAAGTCTACTGCTTACATAATTTTTTGTTGAAGTTCAACTATGCTTCAACCGAGCCATGTGAGGAGAGCTTTTTGTTGGTTCCACTATTTTCTTTGCGTCAGGGTGAAACATCACTGAAGTAAGAAGAACTGGAAAAGTTGATGCCTTTCCATGCCTGGTTGACCTGTAGCTTCGAACAAACAAAGAAAACTTGTTATCTGAAAAGTACTTGAAGTTGGGTGTTGGACGGATAACATGCTATTGTATTCCTGTGTGAAAACTTGTTATCTGTTAATCGTATTATGAGTAATATGAATATAAATTGATTCTCACAAAATTTTTGTATAGAATTTTCTTTAATCTAGCTAAAATGTGTTAGTTGAATAACTGTTTGATAAGTGCAAAAACAAAGTTCGAACTGAGATGAATATTTAATATAAAAGATTTATGTTTTAACAGGAAATGAAATAGAAATCGTCGAAATATGTTAATTCGAGCTGTCTAAAGGTCGATAGAGATATTACTCATAAGGTCGATCGTAGTAACTAGTGAGTATACTAATGAGGGGATAAGTTATAATAAGCGAGTTCGAGATCTTGGGTTTCTGTTACGCGATACTAGGTAAAAACTGAGTGAAAGGAGAAAATCATTGGGAAATCTTATAAATATTGATAGGATGACCTAAAAAAGCTCAGGGGAAGGTTAGGATGGTGTGAACTCGATCTCAGAGTATTCTTCATGCTGCAGAAGGTTGATTAGCCATAAAAATTGCTGAGGTGCGGGAGATAATTTTTGGCTCGCTCGGTTACGATGTCGAATTACCGATGAGGGTTTGCCAGCTCAAAGGGTTAGATATCAAGAGTAGATAACTTGACTATTCTCGTAACTTTTATGAGTCATTCATTCATGTATTAATGAGGAATTCGGCAGAACGAGAAAGGGTGGTGGGTTTGATTGCTGAAGTGGAGATCAATTTTGAAGATATGAGGATTGGTGAATGATGTGATCAAATACAGGTTGCTAAAGTTTTCCAAGGCTGTGATGGATACTGTTTAGATGTTCTTAGGAATAAGATAAATGCTGGAATATAACAGAAATAATATAAGTCAATTGGATTCTCAATAGGGGGAATCTGTTTTGAGATTGTTCAGCAAGCAATTTGAATAAATTTGAATACTTGTACAACTTTGAAATTGATGCCAATCACTATAAGTATGATAAACTAGTACTGTGAAACAAATATACGTGAGTGCAGAAGAATCTAATTTTGTTTGATAGAAAATGAAATAGATCTCTGACATCCCACAGTGCGAGTCATCTTGAGTGAGGGGACGTTAAGAAAAGATATGGAAAGAGGGCAACAAAACACGTTAATAAATGAGGAGAGTTGTTATGATTGAAAGGTGGCTTTATCAAAAAGGTACAATGCGTCTGACATGGAGAGTGGAAAGGACACCTCGGTTTTAGAATCGAGGACGGTTCGTGCGAGAGGCAATAAATGCCAGCCGCATGAGAGAGAAAAGATAAACAGTTCTTCTTCGTCTCCAAATAATCCTTTTACCACAAAAGACTTGGAGAGCAATCAGAGAGAAAGGCAAAGGATCTGGGGAATAAATCAAGAGTTTTCTGAAGACGATAAACGGTTAAAGAGGGTAAAAGGTTCAGGATCTCGTAGGTGTGAATATAGCAGTGTAGTGAGGAGAAAGTTTGACTCTTCTGCCGATTCGCATCCGGATATTGAAGGTTAGCAAAGATATATATGTAATATACTTCGATATTCTAGAGTGTAAATATGTGTTATGTGTGACTGACTTATCAAAGATATATGTTGAATATACGTATGATTTTAACCAGAAAAAATTGTTGTAGACACATTGTTATAGATGAAAGCTAGTATGACCTTTGCCTTATCTTGTGTCTGGTGGGATCCTTGATATAAAACAAATTTTTACATTCGTTCTAATCGTAAAAATGTAGAGGGGTTGCTAGACCAAGTGTTATCCTTGACCTAGGCTTTCAGAAATGTCGTAGACATATTGAAAGAGATGAAAGCTAGTATGACATTTGCTTTATCTTATGCCTGGTTGTGTCTTTGATGTGAGGCGAACTTTTACACTTGTCACAATCGCAGAGCTGTAAAGATTCAGCTGAACCAAGTTGTATGCTCGATACTGGTGTAGACCAAACAAGTTGTTAAAGATGAAGACTATTATTACCTATGTCTTATCTCGTGCTTGGTTCTTTGAAGTTGAACAAGTTTTTACACTTGCCACCCTCGCAGATATGTATAGATTTAGTTGAACCAAGTTGTATGCTCGATCCAGCCTACTGGTATAGACCAAACAAGTTATAAAAGATGAAGACTAGTATTACCTATATCTTATCTCTTGCTTGGCTTTTTGAAGCTGAACAAGCTTTCATACTTGCCACCTCGCAGATATGTATAGATTCAACTGAACCAAGTTGTATGCTCGATCCAGCCTACTGGTACAGACCAAACAAGTTGTAAAATATAAAGACTAGTATTACCTATGTCTTATCTCTTGCTTGGCTCTTTGAAGTTGAACAAGTTTTCACACTTGCCACCCTCGCAGATATGTATAGATTCAGCTGAACCAAGTTGTATGCTCGTTCTAGCCTACTGGTGTAAACCAAACAAGTTGTAAAAGATGAAGAATAACCTATGTCTTATCTCTTGCTTGGTTCCTTGAAGTTGAATAAGTTTTCACACTTGCCACCCTCGCAGATATGTAGTGGCAGAAGCCAACGAAGTTCCTCGATCAAACTTATGGAATGTGGATTGTAATCTAGTATTATCTATGCTTGAATCTGTGGAATGTGAACGACTGTTTCGTGAAGAGATTATGCAAAAAAAAAACTTTCATTGATAAGTTCAAAATTTACATTTGATGGAGATAAGAATCTCACATTTGGAATTGATAACAAATAGCGAAACATAGAAATGGAGTAGTGAGACGACTAACGATAGTATCGTTTCAGTCATCTAGTGTTCTAAGGATTTGAAATGGGGACACTATCTTCTGTCATGAGATAGTATGATCCAAGGCCTGAGAGACCTGTGATAATGAATGGGCCCTCCCAATTGTCGGCTAATTTTCCAGCGTGAGGCTCTTTGCGATATTGAGAAATTTCTTGTAGGATGAGATCTTAGATTTGAAAGGTACAGCTCCTGACTCGGCTATCGACCTAAGTTAGCGATGGCGCGTTCCCCGGTTTCATTTATCATATTAAGGTTGCAAGCCAATTTGAACTCATTTTCCTCGTCAGTTAGCGCGTGATCCCGAACTGGATGATGATAATCAGAAGGAATGACTGCCTCAGTGCCATAAGCAAGGAGGAATGGAGTACACCCCGTAGACTATCGAGGAGTAGTTTGATACGCCCACAGGACGTGAGGTAGCTCGCGGACCCAATTGCATTTTTTCTGCGAGTGAAGCCATTTTTTGTGTTCATCCACGATGGTTTTGTTGGTGATTTTGGCTTGGCCATTGCCTTGAAGATAGTATAGATTTGATGGTGAATGGATGATATTGTGGTAATTTAAAAAGGTTACGACCTTCTCTCCCATGAATTGGGGCCCGTTATCGATACTAATTAGGTGGAGGCACCTGAATCAAGTTATTATTGGTTCCTGATAAAAGAGATGACCTCCTCTTCTCTGGTTCGACATAAATGAATTACTTTTACCCATTTTGTAAAGTAATCGACAGGTGTGAGTAGGTGGCGGCGATTACTTGAAGAGTTAGGGAATTTGCCGAAGAGGTCTAGTGCCCATCTTTTGAATGGCCAGAAAACCTTGCTTGCATGGAGCTTGAGCGTAGGGGTGCGTATCATATTTCTATGTATTTGGCAGGTGTCGCATCTACGGGAATACTCTTCTGCTTGCTTGCGCATGCCATGCCAGAATACTCCTTGAGTTATTACTCTATTTGCTAATGATCTACCTGTGGCATGGGAGCCACAAGTTCCTTCGTGTAATTCGCAGAGCAGCTCGTCTGCTTTCAATTTTGAGAGGCACATGAGGTAAGGTCTCGTAACGGATAGACGGTAAAGCCTTCAATTTTAAGCCCTGTAATGTTTGGAGTTGTTGATTAACTGTCTGCGTTCTTTCAGATTTGTTGGAAGTGGTCCGTCGCATTTGTTGTCGATGCCGAGGAAATCAAAGAAAGGCTTTCCCCAATCGTCGTTTCCTACTTTATCACCCCCAGTGTTGATCGTGCATATTGATATGTGATCAATGCTGGGGGTTTAAATGATTTCGATTTGGAGATATCGAGCTTTCGTGCCCAAGACCCCGGCTAGAAAGGCCACGGAATCGGCGTGTCTGTTCTCCCCTCGAGGACGATATTCAAGAGTTGCTTTCGCAAACTTACTCAACCTATCTGCCACAAGGGCTGCGTATTCGATCATCTTCCAATTCCTCTTGTACTCGGAATAATGATAAATGATGAGTAATGAATCTGTGAAAACTGAGAGTTCGGGGACGTCGAGATCAAGAGCGAGGTCGAGTCCGTGAATGAGAGCTTCATATTCGGTGACATTATTTGAGGCCTCAAAATCCAGGCAGATTGATTTCTTAATTTTGTCATTTGAAGGGGTAATCAAAACAATTCCGATTCCTGACCCTGCAGGTCCTGCTGATCCATCGGTGAGAAGTCTCTAACCTGACGTAGTGATCCAGTCAGCTCATTCGTTGAATGGCTTGGGAGGTGGGTTATCTTGCGTGCCTTCAGTAAGGTCTGGATCGTACTCCTCCCACTCGGGATTTTTTACTGGAAAATCTTTGAGGAAATCAGCAACGGCCTGGCCTTTCTCTGAATGACGTTGTTTAAACTTTATATCATGTTCGCCCAAACTGACTGACCATTGTTGCACTCTTCGTGACTTCTCTTTTTTGGATAGAACTTCCCGAAGTGGGTAGTTCGTCATCACTTTGACGGAATGCGCTTGGAAATAGTGCTTGAGTTTCTACAAAGTGTAAACAAGGGTGAGAAGAAGCTTATCAATTTTAGAGTACCTTATTTCTGCTGATGTAAGTATTTTCCTGATGAAGAAGACTGGTTTCTCAATTTTCCCTTCTAGACGAATGAGAAACGAGCTGAGAGAAGTGTCAGTGACTGCTAGGTAGATAATCAGTTCCTCATTACCTATTGGGGTGCTCATTATGGGGGACCTCCCCAAATAGATTTTGAGATCCTAAAAAGTTTCTTTGCATTATGGTGTCCATGTGACTTCCGCGATTGGCTGGACCATTCCTCTTTAGGTATATCCTCATAGTAACAGGAATAGCTAACGGCGGCGGTCTAAAGATTTGAAGACGAAACGGTTGATTTTGGCAATTTTTCCAGCGAGTTTTTGGACGTCTTTCATTGTCTTTAGAGAAGGCATGTCGAGGAGAGCGCGGATTTGATCTGGATCGGCTTCAATCCCTTTCTTGCTGATGAGGTGGCCTAGGAAGTGGCCCGAATGTACCCCGAATTGACATTTATCCGGGTTGTGACACATTCTGTAAATTCGAAGGATGCTGAAATAGTGTTAAGATCTAAGAGGTAATTTTCTAAATGTATGCTTTTGCACAAGAGATCATCGATGTAGACTTCAACGATCTATCCCAGGTGTGCTTCGAACATAGCAGTTATCAATCGTTGGTATGTGGCCCTTGCGTTCTTGAGCCCGAAGGGCATGACTTTGTAACAGAAAAGGCCATTTTTAGTGATGAATGTTGTCTTCTCTTGATCTTCTTTGTGGAGTGGTATTTGGTTATATTCTGAAGCAGCGTCCATCATAGATAGGAGATCGTGGCCTACAGTGGAGTCGAGGATTTGATAAATGTTGGGAAGAGGGAAACTGTCATTTGGATGTGTTTATTTAGATCTGTAAAATCTACGCAAACGCAAACTTTTCCATTCTTTTTTGGGACAGCGACAATGTTGGATATCCAGTCTGAATACTTGGCTTCTCAAATAAATCACACTTTGATCAATTTATCGATCTCAGTCTTAACTTCATCTCGAAGACGTGGTGTGAGTCGTCATTGTTTCCGTTTGACCGTTGGGGCGTTGACGTTGATAGCTAGCTTGTGGCAGGAACTGGAATTAATATTAGGGCGGGCAAAATAGTTTGGGGGGTTTCAGGGTTTTACCCCCGAAATTCTTTTTGGTTGATTTTCTTAGATGACCCCCTTCGGAGATGATTACCGGACCGACAACAATAAAACATGGTGAGAATATGCTCTATTTCAACCACCTTTATGCGATGATGAGTTGCGGTAATGTAATCGGTAGTCCGTCGTCATAAAAGAATGATTTTGTTATATCGTTCTTATGTCAAATAATGAGGCCATGTCAAATAAAGAGCCCAAGTAGTGGTATATAAAGTATCCTGTTAAATATTCTTAGAATTTTTAAGATTATTATAGTATTTTCCTATGGTGATTATGTCATGATAATAATGACAGTGATAGATTAAGAGATAATAAGAGTAGTTGTACATGCAAAAACTCCTCAAAAGTCGACATAAGTAATAGTATAAAAATATTTTTATTGGGGTTTGAGATTCTACCCTGGGCTATAGCCCAAGTGAGTCTCCATGTGGTTCTGCCCCTGGATATTGAAACCCTAAAAGGTGCAAGCCTTTCGCATTGTAATTCTTTTCAAATATAATATGAAAGTACGAAACCTAAAGGAGGATTTTATCCTCATAAACTCAAATTGTTCTCCTTTTCTTCTTTAATTACTATTCTTTGCAAATTATGGATTATAGAAGATCAGAACATGGTAAATTGTAAAGTATACCCTTCCACTCTCATTTGAATTTAAAAGCCAAAAGTTTGAATTTCCCACTCAAATCATGGGAGAAATCTTAAGAACACACCCATATGATTGTGTTCACATGCCTCAAAATCTTTAATTGTTCTTCTTTTCTTCTTTAATTGCTGTTATTTACAAATGATGGATTATAAAAGATCAGAAAATGGTAAATTGTCAAGTATACTCCTCCACTCTCATTTGAATTTAAAGCAAAGAGTTTAAATTACCCACTCAAATCATGGGAGAAATCTTAGAAGCACACCCATATGATTGTTTTCACATGAGAACATAGGGTTATGAGTTGGCCTCTCAGTACTTAACCCTAGGTTCCCCTATTTACGCAAATGCCACTTTCTTATTCAAAATTCAAACTTCAAAAGGCTTTTCTATAAATAATCAAGGGGATACCTTCCTATTCTACCCCAGTTCCATCTTCTTTCTATCTTTTAAGCACCCTGTCCAAAGTCGGACCTGTCCAAAGCCGGAGCCCCATAAGCTTTAGCGAACTTGCGATCGCCGCCAGCCCTAGGCAAACTGCCAGCGATCGTCGGCCACGGATTGATTCGGTACTCTATCTCTCTTCCTCAGCTTCCCTACACTCACCCAACTCTGATTCAAGTTAGAATGGGGAAAACATTTGTGGTAGAACAGCTCAGTGAGAAAATGATGGTGAAGAACGCTCTGTTTCATCATGCCAAAGGCCTGAAGTTGCTTGTTGGAATTGGAGGTCGTTCTACTATAAGGAGGAGGCAGAGTAATGTCCGGAGCTTGTCCAAAGATTTTACAAGAAACTATCGAACCCCAACTTAGGGAATTGTACAATGAAGCTCACATTGGGTGGTTATAACTTCCTTATATCTGTCACTACTCTCGCCAACGTCACCACCATCGCGGCCAAGCATCGAAACTTCGACAATGAAGAGCACTTTACTTGTTGCGGGTACGCCACATCCTTGGAAGTGCCTTACAGCAGTGTGTTTGACAACAATAGCATAAAGGCCACCTCTCTACACTGAAAGTAATTTGCGGTGCTCAAATGGTACTCTACAATGTCCACCACTCTCTCTACCAAATCGACGCCAACCGTGACTTCCCTTACTTCCTATTTTACTTACAAGAGGGGGATACTTCTTATAACATCCTCAAGACCATGATGGAGTCAATCATCGCAGTAATTCCAAAAGGCTGAGATTTCAAGAATGATCAAACGGTTTTTCCCATTCTCATCACAAAGTTCCTCACAACAATCGACCCTCAAGTCATCAGTCAAGCAGTTTCATCTCTAGGAAAATGTGCCCAATCACCATGAACACGAGCATGGGGGCTAGACCCGAACGAACCAGCCTGCGCCGTTGAATGAAAACTCAAACACACACCAAGCCCAGTCTTCCTTACCAAAGACAAAATTATCAAAATGAACCTCGAGACCATCAAAGCCATTAAGAAGCGCCAAAATGAGATCTTCGAGGTAGCCTCTTGCACGGAGACACTTCTCCAAAGTATGTCAAACCTTACGAGGCGGGACCGTCACAACCACCTCCTACTTGTTATGTTTTCCTAGGATCGAGTCTAGTTCTTTTGTTTTTCCATTTCGTAAAATGTCTGATGAAAATACAAAGTGTCATATGTATTTTCCTTTTTCCTTTCAAGGCACATGTAATTTCCCTTTAAATCAGTGAAATATAATTTCTTATCGTATGATGAGGTACATTGATTATAGGTTACTCAATTCTTAAATGGGTCAAAGACTTAGTTTCTCTCCCTAGAAATGATATGATCAACTTTCTTCTGGCTACTGGGGCCCGGGGTTATGATTTAGCAAAAACTGAAAAACATCAATCTTGTAGACAATTGAATCCTATATTCATAGAAATTGAGTTCACCTCATTCGGATTAAAGTTGAGATAGATATCATTGTTTACTGAACAGCAGTCTGGGAAAAATAAAAACTGCATACCATTTTGTTTGTAATTTATTAATGTTGCTAGATATGGGTTTAGGAAAAATCATACGTTTACATTCTGGAGTTTTTCAAAACCTTTCTAAATTGTACTAGAACATGTTTTTCCGATGCATGGTTTTTGAGTTATGATGATCCCATGTATTTCAGGTACAGTTAGGAATAAATTAATGTTTTACATCTCTCCTCTACAGTAGTATTTCATATATTTCTCTCTTTATATAGTCGCTACACACTCATTCATTACATGGAATTAGATGCTACTTTCATACCCAAAAGGTACTATACTTTACTATTTTAAGATAGGCGTTAAAGTCCCATATATGCCCATTGTGCTACATAGAGGGGACGAACTTCGATGTTTTACACTAAGACGGGTTTCTTTTATGGAGATTTAGTTTACCGTTCCTATCCAAGCTTTAGGTAGACTGACTAGTATTGGAATCGAAGGATTAGAGTTTTTACGTGTAATACAACAGGATATCCTTGGTTATGATATTATAGATGACATTTGAGGTAACATTCACCAGTGTACTACAAATGTTCATTTAGCTATGGTAGAGCGGAGCGAAATCATATACCACCTACTATCTTTTTTGACTTCTATTATTCGATATATTGACCCATAAACAGTTCGAGCAGCAGATAAGGTTCTTTTAGAACCTTTATACATTTCGTATGAGCTGACTGGGTACATATAGAATGTTTGGATGGTTTACAGAGGAGACTTTTGGGCAACACCTTTCCAGATTCCATAGCACAAGCATAATGATTTAGAATGTAAATGTTTATCATAATGTTGACGAGGTGGAACCTATGGAGGAGCGAGAGAAGGAGCATATAGAGGATATTGACGAGGAGGTATAAGAGGTTATCAATGTACATGAGCCAGTTGGCATGGGTACCCCAGATCATAACTATGAGTAGTGACATGCATTTACATTTATCTTAGAGTATGTTTTTCTTTTAGTTATCGTTATTTTTGAATCAATAATGTCGTACCTGTCCGGTACACACATATCTATGTTTTTCTAGTCAATACAATTTTTTTAGTTTAGTTACCTATTCACTCTCACCCTTTCATATCTTTTACTTTACTTACCATATATCTTTCCACATTGAGGACAATGTTTAGTTTAAGTTTGGGGGTGGGGAATCATTTTCAAGTTTTTAGAGAAAATCGGTATACTTATGAGTATAACTCGTAAATTAGCGTTAATTAGTCTATGATTGCAAATAACTCTACATAAACCTTTAGTTTAAGTAGTTAGGAGAATAAAAAATCCCTAGAGTTTTGACTATTAATGGGATTATGAAATAATACGCCAAAATTGAAAGAAAAAAATTTTAAACTTAGAATACTATAATGGATATTAATGATATTCTCAAATTGTAGAGTTAGAAATTTCTTGAAAGAAAATGCACTTCACACCAGTAAATGTACTTATCCAAAGAAATTAGTAAGAGGTACTTAACCAATCTAGATAGAGTAACGAACTCCCTACCTGAAATAGTTGATAAAAAAATAAAACAGTGTGGTACAAAAAGAAAAGAAAAAAAGAAAAACTATTAAAATATAAAGTAAATAAATAATGATGTGAACCTGATGTCTAGGTCATGAAGGGACTCCAAATCCTGATACCTAGAACATAACTGGTATGGACTATCGAGCAATTGAAATACAGGGGAATCATTAGAAAAATAAAGTCATAGCAAAAGTATAAGTGTTACTAATCCAACTAATCAAAGCAGACCTGTAAATAAAGAGATTAAGATCTTCTCTTGCAACTCCTTATAAAGAGGAAGTTAAGCTGTTAAAAAAATAATCTTCCAAAAAACAGTACTGGAGCTCTGACAACAAATACTCAAAACTATAATTCTTTTTGGGGGAGTCTTATTGATAGTCATTGTAGTATAGTTCATTTCCCCTTAGTTTTGTTTCATTATTTTGGTAAAACCTTTTTTAATTGATAAATAAACAAAGCTCGTTTTAGGGAACTATCTACGATATAACTAAGATTAATAAGAGTTGCTAAGATAACAAAATAATTAGATCGAAATAATGGAATTAATGAGTTATACAATTTTTGTGGGTAAAAATACTAAAAACTCACGAGACAAAACTCATCCACCAGGGACAGCTGGGGGTTTAACAGCTTACTATATGCATTAAACACAATCGTGAGACCTACAAAAGTGGCTTAAATTTCTTAGTTTAGTTTATTTTACTCGGGATGAGCAACAAGACAAGTTTGGGGGTATTTCATAAATACATTTTTGTGCAGAATTTTAGCCCCTTTTATAGGTGTTTTTGGCAATCCTGAGACCTTTTTCTATAAGTATTTCCAAGTTATCTCATTTTTAGGTTCTCTACTCTGCTGTGGAGTAAATTTCGCAACAAAGGGCTAAATCAGAGCTAAAATGGCCCAAGAACCACACTAAGTAATTCCAACAGATTAGCAAAGCAGTTTTTATCAAAATTAGCCTAGTTGGACTACATGAAAATCATGATCAATACCGAGACATGGGAGTAGGAGGATTAATGTCAATTAATACTTCAACCATCAAGCGAAGCAAAATCTAAAAGTTTGGAGAACTCTGGCCTCCACCCACTAGCGATCGCCGTTAACAAAAGGCCTACCACTAGAGATCGCCGGCTAGTTAAGACACTTCAAACCTAAGGGTTTTCTATTTAATGATTTGTTCTTCATTTATAAACCTATTTTTCATTTTTGCAAGGTTTTGGTGAGCTAAAGAATTGAGTTTGTATCTCAATAATCTAAGTTTAAGTTTAATGAAATTTAGTTTGTTGCTTTTCATTAATCTTGTTTGTTAAGATATTGCAAGGCTAATCCTATTAGACTAGATCTAAACAGGAAGCTATATAGGTATATGTTAAGATTTTCTTGTAGGTTATAGGTCTAACCTAGAAGTCAATGTTCACTCTTTAGGGTTGTCCTTCAACTTTCTTGAACCCAACAAGTTAGGAGAGGAGGAGAACAATTCTACCTTAGAAGAAGGATTATTGTCCTAAAAAGGAACTGAATTCTCAGTCTACTCAGTAACCTCTAGACCTAGGGATTATTCTTGTTGGGTTTTTCTTTAAGGATATTTGGGAAGGGGCAAAGGTAGAATTGTTCTCCTCCTCTCTTAACTTGTTGGGTTCAAGAAAGTTGAAGGACAACTCTAAAGAGTGAACATTGACTTCTAGGTTAGACCTATGGATTCTTAAACCTTTTTTGATCAAACTCTTAAATATGACTACTCTTAATCTTAATGCTACTCTTGATAGAGTAATTTTTAATGGTGGCGAGGTTACGCCCCAAATGCTGAGTTTTTCTTTAAGGATATTTGGGAAGGGGCAAAGGACTTTAATATTAATATGTATTCTCCTAATGAAATTATCTAAAATATTTAAGACACAAGTAAGTACAACATGAAGACCACTTATGAGCACTTGAGGAAAGTCAAACCTCCCTTATTATGGTCTAACCTTGTTTGGTTTCTAGGTAACATCCCCAAGTATAGCTTTATAAGCCGGCTTGCACTGAATAATGCCTTAAAACTCAAGATAAGCTTCTTTAGATGGGGAGTTGTTGAGTTTTCTAGTTGTGCTTTGTGTTACACTGAAAGTGAAAATGAAAACCATTTATTTTGTGACTGCCAATAATACTCTAGCCATATCAGGACTTTTTTACTCACTAAAATGGGTTTTAATCCTCAGATTAGCAATGGGGAGGAGGAGATTCTATGGTGATGTGATCACTTTATCAGTATTGGAGCAATCAATACCTTAAGGAAAGTGTGTTTCAATTGCTTTGTATATCATATCTGGAGAGAAAGAAATTATAGAACGTATGAAGATAAAGAGACAACTGCTGATACAATTCTACATGCTATCATTCAGAAGGTCAGACTGAGGTTTCTTGACTATTGTACTAAGATTGAAGACTCAGCTCATAGCAGAGAGATATGTGCATTAATACTCATAGATCTCTTTCAGATCGGGGAAGCTATGGGGCTTTGGCAAGAAACAGCTCTAGGACAACTCTTTCTGCTTGTACAGGTAGAGTAAAACCCCAGAGCATCACTATCCATGAGCCTCAAGGTGTGATGCATGGTGTTCTCCTTTGAATTGTTGCTGGTGCACCAAGGATTATCCTTATTGTGAAGAAATGTGAGCCCTCTTGGGAAGCTCGAAGTATTGTCAAATTTGTCCACAGATGTCTACAACAGTTTGAAGAATGAGAGATTATACACAATTTTAGAGAAGCTAATCGGACCCCCCCATAAATAGCAAAGCTTGTTCCTAATTTTTATCACTTTGACCTAGAACTTCACTCTTTTGATGATGAGCTCAACAAAACTCTGGATGAAGATGCTTAAGGAAAAGTCTATTATAGGAAGCTGCAATTGTGTTTTCTATTCTTAGGATGCTTTCAAGTTTCATTGTTAGCCTTCCATGTGTGGATTGAGCTGTGAAAGCTTATGCCTACATCTGTAACTCTCTTTCTTTCTTCATATCATGGGGGCTAGTCCCCCAGCTTGCCTTAAAATAAAGCAACTCAAAATTATGATCTAAAGCGTCAGAAAGAGGTAAAATCCAAACCAGTGAAAAATTCAATCCAGAAGCATAACAAGCATTTTGATTACTATCTCAGCATATGGTTAGTATACAAGCTACACTTAACCACAATCGCATTCCCAAATGAGTGACCGATAGCAAAGCTACTTAGAATTGCGATATAAAGCGTCGAAAAGGGGTGAAATCTTAACTTGTGTAAACCTCGATCTAGAAGCTCGATGAGCCTCTCGCTAACTATCCTAGCATGTGGTCAGAAAATAAGCTACTCATAACCATGATCTAACGCTTCAACTGAGTTGTCGATAGCCAAGCTTCTCAAAATTGCAATCTGAAGTGTCGTAAAGAGGCAAAATCATAACCAGTATGAAACAAGGTCCAGAAGCTCAAAAGCCTTTCATCAAGTATGGTGTAAAAGCCGAAGCAGAAGCTCAATAAACCTTTCAGCAACTATCCAAGTACGTGGTTGGTAAACAAGCTACTCAGAACCACTATCTAACGCCTAAAACAAGTAGCAAGTAGCCAAGCAACTCAGAATAGCGATCTAAAGCATCGAAGATGGGCGAAATCTTAACCAGTGTGAAACTTGATCCTAAAGCTTTAGGCACCTTTTGAAAACTATCCTACCATATGTTCGGTAGATATGTAACTCATAACAATTATTTATTGCCTCAAAAGAATGGCTGATAGCCAAGCTACTCATAATTGTGATCTAAAGCATCAGAAATGAACACAATCCAAACTAATATGAAACTTAACCCACAAGCTCGATGGACCTTTCATTGACTATCCTAACATGTGGTCAGCTAAAAAGCTACGATCATAACCATGATCAAACGCCTTAAACGAGTTGTTGGCAGCCAAGATCCTTAGAATTCTAATCTAGAGCTTTGGGAAGGGTCACAATAGGATGCAGTATAAAAACAAATCTAGAAACTCCACAAACCTTTAGGCAACTATCCCGGTGTGTATTCGGTAAATAAGCTATTGGGAACCATGATTTAATGCCTCAACTGATTTGTCGATAGCCAATATGCTCAAAAAGGATTGAAATGCATCCTAGTGTACAAAAACCTCGATCTAGAAGCTCGATGAGCCTCTCGGTAACTATTCCAGAGTATGGTCAATAGACATGCTGCTCATAACCACGATTGTAGGGTCTTAATCTCGCTAAGAGGAGACTGGACTCTTACACCATGGGATTAGGCTTGACTAGGGGTTTTCACAAGTACCTAAGAAAAAAATATGAGAGTATACTATGCAAGCATACTTGCGCGAATTCCTTGAATAGGTATTCTCAAAGACCTCTAGCGAGGATTTGGAAAATATGATACGTAAAGATGGGATTATAGATTTGGAGTTAGGGAAGACTTAAATATCGAGCTTCTCTGAGTGCTCGAAGGTTCTCTCCAACTCTTATATGGGGTTTATTGACTAAGTATTTTTAACCCCTTTATTGTGGCTCTCCGATCCTATTTATAGGAGATAGGAAAAGATGAGTCACTACAAAAGGGTTAAGCTACATGTATTTATATCCTCTTTGGCATCTGTCCTGTATGGAAGTCGGTTCTGCCATTGTTGTCTGTCGGCTTGTTTGCTAGGTTGTCTGCTGAGTTCTCTGCCTTCGACCATATACTAATATGGGCAAAGCTTTATTGGATTTGAATGTAGGTTTGTTGTGGGTTTTGGTTGATGTATGGTTTCCCTGGGCTTTGAGCTACACGGTCGGCTTCGACGTTGTCTTCGAGTATTCAGCTCATTTTGGAAGGCTGCGAGTAGGCAATTGCCTTGGCAGATTCGTGAATATACTAGTCTTCGAGTCTTTCAGTAGGATTTGATATAGTCTTTAAGTGTTCGGCTAGTCTTGGAAGGCTACGAGTATGCTACTACATTCGCCAACTCTCAGCTGAGGCCTCAAAAATTATTGTAGATAACGTGTGCTGAGAAAACTGTTATGCATAGAAAGTTGCACGGTGGACTGGTATGAATGTGCCCATTTCCAAGGGCATTAATAGTGATTATGCTAATTAAGGGATCATTAATGCTCTCTTAATCAAGCTATAAAAGGGGTGGTTAAGGAGCGATAACTGCCCGGTCTACAAATAATGTAGTAGGGTGTTTGTTCCTCTTATTGTAATTTTTGTAGTTGTTGTTGTTGCTTTCTTTGTTTGTCTTTTTTCTTACTAATTTTAAATAGGAAATATGCGTTAAATTCCCCCCCACCCCACCCCACCCCACCCCCCCCCCCCCCCCACACACACACTTTGTAAAGTAAACGAGCTACGGCTATATTTCTTGTTTGAAGGTAAATAAGTAAGTGAAGGGTCGCTTGCTGAGTAAAATTATCATACTTAGGTAGGTTTGAGAAGTGGGAAAATACGCTCAATTGTTCAAATGTAAAAAATGGGTGCGATGGATACGAAAATAGAAATGGGATCGATTATTCTGATGTGAAAAAATAAAATAGGCCTGATGGCTCGAATAAAATAAAGATGTTCTATGGCTCGTAAGAATAGGATAAGCACGATTGATGTAAAAAAAGAAAAAATAAAATAGCCTCGATGGCTCAAATAAAATAAAATATGTTCGATGGCTCGTAAGAATAAGGCAAGCTCGATTGATGCAAAAATAGAAATGGGCCCGACCTTTATTTATGGTGTCTTCGAAGTATGTTGTCATATGCGTTATTTTTCTTTGCCTGGCAGGGTTTGATAGTTGTAATTGCAGAGCTGACAGGTGGGACATCGTGCATCTTGAGCAGTGTGCAGAATAGACAGTAATTATTTCAAGTTGGATAAGATGATGGGTAATTTGATGTGTAGGGGATAAACACGACGTGTGTTGTGTACCAGAAGAAGTCCTGTTCTTGAGATATTGGGATAAGTGTTGTCGACGAGAGAGAAAAATGGGTGTCGAGTATTGATGTATGTGTATTACTGGTTGTCTTAGGAGGGCCGAATAAGTAAAAATTAAGATTGAAGTGTATGAATATGCGGCTGCCAAACACGCGTATAGGCAGGGGAAGTTATGTAAAAAATGGTTATCGAGAATTGTGGAGGGAAGTGGGAGGGTTAGTGAGTGGGGTAATGGGGGTAATGATGGTGGTTTTTAGGGAACCTGTGCGGGATATTTAAGAGGAGAGTGAAAGAGAGAGAGAAGAGTAACACGAAAGAGAACAGAGAGACAAAAAAATAGCATTAACATTATTGTTATTCTAAGGAGGGGATGTGATATGGATTGTGAAGCTTGGGACGCAATTGTTGCTGTGGATTTGAACCTTGGGACTCTCTCATTGTTGTGAACTTGAGTCTTGAAACTCCATCTTTACAGGTAAATATTTTGGCATTTCTTCTTCCTCATTTTTTTTATATGAGTAAAACTTGGTATCCACCATTAATGGATTGGAATGTGGGGAGGGGGTAAGTATTGATACAGACATGGTGAAATCCTTTAAAGTTTGACTTCGAGGTGTGTTCAGGGGGCAGAATAGTAGGTGGGTTAATTGTATCTGAGTCTAAGAGTCTGGATTATGATGTGCTCGGTCACCGAGAATGCATTAGCCATTAATAGTGTGTAGAATCTAGAGTTTAAGCTCGAACATCTCGAGCAAACTTGTTCCCTCTTCTTCTATAGGGTATAATGTGTACCCATGAAACTTCGAAGATAAGGCTAATAGACGAGATCGATGATTTACTAAATGAACCGAGCATTTTTGGTCGAGGGGAGGATAGAGATAATGATATCGAGGAGTCGCATATCGTAATTGATGTTCCTCTCGTAGTAATGGTACCAGGGTTGATTCGATTGGGCGAAGTCGGAGAAGGGCTCAAGTAGTTGGGGAGAGTGACGAGGAGGAAGAAGAGGAGGTAAAGGTGATGGTCGACCAGGCGGGGAATGAAGAAGAGGGTGAAGAGAGAGAAGATGAGGAGGATGGGGAGGGTAAAGTTGTAGAGGGTGATGAAGAAACGAAAGATGATTATCCCGTTTTTGGAAAAGTTTCGTCTCATGAACGAGCAAGGCAGGGTTGATTCATGGTGAAGTTCAATTTTGTTGGGAAGGGGATTTACCTGATTCTATGTGGGCCGAACTATACCTTCGAGGATGTACCCTGCGAAGGGATAATTTTATTGGGTTGATTTGGTTGGGTATACGGCTACCCCTTTGATGCCTGGTAAAGGAGGTATTGAAATTTTGGGATGTAGCACCATTCCAGATGAATGGAAATTTATATGAGATGACAAGGGTCATCGAGGTTTTGTATAGTAAGTTGTTGGGTAAAAGTAGGCCTGTTGTAGAATGGCGGGATGTCATGGCGTTCTATTCGAGGAAACAAATCTGAAGGTGGAGACGTACCACATAATGTACCATCTTGACAAACTCTGGCTGTTCAGCCTTTGCTCGACCGGTCGTGGGTGGGATAAGGATTTGGTTATGGTGAATGGTCGTTTCGAGTGTGCTGATGGTGAGGAAGATCTTGCCTTGACCCATAGGGTGTTTTAATGCTAGAAAGTGTTTGTCCGAGTACATGTGAATGCTTTATGCTTCGACCGTGTTCTGAATCTGAATGTGCGTATATTGCAGGTCATGTAAGTAGAGCGTCGAATAACACTCAGCATTATCTAGACGTCCTGATCAAGGAGAGCGACGAGCTAATAAACAAAGTCTTTCGAAGGTTGAAGGTATCACGGAAAAGGAGGAAGAAGACTAATATGCTACTTAAATGACCTTTGAGTTTGATTGATCGCTCGAAGAAGATGAAAATGACTGCTCTTCCCAAAGCTGTTGGTGACATAGATTACAACACATTCACGCGACTAAAGACAAATATTGTACCTAGGTCCCAGCGTGGTAATGCGAGTTCAAAGGCTTCGCCGAAGACCCTAACAAAAGTAGGTCGAGTCTGAAGACAACATCAAAGTGTTGTAATCCATGTTCCCAGCAGCGTCAGGAGCAACAATCATTTTCTTCTTCTTCGAAGGACCAGTCAAACTTAAAGGCCCTTTATGCAGCGTATCAGTCTTCTTCCTCCTCTTCTTCGATACCTTTAACCTTTGAAAGACTTTGTTTATTCGCTCGTTGCTCTCATTGATCAGGTCATCTAGATAATGCCACATGCTATCCTGTGTTCTTCTTACAGGACCTGCAACATACACACATTCATAATCAGAATACGGTCGAAGCATAAAGCATTCACAAGTGCCTGAACAAACACATACTAGCATTAAACACCCTATGGGTCAACCCATGATCTTCCTCACAATCGGCATACTCAAAATGACTATTCACCACAACCAAATCCTTATCCCACCCAAGACTGGTCGAGCAAAGGTCGAACAGCCAGGGTTTCTCAGGATGGCATTGTATGTGGTACGTCCCAACCTTCATATTTTCTTTTCTCGACTAGAACGCCATGACATCCCACCACTCTACAACAGGCCTACCTTCCCTGACACATCACTGTTCAAAGCCTCGATGACCCTTATCATCTCAAAGAAATTTCCATTCATCTGGCATAGTGCCACATCCCAAAAGTTTAATACCTCCTTTACCAGGCGTTGAAGGGGTAGCCGCATACCCAACTGCATTTGCCCCCTAAAAGCTCTTATCCCTTCGCGGGGCACATCCTCAAAGCTATAGTTCGTCCTACACAGAATCAGGTAAATCCCCTTCCCAACATGATTGTGCTTCACCAAGAATCGACCCAGCCATGCCCGCTCATGAGATAAGACTTCTCCGAAAATGGGGTAATCATCTTCTGTATCTTCATCACTCTCTTCGTCCTCTCTTTCATCCCCCGACTGGTCGGCTACTACCTCTACCTCCTCTTCGTCACTCTCCCCGACTACCAGAGCCCTTCTCGAACTTTGCTTAAACGAATCAATACCAAGTACCATTACTACGAGAGAAACATCGGTTGCAATGTGCAACTCCTCGATGTCACTATCCCTAACCTCCCCTCGATCCAAAATGCTCGGTTCATTTAGTAAATTATCAAACTCGTCAATTAGCTTCATCTTCGAAGCTTCACGGGTACGCATTATACCCAATAAAAAAAGAGGGAACAAGTCAGCTCGAGATGTTCGAGTTAAAACCCTTGATTCCACACACTATCGATGACAAATACATTCTTGGTTGTCGAACACATTACAATCCAGACTTGATGATTCAGATACAATAACCCACCTCTTATTCTACCCCCCCAAACACCACCTGAAAATAAAACTTCAATGGATCTCACCATGTCCGTACCAATCCCTTCCCCCCTCCCCCTCGCATACCCACCATTAATGGTAAACACCAAGTTTTACTCATATCATAGCAGGAAAAAAAAAACGCCAAAATACCTACTTGTAAAGATTAGACACTAATTTGTTCCTAGTAGAAAGATCAAAAATGAATTTTAAGCCCCGCGAATTCGTCTCGAAAGGTAGAATTGGAGGAGACGACCAAAATATATCCTATTAAATTAAACTCTACTATACTAATATATAGTGGAATCCAAAGATCTAGTTAACCTAAATAATCCAAGAATCCAAGAATTACCACTAAATAAAATTTATTTTCCCTAGATTTTAATTTACCCTAGAATAACGTTCCTCTCAGCGGATTAACTCCCTACTTGCCATTTTACTATATTATTAAGTAAGTAGAATTTTGATTAGATAAACGTTGGTCTATAAAGTAGCGACATTCTTCAGCATTTATCTTGGTTGGAAATTTCATTTCCTTTAAGATATTGGATATTGTCAAAAAAGATAAATAGATAGACCCCGCGGTCGTAAAAATTTGGCTGTTGTGGACACTTCCCAAAACGAGTTGTCCAACACATGCTAATACAATATCTACTTACCTCTCTGTACCTTTAGGAGGCTGATTATCATCAAAATCAAGCCAAAACGACATTCTTGGGAGCATCGTCGATATTAGATCATGGATAAGTTGGTGTCAAAGAGATAACTTCTTTGTATTCTCAATTTTCGCTTTAACCAGTAAATCCTAGATAAATATTTCATTCTTTTTATAAAACACAGCTATAAGTGCCCAATGGTTTCCATTCAGATTGCACGATAGTACTATTACCTTACAATTCTACACTTAAGTTCTCGAAGTATTACACTACATATCTTTCGCAGTACAACTAATGTACCATGTTGCTTTATGCACTGATGCATTAATGCATAAATCTTTATTTGCAGTACGTAATATGTAGACTGTCAGCCATATTGTTAGTCACCTTTGAGGTTGACATTGTGATGCCCATTTCAGCTTTTAGAAAATGTGAAATAAATACAAAAATACTAAAAAGTAGAAAATTTTGCATTTTCATAACTTCAAAAAGTAATAGCAGGTAGAAGAAGTAAAATTGGACAAATTGTATCAATTTCACAAAATTATGTATATATCATTCATTTTGCAGTACTTCTTACTATATGCAACAAAAATAAAGTATAGTAAATGAAAAAGTTATAACGAACCTTCAGTTTAGTATAGTTGGTAACACTTTCTATAAACATGCTGTTTAGTTAGATGGCGGGAAAGACTTCAAAACTTTGCATCCTTCTCAAAAGCTTGTTAAGCAAGGCTTACTCTTTTAAGAGTCAAAAAAGACATAATCAAAGTAATTGACCAATAACTGAAGGCCTTAAAAACCACCTGTACTATTTAAACTTTTCTCTAGATTGTATGATCTTCAGAAGCCAATTTGTTTAAAAAAAATTTGCAGGTGTGGCTCTATTCTTTTTCCATTGGCCATTGTGGAATTTGTTATCAACTAATAATTGCAATCACAGCCAAGATATCCGGAACAAATCCCAATTTTTCTAATATCTGTCAAATCACCCGTAAATATTACTTAAAACTTATTTGCGAAGTCACCCCAAAATTCTTAAGAACCCATTCACCGTCTCTTGCTTTATCTTCAATCCTCGAAAGCAAACACATCTGTTCAGATGGTTCTTCTTCTTCTCCAAATAATTCCTGCACTAATCCATAAATTTGTGCATTTCGGTATTGTGAAAATTTGACATCTGCAAAAGCCAACCAATATATTTACCAATTATGAGGAAAATACTATGTTCATAGGTTACAAAAAATATGAAAAGATAGAAACTATGTAACTCGACATAACAAATAAAAAATGCTAATCATCCCTTATGTGTCGAAATGTTTAGTTGGATCATAGTCATATCAAGGAATTGCCAATAATAAGAAATAAAAAGGGAAATAGATATAACCATTCATAATACAATATGTAATCTTTACTGGACAAAGATGAATAAGTTCTTTATGTAGTTGGAGTTGTTAATGCACTTGATCCAAAAAGGAGTTTCCCATTATTTGGATAAGTCATTGTTTGGATTGTTAGGCATCAACTTACAACTTATTTGGTTAAGCCTGATGTACATTGCCTGACGCCGGGATATTGGTATTTTAACAAAATCCCCTTTCAATGTAAACCCTGTTAGTATGAAAGCAGAAGTATGATTGGAAATACTCTTTAGATGTCTATGAAAGCTGATATCACATACTAATAAATTTTAGGTCAAAACCAATTGGCTGACTTACATCTTCGAATGGCAGTTATGCGAGGCTGCAAATCTCATGAAGATAAGGCCATTAATAGTAAACACATTTCAGATATTGCCCTGATTGGCCTTAAGCCTTGAAGTAGCCAACACCATTGAGTCCAACAAAATACAGTACAACACAGCACAACACAACACAACACAACATTGATAGGAAATTATGAAAATTATAAAACCCGTGCTCTGAATTAAGTGAAGAAAACGGTTGAATTATCCACAAAACTGAATTAGGACGGTGGTAGAGGATAAAAAGAGACTGAATATAAAGTTGTTACATAATCTTCAAGTGGATGGGTCAAGAGAAAACCATCCAAATGAAATCAACAAACCCCATTAACAGAAATAACAAATCTAAATAACCCCATTCAGAATTTCATAAGCTTCTTAGATTAAATCAAGGTTTTCGGTTAGATAGAGATAGAGGAAAAAATTGAAGGAGAGAGATTGAGTTTACTCAGTACGAAATTACGATGTGAATCCGATGATTACTACAAATTTGATAAACAACCTACAAAGATCAATCAGAGATGAAAATTATTTTTCTCGATGATTAAGTCCGTCCTATGAGACAGGGAAATCCCTAGCTCTTATAGAGATGGGAAAGTAATTTTAGGAAAGTTGAGAGGAAGAACTTGACGTACCTGTTGAGCTCAGACTAGGTTGAAGAGAAGCAATTTCGTATATGGGAGAGTTTGGAGGTATTGAAAGAGAAGGAGACGGTTTTTTCATGTGTAGAAACTGTTAATTGTGCATTTTGAATTGGTATAGTGAAAATAAGATGTCGTGGCCTCGTGGGTGGAAGCAGGAAGTGGTTTGGTTTGGTTGTAAATGATGACATGCAACCTTAGTAGAACTACCAGTGACTAAGAGCATCTCCTAAAGTGTCTGACTGTCTTGGATGCAAAAAAGCCAAATCCAAAGTAATCATACTCCATTTTCTCCAAGAGTACCTGACTTGGAATCTAAATAGGCGCATAGTACTTGGGCGCCTGTTTGTTTTAAAATACAGGCGCCTAAAACTTGGGCGCCCAAATTATTTATAAAAAAAATTTAAGCGCCTAAGACTTAGGCGCCTGATGGACTGAAGCTTCAAGATGAATCTGTTGGTCCTCTCTTGGCAAATTTCTTCCAACAAAACACTTCTCTCGCTCTCACTCTTTATATATACACATTTATTTCGAATTTCTTTGGTGTAATTGAAGTAAAGGTATCATTCCAACAATTTGTTACTTGTTAATTTAGGGTATTCACTTGATTTTGTGATTTCTATTATTTAAAGTATTTTAGTGTATTGTAAAATTTTCCTAATATTGTGATTTCTTTGTAGAATTTAGGGTATTGATTGAATTTGGCTTTCATAGTGTTGAAATCAGTAATTTTCACTCCTCTTGCATCCCAAAGTTTCACTCCAATGTGTTGAAATTAGGGTATTGTGTAGAAAATGACGTTGAAAACGACGAACACGCCTTGGTGCTTGCTAAGAATTTGGCATTATGCTGTAATCATAAGAATTTGACACCCTCTTATTGATTTCAATACTTTCTATTGCCCTGAGTATACTTCATTGGTCTTTATATAAATTAGTATGTGTTTATTAATGCAGAATTTGACGATGTCGCTAGATGAGGAAGAATATGATGGAACCAGTGATGAGGAGGGATCCGAATCCGATTATAGCGAAGATCATGTTTCCCAATTGCGCTTTTTATCGGGCAAAAAGCGGAAAAACGATTTTGAAGAAGTCGTCAATGCCTCCATTGAACCTCCTCCACCTCTTCCGCAAAATTATGAAGCGCGTGACTTTCGGCAACTCACACAACCGGATGGGAAGGGTCATTTGTCCACATCAGTTGCTACTACATCGGTAAGTTAAAATAACGCATATTAATAAATTATTGGTTTTATACTTATTTCAAAGTATCTACTTCCGGTAGAATTTAATTTAGATATTCTTATTTGTGTTTATTAATGCCTTTACAGGCTCGAGTTGGATTTAAATGTAGATCGGTGTTAGTCAAGTTCCGTAAAATTTAGGTAATTCTTATTAAGGAACCACATTTGAAGCAGAGATTAAAGGCTACTATTTTGATGAGTGTATTTGATTGTAAAATTGGGAATGTAAACAACCAAGTAATTTTGGCGAGGATTGAGCGTTGGTGGCCAACCACTCACACATTTCACCTACCTTGTGGAGAGCTAGGGATCACTCCTAGAGATTTTACTATGCTTACCGGGATAGGTATCGGGACAGGAGAGCCGATAGAATTTGATGAGTCATCCACGGATTACGATAACGCCATAAGGGGTTTTCCCGATATGATGCCTACGGATTATGAAAAGGGATGCATTAGTTTTGCTCACCTCCGAACTTATCTTGACCATACCAAAGTAAACATCAGAGATCCCACTAATGCAAAAACAATCTTTAGAGCATTTATGCTATTGTACTTTGGAGGTGTCGTATTTGGGAACTCGAAGAGCTGGGCTCGACTAAAGTTGTTATGTCCAATTGCCGTTTTGGAAAATAAGGCTTATACGATAGACTTCGGCTCCGCTATATTAGGGCATCTCTACTACTGCATTGACCAAGCATCCAAACAAGAGGTGAAATACATCGGCGGCATTTTCCAATTGATCGAGGTAAAATATTTTTAATTAATAGTTCTAGTTATTTACATTTTTGTTATTCAAGATTATTTGGATAATTATTTTTTTATTTTTTTATCTTCTGCAGTATCATTGCTGCGAGTATTGCCAGATAGGCCATCATATCTTGATAGATAATAGGTTGGATGATTTTTGGCCAAGAATGTCAGCCTGGCAAATTAAAAGACGAAAAGTTACGGGTAATAAGGCAAAGCATCATCTAGCACTAATGAGGCAACAACTGGATTTGCGTACAATCAACAACATGCAGTGGGACCCCTTTAGAAAAATGAAAGATACACTAAAGCGGGAGGTAATCACCACTAGTAATATCAGTCGTAAAAGAGTACTCCTGCAATGCCCATTTGGTAGATACGAGTGGTATCTTGAAGACCGTTGTTGGGTTCAACTAGAGCATCGTGCAGTGTTGTACGACCCTCCAGAGAAACTTCATTGCTTCCCTTCTTCTGATGTGGTTTGTTCCCTCCGAGTAGCGGGTTGGATCGAAACACAACATTATATTGTGGGTCACCATATCGAATATGATGCATATTGGAGGCATGTTTCACATGGTGCACTCATGTCGGATATTACGAGGTACAAAAAAAGTGACATCCCAGGCCTTGGTACTTTGACAAGTGGAGTTACCTTTCCACGTGTTGAGTTTCCCACTGCAGATTTTTCTACTCAGGAGACACAAATCCCTCCCCCACGACTTGGTGATTACCCTGGATGGATTATGGAGTTAGGGTCGCCACATGGGACAACGTGGCATACTATTCCCTCTATTGCATCGACCTCTACTATAGACGTGCCAACAAGATATGATTTTTTCGCTATGACTGAGGGTATGCGGAAGCTTACACTTGATATGCCATTAAATTTTGAGGTTCGACACCGTCATGACGAGAGAAATATTACACAATTGACGGAGAACTTGAGACGTGCAGAGGACCGTCTTTCCCAATTGAATGAATATTTAGATGGGGAAGTAAGTTGTTTAAAGGAATCTTATAATATATTTTCCGCTTAATTAATATTTTACGTTTTAATTCATATTGATATTCCCATTTTGTATGTTTCCGGGGATTGAAGTCGAATGGAAACATGAAGCGGGAACTTCTCAAGCAGGAACTTTATGTGGGAGGGGTTCGCGGGGATGGACATCTGAAGGTGGGGCCGCTCCTCCCCGACGATCAAGACGAACCCGGGGATCTTTTGTTTAGTGTTATATGGGTATTGACGGGGATCGTCTGTTTAGTGCTGTGTAGTGTTGTTTAGTGTATTGTAAAGGAATCTTTTGATTTTAATGGAATATTTTGTTTAATCTTATGCAAATTATACTTTATAAATTACAATATTGTGTTGATAGATGATGTCTTCTATTTCTCTTTGTTTTCATTACAATTTACACGCTTTAAGGGAAAAAATTACTCAACCAAATTGCAATAGTGTGTTGTAAAGGAATCTTTTGATTTTAATAGAATTTTTTGTTTATTTTTATGCAATTTACAATTTACAAATTACAATAATGTGTTGATGGATATTGTCTTTTATCCCCCTTTGTTTTCATTGCAATTTACACACCTCAAGGAAAAAAAAAATTACTTAACGCAACAGGCGCCTAAGACATAGGCGCCTGATTGAAAAAAAATAATCAGGCGCCTATGTCTTAGGTGCCTGTTGCGATGAGTAAATTTTTTTCTTCTTCCAATGGCTATATTTGTTAGTAACGGCTATATTTTGTCCGTAATGACTATATTTGTGAAATACATCTATAAGCCAATCCCCACATCTCATATTATCCAAAAACCAATTCTGATATTCTCTTAGTTACAATTTTTGTGTTGTGATGAATTTCGTGGTGGTTCTTGATGTTTTCATCGATTCTTCATCTGAAGAAGAAGAGAATATCGAGCAATCTTCGACCGATTATAGTGAGGACGACGTTATTGATGAGATTAAGATAGAGATATTGAGAAATCAAGATGAAATTGAAGAATTAGAAAAGGCAAAATCTTCAAAAACTCATGTTGGTTCGGTTGTCGGGCATAAATATCGAGCAATCTTCGACCGATTATAGTGATGACGACGTTATTGATG
Source organism: Kingdonia uniflora (assembly GCA_014058105.1). Taxonomy (NCBI): domain Eukaryota; kingdom Viridiplantae; phylum Streptophyta; class Magnoliopsida; order Ranunculales; family Circaeasteraceae; genus Kingdonia; species Kingdonia uniflora. The sequence continues at coordinate 2,651,654 of JACGCM010001586.1, forward strand.
AGATTAAGATAGAGATATTGAGAAATCAAGATGAAATTGAAGAATTAGAAAAGGCAAAATCTTTAAAAACTCGTGTTGGTTCGGTTGTCGTGCATAAAACCATAAATTGCTCACGTGTTCTATAGAATAAGTTGCTCATGCATGACTACTTCCGTGATCAAAATACATTCAGAAGTAAAAAATTCCGTCGAAGATTCCGTATGAGCCAAGGACTTTTCGATCGTATTTTGAATGCGGTGGTTGCTTATGACAAGTTTTTTGCTCGGAAGCGAAATTGTGCAAATATTTTGGGTTTATCGCCTCATTAAAAACTTACGGCGGTATTCCGTATGTTTGCAAATGGAATGTCGGTGGACAGCTGTGATGAATATTCTCAGGTTGTAGAGAGTACGGCCATTGAGTCCTTTACGATATTTTGCAATGCAATGATCGGGCAATTCGGTACGGAGAATTTGAGATCGCCAACTCTGGTGGATATACAACGGTTGTTGTACGTTGCTGAGAAGTGTGGATTTCCTGGTATGCTAGGTAGTTTGGATTGCATGCATTGAGAGTGGAAAAATTGCCCTACGGCTTGGGCGGGTCAATACACGGAGAATAAGAAAACACCAACAGTCATTTTGGAAGCGGTGACATCTTTTGATTTATGGATATGGCATTGTTTTCTTGGAATGCCTGGTTCCATCAACGACGTAAATGTTCTTGATTAATCATATCTCTTTCAAGATCTTTGTCTTGGTCGTTCTTCACCTTGCAACTTTGAAGTCGATGGAAAACCATACGACATCGTCTACTACTTGGCGGATGGTATATATCCGAAATGGGCAACGCTTGTTCAAATCTTATGATTTCCCCGAGGTAATGTAGAGAAATATTTTGCCAAGCAACAAGAGTCATATCAAAAGATGTAGAATGAGCTTTCGACGTTCTTCAAACTCGATTTGCAATTATGAAAGGTCCGGCAAGAAGTTGGTCACCCAAAAATCTGCGCAAAATAATACAAACATGTATAATTATTCATAACATGATCGTCGAGGAAGAACGTAATAGGTACGGAGTAAGCTTATTGACTGAACATTTTGTCGTAGACCCTAATCTAATTGAGTTGAATCGGGAAGAAGTCACTTTGCAAGGATACATTGCAAAGTACGATAATATAACAAATTCGGATAAGTATAAGACACTTCAAAATGATCTCATTAAGCATTTGTGGAAGCATCAGGGAAACAACTAGTATTTTCAATTATTTGTAATGTTTATGTAAACGCAACTTCATTTCAATTCTATGTAATTTCAACTAAGCATTTCATGAAATTTATTTTAAATTTTTTATTTTAATTTAAATATAAATTCAAATAGCAAATAATTAAAAAACTAAAATTTCTCAAACAAATTCTATCATTTAAAATTACCAAAATTCTTAAATCCAGATAAACTTCTTAAACAATATTTTTAAACAAAGTACAACCAAACTTCTTAAACAAGAATCACTAAAATACTACCAAACTTCCAAAATAAGATTCTTCAGCTAGAACATCTTAGATATTATTATTAGCTTGAAACAATCTTGCCATAACCGTATTACGTTGTGCCTCCCAATAAATCATTTGAGTGTCGTCCAAAGTAGACATGTCCATCACCATCACCTTTTGATCATTTTGGGCTTGAAATTGAGCTTCTAAATTCACTACGGCCTTTATCTTCCTTTTTCTTAACTCCATTATACGGGCATCCTTCTCTTTTTTCTTCTTATCTCTCTCAGCATCATACTCTTCTTTCTTTTCTCCATTCGGTCAAGATGACTAATAAGTATATTTTGGCGTTCAATGAGAAGATTTTATCTTTTTTCATTCCTTTCCTTTTGTTTAGCACTTTTGATACCGCCAGGACGTTCCGTTTCCTCATCTGTGACAAGTACTGGAGAGTCGTTATTGGAGCTATCGGGTGTTGTCGGAGTAGACGTTCCAAGGCTAGAATTTGATGTTTGCTTCATTCGCACATTGCGAGCTAATGTGTCCGGGTGTTGGTCTTGCAATATTTTCCAACATTGATGAGCACTTAAAACTTCATAAGCATCTTTATAAGACCATTTGCCTTTGTCACGTGCTTCATACATCGTTTTGGTGGCATCGTCCTATAAAATAGATTAAAATAATAATAAAATACGTGGATTTGGTAAAAAGAGTTTATCATTTATTAGTAATGACGAATGTTGAATTACTTACCAAATTTCTTTGTTGTATACCGCTTATGGGGACTTGCATCACATTTTTTAAACAAGTACCATAAACCTTGCAAGCACAATTCATATCTGACCAATAATTTTTCAAAGATGATATTATACGCTCAACCCGTTCACCATCCTGTTCACATAAATCATGAAATGCATCCAAGACCGAGTCCCAAAAAATATTAAATTGTTGGTTGTTGCTTTTGATTTTATCCTCCGAGACATAAATCTAAGCTTTTGAGTCTCAAAACCAAGTCAGTTAGGCACTGTTGGAGGGCAAAAACTGACGTGGCAGCTAAAATCCAAGCTAGTCAAACATTTTAGAAGTTGCTCTAAGTCACAGCAGCAACGTCCGCGCGCCTCTAGTGTTATTTAAATTATTAGGCACGTGCCTTCAACGTTACGATGATGCAAAGCAAGGATTTGTGGATTTATTTCTTAAAGCATCTCCTAAAGTGCCTCACTGACTTGGATTTCACCCTCCAAATCTAAGTCTGAGTCTTGGATTTCAAGACTCAGCCTTGAAATTTAATATTGCAATTGGGCGCCTAAGTGTTGGGCGCCTGTTCTATTTTTAAACAGGCGCCTAAAACTTAGGCGTTTAAGTTAATTTTTTTTAATTAAGCGCCAAACTCTCAGGTGCCTGTTTTACTGAGTAAATTCGTTGGAGCTTCTAAAATTAAGTCATTTCCCTCTCTTCACTCAAATTGTTTGAAATTGTTGAAGCTTCTTCTCTCAAGGTAAACTTATGTTTAATTTTACCATATCCCCTTTAATTTTATAGATTACAATATTCTAAGGTTTTAAGTGTTTCTTGATTATTAACAACGCCTTGAAATTAATTGATGAGTTCTGCGAATACTACGCAAGATAAAGATTCTACTACCGAGAGTAGTTTGAATCAACAACAACAACAACAACAACAACAACAAATCCCACCTAATTGGTTGCAATTCACTCATTCCCTTCAATTTCAATAATCTTAATCACAACCCTATTAATCATTTCACTCGTTGAACAATTGGGTACAACCCTCTTAACCATTTATAGTACCCAATAAGTGGCGACAACCCTCTCAATTCGCCTTTCCCGCTCAATTCCAACATCCTTCTCCATTTGTCAATCCCTCACAATCTCAATCAGAAGCATCTCAATCGGTTAACTTATCTCAATCCAAAGACGTCGGGGCTGTTGATGGACAAAAAGCCAAAGGCAAACGTCGCTTGACTAAGAAAAATACCAGTGGAGGGGCGGGGTCTCAAATTTTAAAATGGACGGGCATTCTAAACAAAAATCTTGCAAAAGCTTAGATTTATGTCTCGGAGGATAAAATCAAAAGAAACAACCAACAACTTAATATTTTTTGGGACTCGGTTTTGGATGTATTTCATGATTTATGTTAACAGGATAGTGAACGGGTTGAGCGTACAATATCATCTTTGAAAAATTATTGGTCATATATGAATTGTGCTTGCAAGGTTTATGGCACTTGTTTAAAAAATGTGATGCAAGTCCCCATAAGCGGTATACAACATAGAAATTTGGTAAGTAATTCAACATTCGTCATTACTAATAAATTATAAACTTTTTTTACCAAATCCACGTATTTTTTTATTATCTTAATCTATTTTATAGAACGATGCCGCCAGAACGATTTATGAAGCACGTGGTAAAGGAAAATGGGTGTATAAAGAAGCTTATGAAGTTTTAAGTTGTCATTAATGTTGGAAAATCTTGCAAGATAAACACCCGGACACTTTAGCTCGCAATGTGCGAATGAAGCAAACTTCAAGTTCTAGCCCAGGAATGTCTACTCCCGCAATACCCGACATACCCATTAGCTCGAACAACGACTCTCCAGTACTTGTCACGGATGTGGAGATGGAACGTCCCGGCGGTATGAAAAGTGCTAAACTAAAGAAAATGAATGAAAAATGACAAAATCTTCTCATTAAATGCCAAAATTTACTTATTAGTCGCCTTGACCGAATGGAAAAAAAGAGAGAGTATATTATCGAGAGAGATAAGAAGATTATGGCAAGAATGCTTAAAGCTAATAATAATAACGCATAAGATGCTCTAGCTGAAGAATTTTATTTTAGAAGTTTGGTATATTTTGGTAAGTCTTGTTTAAGAAGTTTGGTAGTACATTTTTATTTAAAAATCTTGTTTAAGAAGTTTGGTATATTTTATATAATAGAATCTTGTTGAGAAAGTTTTGTTTTTTAAATTATTTTCTATTTAAATTTATATTGAAATTGAAATAAATTTCTTAAATAAATTTCATAAAAGTGTTTAATTGAAATTACATAAAATTGAAATAAAGTTGCGTTTACATTAAAATTACATATAATTGTTTCCATGATGCTTCTACAAATGTTTAATGAGATCATTTCGAAGTGTTATATACTTATCCGAACTTTTCATCTTATCGTAGTTCGCAATGTATCCTTGTAAAGTGACTTCTTCCCGATTCAAGTCAATTGGGTTAGGATCTTGGACAAAATGCTCGGTTAGTAAGCTTACTCCATACCTATTGTGTTCTTCTTCGATGATCATGTTATGCATAATTATACACGTTTTCATTATTTTATTAAGGTTTTTGGGTGACCAACTTCTTACCGGACCTTTCACAATTGCAAATTAAGATTGAAGGACACCGAAAGCTCGTTCTACATCTTTTCGATATGCCTCTTGTTGCTTGGTAAAATATTTCTCTGCATTACCTCAGGGAAATCGCAAGGTTTGAACAAGTATTACCCATTTTGGATATATACCATCTGCCAAGTAGTATCCCATATTGTATGGTTTTTTATCGACTTCAAAGTTGCAAGGTGGAGAACGACCAAGACAAAGATCTCGAAAAAGATGTGATTGATCAAGAATATTTACGTCGTTGTTGGAACCAGGCATTCCAAAAAAAGTAGGCCATATCCATAAATAATGAGATGCCACCACTTCCGAAATGATTGTTGGTGTTTTCTTATGCCTCGTGTATTGACCGGCCTAAGCCGTAGGGAAATTTTTCAACTCCCAATGCATGCAATTCAAACTACCTAGCATGCTGAGAAATCTACACTTCTCGGCAGCGTACAATAATCGTTATATATCGTCCGGAGTTGGCGATCTTAAATACTCTGCACCGAATTGCCCAATCATCGCATTGTAAAATCTCGTAAGAGCCTCAATTATTGTGCTCTCTGCAACCCGAGCATAATCATCACAGCTATCGGCCGACACTCCTAATCTAAACATACGAAATACCGCTGTAAGTTTTTCTTGAGGCAATAAGCCCAAAACATTTGCACAATTTCACTTCCGAACAAAAAACTTGTCATAAGCAACAACCGCATTCAAAATATGATCAAAAAGACCTCGGCTCATGCAGAATCTTTGAACCGTAAACATTTTTATCACAGAAGTAGTCATGGATGACTAGCTTTCGATATAATACATGTGAACAATTTATGGTTTTATGTCCGACAACTGAACCAACACGACTTCCTGAAGATTCCGCTTCTTGTAATTTATCAATTTCGGCTTGATTGCTTAATATCTCCATTTTAATCACATCAATAACATCGTCATCACTATAATCGGTTGAAGATTCATCGATTATCCTCTTTTATTCCTCCTCTGATGAAGATTCGATCAAAACATCAAAAACTGCCTTAATATTCTTCAGATAATTGAAAATAGAAAAAAATATTGTCGTATGAGCCTAGTAATAGATTTATATATTCCATTCACAAAATATATCCGTTAGACACAAAATATAGCCGTTAGGAGCAAAATATAGCCGTTGGGAAAAAAAAATTAACTCAGCGCAACAGGCGCCAAAGTTTTTGGCGCCTGTTTGCCGAGTAAATTTTTTTTTTGGTTAAACTAGTTGAAAACATACATTAAAAGATTGAATCTAAACAATTATACAAAACCTTATGTAATGAAAAGTGAGAATCAAAACCATTATACCAAACATGAAAAGTGAGAATCAAAAGCTTAGGCAGTGAAAATATTAAACCATTAATACCATTCAAAAGTGAGAATCACAAACAACGACATAAAAGCCAATGTCATTCACTAAAGTGAGAATTAAAATATGAAATAACTTAAAATATGTTCTCTCATTGATTTAGACTTAACATGAAACAACTAATATCATTTACTCAAAAGATCCCCACGTACGTCCTGATCATCAGGGAGGAACGACCCCACCTTTAGATGTCCTTCCCCGTGAACGCCTCCCCCGTGAACCACTCCCCCGTGAAGTCCCCGCTTCACCTTCATCATCTTCCCAATCAACTACAATCCCCTGAAGCATACAAAATGGGAATATTAATATTAATTAAAACTACAAAAATTAATTAAGCAAAAAAAATATCATAAGATGTTTAAACAACTTACTTCTCCACCTAAATAGTGAATCAATTGGGAAAGACGACCCTCTGTACGTTTCAAGTCCGTCGTCAAATGTGTAATACAACTCTCGTCATGAAGGTGTCGAGCCTCCAAATCTAATGTCCTATCAAGTATAAGCTTCCGCATACCCTCAGTCATATCGAAAAAATCATATCCTGTTGGCACGTTTACAATAGAGGTCGTAGAAATAAAGGGTATGGTATGCCACACGGTCCATGTTGCCACCCAAACTCCATAATCTATCCAGGGTAATCACCAAGCTGTGGGGGGGAGATTTGTGTCTCATGAGTATAAAAATCTCCAGTGGGAAACTCAAGATATGGAAAAGTAACTCTGGCTGTCAAAGCACTAAGGCCTGGGATGTCAATGTTGCCACACCTCGTAATGTCCGACATAAGTGTACCATGTGAGGCATGCCTCCAGTAGGCATCATAGTCAACAAGGTGACCCACAATATAATATTGTGCTTTGATCCAACCCGCTGCTCGGAGGGAACGAACCATATTGGGACTCGGGAAGCAATGGAGCTTCTCTGGAGGGTCGTAAGGCACTACCCGATGCTCTAGTTGAGCCCAGCAATGGTCCCTAAGATACCACTCATATCCTCCAAATGGGATTTACAGGATTACTCTTTTACGACTGATATTACCGGTGATAATTACCTCCCACTTTAGTGTATCCTTCATATTTCTAAAGGGGTCCCATTTTATGTTATTCATTGTAGGCAAATCCAGTTGTTGCCTCATCAATGCTAGATGATGCTTCGCCTTATTTCCAGTAAGTTTTCGTCTTTTAATGTGCCAGCCAGACATCCTTGGCCAAAAATTATCCAACCTATTATATATCAAAATATGATGGCCTATTTGACAATACTCGTAGTACTGATACTGCAGAAGATAAAAAATATATATATTAATTTTCTAAATAAACTTGAATAAACAAAAAATAAATAACTAGAACTATTAATTAAAAATATTATTCCTCGATCAATTGGGAAAGGCCGCCGATGTATTTCACCTCCTGTTTCGATGCTTGGTCAAGGCAGTAGTAGAGATATCCTAAAATAGCAGAGTCGAAGTCGATAGCAAGTCCCTTTTTTTCTATGATAGCAATTGGACCCAACAACTCTATTCGAGCCCAACTCTTCAAGTTTTCAAATAAGACACATCCATAATACAATAACATAAATGCCCTAAAGATTATATTAGTATTAGCCGAATCTTTGATGTTTACTTTGGTATGGTCAAGGTAAGTCTGGAGGTGAGCAAAACTAATACATCCCTTTTTATAATCTTTAGACTCCATATAAGGAAAAATTCTACAGCGTTACCATATTTCGTATATGACTCATCCAATACCATCGGCTCTCTTGTCCCGATACCTATCCCGGTATGCATTGTAAAATTTTTAGGAGTGATCCCTAGCTCTCCACTAGGTAGGTGAAATGTATGAGTGGCTGCCCACCTACGCTCAACCATCGACACTATTACTTGGTTGTTGGAGTTCCCAATTTTGCAATTAAATAAACTCATCAAATTAGTAGCCTTAAATTTCTGTTTCAAGTGAGGTACCCCAATAAGAATTAAATACATTTCGCGGAGCTTGACTAACACCGATCTACATTTAAATCCAACCCAAGCTAGTAACAAAATTAATAAACACAAATAAGAATACTTTGAAATACTTTGAAATAAGTTTTAAGCCAATAATTTACTAATTTGCGTTGTTTCAACTTACCGATGTAGTTGCAACTGATGTGGATAAATGTCCCTTCCCATCCGATTGTGTGAGTCGCCGAATGTCACGTGGTTCATAATTTTCTGGGAGAGGTGGAGGAGGTTCCGTGGAGACATTGAGTTCTTCGTAAGTGATTTTCTGCTTCTTGCCCAATAAAAATCGTATTTGGGAAACATAACCTTCATCTTCATCGGACTTGAATTCCAACTCATCGTCGGTTTCATCGTATTCTTTCTCTGCTGACGACATCGCCAAATCCTGCATAAAAGTTAAATACCAATTTATATAATGAATCAATTTATGAATCAAGCCTAAATTCAGTAGAGAAATGCAAGACAATTCAAGAATGAATCAAATACTCCTAAAAGATTTCTTGAGGTAGATGATGGCTAACAATATATTGAAAAGGATACCCAAAGGACCACCAATTAATTAAAAACTTTACTTGGAAGGTAAGCAAGGGGTATGTATTCTTGAGGGAGTAAGCAGCTACTCTATTGCATTAGCTTGGACTATATGGAAGAACCATAAAACAACAAACATACAAGGATAAGCTATATATGGAATCTTTGATGAGACTAGTAACTATGAAAGAAATAAATCTATTTAAACATATATTATGCAAAAAGTCATTTCTGTCTAATGCGGAACCTGCTGAGCTACATTTCATTTCAAGAACAAAAGAATATTGATCACATTAGTCCAACTTACTTAGTCAGTAAAAGGGGCAAAACAAATTTCTACTATATCAGTTTTCATTTTAACATTTGAATTTAGATGGTAAGTTTAGCAAGTAACTAACTAACTAAGGCATACCAAAGCGAAGCATACCAATAAGATCAAGTAGAAGAAACAACAAATAAATCAAACAAGAGAAGCCAAGAATCCTCAAATCAGGTTCAACTGGTTTAATTCCACTTATCCAACAAATTCAAAAGTTGTTCAACTGGAGATGGGTGTGAATCATGCATGGGAGGATAGACAAATTCCATTAAATTCAACTTATCCAACAAATTCAATAAATTTTAACAAATTCCACTTACCTTAAATCACAAAATTTACCTAAATTAGAGAGAGAAAGAGAAATATATATATACCTGGGATAGTAAGCTTTTTCCCCTTTTGATTTGAGAAGAGTAATGTTTTTTTGTTTTTTCCCCCTTTGATTTGTTTGGATTTGTGTAAAACGTGAGAAGAGAGAAGACAGATTTTCCTTTGAAGCTTCAGACCATCAGGCGCATAAAACAAGGGTGCCTGATTTTTTTTAAGGTTGGGCGCCTGTTTAAAAGTAGAACAGACGCCCAAGTGTTATGCGCCTAATAGAAATTCAAGTCAGGTACTGTTGGAGGAAATATAGTTTGACTGACTTAGATTTGGCTTTTTTTCATCCAAGTCAGTCAGGTACTTTAGGATATGTTCTTACATAGGGTTATTTGGGATAAACCATTATCAATGTCAAAATAAGTGGTAACCCAATATTTAGAGCATCTCCAATAGAGACGGTATACTATTCTGGTTTTAGATACTAGTATCTAGAATAGCATACCACTTTGCTCCAACAGATTTCTCTCCAAATTTAGTTTTTTTATATTAAAATTGGGTCCCACAATGTTATTTTATGAGAAAGATATTTTTTTATTACAAATTAGGATCCACAATATTCTTTTATTTTGGAGAAATAAAAGGAAGAGAAAAAATAGTTGTGGGACCCACACAAATAGTATACACATACCACTCTCCAAGTTCCAGATTCGCTTACTTTGGAGGGGTATGGGGGTGAGTATGTTGAACACCATACTCCTGTTGGAAGGAGTTTTTGCAAAAGTATGTGAAAAGTGTAGTAGTATACCATGCTGTTGGGGATGCTCTTATAAACATTTCACACTATCTCCTACCATCCAACATGTTTTCTAGAAATAAGCTGTATACAATGTTAGGTACTATAAAAAATAGAAAGATTTACCAGATGAGGCTCAAAGTTGGGGATAAATTATCTTTAGTACCCTACAGTTTATAAAATTCTTGGCAGTCCCTAACTTTAAGTTTATTTTCATAAAGTACCTTATTCTTATATTTTTCTTTTTCCTCAATTCAATTCATCTCCCTCTCACAAAATTATGAGTCCCTTCCATTTCTCATAGTATAAAATAAGCCTCCCACTCTCTATCTCATCACTTTTACTTGTTGGAGCTATCATAAGAGTAACATTTTATCCTAGCTGAGGATCCCGTTATGGTGACTTGAGTTTAATGCTGAATGTCTTGGGGTTTCTTTAATCAATCATTATTTAAGCTAATAACCTTCTAATTCTATGAATTTTATATCAAAACTAAAATTTAATCACATTGGCTACAAGTTAAGCTATATACTAAGTTGGGTTTAACTTTATAAACGATTAATAAGTGATAAAAAGGAAAGAAATGGGATTTTTTTTTTTAAGTTGCTTTTTAACCTTCGCGAATGAGATTGCTAAGGGCCTAAATGAGATAATAAGAGATATTTTCAACTTAGTGTAACAATTTTAATTTTAGCCTAGCAAGAGGGATGATGATTTATAGTAAGGTCAATTATGGCATTATAAAATTATAAGGTAGTTTTTGGAATCAAACTTCTAAATCAGGGTTTACAAAGAGTTTTCTCAATTGTAGGGTACTAAATGTATTATATCGTCAATTTCAAACCTTATACAGTAATTGTTTCTAAAAAAGTAAATTAACCCAACATCTAAAGATTTTTTGTGCTAGATAATTGGTCCTGAGGATTGCCTCCTTCCAACCTCCTTAAATATTTGCAAAATGTATACACCGCAATATCTAAAGATTTTCAAAAGGACATATACATTTGCAATTTTTTTGGATTTAAAGCACCTTTAATCAACAAAAATACATATTAATTTCCAAATTTTATCAATGAGCTAGTAGTTCCTTGTCAATATCGTGTTATTCTCGTATATAAGGGCCTTATTCTTTTTTGAAAATTTCCTTAAGCCATTTTATGCATTATTTTTTTTGATGGAGTTAAGACTGTCCATGGTATTAACATGTGACAACTGGCCTAGTGGTGTATTCGGCAACTGTTTATCTTCTTTTGCCTATAAGCTTAAGAAAGTAAAATATGCACTAAAGGATTGGAATACTAATGTGTTTGGCAATGTTACTCAGAATATTCATGCTCTCCAGGATAGAATTGTGCATCTGGACCACATCTTGCAGGATGGTTGGGATGAACAAATAGGTACCGAACTACGGATTGTACAAAAGGAACATGCGGCCATGTTACACAACGAAGAAGTATTTTGGAGGGAACAGTCTAGAATTAAGTGGGTTGCGGCAGGTGACGCCAATACAAAATTTTTCCATACAGTTATACAAGTTATCAAAAAGCGATCTTTTATAACTGACTTTACTCTTCCTGATGGCACTGAGACAGCTGAGATGGATGTCATACATGATGCTGCGGTGGGTTACTTCGGGGTGCTGAAAGTGACAAATACTACTATAGATACAGACTTGCTTAAGTGTATTCCGAATGTCATTTCTGTAGAAGAAGATGCTAACCTCACACAAATACCAACACTGGAAGAATTACATGGCAGTGTGCTCAAAATCCCCAGTGACAGCGCTTCGGGCAACGATGGTTTCACCTCGGAACTCTTTACTGCATGTTGGGATATTATCAAGGATGATCTACATTGTGCAGGCAAAGAATTCTTCAATGGTGCCCCACTCTCAAGGTGCTATACTTCTTTGTTTCTCACACTGCCACCTGAAGTGGATACCCAAACTTCGCTGGGTGACTATCGACCTATCAGTTTGTGCTCTGTCGTATACAAAATTTTTTGGCCTATTATTGCGAATCGATTAAGTAAACTCCTCTACAAACTAATATCTGGCAATTAGGGAGCTTACATTCAGGGGAAGGATATCAACGAAATAATAACCTTAGCTCAGGAAATGGTTAGGGATTTACATAGAAAGGTACAAGGCTCCAATGTTATGATCAAGATTGACATGGAAAAGGCCTATGATAGGCAGGATTGGAGGTTCTTACGACAGGTCTTGCAAAAATTTGGTTTCTCTAGTAGATGTGTTTTACTCATAGAGTAATGTGTTGAAACACCATGGTTCTCAGTTGTCTTACAGGGTGTCTTCAAGGGTTTCTTCAAATCCTCATAGGGCTTACGACAAGGAGATCCTCTATCTCCATTGCTCTTCATCATTGTAGAGAAAGTATTATCCAAAGGGTTAACCAAGTGTTTTGCGGATGGCAACATTGGCCTATGCCAATCATCCAGAGGTTGCTCACCCATTACCCATCTATTATATGTGGATGATTTTCTTGTTTTCTTAAAAGGAAGTCGCCGTTCGATCTCAGGGTTGATGCACTTCCTTGGAAGATATGAAAATTTCTCTGGCCAATTAATTAACAAAGCTAAAAGTGGCTTTTATATGCACTATAATGTTCCTATAGCACGTAAACAGGTAATTCAGAGTGCTTGTGGGTTTCAACAGAGAACATTTCCAATGATATACTTGGGGGCTCCCATAAGCTATGGCGTCGGATATTGCTTATACACTTTGATCAATTGCTCACAAAAATCCAATGGCGAGCAAGATTGCGTCGATGTTCGCTAACATTTTTTTGGGCAATATTCACAGACAACACAAATGGCATTGGGTTGCATGGGAAGCAATATGTCGACCAAAAATCGAAGGTGGATTGGGACTCCATCGACTAACGAATATCAAGGTGAGTCTCTTGCTTAAAAAGTGTTGGAATTTTTGTCACAGCAACTCGACATGGGCAGATTTTTTCTGGACCAAGTATACCATTAATGGGGAATCGTCGGGTTTGCACAGAGGAGATTCTGTTTAATGGAAGCAGATACGAGGGCTCTTACCAACTGTGGATGCCAACACGACGTGGTATCTCAGCAAAGGCAATAAAAGTTTTTGGTTTGATGATTGGACTGGAGACGGCAGTTTATCGGATACGGTTGATATCTCCTGCACTCAAGATATAATGGTGAAAGACATTATTGTGAACAATAATGATTGGAAATGGGAGCTGTTAGAGCATGACATACCAACTGAACTTAAGCATAAACTCTCCCATAAATTCTTCATCACCGACAACGACGACATTCCACTTTGGGGTCCATCCAACAATGGGCAGTTCACGGTTAAATCTGCCTGGCATTTTTGGCGCAATGAGGAGGACAAATAGAGTCGTATACAATGGATTTGGCATTCTACGGTTCCTACAAAAACTCCGATATTCAGTTGGAAAGCTCGCCTGAATGTTGTCCCTATTGACGCCTTTATTCAGCACTAAATTTTGTTAGTCTCCAAGTGTTGTTGCTGTGAAGAGGGCAAGACAAAAACAATAGATCATCTATTTGTACAGGATGCTGTTGTTGCGCAAGTATGGGCTTACTATGCCAATGTTTGTGGTGTCAGCAACGTTTTAGTGGCAATTGGTGGACGCGGCAAAGTGTTTGGTGGAATGCTGCTGACATGGGCACACAAATGGGTTTAATGTGAGGCATCCTTCCTGCTTATATTGTATGGGAAATCTGGAAATCTCGTTGCAAGGTTAGGTACAAGGAAGGGTGCATCTCGGTCGTCGACATTATCAAGCGAATCAACATCGATCTTCATGAGAGTATGACCAAGTTCAAGATAACACGTAGCAGTAACTTCAGTGACAGTATATCTCTTCAAGTACTTCAAATCACCAAACAATCAGTACCGATAAAAAGACCAATTATCGTCAGATGGAGACAGCCGCCTATAGGTTACTTCAAATTAAACAACGAGGGTTTAATACTTACTTCATGGGGCAGGAGGTATTATTCGAAATAACCTTGGCGAACTTCAGCTTGGTTATAGTATAGCACTGGGAACTGGCACTAGTACATCTGCATAAATGTTCACTTTACTACATGGTTTATTGTACTGCAAAAGGCATGGTTGGTTTCTTCTCATTGTTGAGGTGGATGTTAAACTTCTATTTAATTGGTATGGGTACAAGCACACATATCTGGCTAGGTACAACACAACTTGGAAACTCATTATTCAGCTGGGGAGGGGGCTTCGTATCATCATGCTACACACTTACAAAGAAGGAAATGGAACGGCTGATGGATTATCAAAGCTTGGTACTTCCCAGCACTCACAGCTTTTTTGGAATGCGTGCATGTTACCACGATAAATTCGGGCAACTTACTTCTTAGATAAAATAGAAATAACTTCTATTAGGCAGTAAACTAGTGGCCAGGCTTTATGTCCTCCACATGTACTATTGCTTTGCTAAATAAATAAAACAAAAATTTGATAAAAAAAAATGATATTGGCATGTGGTCCCAGTAAACCTAAACTTAAGCAACACGTAAAGACTTTAAAATTCCACCCCAAGCAAAAAAAAAGGAAAAGAAAAAAGAAAAAATAGAACAACTTATTTGAGGACGGTGTATAATACATGTAAAGGCATCATCTAGGCTCCACTTTGGCAGATGAAGCCTCACAAATGGATAGTGAAACCACATAACGTGTGTAACAACCTATACCCAATTGGTACTCCATTATTTATCAAAATCACAAGTTACTGAAATGCCCATCACATTAGCCAAACACATAAGTAATTTACACATGAGATTGTTAGAAAAAGCATAATCCCGCTATGATGGTTATTAACCTAAGTAGTATAGAAAATCGATATGATCAAGAAGTCACAAACAGTAGTACATATGCACGGTTAATGCGTTAACGCACCTTCGGCGCTATAACTAAGTTGCTGCCATGCTTCAAGCGCCAAAATTGATTAGGCCAGGGCATCTAAAAGAGAAGAAAAATAGTAATAATCAAACCTTTTTTGACGCTATAATGTTAAGTTTTACTCAAGACTGAAAGATATAAACACTTTTGAAATTGTGTCAATGTAATATGAAGCAATGATAATAATCTAAAACCAAAATATTGGTTCAATTAATGAAATAGAAAAATTCTTTAAATTGTGTCAATGTAATATGAAGCAATGATAATAATCTAAAACCAAAATATTGGTTCAATTAATGAAATAGAAAAATTCTTTAAATTGAAAACTTTTATTTAAAACCAACCAATGTTTTGGATTAGGTTAACATCTCCATATGTTGCTTCCCAAGTTGTGATATTTTGGGTTTGATAACTTTCGTCTTCATTTGCTATCTTCATGCTTTAAATCAGGAATAAATTCTTGAAGATAAGAGTCGTGATCGTTAGTGGTCACCTCGTTGAAGAAACTTTGTCTCCTTCATATTAATTCATCACAATAAGATTAATTATGTCATCCATGCCCATAATCACACAAGTTGCACCTCATCAACCAAAAGCAACAGTCATGTATGAAATTTACTTTTGGTATAAATATAGAGCAATACTTATATCGCTTTCCACTTAAGGGAAAGAATCAACCTAATGCATCATAATTGCAATAAGTTAATTAATGAACACAATATTTGCCTAATTCAAGAAAAAACCTAAAGGCATCAACAAATTCGAAGTGAGAGTGGGGAATCATTCAGATTGCAATTAGAGAGATAGAGAGAGAGAGAGAGAGAGAAATACAGTTAGGGAGAGAAGAAAGGAAAGAAATGATCATGGAGAGAGAGGGCGTTTAAAGGTTTGATATGAGAAATAAAGAGAAAAAGGTTTCTGGAGAGGGGGGAAGCTTAATTTGGGAAGATGGTGGGAAATGGAAAGTGTTTAAATATTCAAATTTTGGGAAGTTATAGAGCATGGGTGGTTTTCATAAAGTAAATGAATAAGTAGATTGATGGAGAAACAAAGACGTACTTGTTGTATACTTCATTTTTACTTAGTTAAAGGTGCCGATTATGTTTACGTAGGACAACCCTCATAAATTGTAATATAGATTTGGACAGGTGGAGGAGTTTTAAAGGATTTAAATGCGATCGGTAGTTTAGAAAATTTTCACAAGTTTTATATATACCACTAGACTATCTCAACCCTTAGATCATGATCTTTTGCTTTAGGAGACGTACTAAATAGAGCTTGTCTTGATACAAGTGCCCTCGAATGTAATATTTGATGGAAAATATAGCATAATAAATGACCAAACAAATGATAATAAACTATATGACAGATGACAATGGACATTATAACAAATGGTAAATATGGTATAGCAAATGACAAGTCAATTTTGAAAAACAACGATCAAGATGTCCAAAATAAATGACAAATAGAAAATAGCAAATGACAAGGGGTTACCAGCTCGTTGTCCAACCATTATTTGGCGTTAATGTGTCAAGAACATTTAGGCAGACGATTTATTCATCGACCCTCCTATAAATTCTCATATTGAAATCCTTATCCCAAGTAGATAGAGTTCCTTCCTGGGTGACCAAACATTTTCAACTTGGATCTTCTCCTCCTCGGAGATGGATCGAGGAATAAATAATTCATATAATACACCAAGAATTAGCTTTTCAAGGTGGGAATGTTGTATGGTCATTTTATATGCCCATGTGAATGTTCTCTCATTAATCTCAACATCAATTAGTTTATGACGCTTCTAAATAGTCTCCATGACTTCTAACTCCAACAAAACAAGCTGGAGCATATGGTAAATAAGAAATGGTAAATGATATATGATAAATGATAAAACTCACACAAATCAATGATAAAAAAATAATACATGAATGGCAAAACTCCATATTTAAAAGTACTTTCATACATTGGTCAGCCCAACAGCCAATTCTTTTAGAGTTTTCTATGGGTTTGGTTTTCTCTGCTCCTGATTTCCATCTTCAACCTTATCTTCAACAAACTCAGTAGAAACTTTTTTACTCTATTCTTCTTTTGTGAGGTTGACCTTAAAATTTACAGGAAGAAAAATAAATTATACATTAGTAACTCCATTCAATGATTAATAGAGTTGTTGTAACTAGAGTTATTCTTGTATAATTCCTCAAATTCTTTAATATTTATGCTACCTCCATTAGGTTGAAGTGTTATGGGTATAGGGTCGATTGTGGAAATTGAATTTGGCGCAAGATATCGTATTATATTATCCAAATCGGTAAAAAGTTTCTCTGGTTGGTGGGGTATTGATTTTGATGGGGGATTGTAAAAGTTTATCCTAGGAACTATAGAAGGATATTCAATATTTGTAAATATTTTTTCTCATTTTTTTTTATGGTTTTTCATTATATGCGGTTGTGGCCAATCTTATGGATAATTTTCAATGTTGTGTTGAGGTCATTATTGAAATTATCGTCAAATTGCCTAATTTTGTAGTTAGGCGAATCATCTTGCTCTATCTCTGAAGTTGAGAAAACAAGTTGAACTGTTAATGTGGTGCTTGCGATTGATATGGTTTAAGTTTTGCCCTCTTCTATTTGAGTTGAATCTCCTCTATGGGCTTGGTGTTTCCTATTTTGGGTTGTCGGGTTATTGGAAAAATACTATTTCAGCTCTTTTGTCAATTTTTTCCTCAAGCTTATTTAGTATATCTAAGCATTGTTTTATTTTTTTGTAGGTATTGGTGTTGGCCTTATGTTTTGGCTACTAGGATATTATATGTTGGATATTTGGAAAATGGCTTGGGTAGGACTAGGTTATAAATTTTAGGCTCATAATGGATTAAACTGGGAATATTGGATTAGGTTGGGATGGGTTAAATGATTTTTTGGACTGCATGATTCGATGGGGAAAATTTAGATATGGATTGGGGGGCTTATTTAGGTCTTGGGCTTTGAAACTCTGTGACTTATATTGCTTGTCGAATTAAGCATTTATTATATTTTTGTGTTCACTTCTTCGTCTCAAAAAAAGTTCCATATCCTCATCAACCGATGGGTTGTATGGAAGTTCATTTAATTATCTAGGTTGCGTGTTTTGAATGCACCATATTTCAAAAGTACTTTGAGGTTTCTGTTTGTCGACAAATTGTAAACCATAACAATGAAATAATGAACATGACATTATTTTTATTATTTATTTATTTTTGTTTTAGGAAAGAAAAATGAATGCTATGAAAGTAATGAAATAATTGCTAAAACGATTTAAATTTATACTTCAAGAAAAAGCCAATTGTACGCAATCATTAAATTGAAATTTTATGGGTCTCCCCTATAATCTATATTCGAGTATAGTTGAATGTTCCCAGTTTTAGCTCTGGGTGTATGATTCCTACATTCTAGTGTTGAATCGTAGGTAGGTGTTCTGTCCGAACACTACGCAGAGTCACGATCCCCGCGGCTGGAATCCGAATAACATAACATTCGTTATATTCCAAGTTGTTGGCCCCGCAGGTTGGGTGTCCCTTATAAGAGCTTCCTTTGCAGGGTATAGCCCTAAGCTTTCTTACTACCTATACTAAGTTGAAGTGTAGAATTTAAACAATCAACTAGATCAACTATAAGAAAATTAAACTACATTAAAGTTATACTAATAATCAAAAGCACGCCTAAAGTAAAGGTTACCTTAAAAGGCTCCCTGGTTAGAAGCTGAAGATTAGTCAAAGGTTGAACCCTAAACTTAACTTCTGATCCCCAGTAATGGCACCAATTAATGTACTAGAATTTATAAATTCCCACTACTGTTATAGTATGATGGTAAGAGGAGTCGAACCACGCTAAGGATCGGTGTCGGTTCTTCGATTTGCGAATGAAGATTTTTGTTGTTTGATGGAGCTGATTAGAGATTATTTTAAGAAGAGAGGAATATTTTAGGAGAGAGACTATGACTTTGGAATTTGTGTCCTCTACTTGAGCCTTTTTTATCAGGATCTAACGGTGAGGTTGGCTTCCCAAGTTCTCTTTGAGTGTCCTTCTAAGGGGCCACTACTCACAACTATCATGAGTCGGCACCCTTCTTATTTAGGACAGAGTCTAGATCATCCTTTTATAGGGCAATGCCTCATATCAGTAATGAGTTTCGAGATAAAGAGGCAAATCAATCCTAAGCTTATTAGGCTCCATGACCTTGTTGTGCCCAAGTGAGTATTGCTAGAGTCCTGCCAATTTTAAGTCTTTAGGCCCCTCTTATAGCCTACTTGGGTCCTCGGATGTGATCTGAAATAGGAACGTACAATACTACCTATCGACTGAGTAAGCTAGGTTATGGCTAGTCTCTAGAGAGTACCACCTTCCCTAGTTTCTACCACAGAAAGGTCAGGGTCTGACTAATCCTCCTGGTGTATCCTCTTTGAGAGGCATAGCTCTATCCCTTGTTAGTCCTCAGGAGGGGGCTAGAAATAGGGATTAATCTCACATGAGAACACTAATCCTCCTAGTCCCGGCCTCAGGCCTATGAGAAGGAAAACTTTTAGTCTCCAGGTGTACTCTTTTATAGAAAGGTGTACTCCTATGCTTGATGGGCCTAAAGGAAGGACACTTTAAATAGGGGCTTGGCTCAATTATGAGTTGTAACCCTCCATGCCCCCCTCCCCTTAAGCGATTGAGGGAGAGACCCGAAGGTGACCAAACAGCTAGAATCAGCTAATAGCTACTCAGGTTGGCTAGCTTCCTCCCTAATCATAGCTAAGGATTTTAATTGGGCCATACCTAGATTTATGCCCAAATAAGTCTAAATTAAACACTACTCTTAAATAAAGAGCTCTCCTTTGAATTTTATTCCTATGAGAGCTGAAGATTACAATTATAGGGTTACTTCTATTATAACTGAAGAAACCAATGCTCTTTTATTACATAAGCAAGGTGAGACAAAACAAAAATGAATTTTTCTATATTTTTATCTGCTTCTGACGTACAAAGGGTATATAGGTCTTTTTTTTAAAACTTGAGGAAACCATTATGTGGACCCGTGAATGCTTGTTTTCCAAGGCTTCAGGACCCTCAGGACCCACGATCACGTGTCAACCGTGGCCTCAAGGCTTTAACTTTAGACGGTCTTCCTTTGGGCCTTTTTTAAATAAGGAAAATAAGTCAGATCTAGCCTCGTTGTCCTGGAACGTGCTGAATGAATTCTAGTCACTCCTTGTAGACTAGAGAACTGTTTGAGCTGCTGGAGCTTGCATCTGATACTTGGTCCAACTGATCAGGCCAGATTTATTGTGCTTCAGAAGTGCTTTGGGTCCTCAGATTGCCTATGGAGTACAAATGCAATTAGAAGGCTTCTTAAGGCTCTTAGGTCTAGTTTAATACCAAGTTCTCTTAGGAGGGTCTTGAACCCTGAAAGTAAGATTTTAACACTTCAGGCTGGCCGAAATGACTTGTTTTAGGTGCTTTAAAATGTCAGATTTTAGCACTTATTACACCCCCACACTTATCTTTATGCTCGTCCCCGCGTAAAATAAAATTATACTAATTAGTCATTTTCATAGTTCTCACGATTGCATTTAGCTTATGCAACACGTCGTTAAGCACCCCCCCCCCCCGGTGCCGCTGGGGGATGATTGTTTTCTCGTGAGGGTTTACAAAAAATATATCCACAAAATTGTGATGCAACCTGTTAATCATAATTTCTCAACATTTTAACATAAAGAAAATATATAGTGGTAGTACATGCATTAGTGGCAACCCTTTAAAATATTAAATTAAACTATACATGATAATCTTAGTTCATTTTCGAGTTGTCGTGGAAAATTTAGTGAAATTTTCTAATAGGTATGTTTGTGTTCATTCAACATACTGCAGAGTTTTTGATTTAAAATTGATCATAATTTTGATTACTAGTATTAGAAATTAGCTTCAACTTAAAGCCACACATAAGATATCTCTCAAATAAGCATAGATATTTTTTTGGCTTTTCTCTCTAGTATAAAAATGGGCACGAGATGTTTTTATGTAACGTGAAAGCTCATAGTTACTGTATACAGTGAAAGTTTTTATGGGTAGATCTCGTTATTGGAAGTTCGATTGTCACTGAAGGTGTCGAGTTAATATTAGCATAGACTTCCTTTGGTTTATCTCCACCAAACTAATTATACTAGACTCAGGATCTAGAATGTGTCTTAAAGGTTGTAATGTAGGTTAAGGACAGGTAATGCATGGAAAAGGGTGTTTTGCTGGCATTATGAGAATAACTTAACGTCTTCTCTTTTGGCACACCTAATTGTGATAATTTTTTCATAAACTTAAATATATCTGGAGAACATATTTTAGAAAAAATGTTTTCCTTCAAAATTTTTGAATGACTATATGTTGAAAAATATAGATGTATTAGGAAAAAACATTTTTTAAGGAATATTACAATTGCAACCCCAAGAAATAAATTTTCTTTAAAAATCTTTGGCACAATCTTGATGTTTTTATGCATAACGCTAAAGGGTAATTGTTATATTCCTTTAAAGAATAAATTTTTTAAGGAATAAATTTTTATGCATAACGCCCCAAAGGAATAAATATAACAATTGCAACCCCCCCCCCCCCCCCCCCCCCGGTGCCCCTGAGATGCTTTTAATTCGAAGCTCTGTTTTCATGTGAGAATTTTTCCTTTGCAAATCCTAAAAACTCTATATTATCATGTGTATTCGAGAAAAATTTTGTAGTAATTTTGTTAAAACAGGTATGGAAGATACCCCCAAACTTTAGAGTTTCCAAATAAATATTTTCCTTTGGAAGAAGAAAAATAATTTTGTAATGTAGACTGGGGGTGTGAGCGAAAAAATTGATTTAAATAGAAAATATACTATATGTGTGGTCACAATGTCATGTGTTATTCGGGAACTCCTTATAATAACTATGATTCTTCACTTATTCCAAATTATCGTTATATTGAGACTCATTTGCTTGAAATAATGTTTCTATTATATATTAGATGAGGAGATTACTCCATTCCTTGGGATAGTCTTAATAATGATTAATAGAGTAGTTTCAACTAGAGTTATCCCCATATAATTCCTTAAATTCTTTAATATTTAGTGTACCTCTACTAGTTTTAAGTGTAATTGGTATATGGCCAATTGTAGAAATTGAATTTGGGTCAAGATATCGTACAACTGCTGAGAGTTTCCACGACTATACCTGTGTTGCCCCTATAGGTAAGGCCTATGGATGCTACTCCTAGGTTTCCTTGTCCTGCCCCATCACAGAACATTTTAATTTCACCTACTCTGTAGAGATCCCATGTATAGGATATAATGGTTGTATGTCTTCTTTGTCTGCACTACACATTCAGATCTTTTATAATCTTCAGGTCTAGAGTTGAGTTGTTCATACATGAATATGAAAGCGATGCTGAGTCAGAAATGTCTCTTAGGATGTCCAAGATTATTTTCTGCTTTGTTGTTTTCACACCCTCATGTCTCCTTTTATTTCTAGCCTGTCAGATATTGCTGCAAATTGAAAAGTCTATTGCAATCCACAAATATTTCACATAAAAACTAGAGCATTTGCCTCTCTCTAGGATGGATTTCCCATGTGACAACATTTGTAATCCTGTCAAGCACGAAAATATTAGTAGCTCATTGCCAAATATCTGCAGTAGAGGGGCAATGCAAATGGGTGTTGTTTTCATTTTCCTCGTTCTCATAATTGTATGAACAAATTGAAGAAAGGGGCATTCCTTTCTTTTTTACCAGGTCATCCATTGGGAGAATGCGATTCATAAGCCTCCATGCAAAGACTGGAATGTATGCATTTCCTTAAGACATATCTCCACCACCAAGAAGTATTTTATGTTCTTCTAATATTTTCATAAGTACTTTTAATTGTAAAATCACTTTACAGATTAGGTTTTAAAATTCTTGTATCCTAAGAGTTAGATTTGCAATGTATCTAATTTATGTCAATGCCTAATGCTAGTAACATCAGCATAATAATGTCTTCAGGGAAGTTCCAACCATGCTGGTTGATGAAGTTGTTGAACTTTGCTTTACATATATTCCACAGATGTCTGGGCATATCATTGTACTCTCTAATAGGAACTGTAGTAGCCCATGTATCCCTCCAAAAATTAATATCTTCATCATTACTAATAAGCCATCCCAAATGAGGTTTAGAGATTTTTTTAGTAGGTTTTATTCCAGGCTATATAGAGGAAAGTTTATGATATTTGATAGTGTCACCAACCTTATTCATGAATTTAGCTTGAAGAAACTTAGCCCAATATTCTTTTCCTTCTTGAAAAACCTTGTAAGGCTTGCACAACATGGCATTATTAACTTCCCCCAGACTTCTAATACCAAGGCCACCCTTCTTAAGCGGTTTACAGACTTCCTCCCATTTTACTGTGATTCTTTTTCTTTTTGTTGGATTTCCTGACATATTGCAATTCTTAAGAATATTGTCTCCTTCCTTTATAACTGATCTAGGCCATCTAAAGATTACCATATTATAAACTGGAATGTTGTTGAGAGTAGATTTAGCTAGAGTTACCCTTTCCTAAAATTAGATAAGATTGCCACTCCAACTATTAACCCTTTCCCTATTTTTTTAATAAGGGGTCTGATGGTAGCTTTAGTGACCCTGCCTTGGTTTATGGGAACCCCAAGATATGTTTTTGGAAATTTTCTTTCAGAGAAACCAAACACAGGAGTTAAAACTCTTCTAGTCAAAGGGGCGCCATTTAGAAAAGAAATATTTTTTTCTACACTAATTTTCTGCCCAGACACTTGTTGTTAATCAAAAAGAAGATCCATAAGAAGCTGTAAAATTTTCATATTCCCATTAATAAATAGAAAAATGCCATTTACAAACGAATGGTGAGTGGGGCCTTGTATGTTTATTGCTACTACCATGGATTGGATTTTTCCTTGGTTTCTGAGTTAATGAAGGTTCATACTGAGAATGTCTTCTATTATAGAGAAAAGGATGAGGGCTAGAGGGCCTCCTTGTTTGAGGCCTCTTATCATCTTGAAATATCATGCAGGCTCCCATTCACGAAAATTGACAACATACCACATCCAATAATTGTCTGCATTCATCCATAAAAAGACTGATGAAAACCAAAAGCTTTGAAGAGTTTTAGTAGAAAATCATAGCTAAGAGTATCATAAGCCTATGTAATATCAATTTTGAGAGCTACATTGCCTCCTTTCTTTTTACTCTCATCTCATTTACCATTTCAGAAGCCATACATATGTTGTTGTGTATACTTGTATTTTTGATAACATCATTTTGATCCTTAGTAACCATCCTGTCTGCTATAAGAGATAATCTGGAAGCCAGAATTTTAGTAATTTTCTTAAAGATAAAATTTCTAAGGCATAAAGGTCTATAGTCCTTGACAGCTGAAGGATGTTTAACTTTGGGAATAAGAGCTAAAAGATTTGAGTTAAAAGAAAAAGTAATCATACTCTCCCTAAAAAATGAGGCAATGCCTCTAAAGATATCTTCACTAAGATCTCCCAGTATCACCTAAAAAAAACATCAGAGTAGCCATCTGGACCTGGGGCACTGTTACCATCCATGGAAAAAATTACAGTCTTGATCTCCTCATTACTTGGGATTGAGATAATAATATTGTTCCCCTCTTCATTAACCCTTGTTGGAAGTTGTTCAATCAAATAAGATAAATGTTGTGTTTCCTGGTGAGAGAATGGATCCTTATAGTACTCCACAATATGCTCCTTTACCTGATTCTGGTTAGTGATATTCCTACCTGCCTGATCCTTTATTTTAGTTATGAATGCTTTGTTGTTTCTAGTCTTGGTTGCTAAATGAAAGAAACTAGTATTCATGTCTATAGCATGCAACCATTTCATTCTTGATCTCTGTCTCCAACCCAGCTCCTCCTTTTCTTCCAAAATATTTAATAGTTTAGTTTTTGCCAGAAATCTCTTCTGAAGAAGGTCATCAGTGATATCATCTTAAATCTGCATTTGTAATTGTATTACCTATCCTTCTAGAGTTATTTTATTACATGAATAATGCTAAAAACATTTAATATCATTTTTGAGTCTTCTCAACTTGAGCATAATTGTAAATAGTGGTGCTACTTTCAGAGGCTTATTCCAGCTTTCCTTTACAAGATTGCTAAAATTAGGATCATGACTCTAAGATTGAAGATACCTGAAAGGTATGTTACTTTGTTTAGGAACTTGACTGCATTCCCCAAAGAGCATAGAGTGATCAGAGTGATTTCTAGCAACAACCTATACTTTCTAGCCTATGTACTTATACTATCACTACACATTGTGAAGGCATCTATCTAGCAAGCATAAAGTTCTTTCCATTTCCTTTTGGAAATTACACCATGTAAAATTTAACCTCGCAGTCTCACTTTCAATCAAACAAGCAGAATCAAGAAAATTGTTAAAGTCACAAACTATATTTGTCAGTGGAGGTCTACCTCCTCTCTTTTAAGATATTATGAGAACCACATTAAAATTTCCCATATATATCCATGGACTAGTTTTGGAGTTTGAGAAGTTGATTAGCTGGGACCATAGCTCAAGTTTGTCTATTCTGACTCAATCTGCATGAACAAATAAGAACATGTTGTTCATGTATTGTACAATGATGTGTTGTTTATAATTGAGAATAATATCGAGTTTATCATACCCCTCTTTCAATAAGACCCATATGTTTCCTTTTTCACTATTCTCTTCATTATGAATAATATTCTTCATATAGCAAATCTAACACTAAAAATCTTTGGCTCTACCAGACTAATAATTTTGGGTTTTAGTTTTGATACTCGTTTTCTAAGATAGGTTATAGTCTTCTTATTGTCCACCCCCCTAACATTGTAGAAAAAAAAGCCTTCATTGATTTGGTGTAAGGCTAGATCTGGTAACTCTTGGGTCAAGATTATAAATTTTCCCATTTTTGCAAATTTGGTTGGTTACCAAATCCATCTGATCATCCAAATCAGCTTGATCTGCCCAACTAGTGGGGTTCAATTATTGAGTAGCTTCTTCAACTACTAGGGATTGCTCCTCCAGTTCTTCTGCATCACTTTTCTGCTTGTTTACATTGTTATATGGCTTTCTTTCTTCAATATAGTTATCTCTCCTCTACTCCTCACTTTTATTCTCAGTATCTTTAGCTCTTAGTGCCTCAGATTAATTGACTCTACTTGCCACACTATTTGTCTTTGGTGAGTTTGATTTGTTGTTACTAGTTCTTTTATGAGTTGACCAACTTGCATTATCTCCAACTTTCTCATGTTGTTCTATATTGTTTATAGGTTTGATCATGCCTAAAATTTTGATTGGTGGAAAGATTTCACCACCTGCCTTAGTCTTTACCGTAGATGAGGCCGAGGCATGACTAATCTTCTAGGTGCACCCTCTTTGGGAGGTGTACCCATATCCCTCGTTAGTCCTTAAGAGCGATAATCCTCCAAGTCTCTCCCGCAGACCCATGAGGAGGAGAACTTTATAGGTTTTCTGGTATATCCTCTCATAGAAAGGCATAATCCTGGGCCTCTTAGGTCTTTTGGAAGGACCCTTGGAATAAAGGCTAAACTCAATTAAGGGCACTAACCCTTTTAAATCCTCCCCCCCCCCCAGACAGCTGAAGGGAAGGCCCGAAGGCAACCAACTAACTAGAATTAGCTAATGGCTACTCAAGTAGGCTAGCTTCCTCCCTAGTCATAGTTAGGAAGTTAGCCGAGCATACCTGGTTTATGCCAAGCAAGTCTAAACTAAACACTTTGCACTTAAATAAAGAGCCATCTCTTCAATTTTATTCCTCTGAGAGATGAAGATTATACTTGGGGGAGGTTTCATTTATAGCAAAAGGGACCAATGCCCTTTTATTACATAAACAATATAAGACTAAACAAAACTGAGTTTTTTTATATTTTTCTTATAGCTTTAGCATACAAAGGGTATAAGGGTCTTTCTGTCAAAACTTGGGGACCAAGCCATCATGTGGATCTTCGGACGTCAGTTTTCTAAGGCTTGTAGACCCACGATCATGTGTCTATGATGGCATCTAGGCTTCAACTTTAGGCAGTCTTCTTTTGGCCCTTTTTTAGATGTAGAAAATAAGTCAGATCTGGCCTTGTTATCCAGGAATGTGATGAATAAAATTTTGTCATTCCTTGGAGACTGGGGAACTATCTGAATTGGCTGAGCTTGTCTCTGATTGGTGTAACTTCAGGTTGGATCTACTATGCTTTAGTAGTACTTTGGCTCATCAGATTACCTATGGAATAAGGAATGCAAATAGAAGGGTTCTTAAGGCTTTTAAATCCTGTTTGATACCAAGTTCCCTTAGGAGGGTCTTAAATCCTGAAAGTAGGGAAAATTGTCATTAGTCACACTTATTGGCAACTCAGGACAACCAAAATAACTTGTTTTAGGTACTTTAAAATATAAGATTTTAGTACTTATTATACCTCAAAACTTATCTTTTTACTCTTCCCCGTGTAAAATAAAATTATACTAAATCATTTTTACAATACTCGTGATCGCATTAAGTGTATGCAACAAGCTATTAAACCCCATTATGCCCCAGGTGGACGAGTATTGTCTCGTAAAGCTTTCCACTAAATATACTAACAAAATTGTGATGCAATCTGTTAATCATAACTGCTCAACATTTTAACATAATGACAGTTTATAGTGGCAACTCTTTGAATTATTAAATCAAACTGTACATGATAATCTTAGTTCATTGTCGAGTTGTCACAATAATTTTTGCAAAATTTATAAATCGGTTTGTGCATGCTTAATCAAAATTCTATAGAGTTTTTGATTTTAAATTGATCTTAATTTCGGTTAATAGTATTAGAAGTTAATTAGCTTCGACTTGCAGTCTCACATAGAATTTCTCTTGAATAATCATTGATATTTTTCTGGCTTTTCTCTCAAGTGTAAAAATGAGCACGAGTTGATTTTAAGTAAAGCGAAGGCTCATAGTTACTAGAGGCAGTGGAGTTTTTTTTGGATAGATCTCATGAAAAAAACTTTGATTGCCATCGATGGTGTCGAGTTAGTATTACTACAGACTTTCTATCTTTTATCTCCACTAAACTAACCATACTAGAATCATGATCAAGAAGGACTTTTAAAGAATGTAATGTAAGCTAAGTATAGGTAGTGTATGGAAAAGGTGTTTTGCTGAAATTCTGTGAATAGCTTAGGGTGTTTTGTTCAGGTTTACTTTTTAACCTTTTTCCTCCACTTTTCATGATTTTTTATATGATATTTCTCGATCATGTACTTTATTTTTGAGTCATATTTTCTTGATAATCTACTGTTTGATACACTTTATTCTTTCTTTTTATATTTTCAGGAGGCTTTTTTGCTCACTAATTTCTTGTTGTTCCCTTTTTCTCATATTATTTTCCTTTTCTCTATTTATAACCACTACTACAAATTTGTACATCCTTAAGCATTCTCAAAATAGGGTAAAGGTAGTTGTCTAACAAACAATGGCTTATCTAGGCTCAATGGGGTGTCTAATGGAAAATAGTTTAAGGAGTATTCATACGAAGGCCAAAAAAGGTTTTTAACAAAAATTCCTATTATTTCACCCTCGACAATCGATAGTGCAATGAATAATGAGATCTTGAATTTAAGGATGCAGAATCTGGAAAGAGTTTATGTCTGATACACGAAGGTAATTTAAGGCCTAAATATCACACTTGGGTTAAAAAAGGTTGTTCAATTATCCACAAATTCTCTAATTATGATCAATTATTTATCTAGACTAAACTTTATATGACTATTTTGAGTGAATTTTTATGGAGTACTTTCCCAGTGAATTAGTGTAGCAAGAGGACAATGTACTATTGTGAATGACGTACATTCCTAATCCTCGATTGCCAATGGTAACTATTTGTACCACAAATAGCCATCCTTAAATGACATCCGTTTAGGTCAGTGAAATTTATACAAACTTGTGCTTTGCCATTCATTTTCGACACTGCAACTACATTAACTACCCATTTTGGGTAGTTTAAGGGTCATATGAATCCTACCTTTATTAATTTTTGTATCTTGTCATTATTATCTGCCCACAGTCATCGCGCGGTTCTCTGCGGTTTTTAATTTATTAGTATCGCCTTTGGATTAATGTGTAACCGGTGGCAGGCCACGATGGGATCTATTCCTAGCATTTCTTTAAACAACCAAGTGAAAACGCCTTTGTACTTATACTATAGAGCCGTGATCATTGCCCCTTCTTCTCATACTAATAATGATCCAATATATGTAGTTCTCGTGTGGCAATCGTTATCGACCTTCCCACCAACTTTACGAGAGGCAGTGTCCATCCTTTACTGAACATGATTATAACTATATCATTTTGATCTTAGACTTGTGGTACGTCAATATCCATTTCTTCGCAAGGGCCACAAATGGGGGATGAGTCCACCACCATAGGCTCATTCCCTGCTCGTTTATATTATTCTATTTTTATTATTTTCCCATTTATTTTGCCACCTCTTTACCCTTCCCTTTCTTTTTTACATTATTGATATCTACCAAATTTTTAAAGGAATTAGCGTAACAAATGCAAGCTATTACTTCATAGCTATGTATCTGGTACGTTTCAAACTTAGCAGGGAAGCGTATTACCTAATGGTAAGATAAAGAAACTACTTTTGTTGCTTGGATCCACTGTCTTCCTAGAATGCCATTACAATGAACGGACAGGCTACTAACAATTACGAACGTCATGGAGATTACTACAGGCCCTTTTTGTACCTGTGTGACCCACTCCCTCAAAGCCTTCTCGGTGGATCCGTTAAACCAAAAAAATTCTACTTTCGGGGGGATCATGCAATTCTGCATATTCATGTTAACCAAAATATCATAGTTTAAAATATTTGCTCCACTCCTTAAGTCTATGAGCATTCTTTTGACAAGAGCTCCCCAAATTACTATCTAAATGACTAGAGCATCGACATGAGGGTGTAATACCGACCCCATATCGTTAACCGTAAAATAAATGGCTTCTCCATGATTTGGCTCTAGGACTCCTACTATACCGTAGGCCATTATCTAATGTTCATTAAATCTATTACAATGTTTTATAGAGTTGGAAACGACATTGAGAGATGGTTCCTTCTTGATGTCCCCGAGTGTCTTGCACTTATATTCCCTCTATTGGCTCTTCTAGCACCCCGCGAGCAAGTGATACTGTCTAGGTCCTATTATGTGTACATTCTTCCTGGTTTTTTCTAATATATTCTAAAAATTTTGCAAAACAAAGTAGCTCCCCCCGAGCAAGCATCTCCTTAGCATGGATTTGTTGATTTAAGTAATGGGTAAAATGCCCTTGTCGGAATCACATTTCTGTCATGTTGATCATGTCGTAGCATTTTTTCATTTCATGGTCATAAATGTCATGGTGAATAAAGTAGGGTCATCCAGGATGGTCAGTCTTGGGATACAACTTTCTATATACAGGATCTTTTCAGGTAGGTGATAACAAGGAGCTCAGCACACGTGATCCCAAAGCTCACTGGGTATGTTGAGGAGATCCCGAATCTGATCAGGATCAGCCTCAATCCCCTTCTTGCTGATGAGGTGGCCTAAAAATTGGCCAGAATGTACCCTGAATTGACACTTATCAGGGTTGAGACGCATCCTATAAGATCAAAGAATATTGAATATAGTGTTGAGATCTAAGATGTAATTGGCTAACTGTACACTCTTGTACAGGAGATCGTCGATGTAGGCTTCAACGACTTTCCCTAGATGTGCTTTAAAATAGAATCTCAATACCGCTTCCAGTATTGATCATCATCGTGTGCATGACAAACTTCTTTATTTTGAGCATTATTACTAGTGTATCATGATATAGAAATTTTTCATGGCTTGCATCGCAATCTTCGAAGGAAATCCCATGCCGGCGATTGCTCGACTCAGGAAGAAACTTGGCTTCTTTATCTTGGGGTGTGAGATCACAGCACTCTGATAGTCTTTTGCGCTTTGATCTATTAGAATTGGCGATTTGATTGATTTAGATCATGTTGTTGTGGTGCATATGCTAAAGATGTTTCTCCTCAGCTTGATCATTGACCAGAATAACTTTAAGCTGCTTCTTATAGCTGCCATCTTTGCATGATTCCAGGTCGAAAATATATTTGAGCATTTGTCCCTCATTAAAAATGTACTCGATTAACCTCGGTAAAGCATAGAAATTATCAGCAGAATGATGGTTTACCTTATGATACAGGCAATATGGTCAACTATATTTGAGCATCTATCCTTCAAAAGCAGTAGAAATTTTTTAAAGATTTGACGTTCATCTTTGGGAGGATGGGTTTGTTAGGCTTGTTAGGTTTGTTCAGCGGATCGCCTTTTCGAGGGTAGCCAGTGTTGCCCTTGGTGCGCTACTGATCTCCCTGTTTCTTCTTTGGTTCAGTAATTCAATCTGTAGATGGGCCTTTGGTAGAGAGGACGGATTTGGTAGATTTTTGTCGCTCAGACATCATCCTCTCTAGTTCGACCTAACTGTTGACCTTGGTGATCATATCATCCAAGGTCGTAGGTTTATTGAGGAAGAGGTATTCTTTGGCCTTGCAGTCGAGCTGGAGCGCGTTGGTGAAAACAATAATAGTTATTTTCTGATCAAGGTTATTCACTTTATGCGCGAGCTCTAAAAATTTCTTTGCAAAAACCTTGAACTTCCCTCCGTGTAACTGTTTAAGACTGATAAGATAATATAAATTCTCACTTTTGTCCTTGTTGTGAGTATATGTCTTGATGAACTATTTTTGCAGCTGGTCGAACATATATATGGAGTCCTCAAGAAGATAGTGGAACCATCGGAGTGGTTTCTCCTGTGAACTTATTGTAAACAGATGGCAGGAGGATGTGGTTGAGATTTGAGTATAACCCTAATGAATCACGGTACTGTTGAATGTACTCCTTCGGGTCAGTACCTTTGTATTTATGAATTTTTGGAGTATGGAAACCTTTTGGTATCTTCATATCGAATAGCTCCTTGGCAATCAGACTTCCTTGTAATTTTGTGATATCGCCGGTAGTACCCAGAACTTGTGCTTCGATTAACTCCTTAATTCGTTGGTCCATATGCTCTTTCGTGACGTAATGATGTGCTGGTTGAATCGCTAGACGAGCAGGTTGTGGATGATGAGTGCCCATACCTTCACTCAGGCGATCTCGTACTGGAACATGATGTTGAGGTCGTTGTTCTTCCTCCTGACAGACAGAAATTTAGTGACCTCGACTGACTTTAGAATGAACTTTACCCACCAAATGTATGGAGGGTTGTGGTTCATGTTGTAGATACTTGGAAATAGCATTACTGGCGACTCCTCGAGGTCCTAATCTTTTCCTTACAAAAACATTGGAGGTCTCTGGCAACTGATCGTGACCTCTGGCTGGAGGAGCCTGTAGAGTATTTTATAGAGCCTCTAGGGCAGTCCACATTGCTGTCATCTGGTCTTCATGTTCTTTGAGCGCTGTCAAATGAGCTTATCGTTATGTGTCGAGCTCTTTCGCAAGGAGCTCCCGATCCTAAGTTAACTGAAGTTCAAGCTCAGCGCGTTTCCCTATTTCGGCATTGAGATTTTCCCGTAACTCTGTAAGTTGCCCCAGCTCCATTGAAACATCGAGCTGGGTCTCTGTAGTCGGTCATCTCGAAGTAACCATGATTGAAAGTTGCAGTGAAAGAATGCCTTAGGATATCGTAGAAATGCAATCTTTCCTACAGACGGTGCCAAATTTAATGGCCAAATTCTGTAAGCTCGAAGTGGCTTGGAATTCTCTATCACACCAATGAACCTGCGACAATATTCTAATAGAAAGCAAGAAATGACACAGGTGATTTTAGCGTAGAAAACCTTTAAATATGTAAAAATCACAACCTCGAGTGGAGGATTTTTGTAAAAGTATATTTATTGCTTGAGGCGGATATCTTATTACAAGTGATCTCTAGATATATAATGCTTGAACCTTATAACTAAGAAGTTTGAATGTTTCTAAGAATCTAGAATAAGTAGTTTCTTGATGATCTCTTATGTAATTTTTCTGGTCCCTTGTCTCTTCTAGAACTTTTTCATTATATAGGCCTTCTCCGTAGCTCTTCATCGTGCTGGAGCACGTTTTCCAAACATTGTAGTTAGTGGCAGTTGACTGAGTAACAGATGAGATCTTGAGAGACAGGTATCTTTGACTGGATAAGATTTTTCAACTTGAAGTTTGACCCACGTTCTTCACCAATTCGTGGAGTAGGTTGGAATGTTGACTGAAGAAGTTATGTTTAAAAATGCATGAGTCTGAGAAGGAGGTAATTTAAACTGGCGACAGCTCGAATTTAGGTGAGATCTAGGGATAGGTCCCAACAGGCGTAATGTATCATCCTGCAGATGCTTTACATTGGAAATGATTAGATATTAGGTACCCCAATTTTGCAAATGAATCGCGAAATATTCATTTTGGGCTTGCTACAGATGGGTTCAATCCATTTGGGAATAAGAATAATTCATATAGTTGCTGGCTTATAATGGTCGTCCCCTACAATCTCCTACCGTCTTTATGTATACGAAAGGAGTTCACCATGCTTACACTACTTATTCCAGGAAAGAGCGGTCCAGGAAAAGATATTGAAGTATACTTGCAACCATTGATCTCTGAGTTAAAAGATTTATAGTATAACGGTGTATTAAAATATGACTCATTTAGTAAGACCATGTTTACATTGAAAGAAATCTTATAATGGACTATCCATGATTTCCCTTCCTACGATCATGTATCGGGTTGCACAACTGGAGGAACATATGCTTGCCCTGTTTGGAGCGAAGACATATGCTCAATGAGGTTACAACATGGAATGAAGCATGTTTACATAGGAACCAGAAGATTTTTACCAAAAAATCATCCTTTTAGGAAGCAAAAATCACAATTTAATGGTTCTGAGGAACATGATAGTACGTTAAAATGCTTAAGTGGCTCTGAAATATTTAGTTGGGTAAAAAATTTACAGACTGAATGGGGGAAAACACGAGGAAAGAAAAGAAAAAGAGATGCAAATAATGATGATGGCCCAACTCCTTGGTCAAAGAGATCAATCTTATTTGACTTACCATACTGGGAGGTACTTATTATTTATATCAATTAAACTTTTTTTTATTCACTTATAATTAATTACATCTAATATTTGTATGTTTTTAATATAATAGTTTCCGTTGGATCCTCAGAACCTAGACGTCATGCACATTGAAAGTAATTTCGTTAGTAACATCATTGCGGCGATAATGGACACAAAGGAAAAGACTAAAGATAATCTTAAAGCTCGCTTGGACCTGAAAGAGTTAAAAATAAGAAAAAAGTTATGGCCTCAAGAGAATGGGACAAAGTTGTTTTTGCCAAAGGCTCCTTTCATTTTAGATTGAGCTCAAAAGGAGTCCTTTTGTCGTATCTTGCTTGAGTTAAAAGTTTCAATTGGCTATAGCTCCAACTGGAAACATAATGTAAACATGAAAGAGTTACCGTTAAAAGGCCTAAAGTCTCACGACTATCTCATTCTGATACAACATCTTTTACCAGTACTTTTTGCAGTAACGTGTTTTCCGGGAGGAAAACCTTCGCCAATACTTGTTCGTAAGGATTGCATAATAAACAACTATCAACCAAGATTTTAAGTGGAAAACTCAGCAGAAACTGAGAAAAACCACGACCTCGAAAAAGATTTGATATAAAATCTAGTAGATGCTAGTTATTACAAGTTTTCTGAGTGTTGCATATGTTTAGGATAGAGAAATGTAAGACTTGCGGTCCTTTAGAAATTATTCTCTACCTGTATTTATAGTATATACTGGCAGCTTACAAAAAGGAAGAAATAGTCTCCTATTCCGGGGGTAGTGGGCGAACTTTACGGATCTCTAACAGATCCTTCTTGACCGGGCTTCAACAGCTACTTTTGGTAAATTGAGGACTCGCAGAATCTTCTAGAATGTTAAGCTATCTTCGACTACAGAGTGCTGAGCTGTCTTCGACTATAGAATATTGGCTTATACTTGTCAAATCTGAGGAATATGATACTACAATCGCCCCATTCTCGACAGAAGTACTTATAGTTGTGTCGAGAAAAAAACTGGAATCTGAAGAGGTTGCCGAATATCCTCAAAGGTCAGCATATACCATTACCGAGGTCAAGGTGAACTGTATCTGATCAAGTTGGTTTCGAGGTGTAATTAATGTTGTTCATTGAATGTAGTTTAAGGATGTTGGGTATAAATAGGAGGTTTATGGAAGGTGGATGGTGGTGTCTTGTTGAGTTATGCCACCCCAAGTATGGTGGATGATGCGTTCTGGGGCTGAAGATGGTGAGGGTTCGGACGACATCAGGCGCAGACCGGAAGATGAGAAATTGCTATGTGAATGGATCAGAGCATTGGGGTGGGAACAAAGATCAAAAAGAGATAAGTTGCGTCAGTTGGAAACAGTGGTATCATCATGCAGTTGTGAAGGTAATATATGGTATCAGGGGGGGTGATGGAGTAACTGTCGGTGTTGTTCTTAAAGATTTGAAGCTTGGATGGGCGTCCATATATCTTGTCAAACGTGTGAGTTGTCTTGCAATTTTATGCTGCATTTTTCCTGCTGAAGCGTCTCTTTAGAAGTTTAGTGACTTGAGAGTCATTGAGCTTCGAGGACTAGAAAGAGACTTTAATGTCCGATTCTGGTGAAAAGCAAACAACAAAAATAGTGACATGTCGAAGGAATTTAGTAATAGCAGATAAATTGTAATGGAATAAATATTAAATATTAGAAATGAATGTACTCGAAAGAGATAGATGTCGAATGTGATAATTGAGAATGTAATCGAATGAAAGAGATATCAAATGTAAGAAAGAAGTTTATGAAATAATTAAATATGTGTTTATTGAATTTATTTGTTTCTGTGTATGTTATCGAATACTAAATATGTTTAGAAAATTGCGATACAATTTTGTCGAATATTACCTTGTGTGTAAAGTCGAAGGAAGCTGAATGTGTGGTGCCAATGACAGATTTTGAGGTTGATTGATTGACTCTGACTATGTAGAGTTTTAAAGCATTATAAATGCAGGGGAGTTTTGTATTGACTGGAAGGTGTCTAAATAGATGTTGTTGTTGGTAGATGGGTGCATTCATCAAAAATGGTGAAGACGAGAGCTCAGGCCTCTGATGGGGTATTCCGACGTGTCCAGGCAATGTACTAGGTGTTGTTTAGCTGATACTTTAGTTCGCGGAGCATGGAATGCCATTTTGATGATCCCAAGGAACTGGATTATGAAGGGATGAGTGAGGCAGAGGCGAAGGAGGATGAGGAGGAATTTGAGTTTCGTGTAAAACTTTTGTTTTGGCATCCTCCTCAACGTTGTGGTGACATGTGGACTCGAGCAAATTTGTTGGTGAAGAGGGAAGATGAAGCGGCAGCGAAGGGCTTATGAAGAGTAAATGCTTGAGATGTAGGCTTTTTGTACTGGTAAATGTTTAGCAAAATGTTATGTAAGTACTCCTTCTTGAGTATATTGTAGGTCTATTTTGAAAGAGGAACGCTCTCACGTTGAACGAAGTTGGACAAGCTGTCAGTGATAAATCAACAAAGTTCTCTACTCATATTGGGGAGATAGCTAGGGAACATATTCTGATATATATCTCAGCCTGGAAAGGTATTTCAAATGATGCAAAAATGTTAATTTGGAACAGCCTTAGTGTAAGTTGTTATTATTAATGTCATGGTACGTCTCGTCCTTATTGTAATTACTTCTTTAAGTTTTTTTTTTTTAACATTACAGAACTAGTATGAGCTCCCGCTAGCAGTAAAGGATCAGGTCTTGATAGGTGCTAATATAGCTTGGAAAAATAAAAAATGTGAGTTGAGGAAAGTTTACGACAAGTATCCTACAGACGATGCAAGAAAAAGAAATTGCCCAGCGAGAACAATTCAGGAAGATTGGGAACGGTTTGTTGATTTGAGTTCTGATCCAAAGGTTGTAGCTATGCGAGCTAGGAATAAAGTAAATAGAAGTAAAATGTAAAGCCCACACACAACAGGGAGAACGGGAATATATAGACTAGCTCATTATATGGTATGCTTTTTTTTAAGTGTTTAATTATGAATAAATCATCTTAGTTAACTTGTGATATTTTTCAATAGAGAAGCAAAGATCTCGAGACTGCTAGAACAGATTATTTCCTTGCTGGTCACACGTACCCTGATGGATCTTTCCTTACGCCATTTCTCGAGGCTAAAGTGGTAAGATTATAATTGAAAATTGACATACTTAGATTTTCTTATTACATAAATATTTTCATATAAACTAATGAACTTCATTTCATTTCCAATTCGTGTTTCCCAAAGATAATACTTTGATATAAATATACATGTTACAGCTACATCCGCATTTTGTATTTGCAGGCCGAAATAAAATCAAACGTTAAGAAGAATCCTGAGTCTAAACATTACGATGTGGACGATGATCCAGTAGGACAAGCAGATGGCCTTGAAAAATAGGGTCATGTACGTGGAGAGGGTATTCTTGTAACAAAATCTATGCAAAAACACATGAAATATGCAAGGACAATCATTAAGGAGGGGAAGCTAGCATATAAAGAAATCAATAATAAGCTTAATGTCGTTATTGATGAGGTCAAAACCCTTAAAGAGAATGCAACTAGTGAAGGTCAGAGAACGTAAAATGCAAGTCCATATCACACCTCAGAGGTAAGCATTTGCACGAAATATCTCTTTTAGCTTCTTTTTCTTCTTACAATTTTTAAATTAATAAGGTACATTAATACAATTTTTGTAGACGTCGAGTCATGTTCGTAGACATGAACGGGAGGTTGGTATTCATTTTTTTAACTTTCACCAGGATGAAGTAGTTACCGTGGGTAGGGAAATATTTCCTCGTAATCAAACAAATAATCCCAATAAGTATGATGTTTTTGTTGACTTTGTTATTGATGAAGATGCAGAGGTTTTTGGTAGGCAAGGAATGTTCTTTCGTGATATTCCAGTGGGCGAGTAGTTTAAGTACCCCTCTTTCCTCTTGAAAATCATTGATGAGGTACAAATTCTATTCATCTTTACTTTTATTTTCAGTTTAAGAAAATTAGAGTTTCAAAGTAGCCATCATCATTATTTCTTTTGCGGGATTGACTTGCTTATTGAAATTTACCTTCCGAAACAATTGGCATTTTAGACCGCGTTAGTTTATGCTCTTTTTTCAGTTTGAAGATGTACTTTGTGTGATTCTTCTATGCATGGAATTTTTCTATATTGTTTGATTAGGTCAATATGGAACTAATTGCACTCTAGAGTGCATCTTTTGGATATGGAATCTTATTTTAGTTTATTGTTATTTATTTATTACTTGAATTGGTTTGTGCTCTATGTATGTGGAGTACATGTATTAGGTTCCCCCCCCACCCCCTATATTGGAGTGCGTAGATTTTTTCGTTTTAAGGTGTGTGTATGTATAACATTTGATTGGATTGGGACATGTCTCGATGAGCTTGAGGATAATTGTCAGGATGTTAGGGTAAACACTGCCCACCTTTTCTCTTTAAAATGTACACATGTCTCTCTTGCCCGTCATACATATTATGGTATACACTTGTTTTACATTTAACTTGATTTCCAGGATGCAACAAATAGATGAAATGAGATCCTATAGTACACAAGTGAGCATAGTAGTAAGGGATGCACAAGTGAAAGGAATCTACAGCCAGATCCAGAGGTTTAGTTTTAGGTATGACTAGAGAACTTAACTATGAGAACTTACTTTCACTATTATCCTTGTGTATTGTCGATCTCATTCATTAATTCTATCGTTGTCCCTTACAACTTTTACGATGTACTAGATCATGAGGTTATAAGTGTGCCTACTGCCTAGTACATTAAGACTTAAGAAAATGTTAATATTTCACAAATTATTGAAAAGTGATATTTTGGCTTCAGATCCTGAGGAACGTGAAAAAGGGAAGTGTATGCGGATCAGAGATGTAGAAGACTACCAGTTACGTGAACGTGAAAAAGAGAAGCGATATTATGACAAACCTCTTACGTGTTTTGGTTGCGGCATTCGATGGTTTTCGTGGGTACCCTCCTTCCTTGTATCCATTATATTATAGTTTGACATTTAAGAGATATGTGTTAATGATCTCCATGATGAGGAGGTTAAATCTAAAATAGAAACCATCCATTTTTTTCCCACCAAAACTAAAAATTATTTCTTTGTACTTCCTAAAATAGGGTATTAGTATGAGTTTCACAAAAAGGTTTAAAAATCTATTTTCCTCAAATGCTTATGCCCTCATATTTATATACATGTATACATCTCACGGGTATACGTCTTATGGTTTCACCTACTCTTTGCAGATTTCTTTTGGGATTTGTCTTTTCTGTGATGTGGTACTATGCAACAGCTCATTACTTTAGGAACTACTATCACAAAGATCCAAGGGGAGGGCAGGCCTTGCTGCATCTGCAATTGTTGTAAGTGCCCATCTATCTGCACTCTTATTGTCATAGATTTGTATAATGACTTGTAAAAATATGATGTTAACTCAATAAGCCCAAAAAAAGAATCTCCTAAGAGGGGAGTTTCAAGATATGTAATTATGGCATTCATATTTCTTAGTGAGTGTTCCTAAATTATTTCATGGGTGTTTGCATACATATCTACATACATATAATAAATATCTACATACATATAATAAATATCTTATCTTTTTCCAGCTTAAAGAGTATTTCCTGAATAAAAATTCATTTCTCAATTACACAGATTTAAATTGTCAATTGCAGTTTTAATGAATTAGACAAACTTTTACTGGCAGGCTTGCCGAGTTCTGAAGTTTGCTTGATTAGCTTTGTTTTTTCTTGAATACATAATGGAGAGTATTATCTTTTTCATGATTCTGATGAAATAAAGATGTACATTGTGTTAAAACACATATTGCAGATGAAATTAGTTAAAATAATGATAAAAAAAGAAGCTATAATGTACTAACCAAAACCTTGGATCCTATATTACATTTTTATCATAGTTAAGTTCCCTAGTCATAACTTTGTTTTGCTTTTCTTTTATTCTGTAGATTTTTTCTCTCTTCTTTGCTTCACTGTTGTTCTGTAACAGTAGCACTCTTTGCTTCTCTATGTATCTATTAACTCCAACTTGTTAGAGCTTCTTATAGTAGGCCATAATTAATTCACCACATTCTAGTTCCTTACTCTAATGATGTGCTTTGATGCATTTGTGTAGCCTGTCCCTGACTATTTTTAGTTCTAGATAGCGTTTAGTAAGAGCTATGCTTTAGGGTGTAAGTTGATTTTGATTCTTTGGTTTCTGGGTTTTATTTTAGCATGCAAAACCAATGAGAAAAATGATTCAATTTACCTCATTCGAAGGAGATCAGCTACACAAACAATTACCATGTTTTGCCAACACTTTCAATAACAATGATCTTACCAATTGATTGTTCTACTTTGAGTTTCATAAACTAGAACTGATTTTCTGGAATCCACAGTAATAAAGACTTGTGCTCTTGCTAAAGTAGATAGTGCTTAACTTGCGTAGTATAAGGCTTATGCTCCTTTCCATGTTAAGAAGCTTGTGCCATATATTATTTATGACCTCTATTTTCTAGTATGTTATGCTAATTAAGGTTTATACATTGCAGTTATTTTCATATTGGTAATCATTTTATTATTTTACTGTCCTATATAATCTTATCCTAAGACATCACTTTTAGCTTTTGTGATCAAAGTGGAATTTACTTTTCATTTTGGAAATATTGGTTTGGGTTTTGATTACTTTAATACCGATCTAATGAAAGTTATTAAGGCAATGATTTATCCTTGGAAAGTTATCAAACTAGCTCTTCAGAAATCCAAAATGATTAACTTAACGTTTTTCTTGTCATCAAGCTATTACTTATAACTCTAGTGGTTAAGATACAGTTGACATACTTAATTATCTTGTGGTACATAATGCTCTGCCATGGTAGTGTTTCCTCATAGAAGTATCTACACCTAACCTTTTACACATGAAAAAGCAATCACAGCCTTTATCCAACCGTCTAGAAGTTCTCTAGAATTCTTCATTCTTTTGTTTATGATACTATCCAGATCCTTAGAATGCTTGTGTAAAATTATGCTTTTGGTTAATTTTTTTCTTTTTTCTTTCATGTATATGTACAAACACTCGTAACCTTCGGAATCCCTACGTCTCTTGATCTCTTCTCTAATGATCATGTAACTGTGTTCATCACACACTCTCATCTTTAATTTCTTAATCTACTATGACTTGTGATCATTGTTGCTCAAAGAACTGTATTACCTTAACATATTTATGTTCACAAGAATAACTAATATCGGTGTTCATGCTACTGACTTGTATCTGACATGTCGAGGTTAGAAACAAAAGTTGAGAGGCTTGATGCACAATTAACAGCGAAAGATCGGGAATTGGCGACGATCACTCGAAAGGTTTGACTTTTGTACAAATTGTCTTTTATAATCATTTTACTATATGAATAATAAAATGGAAACTGAAACCTATAGATTTTGATGATCATGAAGCTAAGGCTAAAGTAGCAGCAGCTTTTAAGGCCTAGATTGAAAAGTTGCAATAGGAACGAGATGAATTTCAAAGAATATTTATAGGAAATCAGGTTAGTGTTCTTTTTCTTATAATCTGTTGCATTTTGTATACCATGTTGATCGTATGTTTCTTGGCATTCACAAGTTTAGTTTTTTTTTAATTTGACAGCAAGTGTGGAATCAACAAATACATGAGATGAAGAAAAAAGAGAAGGATTAAATAAAACTTCAGGTTAGGTCGATTCCACTTACCTTACTAGCCTAAGTGAACAACATAGAGGTGTTGTACTTGTTGTGATGATAATAAAAGTAAGGATCCATGATTTCATGCATTATAGGAGAAACTAAATCAAGTGTTGATGGATAAAAAGAAGTCCAAGTCAGGCATGGAGATACTGAATTTATTTTAGGTATTCATCAGTTAACTTGCTTTTTTTTGTATATAGTGGAAGGCGTTTAAAGTTATATTTCCTATTAAAGAAATGATATGTAAAAATAAAAAGAAGGGTGCCCACGTGGAACCTGGAATGGAAAGAAAGCTGACAGTGACTTCTACAAAATTATTGTAAGAAGGACGAGTATCTTATTCATGTTTTAACATTTCGTTAGTGTATGAAAAATTCCTTAGATTCTTATTTAATGTATGTATATCTTTTGTAATTTGCAGGTGAAATCTTATGAGGTTAAAAAGCAAGAGCTCATGGTGGAAAATGAGCAGTTGAGGGCATTGTTGCATTCAATGCAGGTAACCGACATGGTTGCAATGAAACAATGTACTTGGTTCTTGGAGTGTTGTTAGACTAAAATTGTATAATCTATTACAAAAAGCTATACAATGTGATCGGCCTATTGTATGTACATCATTTTTATGATAAAATAGAATTTATTTTATTTCATATGGTGTTTTCTTTTTATGCTATACAGTTTTATACAATGCAATTGTCGCAAATCAAGGACAGTGAATACGACAAATTTATTTTAGGTTTTTCATAAATAGACTTTCCAAGAGAATTAGTCGTAAATAAATAACAAAAATTCCAACCAACCAAAGTCGTTGTAATAGATATTTTGGGATACTACATTTAAGCAAGTTTGTGATGGTTCTGAACTGGCGCAAATTATCGATGGGGAGAGACCATCACAAAATTTATGTCTTTGCGACGGGACTTTTCCGTCGAAATAAATAAATGGCGACTCGTTAGTGACGGGAATCGCGACCGTCTAAAACCGTCACAAAGGAGCGTTAACGACGGTTTTTGCCCGTCATAAAATTGAGTTATTCGTATAGTTTAAGTTTATGTCTGAATCAAGCTCAGAAAAGATGTCTACGTCTTGACAAGACGAGGAGTTTGATAATATGGAGGAAAAGATTATAGGCAGTCCGGAAGGACCACATGAGGTCTCTCCTAAGAAATATGTATCTACTCAGGTCAAGACTAAGATTTTAGAGGTGAATGTTGGGGTAATGTATCGAGTGCCATGTGTGTATATCCGGAAGGAATAAATATTCAGAAGGAATTTCTTAGATACAAGAAGAAGTTAAAAGGGGAGTAGGGGGAGTATATTGTAGAATAAGGTTAATATTTTAGGGAATTTACACCAAAGAATGGTCCAAAGACGTGTTATAAGGTACCCGATCTTAAGCAGGTTAGGAGAGATAGGAAACTTCTAACTGATATTACTTTGGAGTATTGGACTGGACCGTTTGAGCGTAGTCATGGGATGGGTTTTTGTTTTATACTAATCAGCTCGTGTACAGCCTTAGAATAACGTTGATTAACTTTTAAAAAGGTGTCATGAACCTGTTAAACTACTCCCCAGTTCAGCTGAATAGCAATGTTTATGAAATGATGAAGGTTTGTGAGGCTTTAAACAAGAGATGGAGGGAGGATGGCGTTAATAAAAGATTTGTTGCCTCATATGTCATGAAATATTATAAAATGAAATATCTAAAATCGAGGCAGAGTTGTTATCCGTATACTAATTCTTCGAGGACAAATTATTTTGATTTTGACTCGGTTGGTCAATCGTGAAATGATCGCATAGTTCGGGTTTTAGGGAATTGCTTACATGTTTCAGATGAACCACTACTCGAGCTAAAATTTAAGTATTTAAACCCTCGTAAGTACTTATAATAATAACTTGGTGATTTGACAATATATACGATCGTTCTCCTTATCTGTCATTTTTTTTGTCGTTTCTAGTAGGTCCTCATGTTACTACTACTCCTGACAATATAAGTTTATTCGACCATGTTGGTCGAGAAAAGACAAAAAGACTGAACTGGAAGAAGTTTTGGACGACTTGAAAATCTAAAGGGATAAGATGGTCAATTCTGGGATCTCAAATATTCAACGGGATAACCAAAGGTGAGATATGGCTGGTCATGGCAAAAACCAGAATAAAAAGAATTCATCCTCTTCCACTGGGGGCGGTCTCGAGCTTCCTGTTGTGACCATTTCAGCTTATATATATTCCTTCGCCTAAATTATCGGGGAGGCCTCGAAAGCTTCAACGGCTTCTAAAGGGAAACCAAGAGCTGCCTGCTCAGATGTAATTAGAGAAAGCTACTAATGGGACGACGATCAGGCCAAGACCCAGTCTTGTTGAAGCCTCTGTCTCGGAGAAGAACAAGAAGCGGAAGGTCGAGGTTGTGAAGGACAGTGTGGAGGAGGACGATGAAGATCATTTATCTTTTACCGGATGGAAAACTCACAAGCTCGAAGGGAGCGATCGAACTCGCTCTGCTGTGATGACCGAGTTTAGAGATGTGGAGAAGCATTGCTTTCAACTGGCTCTGACTGATACAAAGAAGCTTGAAAAGATCTTTCAAGAGCAAGCTCCTAAAGTACTTATTCTTCTTCCAAATTGCAATGTTTCTTATTACTAGTATGTGCTCTAAATTTTGTAGTTTTGGCAGCTGACCATGATGATAAAAAGCTCTTCTCAGGGTCTGCTGCAAAGAAAAATGGCCAATTCGAGCTCTCTTGGAAGGTTGAATCTCATTCTTTAACCGAGAAGTCCTTGAAGAAAGT
Source organism: Kingdonia uniflora (assembly GCA_014058105.1). Taxonomy (NCBI): domain Eukaryota; kingdom Viridiplantae; phylum Streptophyta; class Magnoliopsida; order Ranunculales; family Circaeasteraceae; genus Kingdonia; species Kingdonia uniflora. The sequence continues at coordinate 2,696,508 of JACGCM010001586.1, forward strand.
AAATGAAGAATTGAAAACACGATTAGATGGTTTTGTTGCTGAGGCCGAGAAAGAAAAGAAAAAAGTTGGGGACGCGGCGAGGGTGGCAGTTATATTGGAACTTCAAAACAAAGTGATTGAGTATCAAAAGGAAGATGAGAGAACGATGAAGGCGATAAAGGTTGGGCGGGAAAATATGATCCCACGTTATCTGAAAAGCACATCCCACTTAGGTTGGCTGGTAAATATGATGAAATCATCTTCTCGTCTGAGGTCGAGGATGATGCTGCAGAAGACGAAAATCAACCAGATTTATGTGTGTTCTCCAACATCTGCTGCCAACGTCAGCTCAAAGCCGATTTTGATGACGTTAGGAAAGCTCCAAAGGCCGATGCAAGGAAAGCCTCACCTGGAGAGGTAAATACTGCAAATAGCCGTTAGTACTATTTCAACTCTTTGTTTATGTTCGAATATTGTGAGGCTGTTGGTGAATATTTTAGGAAATTGGTGATTTTTGGATATTTGAAAGTTTTGAAAGGAAATTGTAAGGACTTATTCCTCGACCTCACTCATAATCGAGCTCACTCAGTTAGATTTAACTTCATCTCTGGCTCACACAATTTCAGCACACAACACTCCAGTCAAACATTCCACCCAGCCCCACGAACTACTCAAGAACATGTGTCGAGCTAAACCTGGAAAATGTTATTCAGCCAAAGACACTTGTCTCCCACGAACTCATCAGTTATACAGTTAACCTCCACTAACCACATTATTCGGAAGACGTGTTCCAGCACAACGAAGAGCTGTGGGAAACACCTATAAAAATGAAAAGTTTCAGAAGAGACAGGGACCAGAAAAATTACTCAAACTTTTTATTTACGAGATCACAAGCATTTATATATTCTAGAGATCACTTGAAATAAAGATATCCACCCCAAGCAATAAAAATACTGTTACAAAAATCATCTACACGAGGTCGTGATTTTTTACCTATTCAGAGGTTTTCCACGCTAAAAACACCTGTTTCAGTTTTTTGTTTTATATTAGCGTATTGTTGCAGGATCATTGGTGTGATAGCTAATTCCTAATCAAATCGAGCTACGAAATTTGGTAATTACATTTGGCGTCGTCTGTGGAAAAGATTGCATTTCCACGATACCCTAAGGCAGTCTTTCATTACAATTTTCAACTATGGTTTCTTCTGGACAACAGGCCGCTGGAACTCAGCTCGAAATTTCTATGGATCCAGGACAACTAATCGAGTTACGGGCGAATATCCATGCAGAGGCTGAGAAACGCGCAGAACTCGAACTTCAATTAACGAAGGATCACGAGCACCGAGAGAAAGAGCTCGATACGGAACAACAAACTCATTTGACAGCGCTCAAACAGTACAAAGATCAGATGATAGCGATGCAAACTGCACTTGAAGCTCTGCAGAATACTCAGTAGGCTCCTCCTGCCAAGGGTCACGATCAGCTTCCAGAAGCCTCCCTCATTTCAGCAAGGGAAAGATTGGGACCACGGGGAGTCACCAGTAAAGTCATTTCCAGGGATCTGCCTCACGGACTGCAGCCCTCCATCCATCTGGGAGGAGAAGTCCAATCCGAAGTCAGTCGAAGTCATCAGATTCCCATCGGTCAGGAGAAAGACCAGCGACCTCTGCGTCAAGTCCTAGTAGGAGATCACATGAGTAAAGAAATAAGAACCCATCATCCCTTGCCCATACATCCAGCGATTTAACCAGCACGTCGTTATGTTACAAAGGAACACATAGACCAACAAATCAAGGAGTTGATCGAAGCACAAATTTTGGGCACTACCGGTGATACGACGAAATTGCAAGGGAGTCTGATTACCAAAGAATTGTTCGATATGGAAGTACCAAAATGTTTTTATACTCCCAAAATTCACAAGTACGAAGGTACAGATCTGAAGGAGCATATCCAGCAATACCGCGATTCATTGGGGTTGTACTCCAATCTTAACCACATTCTCTACCGTCTGTTCACCACAAGTTTATATAAAGAGCCACTCCGTTAGTTCCACTCTCTTCTTGAGGAATCGATCTATACATTTGATTGGCTGTAGAAATAGTTCATCAAAACATATGCCTACAACAGAGACAAGGAGGAGAACCTGTATTTTCTTTTCGGTCTTAAGTAGTCACAGGGGGAAAAGCTCGAAGACTTCTCAAAGAAATTCCTAGATCTTGCGAGAGAAGTGGATTACCTCGACCAAAAGACCGCTGTTACCGCTTTCACCAATGCGCTACGACTCGATTACAAAGTTAAGGAATATCTTTTCCTCAACAAGCCTGCGACTTTAGAGGAGATGATCACAAAAGTTAACAGCTACGTCGACTTGGAAAGAATAATATCTGAGTGGCAAAAGTCTACTAAGTCACTCCTCTCCACCAAAGTTCCATCTAAAGATTGAACCAGCGAGCCCAAGGAAGAACATGGAGATCAGAAATGTACCAAGGGAGATATTGAGTACCCTCAGAGAAGTGGTCTACAGAACAAACCCGTCCTCCCAAAGCTGAACGCTCGAATCTCCACTATTTTCTGCTAATATTGAAAGATACGCTCTACCGCACCTCCCGACCACTGGAACCCATCGAGAATCGACCATTTTGCCTACACCATAAGGTAAATCATCATTCTACTGACAATTTCTATGCTGTACAGCGGATGCTCGAACTCATTTTCAAGGAAAGACAGAGGCTCGAATACATCGTTGACCTGAAGTCAAACCAGGATGACAGCCATAAGAAGTAACTTGAAGTTGTTCAGGTCAATGACAGAGCTGAGGAGAAACATCTCTACCATATGCACCTCAGCAACATGATCGAAATCAATCAGATCGCCAATTTCAACCGATCGAAACGCCGAAGACTCTCGGAATGTTGTAACCTTACACCTAAAGACAAAAGAAGCTAAACTTCTTCCCGAGTCGAGCAATCGCCGACTCGGGATCTCTTTCAAGGATTGTGATACTAGCCATGTCAAGTATCCACATCATGATGCGTTAGTCATAATGCTCAATATGAAACAGTTTGTCATGCACACAATGATGATTAATACTAGAAGCGGTATTGAGATTATTTTTTAGAGTACGATCGACCAGATGGGCTTGGCCGACCAAATCATTCAGAGTGATACAGACGTTAGCAAATTTAATGGCTCTAAGGAAGAATGAGTAGGCAAGATCATCTTACCTATTACAGCAGGACCAGCCACAATCGACATCATTTTCTATGTCATTAATGCCAAGTCTTGCTATCTTGGGATCATGGGCCGCTGCTGGATACACAATATAGAAGCACTCGCTTCCACCTATCATCAAGCACTTCGATTCAAGCACGACAATGGTATTTTTGAGATCATAGGTAGTCAGAAACTCTCTCGAGATTGCGAAAATACTATTTCTGCCATCCTCGATACTTCAGACAGATTGGCCACATAGCAATTATAGAAAGTTGATCACCTCAACGATCAATCACCTACAGAAGAAACCACTGAATATGTCAACATTGATGGACCAGGCAGAGGTACATTCATCGGAACTAGGTTTAGCAGGAGAAAGATGTTCTCATCCAATTCTTATAACTAAATCGAGACGTTTTTGCCTGGTCTTTTGAAGAGATGCCCAGAGTCGACCCGACCATGGCTTGCCACAAGTTGGCCATCAACATTAACGCCACAGCGGTCAAATAGAAATAGCGACGACTTTCACCTCGCCTTCGAGATGAAGTCAACACCGAGATCGAGAAATTGATCATGGTAAGATTCATTCGAGAAGCAAAGTATCTAGACTGGATATCCAACATTGTCGTTGTCCCAAAGAAGAACGGAAAGGTCCGTATTTACGTAGATTTTACAGATCTAAACAAGCACACCTTAAAGGAAGTTTCCCTCTTCCCAATATTCATCAGATCCTCGATTCCATTGCGGGCCATTATCTTCTATTAATGATGGAAGTTGCCTCAGGATATAATCAAATTCCACTTCTGGAAGAAGATCAAGAGAAGACAACATTCATCACCGAAAGTGGTCTTTATAGTTACAAAGTGATGCCCTTCGGGCTCAAGAATGCAGGAGCCACATATCAACGATTGATGACTGTTATGTTCAAAGCATATCTGGGAAAAATCGTTGCAGTCTACATCGATGATCTCTTGTGCAAACACATATAGTCAGATAATCACATCTCCGATCTCAACACAATATTAAACATCCTTCAATGTTACAGAATCCGCCTCAACCTCGATAAATGTTAATTCGGGGTACATTCTGGCAGATTTCTAGGCCACCTCATCAGCAAGAAAGGGATTGAGGTCAATCAAAATCAAATTTGGGCTCTCCTCGACATGCCTTCTCCAAAGACAACGAAGGACGTTCAGAAACATGCCGACAAGATTGCCGCCATCAACCGTTTTGTCTCTAAATCTTCATACCGTTGCCGTTGGCTATTCCTATCACTTTGAGGCTGTACCAAACGAGGAAAGGTCCAGCCAACTGCAGAAGTCACATGGACACCAGAATACGAAGCAGCTTTTCAGGATCTTAAAATTTATTTGGCGAGGTTTCCCATAATGAGCACCCAAGTAGGTAATGAGAAACTGATAATCTACCTCGTAGTCATAGACAATTCTCTCAGCTCGGCTCTTATTCGCCTGGAAGAGAAAATCGAGAAACCAGTCTTCTTCAGCAGCAAAACACTGATACCGGCAGAAATAAGATACTCTAACATTGAGAAACTTTTTCCCACCCTTGTTTACACATTGCAGAAACTCAAGCACTAGTTCCAAGCACATTCTGTCAAAGTGATGACGAACTACCCACTTCGGGAAGTTTTGTCCAAATAAGAGAATTCAAGAAGAGTACAATAATGGTCAGTCAGTTTGGGAGAACATGATATCAAGTTTGAACAACGTCATTCCGAAAAGGGTCAGGTTGTTGCCGATTTTCTCGCAAATTTTCTAGTTGAAGATCCCGAGTGGGAGGAGCACGACCCGGACCTTAACGAAAGCATGCCAGAAAGTCCAACTCCCAAGTCCTTTGGCGAATGGGTTGACTGGATCACTACATTAGGGTGGAGGCTTCTCACAGATTGATCAGCAGGACCCGCAGGGTCAGGAATCGGGATCGTTTTGATTACCTCATCCAAAGGCAGAATTAAGAAATCAATCCGCTTGAATTTTGAGGCCTCAAATAATGTCACCGAATATGAAGTTCTCATTCATGGACTCGACCTCGCACTCGAGCTCAACATCCCCAAACTCTCAGTTTACACAGATTCATTACTCATCGTCCATCATTATTCTGAGCAATATAAGAAGAATGGGAAGATGATCGAATAGGTGGCCCTCGTTGCAGATAGGATGAGTAAGTTTGTGAAAGCAACCCTCGAATATCATCTTCGAGGTAAAAACAGACACACCGATTCTTTGGCGTATCTAGTCGGGGTCTTGGGTATAGAAGCTAGATATCTCCAGATCGAAATCATTTCAACCCCCAACATTGACCGCATCTTTGTATGCACGATCAATACTGGGGCGATAAAGGGGGAGACGACGTTAGCGAAAGCCTTTCTTAGCCTAGCTCGGTGTCGACAACAAGTACAACAGAGCACTCCCAGCAGAGCAGATCAGAAAGAACGTCGACAGCTGATCAACAACTCGAAGCGTTACATTACTCAGAACGGTATGCTTTACCGTCTGTCCGTTACAGGGCCTTACCTCAAATGCCTCTCGATATCAAAAGCAGACGAGTTACTCCGTAAATTACACAAAGGAACTTGTGGCTCCCACGTCGCAGGTAAATCATTAGTGAACCGAGCAATAACACAAGGAGTATTCTGTCCCGGCATGCACAAGCAAGCAGAAGAGTATTCCCGTAAATGAGATACCTGCCAGAAACATGGAAATATGATACGCGCACCTGCGCTTGAGCTCCATGCAAGTAAGGTTCTCTGGCCAATCAAAAGATGGGCACTAGACCTCGTCGGTAAATTCCCTAACTCTCCAGGTAATCGCCGTCACCTACTCGTAGCTGCCGATTACTTTACAAAATGGGTTGAAGCAATTCCATTATGTTGAATCAGAGAAGAAGAGGTCATATCTTTTATCTGGAACCACATAATCACTCGATTCGGGTGCCCCCACCTGATTCGTATCGATAACGGCCCCCAATTCGTGGGAGAAAAGGTCGTGACCTTCCTAAATCACCATAATATCATCTATTCACCATCAAATCCATACATAATCAAGGCAATGGCCAAGCCGAAATCAGCAACAAGACCATCGTGGATGGACTCAAAAAGCAGTTTCACTCACAGAAAAAAAGAAATTGGGTTCGCGAATTACCCTACGTCATGTGAGCATATCAAGCCACTCCCCGACAGTCTACATGGTGTACCCCATTCCTCCTTTCTTATGGCACTGAGGCAGTCATTCTATCTGAATATCATCATCCAGTTCGTTATCACGAGCTAACTGACAAGGAAAATGAGTTTGAATTAGCTTACAACCTCAATATGATAGATGAGACCAGGGAACGCACCATTGCCAGCCTAGGTCGATAGCATCATATGCTTGTCAGGTCTTACAATAACTGAGTCAGGAGCCGTACTTTCCAAATTATAGATCTCGTCCTACGAAAAATCCCTCAACATCGCAAAGAGCCACAAGCTAGAAATTTAGCTGACAATTGGGAGGGTCCATTTATTATCACATGTCTCTCAGGCCTGGGATCATACTATCTCATGACAGAAAAGGGGATCCCCATTTCAAATCCTTGAAATACTAGATGACTAAAACGATACTATCGTTAGTCGCCTTACTACTCCATTTCAATGTCTCGCTGCTTGTTTTCAATTCCAAAAGTAAGATTCTTATTTCTCTCCAATGTAAATTCTGAACTTATCAATGAAAGTTTTTTCTGCATAATGTCATTCTCTTCCCAAAACAGTCGTCCACATTCTACGATTCAAGCATAAATAATGCTAGCTTATAATCACCATCTCCCAAGTTCAATCAAAGAACTTGATTGGCTTCTTTTTTCTACATATCTGCGAAGGTGGCAAGTGTGAAAACTTGTTCTACTTCAAAGAGCCAAACAAGAGATAAGACAAAGGTAATACTAGTCTTCATCTTTTACAACTTGTTTGGTCCACTTCAGTAGGCTAGATCGAGGATAATACTTGGTTCAGCTGAATCTATACATATCTGCGAGAGTGGCAAGTGTAAAAACTTGTTCCACTTCAAAGAACCAAACAAGAGATAAGACAAAGATAATACTAATCTTCATCTTTTACAACTTGTTTGGTCCACATCAGTAGGTTGGATCAAGGATAACACTTGGTTTAGTTGAATCTCTACAGCTCTGCGATTGTGAGGAAGTGTAAAAACTCATCTCACATCAAAGACACAACCAGGCATAAGATAAGGCAAAGGCCATACTTGCTTTCATCTATTTTAATATATCTGCGTCATTTCTATAAGCCAAGATCAAAGATAACACTTGGTCTAACTACCCCTCTACATTTCTGTGATTAAAACGAATGTAAGAATTTGTTTTATATCAAGGATCCCACCCGACACAAGATAAGGCAATGGTCATACTAGATTTCATCTATAACAATGTGTCTACAACAATTCTACTTATTTTTAGGTTAAAATCATATTACAGAAGATTATTTTCTGCCGATGGAATGTCAGCAATACTTTCCCCCACATCATCAAGAGGTCTATCTTTCAGTTCGCGGGCCACAGCTGCCCTATCTTTTTCTACTAATTTAGCAGTTCGAGGACCCAGTTGGGTCCCCATGGCGCCCTGACAGTTACCTCGATCTATCTTAGCTCCACAGGTGCATCCCTTGTCTGACAGAGTTTTGAGCAAGGTATCTCGTTCTAACTCAAGTCTTTTAACTTCACCTACAAAATATGTAACGATCATACTTAACAGGGCAGATCGAGATACATCAGGTGCTACTACTTTTGCAAATCTAGCCTTCAACCTCTCGAGGCGTACCTTTAAACTAGTACAAGTATCATTCCATACAATTATTTCCGCATCAACCCTATCATGATAAATGGCATCTTCTTTTAATTTGGCATTATACTGCGCCGACTAAGCTAGGTTCATGCTTTCTAACTCTACTGCACGAGCACGAAGTTTCATAATTTATGCGTTCAACTCTTCCCTGGCCGGCAGGCCCTTCAATAATTCATTTTTCTGCTTCACTAGCAAATCCTTAGCTCTGATCTCCCCCTCCAAAACTTTTTCCCTAATAAGAGCAGCATCTAGCTTATGCTGACATTCTCTCAAATTCGCATTTCCTTTTTGAACATGCCCCTGAATTCAAGATACATCACTTTCTAGTTCTCTAATGCGACCTAGGAGACTAACAACATCCCCTTGAATTAAAGAAGCCTTAATCACAGTTCTACTTCCCTTAGAATGCTCTCAAGACTCAGCTTTCTTGGCACGAGCAATGGCTTGATCCCTTTCAGCTTTAAGTCGAGCAACTCTCTCGTTTAAGTCATTGCACCTGCGCTGCATTTCACGGAATTCCATATCCATGGCGGGGAGGGTTGTTTGCAAATGTTCAGCTGCGGCCTCCGACGCCGATAGATTTTCTCGAGCTACCCTTAGCTCCTCATCTTTTCCAATGAATTTTTGTCTCATTCGCTCTAGGTCGATCCTAGATCTATTAAGACCAGATCGATATAGTTCCTAAGTTCGTTCCAGTGCCAGAATACGGCATTGAGCCATGTCAGCCTGCTTACCCATCACAGCTAACGCATCAACCTGACGTTGATGATTCTCAGCACGTTCTGTTGCCGCGGATAAATCTTCTAATCCCTTCTTAATCTCAGAATCTTTGTCCTCGACCTGGCGAGTCAGGTCGGTGACGACCTGATGGAGAGTTAGGTTGGAGATGACCTAATTCAACTTCTCAAGTCTGAAGTGCGCTTTTACGTATTGATCCTCCCTATTCTCGTTCGCCTCCTTCATCCTATCGAACTGTTCTACAAATTCCTGATTGCACACGAGTGTGTGATCCTCACGTACGAGAGATACATCCAATTCGACCTGAGACATATAATAAAATTTAGTACAATTTAATTCAGAAAGTATAATTTCTGCATATAAATACAAAATTATAAGAGATTATATGTTTTCTAAGCATCTGTTTCCAAGTACTTTTTGATTAAAAGTTTGGAGTCCATTATCAGATGAACACTTCATGAATATTCTTTCAGCGTACAAGGTACACACTTTCGATATCCTATTCGGTATTAATAGCGTTAGATTTTTGTTATGCATTTCTATCATATTTACTTAACTTAACATTGGTATAACATGAAGATTGAACAACCTATTCCAATCTAACCTACAACTCCGCTTGCGCAGACAACAGAGCTTTTGAGGTCACTCTTTCCCTGGAAAGTCTAGATTCTAGGTCATTTATCCTGAGGCTTATCTCTCTAACTACCTACAAAAGATTCATAAAAAAATTCAGCATACAAAAGTTCCTTTCCCACACAGAAGTTATATAACTTACAAATATTTAGACAAAACATATGTCTACCCTACCTTCTCACTCCCACCTTCTGGGAGCTCAACATCGTCCCCTTGGTTATCAAGCACCGTTTGGGGGGAGACACCATCCAGACCATCCACAACCCCCAGTACTTTTGCTTCCTCCTCTTCTTCCTCAGCGTAGGTGTCAGCCTTAATGGCATCCACCTCCTCCTGAGAGTAGCCCTTCATCATCAAGTGACGACCTAGTTTGTCGTGCTCCACAGCTATCTCGCCAAAATTGGCCTTTGCCTCGACCTGTAACTGGCCGATCGCCACGGCGTGAACGGCCTTCAGCTGCATGACTTCTTTCAGGGCATCCGCCTTGGCTTGAGCCAGATTTTTTTCCAGCTCGATCTTTTCCTTCTTCAGCCCAGATTCCTGTTCTTCTATACTGAGCCAAATCCCCTTGACAGGACGAGCAACCTACAAAAATTATATCGACCTCAGTTACTAGCTCGAAGTAAATTAAACATTTCTATCTGATAATATAAACTTACCACCTGGCTCGTATCTTCTTTTCCATGAAGAATCATTAACCTAGCCCTCTCATTGACCTCTTTGAGGTCATCCACTGAAGCATATCGCCCCTCAGCGACCTTCTCCCCTGAGCCCCCCAAAGGCTCAACCCTCCTCCTTAACCCTTGTGCGACCTCACCACTTACAGTGGTACCAGAGGCCGGCAAAGCCTTTTTCATTTGTTTCTTCAGAAACTTTTGGGTTATTTTGCTCGTCGTGAGGTTCGGTTGAGCTGAACTGCCCGACCTAGGAGTCTTAGCTCGAACCTCCTCTCCACTTGTTTGCCTTTTTCCTCCATCGACACCCGGCATAGACCTAGTAGACTTAGCCTTTACTACCTTTTTCGACCTACTTTCAACTCTCTTCTTTCTACTCAGGCCGAGTTCCCTCAAGACCAGTTGGAGTTCAGTCTCCTTCGTAACCTCATCCAACAAAGACTCTTTCCTTTCCACTGTAGACTTCACACCACAATAACACATTTTTCTATCAATTACACTTGTCAAAGAAACATAACAATAATTCTATCTATGCATATCTATACTTACTTTTCTTTACAGATCTAAATTGAAGGTCCAAAAGTTTATCGTCATCTCTTTGAAGGCAATTACCCTTCACCCATATGATGTTGTCATTCCAAGTTCGACCTGCTGAATTCAGATTGAAAAAACGATGCCGAGTAACACTTGCATAGAAATACGACCCCCACTGGCCTTAAAAAAATTTACCCCGTAAAACTGTAGAACATCCTCAGGGGTTATCCTCCTCATTTTTTTCTCCCTTTCCCACCTATCATTCAGATGGTCACATACAGTTATGACCTCCCTCATGTTCCCATTCATTTGAATAAGGCATGCCCTAATTGTATTCATTACCCCATTCGCCAAATTGGTGAGGGGGAGGCACAATCCATACTCTAATTGAGATAGGTAACACAGAAAACCCTTCGAAAGGTCACTCCGGATATCCCCATCGAAATACTCTAACGAGATCGATTCATCAATAACCCTATCTCATTTTTTTGTTTCCAAATCTACCTAAAGATAAAAATATTCTTCCCCCTCCGCTGCCGTACAACCCCTAAACTGCCTGCCGACAAACTCTACACATTTACCCCACTTCCCTCCTATAACACCTTTGGTTTTGCAAAATTCTCTAAAAGCATCAGACCCCGGAGGGTAAGACACCAACTGACCAGGGAAGCCCAAGAATTATTCTAATCCCCCTTCCCCTCCGCTATCAGACTCATCCGTCCTACTAGAGGCTAAAAACTCATCAGCAAACAGCCTACCCATCTTAAAACAGATTCAACAGGACTATTTCAACCTACACAGATGCCTCTCACGCTCGACCTAGATACAGGTTAAGATATTTATCATTCTTCCATTTATGTATATATATATATATATTCAGCATATATCTCTGATCAGTCATTCGCGTATAACACATATCTTTAAACTATAGAAAATCAAAGTATATTGCATATATATCTGCTAACCTTCAGTATGCAGATGTGAATCGGCAGTAGAGTCAAGCTTTCCCCTCACAACACTGCTATATTCCCACCTACGAGATCCCGAACCTTTTGCCCTCTTTAACCATTTATTATCTTTAGATAATTTTTGATTGATTCCCCTGATTTTTCGCCTTTCTCTCTGAGTGTTCTCCAAATTTTTTGTGACAAAACGATTATTTGGAGACGAAGAAGAACTATTTATCTTTTCTCTTTCATGCGGCTGGCATTTATTGTTCCTCGCACGAACTGTCCTCAATTCCAGAACTGAGGCGTCATTTCCATTCTCCATGTCAGACGCCTTGTACCTTTTCGATAAAATAACCTTTCCATCATTACAATTCTCCCCATTGCTGGCTGAACAGTCTCAAAATAGATTCGCCCCTATTGAGGATCTGATTTACTTATATTATTTATGTTACATTCCAACATTTATTTTATTCATAAGAACGCACTCTACACAATATCCATCACAGCCTTGGTAAACTTAAGCAGCCAACATTAAATTACATCATTCCCCGATCCTCATATCTTCAAAATTGATCTCCACTTCAGCGATCAAACCCACCAACTTTTCTCGTTCTACCAAATCCCTCATGAATACACGAAATAATGACTCATAAAAGTAACGGGCATACTCAAGTTCTCTACTCCTGGTATTTAACCCTTCAAGCTGACATGCCCTCATTGGTAACTCAGTATCGTAATAACTTTTCCCGTACTTCAGCAGATTTTATAGCCAATCGACCACCTGCAGCATGACAAATTCTCTGAGATCGAGTCCACACCATCATAACCTTCCCCCGAATTTTTGCAGGTCATATTATCAATATTTAAAAGATTTTTCAATCACTTCCTCCTTTCACTCAGTTTTTACCTAGTATCACATCACTGAAACCCAAAATCTTAGAGCCACTCATTATAACTTATCTCCTCACTAATACACGTAATGGTCTATCGACTTGAGACAGCTCGAATTTACATCTTTCCTATAAATTCTATCACAAATCAATTATATCAGCACGAAGTTCTCAGCTCGTGTTCACATCACCTTGAATGGCATTACAACATTGTTTCATCATTTATCAGGAATTCTTCTACCAACATACGACAGAAGTCAGTTAGATATAAAGAAGTTTTTTCTATGCACAGTTTAATAAATATTAACATTTATTCATGTCAAAAGATGTTACATACAATTTACAGATAACAAGTTTTCACACAGGAATACAACATAATGATATCCGTCCAGCACTAGATTCCTGGTACTTTACAGATAACAAGCTTTCCCAGTTTGTTAAAAGTTACAGGTCATGCAGGCACGACTAGGTGTCATGTTTTTCAGTTTTTCCTCTTTCAGCGATTTTTCACCATAATGCAAAAAAGACATTGGAACCAACAAAAAATTTCCCTCACATAGCTTGGTTGAAGCCCAGTCGGACTCCAAGCGAAGATTATACAAACAGTAGACTCAGTATTGGCACCCACAAAATAAGATGAAAGGTCTTATGAATGCAAAATCATGATGGAAATGCTTCAGCAAGATCCTCCTTCCCATTTACCTCCTCCACTGCCACCACCGCATCTTCTATAACCACCACCACCAAAGAGTTGGTAGAGATTAAGAGGGCCTGATATTAGTATATACGGCAACACAAGAAATCAGCATATCTGCCCAGTAGATATACCTTTCCCTGCATATGAACCCCTAACCTTGTCTTTCGCAAGGGTGCGAAGACAAGCCCAACGTTCCTCGCCAGTCAAGCCGAAAACATGAAATTTCCACTTATAGTAGAAATCTTCCTCAGCTTCAACTACTTCCTCTCCTGATAAGCCTTGGTACATCGGAAGAACAGGGGTTGGGATTGCCATTTCCAAGGAACGATTGCCAAAGTACTTCTTCTTCAACCTCTGCATTTCAGACGCAATCCGTTCTTCATGAACCATACTCCAAGTTTTCACCATCTCAGAGAAGGTTACGCATGCAAGAATTGTTCCAAAGAATTGATTAAGGTACTCTTTATATAGCCCTAACTTTATTGTCCAGGTACATTTTCCCAAGCGTCATCATTTATTATGGACGTAACTATTCAAACTCAACTGTCACGTACATCCGCATCATCATTTAATACCCATCACTTCCCAATATCATGAAACTTTCACCCAGTCAAACGCCATTATTGCTCCGTTTCAAAATTACAATTTTTTACATATTCTTTCTCAACCAAAGCCACTCGTGACTTCGGTTGTGAGGGGGCGATTGTTGGGACTTATTCCTCGACCTCACTCATAATTGAGCTCACTAAGTTTGATTTACCTCCATCTCAGGCTTACGCAATTTTAGTACACAACACTTCAGTCAAACATTCCACCCAGCCCCACGAACTACTCAAGAACATGTGTCAAGCTAAACCTGAAAAACGTTATTCAGTCAAAGACACATGTCTCCCACGAACTCATCATTTATATAGTCAACCGCCACTAGCCACATTATTCGGAAGATGTGCTCCAGCACGACGAAGAGCTGTGGGAAATGCCTATAAAAAGAAAAAGTTCCAGAAGAGACAGGGACCAAAAAAATTACTCAAACTTCTTATTTACGAGATCACAAACATTTATATATTCTAGATATCACTTGTAATAAAGATATCCGCCCCAAGCAATAAAGATACTACTAAACAAATCCTTCACACGAGGTCGTGGTTTTTTACCTATTCAGAGGTTTTCCACGCTAAAAATACCTATTTCAGTTTCTTGCTTTATATTAGCGTATTGGTGCAGGATCATTGGTGTGATAGCTAATTCTTAATCATATCGAGCTATGAAATTTGGCTATTACAGAAATGATTATCGTTTTGAATTTAGATTTCGAGTAAATGAATAATGTATAGTTTGTAATTTGTGTAAGACATAGCACAATTGAGGGTGAGTGTAGATTTTCTGCAGAGAGCATCGAACCAAGCGAAATGTTTTGAGTTGCATAGATCAGGTAATGCTCAATCTGAATATCAAATAAGGTATCATAAATCTCTGTCAGATAATCATTGGGAAGAGTTGAGTAATATCCAATTAAAATTTGCAAAAGCCAAAACAAAGAAGAATGAAGCTATTAGGAATGATTAAAATAGGTTTACGAAGACCCAAAAAATGTTGAAAGAAATCCCCATGAAAGATGAGTGCACTATGGCGTTGCTAACATTGACTCTTTATTTTGAGGCAGAAGTTGATAGTGAAAGGGGTTTAAATGATGCTTATATACATATCAGAAGAGAGGGGGTACGGTACCAGATCCAGCTCAAGTTCAATCTTTGGTGACTGCAGCAAGAAATTGTCATGGAGCAGAGGCAAAAGAATGTTCAGCTCGAGCTGGTGTGTTTGTAATTTATATGACTTAGTGATATGGGGGCATCTGTATTCGATACATGAACATATGTATTCGATCCTCCTGTAGGGTCGTAAATCTATGAGAACATTATTTTTCAAAATAAACAAAGAACATAAGCGACTGCAAACTAAGTTAAAGAATGAGCTATAAATGACTCATGAAATTCTACACCACTATACCGAACAGAATATTCAGCTCACAGCACGAGTTGCACGAGTTATCACTAAGAAAAAAGAAAGGAATGAGATAGGAAAAATTGATGTAGAGAAAAAATAAAGTCGTGACCAGTTAAGGAAATCGCTTGAGCAGATGAGGAATTTTCTACATCTTAATCCATAAAAAATTGTTGCTAAGGATCCACATTAGTTACATGTAGAAGCAGTCATTGCATTTTACGGTGGTGAATTGAATAGAGTCGAGAGTAAGTTTTGAAAATATGTGGTTGACTCTGGCTTGGCCTATGATTTGGAGATTGCGAAGGCTGAGTATCTTTGTTTCTAAATGAGAAGAAAAAAGTTGTTTGTGTTGAGGATCCTTCTCCTTTATCTTTAAAAGATCTATCGAATGACAATAAGATCGAAGATCTAGTACCTCGCTCCCAGTGAGCACGACGTGAAGAAGATATTGAAAGATTTCATCCTTCAAGGGTTATTACTTCTAGTTATGGTGGTAGTTTGTACAGAGGTGGGAAAAAGAAGCAGGCGACTCGACAAGTTATGAGAAGGGGTAGAAATTGAAATTATAAGTAGCCTAGATCATTCTTTTATGTATACTCATTACGTTCACTGTGTATTGTAATATAGCAGATGAGATGAGCTATTTAATTTCACAGATGTTGTAAATGTCTTTTTATAGAATAGATTTTTAGAATTGTATTATGTGTACTTCGACCAAATATAAGTATTTCATTAATGAAGGGATACATAGAAATGGAGAATAATTCTGGCTTTATGAATGTAAAAAAATTGAATTGTATAATAAGTTTAGCGATAATATGTCTTCAACCTTCGTGTGTTCCATGGATTTGGAACTCGAACTTCTTCTGTTAAGAGCTCGTATTGTAATAGCCTAATTCCATAATTCAGACTTAGCCTTTACACCAAATGTGTCTAGAACACTCAAGAATAGTAAACAATAATCAACAAGATAATTTAGTGTGGAAAACCTTTGAATAGGTTAAAAACTACGACCTCTCTTGAGGATTTTGAGAAAGATATGATAATCATATTAAAGTTGCTAACATATTACAATGAGCACTCAGACTATATGGAGTTTCAGAGTAGAGATTCTTCTGTATAGAATTGTTTATCCTTAATCTGCAGTTCTATGGTCCTATTTATAGGTCTTATAATATGACCGTTTGATGACCATTAATATTCTTAATGGTGGACATTACAAAGTATATGTAAGATATTCTTTGACCAGATAGTGTAATGTTCTGACCTCTGCTGCCATACAACGGCTCTATTGATGACTGTACACTTGCGTTAATTAAACTTCTGATGCGGAGGTCAAAAGCGATGACTCAAACTGAGTAATATTGGCTATGATTGTAGTAATATTGGCTCTCAAAAAATAGCACGAGTAGCATCAGGAATGAGTGGTGTTGGTTGAGAAACTCGTGTTGTATGTATTTCCTAACGTTGTTGTCTTATTTCTGATTATGCCACGTGCTCTGTTGTTGAGGTTAAAAGTTTATATGTAGTTCAAAGATGAAGCATAAGTTCGAGATGCAGAATAAGCCACTACAACTGCCCCCTCTCAGCCAACAGTATAAGAAATATGGTGGGCGAGTGGTGTTGGTTGAGAAGTGTCATTAATGTTGTAGTTAAAATCTGTGAATCATTTCCAATACATATTCATAAGTATCTTGTTTGTGCCTTTTGTGCTTTCCAGAATAAATGGTTCTAGTCAATGTTTATTGGCATGGAAAGTCCTTCTGACGTTAGGAAACTGAAGAGTCTATTTTAAATGCTTATCATAGTATAAAAGGCATTCAAAAATAAGAGTGAGGAACCAAGTCTTCGTCTCTGACTCTCTTCTCCATTTTTTACTATTGTGAAGAACATGACTGTTGAGAGTATGGTGACTACCAGGAACCAATCTCGGGAGTCTAGGATTCATAGAAAGATAGAGGAATTACGTATCCGATACTTTGGATACCAACCTCTGTATTTGCTGACACCGATTCCTGTGTCGCCTACCTATCACTGCATGTAATATGAAAAAGGGATGGAGGCAGGGGATAATTATTATTAAATGGCGTGGTTTCACTATCTACTGACATCTAAGGCAGAGCGCCAAAATAGGCTTCGTTTGCTGGCGGAGGAAGTTGCTACAATTGAAGATGAAGCGGCAGACGTTTGTCCAAGGGAGTCTCACCGGTATCCTGCTAGTGAATGGGTCCTATCTAAAAAGTAGGACCTTCTGTCAGTCTCTAGCATGCGGGGTGGGGGTTATGGTGGAAGAGGTGGGAGGATGCAGAGGATCATTTTCTTCCATGGACCACAAATTTTGGCCATAAAGTAGATCTTTCATCTATAATTTCTAGTTCTAACTGTTTCCTGGATCTTAAAGCATGGGATCTAGGTTTGGAAGTTGCTTTAGTTTTTCATCATCTTCTCTGTTAATTCCTAAAAAGCAATTCGAACTGTAACTTTGTGATGTAATCTGTTGTAATTATTAGGGACATTTTGTTATCTGTAAAGTATCCTGCAAAGAAAATTTTGAATTAATGAAAGAACTTCGTTCTGGGGTCATGATTCTTTGTCACGAACTTGTCTGCGTAGTTTGCTATTTGAAAAATAGGAGTTAGATATCATAGGGTAAGATAGAGAAAATCGAGTTGGACGGAGTTCCGTGTGAATGAGAGTAAATGGTAGTTATAGCTGGGGTTGAAGAGAGAGGAGTTCGAGGAAGTAGTTAGATATTGTTGTCTGCGATCTGTGTACTCGAGCTGGATGACAGACTTTTCCGAACTGTAAAAAAGGGTGGGCATTGATTTGTAAGTGCTACTGCTGAACTTGTGTGATCTTGTATGTTGCCCTTTTTATATTTGCTCATACAAAATCGAAGGAGATATTTTATACTATGAAAAGAATGACCTGTCACAATATTCTATATTTAATGTTGATATTCTTTTGTTCGGTGAAGTTGCTTTAAACAATATATCCTTCTGCCAAATCAGCTGGGTGATATTTTCAAAGATCTTCCTGGCGGATATAAAATCATAAATATTGGCTATTTTGATTTGTATCTTCTACAGGGATCACTTTGCACTGGAGGTGGCGTGACTAACCATGGTGATGACTCGTGCTCAGCATACTTACCGTGTTCAATATGCAGCAGATGGTCTAGTTTATCTCAAGGTAGCTGAACTTCGTGAGAGATACTTTTGTCGATTGCCGTATGATACTTTGCTACCGGAAGAGCCATTGACTCTTATCAAGCTAGATGAGGAAGGGAAGCGTATAGAGTATGACTAATTTTTCTGGTGTGACGTATTTTGGAGGTCGTTGTTGAGTATCACGGTGCGGGAACTGACTGTCGGTAGCTCGCGTGTGACAAGATCGCTGAAGAGGAGGCCAGGGTAATAAGAGGGGAAACCATTCTGTACAGGGAGGCGAATCACCGAGGTTGTTTTAGATATAACTAGGGAGCTCGGTAAGCTTAAATCATGGGAGCTCGGTAAGCTCAAAACATGGGAGCTCGTAATAAGTAATCTATTTTTGAATATTCTATGGTTGGGTTTGAATAAATGTAATATGAGTGATCTTGAGAGAATAAAGTATTTGATGTCTCGATCTGATTGAAAAAATAAAAAAAATTGTTTTACTTTTTTTTGTAGGGATATTGTGGGAGACAACTATAGGATTTTAACAACTGTAATGATATCTTTCAATTTTGAATATTTATATGTTTAAGGAAAGTTGCGCAATCTCGACATGGTATAAGAGTAAAGTGATTGGTCATTTGTACTGTATTTGAGGAAGAGGTGCTGAATTGTGTAATGGCAGATAATAGAGACCGGCGTGGTGACGGTAGACGTTATCACAGAAGTCATGATTATGCCTTCAATCGAAAAGACATGCCTACAGATACAGTAGAGATGGTTGACGCGTGTTAGAAGGAGCCGTCGTTTCACAAACCGAGGGAGAGTATAATAATGTGCCTTTCTTTCCCTCATCAATTATCTACAGTTTTAGATGGAGAAAAAAGTGGTACAAATCTTATTTTTAAGGAGAGGAAACATTTGAGCGCTGAGTTTGATTTGAGAAGGAAATCATTATCAGGTAAAAGAGACAGTCAAAAAAGCGACGGGAGTGTTCATTCTCGAAAAGACGTCCGGGTAAAAAAAATGATTGTTGTTGTTGTTCTTCAAGTACAGGTTGGTAATATAATACTCTATCTCGTTTATTTGTTTAGTTATCTGGATGGTATTTGTAGTAATCTGTTTAATATATGTAGTAACTTGTTTGATGTGTAGTGATCTGTTTGATATGTGTATCTGATAACGTGAGGGTTGTGGGATGTTTGAATAAAAATGGAGGATATAAGTTTAGGAATATGAATAGACTATCAGAGAGAAAAAATATGTGTTTGGAGAAGAAGGGGGAAATTTAAAATGATTGATTTTTGCTTTTGTTTTGGGAATTTGTAAAATAAACGTGTTGACTGGGTAGAAGGTGGGTTTGTTTTGTTTGTATGTAATATAGAAAAAATGACAAAAAAAATCTATATATTGTAGGTTCGATATGCGGTCTAAACCTAGTATTCCCACTAGTAAATTTGTAGTATCGTCCAGTTCTGAGGAAACGTCGTCGTCAAGAAGGGGGACGAGTGTAGTGTGATGGAGGAAGCTGTAAATAGTGTAGATAGAAGAATAGAGGGTGGGGAACCCAGTAAGGTTAAGGAAGTGATAGAAAGGGATGATAGATCAGAGAAGGAGAAAGTCCTTATGATATACCCAGAGGGGGTAGATATAGGGAAAGAATACTTGAAATATAAAAAGAAATTGCAGGGAGAATGGGGAGGTTATGTGGAGGAGCAAGGTTTATGGTTCAGGGACTATATCTCCTGTAAAGGGGAGGAGGTTGTCTCCTATCAAGCCTCCTGCTTGGTGAAGTGGAAGAAGGATAGAGGGATTGGTGAGGGGGTTAATCTCTCATATTATAATGGGCTTGGGCTATCAGGCCCGAGGGATGGGTTTTTATATTTTTTGAATCAGGGCGTATATGGCCTTAGAATTCCTCTGACCTTCTTTCAGAAAGGGGTTATGAATGTGTTACAGTCTTTCCCTACCCAGTTAAATGGGAATGTTTATGAAATGATGAGGGTATGTGAAGTACTGAATGAAAAATGGAGGAAGGAATGGACTACAAAGCAGTTCAAAGCTGATGATGTGATGAAGTTTTATAAATAGAAATATGTTGAAGGTCAAAGTAGTAGTTACCTATATAGTGATTCAGCTAGGCCAAAAAAATTTGATTTCGAATCTGCGGGTAGACCGTGAAACGACCACCTTGTGTGGATAGAGGGTAACTCTATGCAGGTTCCAGATTAACCGGCGCTCAAACTGAACCATAGATATTATAATCTAAGTAAGTAATGTTGACAAATCTTCAAATTAACTATAACTTGCCTTCGATCTGTTACTTAATGTTGTGTTTCTTGTTTTGGTAGAGCCCAAGGCTTTATCCACACCAGACAAGACCAGCCTATTCGATTGTGCTGCTTGAGATCTGGGTGAGCTAAAATAGGTACTCAGTGAGTTGGGTATTCGCAGAGATAAAAGGGTAGATTCTGTAGTTCCCAAAAGCTTAGCGAGCTCGGGAGAAACACACTATGGCTAAAGGAAAAGTTCTTTTGACTGTTACTGATGTCCTTAGTGTTCCACCTCCTGCATCTCAGAACACCAAATGGAATACTCTACGGTCCGTGAGGCCAGGTCGGCAGAGTACTTCTATCACTGGATGGCGGTCACGGCACAAGAGATTGCAAAGTCTCTTTCTGGTGATGTGGCTCAGAAACTTGAAGTGTGTGCGGTTGCTCCTGCTGAGGTCGAGAAGGCCTTGCTGAAAAGAAAAAGGAAAGAGGAAGAGGGTAGTTCTCGAGCTAATCCTCATGCCGTAGCCAAGATGGCAGAGCTGGAGCTGAAATACTGCTCGATGGCTGGGACGGATCCGGAGCAGCTCGATGCGGAGTATTACGAACATACTTATGCAGTACCTTTTTTTTTAAATCTTTTTTTGTATTTTGACTAAAAACTGTTGTGCTGACTTTGACTCTGTATGTTTGTACTGGCTGCTCTCAATGTTGCTGAAGGGGGCAACAAAGTGTTAGGAAAAGATGAGCCAAGAGTTCGGGGATCTTACAGCGAGGTTCAAAGTTCAATCTGCTCGCTTGAAGGAGTTCAAAGATTAATATGCTCGTGTAAAGGAGTTTGAAGCTAAGCTCAAGCTAGAGAAGGAGAACATAGCTGAAGAGGCTAAAGCGGCTGCAAAGCTCGTAAAAAAGTATTCAGATGGAGCATGATGATGTGATGTCAAAATTGGTGGAGGCCCTTAAAGTGGAACGAAATCACTTCATCCAATCCAATTATGATTTTGGATTGAGTCCAGCTGATGTGGAGCTAGGCCGAGTTGGAAGGTACAAGGAAATTGAGTTCCCTTCAGAGGTTCTGGAGGCAGTGATGGCAGACGCTGGTGTTTCTCCTAAGAAGGTGTTGGAGTTTCCATCAAAAAGTGTCAAACCAATCCGAGTAGCTGAAAAAATACTGGATCCTCTTTCGGAACGTGTTGGTCTGAGTCAACTGGTTGGCCAAATATCGGATCCTCCATCTGAGGTAGAAACCAGCAAGAATCTATAAACCTTTTGTGGTATTCTATTTTTGATTTGATACAATTCGTGTGATATCAAAGTGATAGTACTCTGTATTTTTTAAAGTTGGAGTGATGATTGGAAACATTTCTGGTTTAGATGTCCGTATTATAGAAAAATATGTGTACTCTGTGTAGGAGATAGAGTGACTGAGAAAAATGAACTCCGAACTAGAGAGATTATTGAGTAGAGCGAGGGATTTCGTGGCTCGTATTCAACAGGTACTAAATAAAAACTGAATACGAGAGAAGGAAATTTAAGTTGAATTCAGAGAAAACTTTTAAAGATCTATATGATCTTCAATGTAGATATGCTAAGATAAAAATATAAAGGGATGAGGTGTTAAGGAAGGAAGAGGAAAGGGGGTTATTAGTTTAAAAACCAAAAGAGTTGACCTGTTTTAACGACTTGAGTGATAAGGCAAGGTGTCAAAGTATGTTAATAGCTCTGACATTGTATTTTGAGGTTGAAGTAGATAGTGAACGAGGGTTAAAAGAAGCTTATGAAGAGCTTTTGAAGGAGAGAGGCGTTGTTCTGGATCTAGCTCGAGTTATTTTTTTAGCTCAAGAAGTACGTAATCGCCATAGTTTAGAGGCGAGAAGGTGTTCTGCTCGAGCTGGTGTGTTTATTTTATGGAGTGATGTAAAACCTTTATCTGATGCGTTTGGCTTTATGTAGGATAGGAGGGCTATGAGAATTATATTTTTCAGGATAAGAAAAGAGTAACTAGAGGTTAAAAAATGATTAGAGGGTAAATTAAAGGGGTTACAGGATGAGTTATTGTAACATATGGAGCAAAAAATGTCTTTAGCAACGCGGTTGTCGAAAGAAGTAGTTGTTCGAATGAAGGTAGAAGCGGATTTGAGGGCTTAAGGTGTATTACAAAAAGACACGCGTCAACGGCTGTACAAAGCGCAAATGATATTGAAGGATCATTTATATCCGTCACGAGCAAAAGTCACTGCTCGAACACAACATGAGTGTCATATAGACAGTGTTATTAATTTTTATGGGGGAGAACTGTCTAGGGTAGAAAACGAATTTAGGAAGTTCGTGATGGGATGTGGGAAAGATTTTGATGTAGAGAACGCCAAGGCTGAGAATATGTGGTTTACCAAAGGTGATGGAAAAGTATTGGTGACAAACCCATTCTGAGGTCGAAGGAACTGTCATCAAAAGAGGGTGAGGAGGAGGTCGAAAGCCTGATACCCTGATTGAGGCACAAACAACGCCCCTGGAGACCTTTACCACTCCAACAGATGTACAAGTAACCAACAGAAAGAGTTTGAAAGATAAAGGGCAGTCTTCTAATTCCTTGAGGAATCAAAAATAGGGTATTCTCAGTTTTCTTTTACCGGCTCTGCATATGTGTTAGATCTTTGCATACTGTTATTGATGATAAATAAAATTTGTTCTCTGTGATGATGAATGAAATAGTGTATCGATATTACTCAGATATCATGTTCTTGATTTAAACTTGTTAACTGTGTTATGTAATCTGTTGGTATAATCGAATTGTTATGAATGTAAACTTTGATGACAGGTAGAATTGGTAGTTATTCAAAGCCAGTGTGACGTGTTACGCGCCCAAATCGCACAACTGAACGTTGAGCTAAATTCAAGTTAGGTCGCACTAAAAGGTGTTACTAAGTTAGTAGAAAGAACAAAGGTGGAGATGGTGATGGTGATGGTGATGGTGAAAGAGTGAGACATTGGAGCACAATTGTCCGAGAATCTACAGAAGAAAAAGCAGATCTAGCCAACGAACTGAGAAAGATAGAGGAGTTAAGAAAAATTATAAGAAAGAAAAAGGTTAGATTTATAGGTAGCTCAAGGCAAGCGAGCCAGCAGGGAGTGAAGTTGACATTTGCTCAAGTTCGTATTACAGGACTATTGGCAGAATTAGAGGAGGAAGGTAAGAATGTGAAAGACTTACAATTCCAAATAAATGTGCTTGAAGCAGAGGTAGCTGATACGCGAGCGTGCACTTCTAAGTATGAATTATTATGGCTAGTTGTTGACGTTCTGATAAAGAAGATGGAAAAGGCCCGTAATAGACAGAATGAAAACATAAATACGACTTGGAACAAAGTAGTTACTCTAGAACATATCATACAAGGGTTGAAGTTAAATGCCTTGGAGCACCTGGATGAGAATACGAAATTGCGTGATGCAAATGCGAAGTTAGATGTTGAGCTATTGCAAATGAAAATACGTATTGATGAAAGAAGGGTAGAATGGGATAATCGTGAAGCAGAACTTGATGGGTCAATGTCTCTGATTTATTATATGGATGAGTTCATGACAGTGCTGGAGTCTCGGAATTCTATTGTGCTAGATGAGAAACGATGAATAGAGAAGTATTGTGATCATTTGAAAACTTCGCTGAAGGAAGCTCAAACAAAACTTAGCGAGCTTATTCTGTCTAAACGGGTAAAGACTGAAGCAGGCGACGTGTATGAGAGAGGTATGACAACAGTGATTTCATTCTTTGTGTCAGAGTTCCAGAAATTGGAAGAAGAAAGCAAGTTGGTGTATGATGCTGTAGTTGGAAAAAGTGCGCAGTGCGACATAGAGGCGATACGGTGTGAGTATCTAGGTTTCATGGTAGCCAAAATTAGAGTTCTGAGACAGAGTATGGTTAGAGATGGAAAGAAAATTGTTATGGGGAAAATGTCGGAGTTTATGCATCACTGGATGTACACAGGTTATGCACCTGACATTGCGGGACCTTCTAATATAGGTGATGGCTCGAGTGATAGCTCTAATGAGGAGTAACGATTTTGAGGATGCGTTATGTACACTAACATATATAATGTATGAAAATAGGAATGTCTAGAAGAATGATTTATACTAACCTTTCGTTAAATCAACGATACCGTATTAGTCGAACATCTATTGTATAGGATGGTCCCAGAGGTTATCAAACGTAGAGGAGCATAGATGGCAGATCGGTTCGGTCGAAGCCATAAATGATTCGTAACGTAAGAGGCGATTGGAGCAACGAACGATCTTTAATGTAAATAAATGATCAGTTTGGCCAAAGCAACAAACGATCTATAATATAACAGATGATCAGTTTGGCTAAAGCAGCAAACTATATATAATGTAATAGATTATCAGTTTAGCCAAAGCAACAAGCGATCTGTAATGTAATAGATGATCAGTTTGGCCAAAGCAACAAACGATCTGTAATGTAATAGACGGTCAGTTTGGCCAAAGCAACAAACGATCTATAATGTAATAGATGATCAGTTTGGCCAAAGCAACAAACGATCTGTAATGTAATAGATGATCAGTTTGGCCAAAGCAACAAACGATCTGTAATGTAATAGATGATCAGTTTCACCAAAGCAACAAATAATCTGTAATGTAATAAATAATCAGTTTGGCCAAAACAACAAATGATCTGTAATGTAATAGATGATCAGTTTGGCCAAAGCAACAAACAATCTATAACCTGTATATAAAAGTACTTGTTGGATATATTAGAAAAATACTATAGTGTAGAGCAATCGAACACAAGTATTTCATTGGTATAAGATTGACGTACGATGAATGTGCTAGATAGAGTACTATATGAAATAGTAGAAAGTACTCAGATGTATGGAGATCGAACATAAATCTTTCATTGATGTAAGATCATCATACAAGATGATAGATTGATTTGTAGAAAAGTACAATGTGATAGATTTGTATCGATGATATAATTTTAATCTCCTCGTGTTCTAAGGATTAGGGATTCGATCTCCATGTTCAGTGGCGAGATTGTAAGAACTAAGGCCGCTTTTTCCAATAATAACAAAAGGGTCTTCCCAATTTTTGGACAGTTTCCCAGAGCTTACTTCTTTTCTGTGCTTGGGAATTTCTCGTAGGATGAGATCTTTAATTTCGAACTCCCTGTGACGAACGCGCTTGTTGTATGATAGGGCTAGAGTTTGGTGGTATCTTCCCAAATTCATAATTGCCTTGTATCTAGTCTCCTCGATCCAATTCATGTTACATGCCAACTGGTACTCATTTTCTTCCTCCGTCATGGTATGGTCGCGTATTAGGTGATGATATAAAGTGGGGATGATTGCTTATGTACCATACTCTAGTAAGAACGGCGTACATCCAGTTGATACCTGAGGTGTTCTGCGATATACCCACAGGACATGTGGTAGTTCTTGGGCCCAATTACCCTTCTTCTCTGTCAAGTACTTTTTGATCCCATCCACTATAGTTCGATTAACAATTTTCGCCTGACCATTTCCTTGAGGGTAATATGGATTTCAAGGGGAGTGGATGATATTGCGTTGATTGAGGAACTTAACGACTCTGGAGCCAACGAATTGAGGTCCATTGTCGATTCTGATGAGATGGGGGCAAACGAATCGGATGATGATAATTTCCTAGATTAATTTAATGATTTTGCCTTCGCGTGTGCGGCATAGAGGGACTACTTCTACCTATTTTGCGAAGTAATCTGTCGCTATTAGGAGGTATTTTCTTTTGCCTGGTGCCGTGGGAAATTCTCCTACAAGGTTGAAGGCCCATCGTTTAAATGGCCAAACAATGTTGTTGGAATGGAGTTCCAAGGCCGGAGCTCAAATTTGGAGGCCATGTCTTTGGCAGACATCGCACTTGCTTGCGAGTTCAAATTCCCCTACTAGGTCAAGAACCCATCTTTTATAGGGTCAATATACTTTGCTCGAATTTATGTCCATGCTGTTTGGCAAGCATCGCATTTCTTCACATATTCTTCAGCCTGTACTCTCATTTTAGTCTCAAAAACTCCCTGAGTAATTGCTCGATTTGCTAAGGAACGACGTGCGACATGTGATCCACATGTTCCTTCGTGTAATTCCCTCAACATGTCATTAGCCTATTTTTTGGACAGACACCCAAAATAAGGACATGTGACTAATCTTTTGTAAAACTCATTTTTAATAACTATATATCGTTTACGTTGTCTATCAGTATTCATCTCATGTTGACGTATTCTGGGAGCTTACCTTTAAAATCATTCTGGGGACCAATATATTTCAGAAAAGGCAACGTCCAATCGCCTTCTTAGGGCTTATCGCCCTCAGTATTAATTACGTTCGAGCTGACAAGATTAACATTGGGGGTAGATATGACTTTAATTTTTAAATATCGAGTTTCTATTTTAAGAATTCCTGCTAGATAAACGAGGGAGTATGCGTGCCTGTTTTCTCCCCGAGGCAAATACTCAATCGTGACCTTTTAAAATTCGTTCATTCTGTTGGCCACAAGAGCGGCATATTCCACCATCTTTCAATTTTTTTGATATCTTTTTATGTAATGGCTTACGATCAACATAGAGTCGGTGTATTCAAAAAGCCAAGATACTCCGAGCTCTAATATCATGTCCAAACCGTGGATTAACGCCTCGTACTCCATTTTATTGTTCGTTGCCTTAAAATTGAGTCACGCAGATAAAAAATTTAATCCTATCGTTTGAGGGTATTATGAGCATAATCCTAATGCCTGAACCTGTTGGCCCAGTAGACCTATCGATCAAAAGACGCCACCCACACCTTTCTCAATATCCAATCTGCTTTTTCTTCGAATTGTTCTTCAACTGCGTCGGAATTGTTTTCTTCCCAATCTGGGTCTTTTACTGGAAAAATCGCTAAAAAAATCAACTACCGCTTCCCCCTTTTTGAAAAGCTTTTGCTCGAAACGTATATCGTGCTCACCCAAGCTAACTAACCAATGTTGTACTCGTCTGAATTTTTCTTTCTTCGATAAGACCTCTCGAAAGGGATAATTTGTCATTACCCAAATCGAAGGAGTTTGAAAATATTGATTTAGCTTCTGTGAGGTGTAAACAAGGGTAATGAGTAGCATTTCAATTTTAGTGTATCATGACTCTACTGAAGAGTCTTGCTGATGAAATACACAAGTTTTTCTGTTTTTCCATCAAGTCGAATAAGTACCGAACTGAGTGAGTTCTCTGTAACAGCAAGGTATACTATAAATTATTCCGCCTATGTCGGGGTACTCATGATGGGAGGTTTTCCCAAATAACTCTTGAGGTCCTGGAATGTTGCTTCGCACTCGTTATTCCATTTAATCTCGGATCCTTCTTATTATTTCCTCTTCGCATCCCTTCACGTAGTAATGAATTCAATACAAAATGATGAGTTATTTTTGGATAATTTACAGTTGGATTTTGAGTTTAACAGCATACTTGAGATTGTCGTCGAAGGTTACAAGAGCACCAAAATATCTTTCAATGCAGGAAGCCAAGCAATAAAAGCTGGACCAAACAAATTCAATTACAGTGCCAATTAACCAAATAGCATAACCTACAATCTACAGCCACGAGCATGAGTTTAAATGGGAACACCGTGTTTACGAAAAAGAAAAAAAAAATGGGAATGCCATCATAGGGGAAAAGGAGCTTAGCTTGGCCTCTTATTTATATTTTAGAATAATAAATATAAACAAACATTTTTTCGAGATGTTTCAGAATTACCAAAAAAAATAAAAATTACATATAAAAATTATAATCGACCAAAGGTGCATCAAAATTGTAATTTGTATTTGCAAGCTGGCACTTTATCCATATAATATTGTGACTTGTGAGCAGTGACTTCGTACCTTCTATCTTCGACTCTCCTCTGCCACGTGAATTGTTTCACTTGTAACGTACCGGTCAGATTCAAGTACATGCAAGGAGGTAGAATAACAGATGTTTGAAGCAACTATCAATTTAGTCAATGCAGAATACTGGCCCAGATTCGAAACACAGAGAACTCTTCTCTACAACTCTTTCAAAGCTTGAAGAAGATCGACAAAAGTTAGCAGAGAAACTTCGTTACCTAATCTGCAATGGAAAAGAAAGAAATTAATATAACATATCACAGTTAATTGTATTTTTATATTACACACTATTCACGTAAAACTATTATCACCTTACACTACTCAAACTATTATCATAGGTATTAGTATCTCCTATTCTTGTTTGATTCTCTGACCTCTGGATATTGTATCTTGCCTCTGTATAATTTTCTCAAATGTATCCTATTACGTCGTGTTCATGTTCTCTGTCATTGTCGTGACAAGTGACAGCTGTCATAATTAAGTGGATAGAGCATATCCTTTCTCGTATAAAAGGTGAAGTTTATTTATTTGTTCGCTGTATTTTCAAAAGGATTTCAGGAGGTCTGCAAGTTTTGTTAGCTTTTGATAGAAAAAGAAAAATATTAACCGTTTATAACCATCCAATATCTAGGAAGTGAAGACGTCAACGGTCTTAATCAACGTGGTTCTACCCCTTGGAAGATCCAACCTTCAAATTCCTTCATTCTTTATATGTTTAAGCTCAATCGAAGAGGTTGAATGTCAAGATATGAATTTAGGCTAGCCAAATTTAGCACTGATCATCTTTATAAACAAGGATATCAAATCAGCAACATGCATGTGTGGACCTCCTCCCCTCCAGCAGATCTCCAAGCTCTCTTCCTAGCAGATATAGTAGGTGCTATGGCTGTACACCAAACCCGGCAAAACCCAAAAAATCGACCCGAGCCGATCCGACCCGACCGATTCGGTCTGGTTTTGACCACAGCCGGATCAGTTTCGGTTTTGGTTTTCAGACCCAGCTGTAACCGGATCGGTTTCAGTTTTGGGTTTCATTAACCGGGTTTAACCCGAACCGATTATAAGTGTTTTTATTTTAGGTTTTTAGCTTCAACTCATTAGTCATTTCTCTCACCCTACGGGACACTCTCTCTCCCTCCGGTTAGGTGAGGTTTGTTTTTGAAAGAGACCAAGAGGCCGTTTGTTTTTTTGCTGATTCTGAACACTTATTCTGATTACTTATTCTGAATCTGAAGTTTGATTGTTGTACCCATTGTTTGTTTATTTTGCTGAATATGAACTCTGAACTAGTTGAAAGTTGTATAATTGTCCAAATTAGCCATTCAAAATAGTGGGATTGTCAATTGTCTCTTCCATTTCGGTCACTCCGTATTATTTGCATCTTCGTATCCATTAAGAACCACATAATGTACTTGCGCCTACGTATACATGGTGAGGTTTTATATCCCGCTCCAAGGTTCTCCTCAAAGGATAATGCCTTAAAATATCCTCAATTACGAAAGCCCAAACTGCTATCATCCTTCATTAGGGCAAAACTAGAAGAGCTTTCCAATCCTTCATTTGAGTAAAACTATAAAGAGCTTCAATTTAAATTTTGGATTTTTGTTACTTTTTATTTCCGCATCCATCTACTGCATTAAGCTCTTTTACACAATTTTTGTGACCCACAACAAATTAATATAAAAAAATTAAAACAAGTATAATGTTAAAAATAAGTTATTCAAAATATTAACTTTTTAAAGAGAATTTAGAAATTTTGGGATTACCCAAAGCTAAAAATCAACAATGTGTTCGGAAATAGATTAGACAAAAAAATGTTTTTAATTATTGAATCATCCCCCAAAACAAAAATCTTTGATACGAATTTAACATATCCTCAGGAAAAATAAAATCATCTTTTGGGGTTATATATTAAAATCTCTAAACAATGGCAAGGAGAAGGGCCGAGAACTGCAGCTTCATCAATGGCCAGGAGTTGTTTGGAAAACTTATATGATCTTTAATGGTTGCAGATGAAAGAGAGAGTATGATTTTACAGAGAGAGATCTCAAATGAAAAAGAAGAAACAAAAATAAAATAGGGGTATATTTGGGTTTTTCATATTTTACTTTAAGTCATGTACTAATTACCTGCGACTTCAGAAAAACTTGTTTCAGAAAAGCTATGATTTCTAACTTTTTTTAAACTCTTTATATGGGGGTGCCATTACCAATAAGTTACTTTTTAAAACAAAAAACAAACACAACTTATTTGGAATTTTAACTTAATTTGGGGCAATTAAGTTAAATTTGTTGAATAAGCTAAAAAAACAAACAGCCTCAAGCATCCATGATCATTTGATAATCAAGTTTCATAACTCCCGTAGTCCCGGTAAGAGCAACTCGTAACCTCTCCCTCTTCTTTTACCTCCAAAACAATACAAACCCATTTCTCACTCTCCCCCCTCCTCACTGTTTCTCTCTCTACTACACCTCAAGCGTGTTTGTGTTTTCCCAAAGGAGACCGTTCAGAGTGGTGGCATCGTCTCGACCGTCAGATTCGAAGAAGTATGATGGCACGTGGTCGTCGTGCATCGTTTCTTCATCTACTACTAGTATGTGTGAAGGTCTATTAGAGTTGATTTGGGCCATTGGATGTTGTTGTTTGGAGTTTATATCTCCCTAAAACCTCTGCAGCAAAACAAAAAAAAGAGAGGAAGAAGACCCGAGTTCAGATCCGAGCCGACCAGACCATTTCGCTTCGGTTTTGGCCCGGGTTCTAGAGCTGGTCGGTTCGAGTTCGGGTTTAGAAAATTAAGAGCCGAACCTACCGGGTCAGATCAGGTTCAAGCCTCAACCCGGGCCGACCTGACCCGTGAACAGCCCTAGTAGGTGTAAATGCAATCTCTTGCAGCCGGCCCAAAGCTTGCTAGTGCTTAGTTATGTTTACACAAACGCAGCAGCCGAAGATGGCCTGGAAGCCCATGTATATCTTTTTCAGTATAAGGATTTCAAAATTTTGAAAAGAAAAAGTTCAACAAAAAGTTAAATCTCTGTGGCATTGCCCAGGATCAAATGGAAAGACTCTTCCGCCATGGATCCTATAAAGGTGGTGGAACTCAGGTTCAAGGTATTGCAGGAGGAAGAGAATAGTCCCACTGTACATTCAATCTGCCATCTGAACCAGAGATGTTCCTGAGAGGCATCCAATTCAGAGTATCAGCCAGCTTCTCGATTCGACAACTAGACTTGAGGTGCCATTCATGAGAAGGTACCGAATACTGCGAGAATGCTCATATGACGTTGAGAAATCACTGCGGTTATTAATGCTTTTAAGAACCTAGAGAAATAACTTAGTCCACTAGCCATACATAAGCTGGCATGTCAACTCTGCACTTGTAGGTTTAGTTGAAAATTCTTCCCCCGCCATATACGTCCTTCGTAGGTGGAACTGCATGATGTTATGGAGAAACTATGTCTCTCCACACCAGTCTGAGTCTTCACTCTACAAACATGGGTATGCTTCAGTTGATGATGAAGTTAGAGATGGAATGGTCAATTTCAAAAATCAGCAATGCATTTATTATCTTTCTTCTTGTTCCAATCAGGAGTGGACCTAGGATAGAGCTGATACCTCTGTAGCCTGTATCAGTGGTCTACTAATGCAGCAGATAGCTATCTCATTGCACGAGAAGTCTTTTTGGGCAAACTCGATCCAAGTGCGTTCACAGTAGAAGCATTGGATATGAATAAAGGTTTCTCTTACTGGGATTCTCTCTTAAGAATTCTGAATCGTATTTAAGTAAAAACTTAAACAATATATTTAGCTTAGTGGGCCCCAAGTGACATGTGGACATGTATATTTGTAGGAATACGGAGTGTCCATGTAACACAGAATTTAATTAAATACACCACCTTCAAGATTTTTCTTCCAAGACTTTTGTACACAATACTTAGTTTGTTATGAAAAAACCCTCCATTTTGGATCAAATAAAGGGATTCGGAAGAGAGGGGAGGGGGAGTGTGGACCTACCCACTCTCGTCCCTATGAGGCTCACTGGTTGGGTGCGTACAAGGTACAGCTCCCTATGTGCTTACCTTTTCACCTCGTCTAGCATGATTTCTTTGTCACTCACTGTGAATCCAAGGAAGATGCCTTGTGTGAAGTTGAAGAGACATAATAGAAGGTTCATCTTCAAATTGTACTCACTGTGAATCCAAGGAAGATGCCTTGTGTGAAGTTGAAGAGACATAATAGAAGGTTCATCTTCAAATTGTACTCACAACTACACTGGATGACTCCCATAACATTTGCTATATTATCATAGGATTTATGGTTTGACGGATATGTCATCATCTTAAGCCTTTACTCAAGCAAATTGTTGTTACCACTTGCTGATAAGTACATCTAAAGTATTTTAGACCTACGACATATGAGCGTAACTAAAATTCCAATAAGGAGTTCGGAAACCAATTTCTTTAGCACTCGAGGGGTCATCTTGATTCAACTGTAATCATTGTATTCACCCAAGAAGGAAAACAATGTGTGTTGGTCGGCCGCATCAGCCAAAATATGTACAGCATCCTTGATGTCAACATGATGATTCTTACGTTTTTCCACGGCCGTCAACTTTAATTATAGAAGCAGATATCAAACGCATAATTCATGCTTAGCAACAAGGGAGTTGATTTCTGGCTCTCACGACTTTCTTTTCATTTTTAGTATTGTTGGTAATTTCCTGTTGCAGGCTCCTAAAAGTAAATAAAAAAATGCAACCCTTTCTGAGCTCATCCAAATGATGGAATGTTTTTTGAAGAAGCTGGGACTTGCAACAATGCCAGGAGTTTCATTACTGTAATGAACATAGCCTCAGAAAAATGCACCTCTTGGGGAATAATAGGGCTTTAGAACAGCTTACAATGATTTCCCTTCCCTTCGGTAAAGTTTCACGCACTAATTTATGTCGAACTACTAAAGTGAAGCTTGTAGAACAAAGAGCTTGAACACCAGCTGGATTTTGAACTAAAAGGAGGAGGTGTAAGATTCTTGAAGGGTGGAGAGGGTTATGACTTACAAGAAGCTCATTTAAGATAGAGCTCATGGTTTTAAAAGATTTATTTCGAGATCGCTTGATCCTGGTCTTTCCAAAGCCTAGATTGTAAGGCAATAAGGGGCATTATATAGATAGATCAGGCTCAGGAATCAACAAAAGGACTTCTTATTGAAACAGATTAATGAAGCCAGTAAAGTGTAACAGGCAGGTGTGATAAAAGCTTCCTAAATATTTATAGCTGAATTGTGAACCAAGGATATGCTCTTTTTTTAAGGATTATCTTTTCCAATATCGCTGTGGTCATATACAAGTCCTACTGTTTGTCGACTGTAGCTCCCATCTTTTTTCACATGTAGCAGATCTTGACTATGTCCAGAGCCTGGTAATAAGATTATCTCCGGTAAAATTTTCTCCAACAGACCGTCGACCATATGCGAGAACCAGCTCAGTAGGGGTCCAAATATCAAGAGCAGAGCAAAAAAGGCACACCTGTATCTCTTTGCCACAGCCGTCCACCATATGTTAGAAAAGATAAAGAATAACTTTACTCAGAGGTTGTAGCATGTCTAAGTGGGCATGCTACATGGGTATCTCTCAATGCTAGGTCCACTTGGTATGCAGGTGATGGTTGACACGTTCAAGCGCCGTATGCATTGGAATTCTCACTTAAAGTCAGGTGTAGCAGGTTACTGCCGTCTCCCCAAGACCACCACTAAAAGCAGGTTATGGTGAAGATAAGAGCTACCCTTGAAAGAGCACGTTTCCGCTACGTAAGAGCCCTTGCTCTCATATAACCCCCTGCTTAAATATGAGTCATTACTCTCATATGAGCCCCTTGCTCAAATATGAGTCCCTACTCTCATATGAGCCCCTTACTCTCATATGAGCACCTAGTTTCATATGAGCCTTTGCTCTTATAACGAGCCCCTTGCTCAGATATGAACCCTTGCTCAAATATGAGCAGCTCAACTATGATCCCCATGCTCTCATATGAGCCCCTTGCTCTTAAAACGAGCCATTTGTTCTCATATGTGCTCTGGCTCAAATATGAGCCCCTACTCTCATATGACCCCTTGCTCAAATATGAGCCATTGTTCTCATATGAGCCCTTACACTCTGATAGACATAGAAATACGCCTAAAAGTATTGTTTTGTTAATCCTGATTTATTATTTTCTAATGTTATTAGCATTTTCTTATTTTCAGGCACTTATCACTGTTGGAGCTAATAAATAGAAAAAGGCAGCTGATAGAAGGTACAAAGAGTTGAAGCATCTCCAGCAGTTTCTCAGGTACAAGGAAGATATCTACATTCAATGTACTTGTAAATTTACTCCAAGGAATGAAGATGATGGACTCTACAAGGATTAGCTTGAGAAGAATTATCTAGATAGAAAATTATAAATGAGATAAGATTTATCTGAGATAGGATTTATCTTTACTTAGAGATAGAGTTTCATAAATATAAACAAGTCTCTCCTATCTCCTATAAATAGGAGAACAATTCTATGTATTTTGCATCTCAAAAGAAAGGAGTAAATAAAGCTTAGTTTCTTCAATAGTTTCTTCAGTTGTGATCAAACACCATTAATGGAGAGCTAGTCTCCTTAGCTTAGGCTAAGGATTGGCCCTTAGGTGAAGTGAGCTAAATTGATATGTTAATAGTAGTTTCTAGAAGTAATATTCAATTCTTTGATTTGTAGTTACGAAGAGTTGATCTAGCCATGACAACTCTAAATTACTACGGACATGAGGAAGATACCGAATTAGTCATATTCGGTTGTTTTCAGGCTCAAAGAGAACTCTAGATCACTAGAGTTAATACTCTCCACCTAGCCATGGAAAGGAGCTTATAAACCCTAGATCCAATTGTCCATGAACAACAAAGTTCTTACCTAGGGTTTTAGCCACAAACCCTAAATCTTAAATCCCGATAGACCTAGCCATGGTTATTACGTACGGATAGAAGCTACCATTTTCATATCGTTTTAGTAAACAAAGTCGAAGGTGATCCGAAGGCTAAGTCATCTTCTCAATATTTTTACCAAATTAGTAATTTAGAGTTAAACTTTAGTCCAAAATCATTTTACAAAATTAGTTTAGATTCAGCTATTAGTTAGATCGGTAAAACTAGTTTGAATACGTTTATTCACCGAAAAAATCGACCCCCCCCCCACGCTTGCCTTTACTACCTACGACACCGGTAATTTTGAGCGGAGTATTTAGAACCGAGTTTTTCTCGCATAAAATTGGCGTTGTTGCCGGGGAGGCAACGGTCTATTAAAAATTAAGTTTTCCGTTTTTACTTTATTGATTTATTTATTTGTAGTTAAAAATAAAATACTTACATTTGGTTTTTTTGCTACGGCAGCATCACAGAGAGACCAATATATCACACTGTGGTTGATTTCAGGGAAGCGTAGATTACTTTACTAAACTCTACATCAACTGTGATATGGCATTAAGTAGTGATGTTTGCCATGCTATGCATATTTAAT
Organism: Kingdonia uniflora; assembly: GCA_014058105.1. Classification (NCBI taxonomy): domain Eukaryota; kingdom Viridiplantae; phylum Streptophyta; class Magnoliopsida; order Ranunculales; family Circaeasteraceae; genus Kingdonia; species Kingdonia uniflora. The sequence continues at coordinate 2,732,517 of JACGCM010001586.1, forward strand.
GCCCTTTTGGTGCATCAAATAGGTATGAGTGGAAGGTACTAGCAGTAGTTAATCTTATTGATTTAGTGGTCCAAAATATTTGAAGTAAAACTTAATGGTATTTTGTGGTCAGTAGTTAGTTATTAGATTAGTATATATTCTTTTAACTTAGTGGTTCCAGTAGTTCTTAGCATCTCTTTATAGTGCACAAGTAGTTTACTATGGTGGCCTCCAGCGTAACTTGTTTCATGCATATACTGGACCCACTCATGTTTATTGTAGTCAGTACTAGTGATTAATGGTTTAAAGTTTGAAATATTCATCCCGTTATTTGTTTGTGTATGAATCACACCAATAAGTAGTAGTACCACGCATCAATTTTAGTAGTTTGTGCACAAACTAATCTAAGTACCCTGAGCATCTCAACATTGTGCACACAATAGCATAATTTCTAAATCTTCAAAGTTAATTTCTTTTATTACGCACTAATCCAAGTACTTAGTAATATCTCATTTTCGGTAATAACTAAACTTAGTGATTTTTGTAGGTGCTGATAAATTTCGAGATTGTGCAAAGCTTTGGATTACGTGAAATTGGAATGGAACGAAAAGTGAAGAAAAGGGGAATGCGAAAAGCTTAAAGCATCTATCTAATCCTTCTTGTGCCCCCAAAGTGAAGGGGCATTTCCTTCTTTCGCCCCCTAAGTGAAGGGGCGGCCACAGCTTCACTGGGAAACACTTCTCGTAGGTTGGTCATTTCTTTAAACTTGACATATTAAAGGGGTTCACGACTGCTTCGCCCCAGCATTAGGAAAGTAAGTCGTGTGGACTGTCGAAATACATGTTGCCCTTAAATTAAAAAAAAAATCGATGTGTTTGGATTGACCTATTATCGTGTTTAAATTTTCGCTCCATTTTTAACATAGTAAAGGCTTTAACCGCTAGGGCTCTTCCCCGGATTTCATCACCTAAAGGAACCCTGGGACCTCCCACCTAGGAATACGGAGAAATTTGTATCAAACGTTCCTAACTGTCCCGACCTTTAAATTTAATTAAAACTTAAGAACTACTAACAAGATTTCCAAGGGACTTCATCACGTGAGAATTATGAGGTACCTGACCGGGGTACCAACACGAATTCATAGGAACCACTTTAGCCAAGCGCCACGAACTATCGGTTGTTAAGCGACGTCACCGTCCCGTTTGAGTCAAGTACGATAAGGCGAGGCACACGGGCGTGAGGACTGATGCTCAAACACTAAAACCGTTGCAAGCATAGTGTTAGGAATCACACACCAGCCCGACCTACCTAGTTTGATTGGCATATAAACTAGATTAGGATTGATTTTACTTTAAAAACCGCTGATGTGTTTATCTTAAATCGTGTATTTAAATTCCCATTGGATTTGCAATTCCATTTCATTTCATTAGTGCATGCCTAAGTACGATCGGATTATGAAACACATTGATTGACCACCGAATCCTAAAACAGCTAATACGGCTAACCAAGTCCAACAAGAGGAACCTTAGCCCATATACGACCTTGAAACTGAAAAAGAATTGCTTCCTGAATCTGATCCAATGGGTGGCAAGTCATTGAGGGAGCTTTTTGCTCCCGTTTCGGAAAACTCGTCAAAATGCATAAAGTTGTCAGTAATTACGGTACCCCAGTTCGATATCAAGCCTTCAATTTTAAACCAAATTCCACATTTTCACGGACTCGATAATCAAGACTCGTATTTACATATCGATGAATTTGAGTCCATTTGCCAAACGTTTCGATGTAAGGACATAACAATGGAGTACATCTATTAACTCATTTTCCCATTCTCTCTAAAAGACAGGCAAAACGTTGGTTAAATTCTATGCCACCCGAGTCAATTGACAAGTGGGACACCCTTAAACAGAAGTTTAAAATCAAATTTTTCACCATGCAAAAAACCGACCTTTTAAAATGTGATATCTCCAATTTTCTTCAAGAAGACGGAGAAATTTTTTACAAAGCATGGGAACGTTTTAAGGAAATTTTGTTATGCATGGTTTCGAGAAATGGAGACAAATTCAATTCTTTTTGCACGGGTTAACTCTTTCAACCCGTGAATCAATCGAAGCCCGTAGAAAATTATAAGATCCACGAAACTACCGCGTATGCATTTCTTGATAAATATGCTGAGACATCCTAACAATGAGACTTCTCGTGATCGTAGGCCCATTAGAAAAGGAAGTATCCTTGAATTACCTGAAAGCCTCGAATTAAAAGTCCAACTGGACTTTCTTACATGTAAAGTCGAGGCTATGGCCGTAGCGAAAGTAGCAGCCCCTAAACCAGCGTTCATTCCTGGGGTCAGCAATTTATGCAATGATCCGACCCATTATGCACACACATGTCCACAACTCCCTGAGTTAATAAATTATAATCCGGACCACGTTAATGTTATCTTGAACAATGAAAGGAGACAATAACAAAATAATTTTGTTAGATCTCCTTGGCAAAATAACCCAGCATTTTCTTGGAGAAATCAACTTCAAGAACAATCTAATTATAATCCTCCACATATCAACAGAATCAAACATACCCGACCCAACAAGCCCACCCAGTTGGTTTAGAATCCATACTCCAACAGTTTATAATAGAGATTAGGGGGGTAACCCAGTAAAATTCTATGGAACTTTCAAAAATGCGGGCCTTTACTCAAAAGCTAAACACCCAAATAGGTCAAATAGCAAGCCAATTAAGTGAACGTGAAAAGGAAAAATTCCCTAGTCAACCTATTGCTAACCCGAGGGACGCCTTTGAGGTTCATACCAAGCAGAGCTCACCTGAGAACATTGAAATTGCTAAAGTAGTTATGACTCTTAGAAATAAGATAAATATAGAAACCAAACCAGATCTTATGCCGTCAACTAAGAGCACTTCGATTCCCAAATCTCAGCCTGAAACAGTAACATATAGGCAACACCATGTTCCAACTCTACCGAACCTAGTAGACAAGCCTTATGTGCCTAGGGCCCCATTCCCTAACCGACTTGTTCCTGCCAAAAAGGACGAAGGCCTGAAAGATATTCTCGAGTTATTTAAACAAGTACGGTTTAACATTCCGCTTTTGTACGCTATCGATCAGGTTCCATCATATGCTAAATTTCTTAAGGAACTGTGTACAAAGAAATGAAGAACCAGAGTTAGGGAGAATTCCTTTAGTGTTGAACAGGTTAGCTTCGTCCTGCCATTTGAAATTCCGATCAAACAAAAGGACCCAGGATGTCCCACCTTTTCCTTAATAATAAGAAAACACTACATCCAGTACGCCCTTCTTGATCTTGGGGCTAGTGTAAACCTTATTCCATTTTGTGTTTATGAGGACCTCGATTTAGGAGAACTTAAGCCCACCAGAATACAACTTTAACTTGCTGATAAATCTACCAAGACTAGTAGGGGAATTGTTGAGGATGTGATAATTAAGGTGAACGAATTTTACTTTCCAATAGACTTTGTAGTCATGCACCACCGATTTCTAATGTCCATGGCCAAATCCACATCATTTTAGGTCGACCCTTCCTAGCTACTGCCAACGCTATAATCAATTGTAGGAATGGAATAATGAACCTAACATTCGGTAACATGACCATGGAACTGAACATTTTCAACGCCATGAGGCAATATCAGTAATATGATAGGTATCATTATCTCCGAACATTTTAGGGATGGCCTTTTAGAAGATTATCTAGAGGACAACATCATTGGTATTCACGAGTCAATCCTTAAAGAAATTTCAGCTGCTGTTGAAAATAATCATCCTGCATACACTCCACCGCATAGGTCTACTCCCAAATTTGAGTCACTCTCTGTCTTCTAACCCCCCAGTTCTTTCTATTGTGTCACCGCCAAAGCTTGATCTTAAAGTACTTCCGGAAAATCTAGGATATCGATTCCTCGGGCTGATAAAACTCTTCCCGTTATCATTTCATCTTCATTGGACCTAGATCAGGAAAATAAACTCCTAACAGTACTGGACACCTACAAAAAAGCAATTGGATGGTCGATAACAGATATAAAAGGAATAAGCCCGTTTGTGGTTATGCACAAGATACACTTAGAGGAAGGATCCAAAACATCTCGAGAACCACAACGACGTGTGAACCCTGCAATGAAGGAGGTAGTAAAGGAAGAAGTTATGAAGCTTCTTAACGCGGGTATTATTTATTCCATCTCAGACAACTCTTGGGTAAGCCCAGTCCAAGTGGTACCTAAGAAATCAAGTATTACTGTCGTCAAGAATGCAGACAATGAACTAGTACCCACCCGCACTCAAACAGGATAGATAGTTTGTATTGACTACCGAAAGCTGAACGCGTGCATTCGAAAAGACCATTTCCCATTACCATACATGGATCAAATATTATAGCGTTTAGCTGGTCATTCTTTTTACTGTTTCTTGGATGGTTATTCAGGATACAACCAAATTTTAGTAGCCCCCGAAGACCAAGATAAAACCACTTTTACTTGCCTATTTGGAACTTTTACCTATCGTCGAATGCCTTTTGGCCTATGCAATGCACCCGTGACCTTTCAACGGTGTATGTCAAGTATTTTCTCTGATATGGTAGAATAGTTCTTAGAAGTCTTCATGGATGATTTTTCCATTTATGGGTCCACGTTCGATGAATGTTTTATACACTTAGAATTGGTCTTGATCCAGTGTCAAAAGAAAAACCTAGTTCTAAATTGGGAAAAATATCATTTTATAGTAAATCAAGGAATAGTTTTAAGCCATTTGATATCATCTAAGGGGATAGAAGTTGATAAAGCAAAAATTGATTTGATTTCATCTCTACCTCCTCCTAAACCAGTGAAGGACGTTCGCGTATTCCTCGGGCACGATTTTATCGACAATTCATTAGACTTTAGCAAAATCTCGCGACATTTATGCAATATACTTGTTAAAGACATCCATTTTGATTTCAACGATAAATGTCAGAAGGCTTTTGAAACACTTAAGTTCTCATTGACCACATCACCGATTATCCAGTCACTCGATTGGACTTTACCTTTCAAAATTATATGTGATGCCTCAAATTACACCGTGGGTGCCGTGTTAGGACAACATTTTGAAAAAAGCACCTCATGTCATTTCCTATGCAAGTAAAACATTAAATGACGCCCAAATTAATTATACGACGACTAAAAAGGAATTGTTAGCAACGGTCTTCGCGTTAGTCAAATTTCGGTCAAAGTTTTTAAGGTAAAAAGTCATCGTGTTTTAGCCCTTCGAGATCTTCTTGATAAAAAGGACACTAAACCACGTCTTATCTGTTGGATCTTTTTGCTCGAAGAATTTGACCTCGAAATACGTGATAAAAAGGGAAAGAAAAGGTTGTTGTTAACCATGTCACGTTTGATAGTTGACCACATTAACAAAGACCTTCATATTCCTGAGCATTTCCCGATAAACAATTAATGAATATTAACATGGCACCCTGGTCTGACGACATTACAAATTACTTAGCCGCACATACCACCATATTTGAGCAGACAAGATAAAAAGATATTTAAAACAATCTCTAGACGATTTATCTGGGAGGATCCCTATTTGTTTAAAGTTGGAGCCGACCTAGTGATTTATCGTTATGTCCCTAAAAATGGTATTCCACAAATTTTAGAAAGTCTTCATGATGATCGTGATTATTTTGGGCCTCGTAGAACGGTTGATAAAGTACTTCAATGTAGTTTCTATTGGCCTACTTTATTTAAGGACACGACTATTGTTCACAATGTGACCGTTGCCAAAGGGTTGGCAACATGGGTTGTCGGGATGAGATGCCTAATAAGAACATTTTAGGGATTAAAAAATTTTATGTCTGGGGCATTGACTTTATGGACTCCTTTCCGGTGTCTAATGGTTATTTGTGGATCTTAGTAGAAGTTGACTATGTTTCTAAATGGGTAGAAGTTGTACCATGTCGAACAAATGATCACGTCGTCGTAATTAACTTTTTAAACGATAACATTTTAGTCCGATTTGGTACACATCGAGCAATTATAAGTGACGGTGGAACTCATTTTTGTAACCGTTATTTTAAAAGTTGTATGCACAAATATGACATTACTCATAAAGTTGCCCCCCATATCATCCACAGACAAGTGGGCAAGTAGAGGTTTCAAATCAAGAGATAAATTTTTTGTAGAGAAAACTGTCTGACCAGATCGTAAAGATTGGTCCGACCGTCTTAATAATGTTTTTTTGGCCTATCGGACTGCTTATAAAACATCGATTGGAATGTTGCCTTATAGGTGTGTTTTTGGCAAAGTTTGTCACTTGCCTGTGGAATTGGGACATAAAGCTTACTGGGCAATTAAGAGATTTAATTTTTAAATAGACGCAGTAGGACTTTATTGAAAACTTCAACTAAGTGAGTTAGAAGAAAATAAGATAAGAAACGTACGAAAATATTAAAATCTATAAGGATCAGACCAAAACATATCATGATAAACATGTAATCCGAAAACTCTTTACACCAGGACAAAAAGTCTTATTGTTAAACTCAAAACTGCATTTTTTCCTAGAAAATTGCAAACCCATTAGCAAGGACTGTTCAAAGTCGTAAACATACACCAAAATGGCTAGCCTGAAGTAAAAAATTATTGTACTGGGAAAACTTCCAACGTCAATAGCCAACGACTTAAGCCTTATCTCGAAACAATCCCAGTTGTAAATTTTCCGGATATAGATCTTTGCAAACCCGAATATAGGGAATTGTCTGTCCCCAAATAATTTCTTGACTTCACATACGTATGGGGTACGAGTATTTTGTCTGGCTGAAGACGGTAAACTTTCTGGAAGAAGGCAACCCACAATACATTCATGTGAGAAATTCAAATTTTCCTTTCCATTTTTATTTTGGTTCTCAAATATTGGGGAGAATATTTCACTTAAGTTTGGGAGTAGGAAAATCATTTTTAACAAAATAATTTTTAAAGAAAAGTTAAATAATGACACTTTTGGCAATTTATGATGCACTTTTGATAAATTTTTAACATTTAGACTTATTTTATTTTGACATAAATATTTGGTCGGAAAACCCGGATAAATCTAAAAAGAAAGCAAGAACTTAAAAGTTTACAAGTATATGCTAGAGTATTTTGCACACCATCTTAAGTTAGATGTACTATCTTTTAATTAGCGACTAATTCAAGTTAACGTGGTATATTTTGAAAACTTGCACTTCACTATAGTTTTGTAATTGATACATTCAATAGTTATTAACCAGTTTTAGGAAAATTTGCATCTCAAAAGAAAGGAGTAAATAAAGCTTAGTTGTTTCAGTAGTTCTCTCTCTCTCTTTTATTTTATGCTTTAAACTTAAGTTGTGATCAACACCATTAATGAAGAGCTAGTCTCCTTAGCTTAGGCTAAGGATTGACCCTCCGATGAAGTGAGCTAAATTAATATGTTAATAGTAGTTTCTAGAATTAATCTTCAATTCTCCGATTTGTAGTTACGAAGAGTAGATCTAGCCATGACAACTCTAAGTTACTACGGATATGAGGAAGATCCCGAATTAGCCATATTCAATTGTTTTCACGCTCAAAAAAAATTTTACATCACTAGAGTTAATATTTTCCACCTAACCATGGAAAGGAGTTTATAAACCCTAGATCCGATTGTCCATGAACAACGAAGTTCTTACCTAGGGTTTTAGCTACAAACCCTAGATCTTAGACCCAGAAAAACCTAGTCATGGCTATTACGTGCGAATAAAAGTTATTGTTTTCATATCGTTTTAGTAAACAAAGTCGAAGGTGATCCAAAGCCTAGGTCATCTTTTCAATAATTTTACCAAAATAATAATTTAGAGTTAAACTTTAGTCAAAAACATTTTCCAAAATTAATTTAGATTCGGTTATTAGTTAGATCGGTAAAACTATTTTTTAATACGTTTACTCCCCGAGAAAATCGACCCCCGCCTGCCATTACTACCTACGGCACCCATAGTTTTGAGCAGGGTATTTAAAACCGAGTTTTTTTTACATCAATCTCTTATAACCCCCTTGCTCAAATATGAGCCCCTACCCTCAAATGACCCCTTGCTCAGATATGAGCCCCTACTCTCATATGAGCCCTGCTTGCATATAAGCTCCATGCTTAATTATGAGCCCTACTCTCATATGAGTCCTTGCTCAGATATGAGCCCTTACAATCATATGAACCCCTTGTTCTTATACGAGCCCCTTACTCTCATATGACCCCTTGCTTAGATATGAGCCCTCTGCTTTCCTATGAGCCCTTATTCAAATAAGAGCCCTTACTCTCATATATGAGCCCTTCCTCATAAATGAGCCCTTATTGTCATACGAGCCCATTGCTCTTATAACGAACCCCTTGCTCGCATATGAGCCCTTAGTCTCATACGAGCCCCTTGTTCTTATAATGTGCCCCGTGCTCTCATATTTGAGCCCTTGCTCAAATATGATCCCCTACTCTCATATCAACCCTTGCTCTCATATGAGCCCTTACTCTCATATGTGCCCCTTGTTTAAATATGAGCCCTTACTCTCATATGCCTCATATGGGCCCCTTCTCTTAAAACGAGCCCTTTTCTCTCATATGACCCTTGCTCAAATATGAGCCCCTTGCTCTCATATGAGCCCTTGCTCAAATATGAGTCCCTTCATCCTAAAATGAGCCCTTTGCTCTCATAAGAGCCCTTGCTCTCATATAAGCCCTTATTGTCATACGAGCTCCATGTTCGCATATCAGCCCTTATTCAGATATGAGCCCTTATTGTCATACGAGCCCCTTGCTCCTATAACGAGCCCCATGTTCGCATATCAGCCCTTATTCAGATATGAGCCCTTGCTCTCATACGAGCCCCTTGCTCCTATAACGATCCCCTAGCTCTCATATGAGCCCTTGCTCTCATTTGAGCCCTTACTCTCATATGAGCCCCTTGCTCTCATTTGAGCCTTGCTCAGATATGAGCCCCTTGCTCTTAAAACGAGCCCCTTGCTTTTATATGAGTCCCTACTCTCATATGAGCGCATACTCAAATATGAGCCCTTACTCTCTCATATGAGCCCCTTGCTCTTAAAACGAGCCTTTTGCTCTCATAAGAGCCTTTGCTCAAATATGAGCCCTTACTCTCATATGAACCCCTTACTCTCATATATGAGCCCTTGCTCAGATATGAGCCCTTATGAGCCCTTATTTATATGAGCCCCTTGCTCTCATATGAGCCATTGCTCAAATATGAACCCCTACTCTCATATGAGTATGAGCCCTTGCTCAAATATGAGCCCCTTGCTTTCATATGATCCCCATGTTCATAAAACGAGCCCCCTACTCTAATATGTATTCTTGCTCAAATATGAGCCCCTATTCTCATATGACCCATACTCTTATATGAGCCTCTTGCTCAAATATGAGCCCCTACTCTCATATGAGCCCTTGCTCAAATAGGAGCCCCTTGCTCAAGTATGAGCCCTTACTCTTATATGACCCCTTGCTCTCATATGAGCCCATTGTTCAGATACGACGAGCCCCCTGCTCCTTTATAAGCCATTGCTCTCATATGATCCCTTGCTCAAATATGAGCCCTTATACTAGGGGGGTTTTGAAGTAAAACGCCCTCCCCAATACTAGGGGCGTTTTTTAAGTAAAACGCCTTCCCAATTACTGGGGTATTTGCCCTCCCCAATTACTGGGGGCGTTTTGAAGTAAAATGTCATCCTTAGGGGCATTTTTAAAGTAAAACACCCTCCCCGATTACTGGTGGCGTTTTTGAAGTAAAATGCCTTCCCCAATTACTTCGGGCATTTTGGAAGTAAAATGCCCTCCCACTGGGGGCGTTTTTGAAGTAAAATGCCATCCCCAATACTGGGGGAGTTTTCGAAGTAAAATGTCCTCTCCTATACTGGGGGTGCTTTTGAAGTAAAATGCCCTCTTACTGGGGGCATTTTTTGAAATAAAATGTCATCCCCAATACTGGGGGCGTTTTTGAAGTAAAACGCCCTCTCCAATTACTGAGGGCGTTTTTGAAGTAAAATGCCTTCCCCAATTATTGGGGGCATTTTTTAAGTAAAACGCCTTCCCCAATTACTGGGGGCATTTATTAAGTAAAATGCCCTTCCCAATTACTAGGGGCATTTTGAAGTAAAACGCCCTCCCCAATTACCAAGTAAGGTAGTCCAGCGAGGACTACTTAAAATTTGGGGAGCTCCAAAAAGTTTCTTAGTACTTTCTCATATGTTCGTTAGAACGACCAAGTAAGGTAGTCCTCGATAGTCCAACGAGGACTACTTAAAATTTGGGGAGCTCCGAAAAGTTCTGCAGAGTTTTCTCATATGGTTGTTTGAACGACCAAGTAAGGTACTCCAACGAGGACTATTTAAAATTTGGGGAGCTCCGAAAAGTTCCCTAGTATTTTCTCATATGGTCGTTAAAACGATCAAGTCAGATAGTCCAATGAGGACTAGTTAAAATTTGAGGAGCTCCGAAAAGTTCCCTTGTATTTTTTTCATATGGTCGTCAGAACGACCAAGAAGGACTACTAAAAATTTTGGGGAGCTCCGAATTGTCCCCAAGTATTTTCTCATATGGTCGTTAGAACGACCAACGAGGACTACTAAAAAATTGTTGGTCCAAAAAATGATTTAAAGTAAAAAGTTGAATCGAAGTGTTGCATTTCCTTGGCAGGGACAATTGTCCACTTTTGCCAGCCCACGGTGTAATGGATATCGATAGAGCGGGCCGTACCAAGTCAATGATTGTATGAAAAAGATGGGGGCTGTCAAGAAGAGTAGTCCCATGAGAACACCCCATAATGTGTAAGTGGAGATTGCTTATTTTATTTAAGTAATTTTCTACGTAGAAATGAAATTCAAGTTTAAGGCATTTTTCATATAAATAATTTAATACAAATATGGGACGTCAAAAATGATCATCTAAATGTTAAAAACATAAGCCGATACCAAGTACTCCATGTAAACATTACATATTATGCTCATTCCTAAAGAGTACAACTATGAACTACTTAGCTAGAAAAGCATGTGTTCATGCACGAAGAGCCAGTGCAAGATGAGACCTAGAAATAATGAGTGGTGCCCTACTCTGGTAATGCATTTCAAGCCCCAAACACAATAATAACGATTGTGGTCCTCAAATATTATAAGCAAAATATGCTCGTTAACCGACGTATTGACCGCCCAACGAGACCCACACTCACATGTTCTCAAAGTGCCCCGTCACTGAGAGGCACATGTTTGTTGGCCGATGTATTGACAGAACTAAGCCATGCTCATTTTAATTTTCTCATAGGACTTTTTGAGTAACTTAGCTCGTCCTCGTTCCGAGCAAGATCTGAGAGGGGCGATTGTAGAAGCACGATCCCGCTACCTATGAGACCACGCCTTGCTCTTATGCGAGCCCCCTACTTTCATATGAGCCATTACTCTCATATGAGCCCCTTGCTCTTATAAGGAGCTCCTTGCTCTCATATAAGCCCTTACTCAAATATGAGCCCTTACTCTTATATGACCTCCTTCTCTTATACGGCGAGCCTCTTGCTCTTTTAACGAGCTCCTTGCTCTCATACGATCGCATACTCTCATATGAGCCCTTACTCTCATATGACCCACCCCCTTGCTCTTATACGATGAGCCATTTGCTCTTATAACGAGCCACTAGTAACTTTTGGTTTGTCCACGTGGAGGGAAATTGGCAGGAACCCTACAAGGGTAATTTGGTCATATCCTAGGTCACGTGAGACTAACTCTAGAGTTTTAGCCCAAAACTAATAAATAAGAGTTGAGGCCACCCTAGAGGGGACCTTTTTTCAGAACCTCCTCCTCCATCTACGAAACCCTAGCAGCTCTAGAAGAGGGAGAAGAGACCCAGAGAGAGTCGAGTTGTGCCCTCCTCTGGTAAGACGTGTCAAGCCCAAAACTAAGAATCACATATTGTCGTCCCTGCGAAAATCCTTGAAACTACAACTATCCCATCAGCCAAGAATTTCACATTAAATACCCATCGACACCCATCTGGCTGGTAAAGGAACCATCTCCAAAGTCCGGTTCCGTACAAGGGCATCCAACTCAGCTTGTATAGCTACTACCCAATAAGGATTTGCCATAGCCTCAGACAGAGATCAAGGAATCTGGATCGCAGAAGTAGAAGATATATATGCACGGTAAGAATTAGACATGCCCTGGTAAGAAACAAACTTAGCAATGGGATGCTTAGTAGGAAAGCCATACTTTTTCAGGACGACCACTTACCCTGGTAGGGTAACGAGACGCAATACCAGGTGGAACAACAGAAAATGTATCATCGTTAATAGGAATATCAACAGTTACAAGTGTATTATTAGAAACATTAACAGCGAGGTCAAAAGAAGGTGTTTTACCTGAGGCAGATCGCACAGGAGCAGGGGGAGCGTGTGGACGACGAGATTACACCTTGAAAGGTTGACCAGTAGGTGTCCTCGGAGGAAAATCAATAACAGGCATAGGATAAACAACAAAAGGTTCCTCCTCCGATGGTGGCAAAGAGTCATGTATAGACAAAATAGTACCAAAGAAAAGAAAGGAACATACTCAACAAAAGTAACATCATAGTATGGTAAATGTGACGACAAGAGGGATCATAATACCGATAACCTTTAGAGATAGAAGAGTACCCTAAGAAGATACACCGAATAGACTTGTCATCCAGTTTAGTACGAGAAAGACTTGTCATGAACATAACAAACACAACCAAACACCCTGGGAATAATAGGAAAAGGGACACGACGGGGATATACAAGCTGGAAAGGAGCCTTACCACTAAGGATCCTGCCAGTAGGACTTGGAAACATTCATACCTTTCAACAAACAACGAACAACACCCATAAGAGACCTATTTTTCCTCTCAGCAACCCCAATTTGCTCATAAATATAAGGACAAGTGAGTTGCTGAAGAATACATTGTTGGTTAAGACGCGAGACAAACTCATTATACACATATTCCTTAGCATTGTTAGACCTAATCCCCCAAACAACCACATTAAATTGTGTTTTAACAAGTCGCAAAAAATGGGTAAACAAAGGAAGGACCTCAGACTTTTTACGAAGCAAGTAAACCCAAGTAAATCTAGTGTAATCATTACTAAAGGTCATACCATGCAGTGACCGGCGAAGGTCCCCAAACATCATAATGAGTTAAGTTAAACGCACAAGGTGATCTATGCATGCGAGGAATATAACTATTGTGAACATGTTTAGATAAAGAACAAATCTCACAATGAAACGTAAACTTCTTGCATGCTTTTACTAAATCAAGAAACAAAAAACAAAGATATTAAAAATTCAAATGACCCAACCGGGCATGCCAGGTTTTGACTGACTCGAATGAAAAAACATAATGGCCTGACTCAGACAAGACACTAACATGCAAACTGGAAAAATGACTGTGGAACTGGTGGTGGCTCACCAAAGTATTACAGGCCATCACGCTCATACCCCCTACCAAAAATCCGCCTCGTACTCCGGTCCTAAAAGTAACAAGAATTATACAAGAAAATAATAACACAGTTAAAATTCTTGGCAAGACGATTAACAGACAAAGATTAAGAGTAAAATGCGGAACATATAAAACAGACTCTAGGGAAATCTCAGGTGACAAGTGAATCGTGCATTTACTATGGGCTTTAGTGAGTGAACCATCAACAATAAGAACATGTTGATTAAATGGGGTATGTGGATTTGCAAGAATATTAGACTCACCAGTCATGTGATCATTGGCACCTGAATCAAGAATTCAGATAGATGGGGAATTTACGATCTTAGCATGACATACAGTGGGTATACCTGTGGCAGCTGACATAGCTGTAGAACTGCCAGCAATTTTCTCCTCCCTGAGAATGTGAAGGACCTCGTCCATCCTCGAATTCAGTATCCCTTTAATAGTAGCAGTGAGATCATCTAGAGCTCCCTCTGAATATGAACTTCGAGAAACCTCTGAAATAGTTGTCGTACGAGGTTTACTCCCACCGGACTTGTCATACTCTTTTTGTGGTCGTAGCTCTATGTGAAGCTGGAAACAAGTATGTTTGTAATAGCCATCTTGTTTGTAGTGATCACAGTATGGTCGGGTACGTCTAAGATTTCCCCAGATAGAGTAGAACGGGAATCTCGTGATTGTACCTGAGAACAGGAGTTGGCAGCAAATGACATCTGATCAGCCAACGGTCGAATATCATAAATTGTGATTTTGAGGTCAACTTCATACGACGCTCATGTTTCTCAATCAATGCATATGCTTCACCAAGCTTCGGAAGAGGCACAATATTGAGAACCTGTGTGCAAATTGGCTCAAAGTCTGACGTAAGCCAATAAGAAACTGATGAACTATTTTTTTTCCTCCCTTTTTTGAATCACAGACGCAATGAAAGGAGTCATGTCAGTAATATCTGTCAAAGAGGTATAGACTGCAAGTTTTTCCCACCTCTTTTTCAGATATCCAAAATAAGCCATAACAAACAAGGAATCTTGAGAAGCCTGACCAAGTTCTATGATAACTCATAGATTCGGACTTCATTATTAGAGGAAAAATGCATTTCTGATAGAGCAGCCCACAAACCATCAACCGTCTCATGAAAGGTGAAGAGCTCATAAATCTCAGTTTTCATAGAGTTGAAAAACCAGCCAAGAATCATGCAATTGGTCATAAACCAAGTATTATAGGTAGCATCAGTCTTAGAAGGACAAGACACCTTGTCAGGTAGGAGCCAATCAATTTTACCCTTAGCTCCCAAGAAAAGCCGGATCTGGGCCAAGACAAGAAGTTTCAGCCATTTAGAAGAACACTAGTAATCCGATAAGAATGTAGGAAATTCAGCAGAATCTCATTGCCATTTTGAATAGTAGAGTTAGAGACCATGGATTCCGTCGATGGAGAAGATTCCGCTTAAGAGTTCGTCATATTAACACAAACAGTGGAGCAGTACCAAACAAGTACTATAACTTAGAACTTGACAAAACAAAAAAGCCGATTAGACAAGGACTTAGAATGGGCTGGACAAGACAATGGTGTACAGGAACAACCTTAGAAAGGGCTGGACATGAAAACAACGATGAAGGGTAATACAAGAGGGCTTTTCTAAAGGGTAGGATTCATCTTTTTTTCTTCTTTTTTTCTACTTTACATCTGATACCATGTAGAGAGATTGAAGAGATTGAATTGTAATAAACTGAATGATTTATTCTTCTCTCTAGGAGGCTTTATATAGAGATTATATAAGGGCGGTTACAACAACCATTAAGTAGTTGTTACTAAGCTAATAAAACAGGGGGTTACAAACCTAATTAAGGGGCTGTTGCAAACCCAATTAAAATGTGGATTTAATAAGACTAAATAACCTATTACAATAGAAATTGGGGTATAGTAGAATGACAACCTCAATGGAAGAGGAAATTAGATGGTGTTACTCATTTTATTGGCAAATCTTTGGTGCTACACTGCTACTACAAGAAAACTCTCTAAATGCCATGATATACTATCTGTGGAAGGAGAGGAATGACTGAATGCATGGGAACACAAAGAAGCTGAATATAGACGTCCTATACTGCATCATTAAGGTGGTCCAAAAAAACTAGTCTCTACTGAGCATGAAGTGGAGAACACTCCCTCTAACAGAGCCTATATAGAAGAATGGGATATTAAAACTGAGTGGACTACACCTGTTAGCATTCAATATAGATGGCAGTGACCAAGACAAGGATGGGTTTCTCGATACGCTGATGGCTTTCTCAGAGATCAAGGAGGCTGCGATGCTATTTTTAAGGACTGACGCTGGGGATCCTATTGTAGCCTGTGCTAGTTGTCACCAAGCAAACCATTACCATACATAATTACAAGTAGATGATATTGGCCAGAAACTAGCTTTCAAGCACAATGTTAAGAAGATTAGTGTTGGTTCTAAATCTAAAGCTGATATCATGATCATTCAGAATCATTGTACTCCTTGGGATGCAAGGAACCTCTTAAGGTCAATTAGTGATTCTATAAACAAGTTTGAAAGCTTTGAGATCTATCATATCTACAGAGAAACTAACTCAGCAGCAGATCACCTTGCTAAGAAGCTCACAGCCCTGGGATATATTGAAATTCATCCCAACTCCATTGATGAAGATCTGAAGAAATTTGTCAGCAATGACAAAAAAGGGAAAACCTACTTTAAGACTGTATTGTAGCTTTTTCTTTTCCTTTTTGCCATTCTCTCTCCATGTATATCTCTAATGTAAGGCTTTCTCCATTCTCTTTATTTTATATCTTTAGAAAGGGAAAGTTGTCCCCATCTTGTATATTCCTGTAGCTCTTCTTTTATTTACAAGGCTCACCTTTCCCAAAAAAATACTTGTACTTAATTCTTTTATACGTCCATTCGGTATTCACTTTTTACATTTTTAAGCATTTAAGAAAATGAGCCTCCTATCTCAAATATTATTAACCCTCAGAGCTTAATGGAAAAAAGAAACTGAAGCGTCGGGTAGTAAGATTAGGTGCATGTTATCTATTGCAAATTATGGGTAGTATTGTCAAACAGTGATTGTGTTATATTAGTGTGCTCGTATGGTACCACAAATCACAGAGTAAGTTGAGTTTTCCTCTACCCAAAACCTCTACTTCAATTCTAGTGAATAATTACAAGATTAGAGCAAGTGAAAAATATAATAAAATGTATGTTCAATTTTCTCATGTACCTTTACGTGGTGAGAAGCAATGACTCCTGATTCCATCTAGGCATTCCATAACAGATCTAACACGGTAGTCGATTTTCTTTTTCACCTGAATTAAACTATCCTCCTGGACTGAGCTTATTTGTGGTCCAACATTGCTCCAATAATCCCATGTAATGCTTCTCATATCAAGAAGACAGTTGGATCTAGCAAGTGCCAATGCATTGGCACTTGTTGCCATAAAAGCTGGAAACATTTAAGCGATTCATTAACAAAGAAGTGCAAAATTCGACAAATAACATTCGATGTCCATCTTTTTCCAATATATTCAGATGATGCTGGCAGTTCATACTTATTTTGTCAAGTATCTAATATGCAGGAACATCATAAAATTTACACTTGGTAACTAACACAAGTAAAAAAAAAGGATTATATGTGGTTGAATTTTAAACAGTTACCATTAGCCTTGCCAGTTTATTAAGGCGCTAAAGTGCCACTACAATCGATACCCATATATAGAATGTATTCTACTAAGTCAAGCAGAGGTTGCAGGACCTATCTCAGCAAAACTCCTAAAATCAAAACTAAGACTTATATTTTTCTCTCTAGCACATGCAACTTTGCATAGCTTCGTCCCTTGGGGGTAGGTGAAACCCAAGGTTGTACCTATTCGTCGAGTAACCCCAATGCTGGAAGATTGCCTATTGTCCCCAAGGGAGGGCCCCGTGAACCCAAAATTGGTAGTTTTCCTAAGAAAACACAAGGGCGGCCCTCCATATCACCTGAAATTGAGGGGTTTCCTAGTGTCCCAAAGGGCGGCCCTCCGTGACCCCTAAAATTGGGGGTTTCAAAGTGTCCCCAAGGACGACCCTCCGAGCCGTAAAATTGGGGAGTTTTCCTAGTGTCCCAAGGCGGCCATCCGTGACCCCCCAAATATGGGGTTTTCTTAGAAAATCCCAGGGCTGGCCCTTTGGGACCCTAAAATTGGAGGGTTTACTAGTGTCTCAAGGGTAGTTCTCCGTAACCCTCAAAACTTGGGGGTTTTCCGCCCTCCGTGACCCTCAAAATTGAAAATTAGGGGTTTTCCTAGCGTCCTTAAGATGTGACACCCAAAATTAAGGGTTTTCCTACTGTCCGCAAAACTGGCCCTCCGTGATCACCAAAATGCCTTCACTAACCCCAAAAATTGCTCTCAAAAGGCCATGAACTTTTCCTGGTGTTCCCAAGGGTGGCCCTCTATGCCCACCAAAGCTAGAACTGAGCTAAAGAGGAGTGGCCAAACTTTGCTATGTTCCCTAGCTCCGCTGCAGGACGGAGGCAGAGCTATGACAGTTTAAGGGAGATAAACGAATTGGGAATGGAACGGGGGAACAGAGCCTTCGAAAAAAATTTGGGTTCTTTAATGTCATTTTAGTAATCTTCTTTACTGTTGCGGTTTATGCTAAAATTAGATATCACCAAGTACTAAAAAGGATTATTTCCATAGTATCATAATTCTTCGCACGAATCACTCCCTTGCACATCCCCACAAGACTTCTGAATCATTCCGTGGAAACTTTTACACAACCCCTATGCATCTGCAGGCATATACTTGAAAGAGATCAGGGGATAACTTGTAGTTGACCTAAAAGGGTACTCATAATGAATTAATACCCCATCCTAGCACTTTTCAAGTTAGTGCAAAATTTAAAACTTTTTAGTTTTATATTAGTTATATAAGATTAAATTTATAGATTTACTAAGTTGAAAAAAATGGTTTCATTTTTGAGCCAACACTTTGTGGAATGGACTTTACTCCGTATGCTATTGGATGGGCTTCATGGAAAGAGCGGACCAATTGACACGTTAATGATAAGATTAAAACCGCGGAAGAAAGATATCTCGTCCAAAGATTTTTTATTGGGGGATGGCTTGGGGGCAAGTAACGATTAAAGATCACTTAAGACGAAGAGGTATGAATGTGGATCATTTGTGTCTTCTTTGCAGTTCTGCGGATGCATTTTCTTAATTTTTCTGGTGTTTTTTGGGACTTTACTCCATATGTTATTGGATGGGCTTCATGGAAAGAGCAAAATAATACACGTTAATGATAAGATTAAGACCGTGGAAGCAATCATCCTTGACATTTACGTGACTATCTTGTATTGGTTTTCACCTTCCATTGTCATGAAATGGGTTCGGTTTGAGAATCTTGTGACTTAGAGGAAAGATTTAATTATTGCGGTTTCGTCGTGATGTTTAGTGATTTATATTGTTTTTTCTTTTATTTTGCCTTCAGATTATAATCTTTTCACCTTGGAAAGTTCAATTTCGTTCATTAATAAGTTATTTTTACATTCTCGAAGAAAAAAAAATTAAAACCAAAATAATATGAATTTAGTTATTGAACCTAAGGCACATTTTGGCTGGTCATTTGAATTGAATTTGATGTCGAAAGTATTTTTAATAGATCAAATGGTAAAAATCGTTGTTTACATAATAAAAATCTTATGCACCTAAGAATATTTTATCGCGATTTTCAATCTTATCTAATTGGAGATTTTGTATGGCATATAGAGTATAACCTATGTAACATTAACACGGGTACACATGTCGGTGTCCGACGCGGATGCGAGTTCTCGGACATGACGACTTCAAAATATCTGAAAACGCAGACACGGTATTATACCTAAAAAATGTTATATTTCTTCACATTTCCTGGTGTCTTATTACTTGTGAATGTGTTATGATTGTATGCATTCTGATATTAACTTATGGGGTAATTTACAACTAATAACAAGCATAACACAATGATATTAGCTAGTAGGATTAAATAACAAGTCTAAGAAGTGAAAACTTTCCAAAAGTTATATCAAAAGTTGATGATTTAAGCAAGAAGTATCCGTTAGAGTATGCACAGGACACGAATTTTTTTAGGAATATGGAGTGTCCATGTTACATATAGTATAACCTTATAAGAATTTCATAAATACAGTGATTGAGAACTTCTTTTCTCGGCTATTAATGGTTTTTAGGAGTATTAGGCAATTTTATTTTATTTTATTTTTTGAAATAGAAAAACCTCATCATTTGGAGTCAACATTTTTTAGTATTAAGCTGAAAATAAAATTATGTTCTTGAACCTGATAATCACATTTAATTTGAGGTTGACAGTATTTTTAATGGATTTAAGTAAGTGATGCTTCCTTATCATTGCAATAAATATCTTAAACGAAAGAACATAAATAAAAGACAGTCATTTACTGGAATGATTGTTAATAAGTAAAATAACTATGACTTCTGTTTACCCATGTATTTTTTCAAACTCTCCAATACGTTTGTCCTCCAATACGTTTGTCCGGTTCATAATTGGTACTACGACCAAAACCATTGAAAGAAAGATTGAGGTACTCGAGAAATTCTGAGATGATTAGAAAAACCCTAGTAGAGCTCAATAAAAGGGCGCAAAAACTCGTGAGAGATTTTC
Organism: Kingdonia uniflora; assembly: GCA_014058105.1. Classification (NCBI taxonomy): domain Eukaryota; kingdom Viridiplantae; phylum Streptophyta; class Magnoliopsida; order Ranunculales; family Circaeasteraceae; genus Kingdonia; species Kingdonia uniflora. The sequence goes on from JACGCM010001586.1 coordinate 2,752,672, forward strand.
TTCAAAATTTACAATCTCCTATCAATTATGATCTCCTCTTCAATGATTAATCACTAGAAGATGCTCCCAGATCTGCAAGGATGGATTTTTGTACCCTAGATCTGTTTGCAATGGAAACTCAGAGTGTTTTAAAACCTTTGAATATACATGGCAAAGAAAGAAAAATGAGGTATGGAGGGAATCGAACAGTCACAGAGGATGGAAGTCACAGAGCATGGAGAGTGGAAACCCTAGCAACAACAAACCCAATGAAGGTGGACATTAAGGGGAGGAGACTGGAATCCAAAAGAAGGTGATGAACACCGAAATTACTGATCAATTGACTATTGTTCTCAACTCCATCGAGAACAATTCAACACCACAAACCACTACTACAAGGCAAAAAATATCCTATGCTGAAACTGTTAAGGGTGCATGGGAAGATCTTACACCAATGGAGGAGATTCCTATGCCAACTGTGAGAGGTGATAAAGTTGTGGTTATAATCACTAAGGAGGCTATGGCAGAAGAAATTGAGGTACCACAAGCAAAGTTTGATAGGGAGGCCCCCCCCCCCCCCCCCCCCCCCACACACACACACACACACTGGAAATCGAATACTTATTTGGCATTGCCCAAGGCATTTTCCCTGAGAACTATTTGGGTATACGGTATACCTATTGTGCAAGGAAAAGTAACAGTCTCCACAATGAGATCCATTGTTGATAAAATCAAATAAAAGAGCCAACAACTATGTGGGACAATTTCTATCATATTAAAGGAGAGTTGTGCTGGCCCAATCTGTCTTAAGCAGCATTCCACTGTATAATATAGGTAGTCTACAAATGGCCATCCACAGTTATTCAAGAATGTAAAAGGGTTATTAAAACATTTATTTGAACTGGAAACCACTCTACCAAGAAATCTACTACTGTTGCCTGGCAAAAATGCAGTAAACCACTTTCTGATGGAGGTATTGGGATAAAATGAATGAAAGATATAAATTTGGCTATGTTAATGTAGCTGGCATGGTCTCTTGTTCAAAAGGAGGGGTATTGGGTTAACTACATGAAGGCTAAATTTACAAAAATTGGGGAAATGATTAGCTATTACAAGAATTCTTCTCTATAAAGGGAGGTAAAAGAAGATTACTTGGAAGTCAAGAAACATTCCAAATGGGCTATAGCAACTGGGGAAAAGGTTAATCTCTGGAAAGACATATGGGCTCTTTATACACCCATATCTGACCATGTTATTGGGGAAGACTCCATGAACAATCTGACACTAATGTATGTGACCTACTCCATACAACCAATGGCAAGCAAACAACTCCACAACAAGGCTCCTTCAAACAGTGGGAGTCAAAATTTTATAACATAGCTATTAATGTTACAGGTACAGACACTTGCTATTGCACTCTAATATTCAGGAAAAGTTCTCAGTTAAAGCTGCACATGAGCATATAAGAAGAAAATTCAACAACTGTTGGTGGAACAAGATCTTATCGAGACAGAATGCTTGCGCAAGACTAAGCAACCTAGCCTGGAGGATTTTCACCAAAGTCTTGCCTACAAATGACAGGATTCGAATGCATGGTATCAACTATCAACGTAGCTTCAAGATGTTGTTTGTGCCACTCACAATTAGAATCTGCACAACATTTATTTTAACTGTAAATTTTCTGCAAATGTTTGGGGGGTGGGCCGTTGACGTTTTTTATTGCAATCTTGTAGACTTGTCCTTTTCTAAGCTCTTGAAACTGTCAAAAAACTGCAGCTCTTATGTACAGGATCTTTGGATTAATATGGTGCTTGCAGTCTTTAATTACATTTGAACTACAAGGAATAAGACAAGGCATGAAGTAAGGATTAGTACTATTTCTTGTGCTAAGATAGATACTCTGAGTAAGGTCAGAGCACCTGCAGAAGTTCTAAAGGTGTAATGCACAACAACGCAGCAGATCTTCAGATTATTTGTCTCCGGGAGTGGGATGCAGGCAGAAGAAACCACCAGACATCAAAACCTGTTATTGGGACCTCCCCAATTATGTAAAGATTAAAGCCAAATGTGATGGCATAAGCAGAGGTAATCCAGGCAAGGGAGGGTCTGACACTGTTTTTAAAGATTCTGAAGCTGGCATAAAGGGTGTTTTGGTTCACAGAATGGGCATTACAACTACCTACATGGCTGAATGTTCAGCTATTCTTGCAAAAGCTTCCACAGCTTTAACTGAAGAATGGCCAAGGTTAGTTATTTCTTCATATTCAAAGGCACAGTAACAGCTTTCACACAAGACAGCATACCTTGGCAGTACACAACACAGTGGCAGAATTTGAAATCTCAAATGACCATAAGGTAAGATTAAATCACACTTGGAGGGAGGCAAACTTCAGTGCAGATGGGTGTGCCACTAGAGCCAGCTCTCTTCCAGGAGGAGAAGAAGAATGGTTTACTGCAAGGCCTTCTTTTTTAAAGAAATTAGAATTTAATTTTACTCCATACCGTAGATTCTGAGATTTTTAAATATTTAAGCTTAATGTACGAGTCTACATAGGCTATTAGTCTATTGTTCCTTTTTGGTTCTATCAGTAAATTGCTTACCTTTTGTACTACCAACCAAAATTTAGAGGGCAAGCCAAATCCGTTTAAGAGTACTACTATTTCAACATATTGATCAAGAAATCCAGTTATAAAATCTCACATATATAACACTTGTAATTGATAATTTATGATGCGTGGTTCAAATGCTATGGATTTTCTAAACACAGTATTGAGTGATGCCAAGCGGCCTAATGAAGTAGTTTAGAAACCATTTTGGGTCCTTATATCCAATATGTTTCATAGCGATGTTGTAATTTTTTTATGTAGGATGTGTGTTATGATACTAGAAACCATTATTTAAGGGGTTAAAAGATGTTTCTATAATTTTGGCAAATTATAGTTGTTGAGAAGATAATACAGAAATTCATTAATAATTTAATTGAATAAGAAAAGAGATGAGGAGCACCATTGTAAGGAAATTCAATAAGACAGTTTGCAGGAAGACCAATGCCAACACCAGCCAGCGTGATGCCAACGCTAAATCCAACACCGCATCCAGCTCCAACATATCCAATGACCTCAGGGCCAAAGCCCGGACCCCATCCCACACCACACCCAATACCAATGCCCATACCCCAAAAAGCTCCAGATGTTGGATGCACTGGGTTCCATCTTTCATACTTCCTAAGCAACCCTTTTATAATCATAAGTACCTGGACAATAAAAATTGAAGAATCCATTAAGTTGAAGACCTTGCGCCTTCCAAAATGGAGTAAAATAGGAAATCGTGAAGAATCCATTAAGGAAGTAACTAGTATTTCATTTGATAGTAATGACCTCATGTCTAAGTTGAAGAGCTTGCACCTTCAACAATGGCGAAAAATAGGAAATTTTGGGGGAGAAACAAACATGAAATCTATTGAGACAAAGATAACCTCTTTGTACCTTAAGAGAGGAAATGTGTAGCTAATTTAGCCCACTAAGAGAGAAGAGGAAGAAATTTTCATGAACAAACACTCAGACCACGGACATAAGTGCTACATTTGGTCTGATAAAGCAAGAAATTAATCAAACACTAGCACATATCTTCAATCAATATGAACCCCTCTTAAAACTTATATACCTCTACTTCATACAAAGGGGGGGAAAAAAAAACTTCTAAACTTCACTTACAACCCTTTCACATTAAGACCCTCAAACCAAATCAATAAATAAACCACCTAGCACATATCACGAGGAAAGAATGTATAATCGGAGGATCGAGATCGAATGGGAAATCTAACCAAGATGGTACGCTGAAGGTATAATTTAATTAGTTAAGGGTAATTTTCGTAAAAGCATAGGGGTATTTTCCGTGTCTTAACTCAACACTACATATTTAATTAGAAAAACACATTCTACACTCACTTTTGCATCTTTCTAACATCTTTAACCCCCCACTCTCCTCTCACTTTCTTTCGAGACTCTTTCTCTCCTTGCATTCCCTTGTAAATATTTCTCTCTTACTCCATCTCTCACATTATACTCCCCCTCTTTTTTTATGATTATCTCCCCCTTCTTGGCTTTTCATGACTCCCCCTCTCCTCTTTCACTCTCTATTAACACACATAGTTTCTCGCCGCACAATGTACTTTTTCATTAATGATTGGTTTATAAACTTAATTCAATAAATCAATTTTCCTTTACATTAAAAAAGTATCTACTGATGTGAAGTTGTAGTGCCGAAGGCACACTTATGATGGAACCACGGCGTTCGATCAAAAGTAACGCTCATTTGTAGCAAGCCACGGGCATACCCTAGTTCAAAAGCAAGATGATGGAACCCCCTAATATCAATCTCACTCAAATCCAATAAAATCAGCTAATAATAAGAACACATAAATTTCTAGTTTTAATCAGCTAATAATAAGAACACATAAATTTCTAGTTTTTACACAAAAAGTTTAAATTTTCTAATTTCCTAAGACCCCATTGATGTTAACATACATCTCTTTTGAAAACAGAAACTAACCCAGCTACTGAAACCCTAAAAGAGCTATAAAATCCTAACTTTCCCAACAAGAAACAACACTAATTAGGGACCTTAGAAATGAATTTACCTTAATTAGGGACCTTAGATATGAGCCGTACTCAAAAACATGAATTTACTTGCAAATATTTATGCGAAATTGGAGTTCGTGGCTAGTTGCATTTGAACCTTTTAGAGTTTATTTCCAGCTTCTTCTCTTTTTTTTCCCCCTCCCTCTCTAATCACTATTTGTTTTAGAGTCTTATCAGCAAAGTGCCATTGAACTTTGTTACTCTTCTTCTGCATAGGCAGCCACATCCTGAAGCTTTAAATCAAGTGAAGTACACATATACCCTCCCTCGTCGACTGCATTGTCTTTGGGCAACCACTAAACGCAGGTTTTTGGCCGACGTACAGCCCACGTACCGAAGTTTTGCGACCCATGGCTAAGATCAGTTAGCGCATCTCCCACTAAACAATTGCTCGGACAAGACCCTCTCTCTCCTCTCTCTGAATTTAAATTATTCTCAACTTCGCACTCTCTCCCCTCATCTCTCTCCCTCTCCAGAATTCTCAATTTAGGTTACGATACGACAAGTTTTAAACCATTACTGCAATTCTCTGGAAGAAGGAAATCAAAGTGTTAATCCAAACAAGAAGGCAGAAGAAAACCCCTCTCTTACCACTACTGCAACTGTAAGAGTCTAAATTCGGAGCTTGAACTTAATTTCTTACACCAAAGATAAATAGAACACAATGAAATAAACAAGTAATCATAAACAAACACCAGATCTAACGTGAAAACCTTTGAATCGGTAAAAACTACGAGCTCTCTTAAGGATTTAGAAACAATGATGTTATTGATTGAGTGACTACTGATTACATCGAGTATTATTGATAGTATTGTGTCGATTCTCTAGATAGAAAAATATGTCCCAAATTTGTTCTTCATTGGTCTTATTTATAGGTATCATATTATGACTGTTTACTAACCATTATCTACCATTAGTGACGTACGTTACAAAATAGTTTTGACGAGTCTTCATAATGGCTGTGTAACGATATGACTATTCTTTTTTGTAACTGCTTCTTTAATGACGTCGTGTGATTATGGAGTCAAACTGTTTGTACAGAGGTCGATAACAATGCTTGAGGAGGTCGAGATTAATGCATGAGTTTACTAGCGGGAATAAGTCCTTACAATCGCCCCCTCCTCAACCAAGAGCACGAATGATGTTAGTTGAGAAACTCACCTCTGATATATTAAATGTTGGCGGAATCATTTCTAATGCTATCCTTAAATACCTATCTTGACTTGATTGGACTTTAAGAGTTCCAAGGTGTATTGATGATATTCCCTTTGACTGTTGGGATTTGGCAACAAAAGTATTTAGTCCATAAATATCATCTTATCTATTAACACCTTGTTTGCTTGCTTACCAAGACCGCACAATGGTGAAAATAGGGATGGCAATGGGGCGGATTTGAGGCGGGGGAGCTAATCGCATCCCCATCCTCGCCTAAGTTCCCCACTCTCATCCCCGCCCCAAAACCCATTTTAGTTAAACGGGGATCCCCATCCCCACACCCACATTGCAAAATTAAATCTCACCCCCACCCCCATTTAACTAATAAAACTATTTTTTCAATAAATAAAACTCTTTTATATAGGTTTTTATTTATTTATTTAAGAGTAATAGCAATAAATTATTTAAATGGGGCGGGAGGGTACGAATTTTCTGAAGCAATCCCAAATCTTCCCCGCTTCCCCACAGATTTGTGTTATACTTCCTAAACCCGCCCCCATACCCGTTTAATACATCCCAAACCTACCCCGTTCGGGGTAGGGCGGGCGGCTCCCCAACGAAGCGGGTCAAATTGTCATCCCTAGGTGAGTACAAGATCTCAGACTCGTTATAAAAAATTTGCAGGGCGTGTCCAAACTAAGCTGGAAGAGCTGCAAACTCGTTACTTATGGCAGTAATCTCTGGTAGATCCAACTCCAATACTGGTAGAACAGATGTTCCAGGGGGCTATGTGATCTTGAGGCAGAGAACACAAACAATGATTTTTTTCTAGCTTTGTTAATTCCGTTACGTCATCTTGTCGGAGGTTGGGCACAGGGACTATCTTTGTGAGCTAGCCGAAGGGATTGTAGAATATGAAGACAAAACCTCTGTTATGGACCTCAAGAAAGCCCGTGCTTGTGAATGTATATTGGTTGTAAATAGGTTTAAAAAACTTATTTGTAATTTGTGCGTTTGAAATAAAAAAATGTACTTTCATTTCCTGTTTGTTGAATGTGTTTTTTGGAATTGTTTATTTAAAGTATGTCAAACTTGTATGCGTACTTTCATGCGAACTGTAGGGGCTTGTCTCGAACTGTATGGGTAATAGTTACTTAGGACTTGGTCAAATATTCTTCATCTTTTAATGGTAATCTTTCTGTGGAGAATATATGCTAGTATTATTGCATTTCTATACCTATGTGCGAGGATTAGTAGGAAAGATTGATCCAGGAGGATTTAGGGAAATTGAGAAATTAACCAAAGTCTTTTGAGCGAGGTTTGGAGTCGTTCGAACGACTCCCTATTTTGTTTGAACGACCAATGTTCACCTCTCTGGAAGTTTGGCCCAAAGACAAAATTTGTTCGAACGAGCTCGGATGCCGTTCGAACGACTTGTCAAGTTTTTAGGGTTTTAGACCAATTGGCTTAAAGTCGTTTGAATGACTCCCTATTTCGTTCGAGCGAGCTTGGCGTTGGTTATATTTCTGAGGCATACTTTTACCTCGAGATGCGTTCTATTTGTATTTTTAGTTCCCTAGTATATAAATGGGACTTAGGTTATTTTTCTTGATCTATGTTAGTTCAATAAGAGTTATGAGGAAGATGCTTATGGTTTAGAGTAATTCAAGTTGTAATCAATTGATTTGAGCAATTGAAGCTCTTAAATGGACTTTTTCCCAATCCAATTTATGTGTTCTTCGTACTTTTCTTCTAACTAGAGTTTCTCTTCGTATTGTGGATTAAGTGGTATCAGTTTTCCAGTTATGATCTTCGGGGGTTGATTGTGGTTTATGGTCTCTACGCGTGACCATCTCAAGCAAGCGAAGGAGAAGCTAGTGAGTCCATTAAAGATTCATCGCAAACCTAATTCAAAGAAGAAGGACAATTTGGAGATGGACGATTCCAACGAAAGACTCACGACTTTACAAACGACAGTTTTCGACTTAACTTTTACTGTAGGGGAGTTGGTTGAATAATTGCATCTCATGAACCTCGCGAAGGCTTCCGCTTCGGCGACACGGTGAGGTCGCTCTCATCGGCGAGGCCGCTCGAGGAAGAAAGGGGTTCTGGAGGTGGATCGAGACGTGAATAATGCGGAGATCGATAGTGATTCTACTGATGTCGAATCCATCAAGGAGCGCTTGGGTTTTGGTAAGTCAATGAATCTTATGCGTAGTATTCGTATTGACTTTAAGATTAAAATTCCAGTATTCGATGGTTCAGTCGACGCCGAGAAGTTAGATAATTGGTTAGATAGGTTAGAAACCTATTTTTCTGTTTATAAATATTTCGACGCTCAGAAAATTTGTTTCTCTACTTTGAAATTCGCAAGTCATTCACTAACGTAGTGGAAATCCTATCAGAAATGCCACGAAGTAGGGAGTTTGAGTTGGAAAGAATTCAAGGTTTTGGTGTGGAAGCAATTCTATCCAATTGGGTATGAATAGGAGCGATGGTACAAATAACACAATTTGTGCCAAAGGTTTGAGCAATCCGTACAGGAGTACACTATGGTGTTTCATAACCAAGATTTGGTTTTGGACATTGATGTGGACGAGTATGAGGTATCCATGAAGTACACGGGGGGATTGTCAGAGTCTATTAGAAGAGAGTTGAAGTTTTTTACTGCGACCAATATCGAGGATGCTACCGTGAATGCAATTTCTATTAAAGGCAAATACTTGAAGAGTGATAAAGAAGATGACAAGAACAAGTCGGGGTACAGGTCTAGTTGGAAAAACCAACATAAGGGAGAGTCCAAAGGAGATGAGTCTTCGTCCAAGGATAATTATTACAATCATTATATGGTGAATGGGCATATTTCTGATGGATGCTGAAAACTTCACCCAGAGCTTAGGCCGAAGGAGGAGAAGAACAAGAAAGAGAGATATGCACTTGCCGCAGCGGTTGTTGACCTCCCATATTTAGATAAACCAAATTCGAAGCTTACACTTATGTTTCAACAGACTTTGGCTACCGAGGAGAAGAGTCGGGAAAAACTTTTTTATGTCAGTATTCAGGTGAAGCAGAGTTTAGTCGAGGCCATTGTAGATCTGGGTAGTCATAAAATTTTGATTTTTGAGGTATTGGTGAAGAAGATGGGTTTGACGACTACAACTCATCATAAGCCTTATGGTTTGAGGTGGATTTAGAAAGATACAGATTTGATGATCACGAAGCAGTATACATTCAAGTTTGCGATCACTGAAAGCTTTATTGACGAGGTGATGTGTGAGGTGGTTCCTTTGGATGTGTGTCAGGTCATCTTAGGTAACCCTTATCTTTGGGACCGAGATGCGATTCATTACCGTAGAGCTCGCAAATATTGTCTTGTGAAGGAGGAAAAGGAGTTCTATATCAATGCTTGTAAGGAGCATGTCTAATTTAGCAATGGCAACTCATGTGAAGCGGTTCGTTAATGCGAGTAACAAGTTTGTATTATTGGTGCGACCGGTTCAAAAGAGTACGTCGGCTAGCGTGTTGTCTCCAATGACAATGCCTTATAAGCAACAAACCGACATGGGGAAGTTGCATGAGGATGTTGTGGTACATACTGATCATAATTCGTTCTAACTTTTAGCTACACAGTCCAAGTTACAGCAAGCTCGCCAGATGAAGGGAATGTCATATCTTCAACAATTCTCCTTGATTATATAGTATAAGAAGGAAGTGGGCAACAAAATGGCTGATAGGTTATCTCGACCCCCATTACCAGCTACTTATGTTATGTTGGTTTCTATGCAGATACATCCTTTTGTTACGTCAGAGTATGTTGTAGGTTATGATGATCCCAAAAGGCATAGTGTGTTTAGCCAAAAATTGCTACAAGGCAAGACATGTGAGTATGAATTGAATTTGCCACTTTTTATGCAGATGTATTCGGTGATTAGTGCCAAACATTTGAAGCTGTTTGAGCCGTCTCTTTTAGATGAAGACTCTACACTCGACACTCGCCTACCGTCAGTTGATGACTTATAGATGGAAAGAGAAGTTCTATTGCAGGAGGATGAGATTCTAAAGAGGAAAGTTCATACTATAAGATGGGGTGGTATTGGCTCGTTCCGAGTTGGGAAGAAGAGTCAGCTACCTAATAAGTCGAAGTGGTTCAGCAGGAAAATGGGAAGCGCCGCATTTCCGCATCTTCAGTTCCAGCTTAAGCAGGAGCTCAAGGATCCTAAAGGGGGGAGCCATGATCCTGGAGGATCTAGGGAAATTGGGAAATTAACCAAAGTCGTTCGAACAAGGTTTGGAGTCATTCGAACAACTCCCTATTTTATTCGAATGACTCATTCACCTTTCTAGAATTTTGGCTCAAAGATAAATTTCATTCGAATGAGCTCCGATGTCATTCGAACGACTTGTCAAGTTTATAGGGCTTTAGACCAATTGGCGTAAAGTCGTTCGAACAACTTCCTATTTCGTTCGAACGAGCTTGGCATTAGTTGTATTTCTGAGGTATGCTTTTGCCTCGAGATGCATTTTATTTGTATTTTTAGTTCCCTAGTATATAAATGGGACTTTGGTTATTTTTCTAGATCTATGCTAGTTCAATAAGAGTTCTGAGGAAGAAGCTTAGGGTTTAGAGTAATTCAAGTTGTAATCAATTAATTTGTGCAATTGAAGCTCTTAAATGGACTTTTTCCCAATCCAATTTCTGTGTTCTTCGTACTTTTCTACTAACTAGGGTTTCTCTTCGTATTGTGGATTAAAGATAGTCTTTTTCCCAAAAGGGTTGGTCTCCCAAAAAATCTGTTTCCAAAATATATGCGGTCCCGAAAATTTGCTTCCAAAAAGATGTGATGTTTCCAAAAATCTGTTTTTCTTTTGCCATATAAAGGACTTAGTCTTTGGGTATATTTCATCTTTCTTTTCCTTTCAAAACTTTATGCTCATTGTTCTTCACTTTCCATGGTAAGGACATGTTCTCAATGACGTTAACATGCAGTGGAAGGGAGATTAGCCATCAAGGTGGCTGAACTGTGTGAACGATATTTCTGACTGTTGCCCTATGACATAGTTTTACCATAGTAGTTATTGCAGTTAGAGGGTCTAAATGATGAGGAAAAATGGGTAAAACTGGATCTTCACTTCTGGTGTGATATTTTCTGTAGTCTTATCCTTGATGTGGCAATTTGAGAAATTGTTGTGAGAGATCGCGCTGGACAAACTTGTAGAAGAGGACAAAAGAGCAGCGGGTAGGAAAATAATTCTGTGTGGTGAACCGAATCACCCCGGTTGCTTTAAATGTAAATATACTTGTCAACTGTATTCTTATTTTTACATAATATATTGATTTGATCAAATAAAAATGAGTTTATCTTTGAACTATTTGATATAAGTTTCCATGATTTGTGCCGCCTATATGGGCGTGTTTCATGTGTGACAACTATTTTTGTCGAAGGCAGTTGTTGAATATTTCGAATTTAAAACTGTTGCTCTATGAGGTGATAAGGGGTCTTGAGTAGTATGAATATTTTGAGGAAAAGAATAGTGAGTAGTCGTACAGAGCGTATTATACTTAAGCATTCTTAGGAAGGATGAGTGAAAGTAATTAATGGCTGACGTGAAAAGGGGCCGTGATCACATAACTCATTACCCCAAAAGTAATGATGAAGCTGGGCGGTGAAAGGACCTCTCTATGCATAAGGTAGGGGTGACTGACATGTGTATTAAAGAGCCTTCATTTCAAAAACCGAAAGAGAGTACACAAATTTGTCTTTCTCTTCCCCATGGATTTTCTACAGTTTTAGTGAGATAAAATTTTTGGAGAACAAAATGTCTAGAGAGAAAAAGCATATGAATTATGAAGATCTTCCACCATCGTTGAAAAAAAAACTCTTGTGGTGTTACTACTCTCCTTGAAGAATAACGCAAATGGAGAACTACTTCTAAACTTCCTGGAAAAGCAGAGGATTACGGTTCTTTTCGTGCAGGTTAGTGTGGAATCTTGATTTTGTAGTATAAACTCTGTATTTGCACTTCTGTGTATCTGAATTTATGGGTTTTGTTGTTAATTGGGATTTTGGGAGTAATTTGGGAACTTTTGTTCCCATATGTTGTGTTGTACGGTTTTTTGTTTGGGGGAATTGCAAAGTGGGTTATTGTAGATTTAGGGGTTTTAATTTCCAACTTTGTCTATAATCTTGTTTGTGACTGTGACGGTTTGTGTGGGAAATTTGAGGTATGTTGAACATTCTTTTTGAAATTTGAATGCCAATAAGGAAAAAGTTTGTTATAGGGGTAATTGAGTAATTTGGAGAAAATAAAATCTATAGGATTGTTCTATCTATTTTATAATTTTTGGCCCAATCTGTTAGAACAGATAATAGATATAGATTTAACAAACACCTATTTCTTTAAATTGTAGGTCGAGTATGCGTACTAAGAATTTAAGTCCTAGGAGTAAGTTTGTAGTTTTAACGAGCTTGGAAGAAACACCGTCGTCTGGTAGAGAGGGCGACTATGATAACATGGAGGAGGTCATAAATAGTAGGGAGGTATTAATAGGTGTGATAGAAAATACACCTATTTAGGTTGATCATAGAGTAGTGGAGGCAACTGAAAGGGGGGCAAGGAGTATTGAGGTGGATTTTTTCATATATCCGGAGGGGGTAGATATTGGAAAAGAGCTTCTGAGATACAAAAAGAAACTGAAAGGGACATGGGGGAAATATGTAATGGAAGAAGGTTTGTGTTTTAAGGTGTTTTCCCAGTAAAGCGGGGTGGGGGTGGGGGGTGGGGGGTTACCAAGTTCCTGGCCTCGAACTCTTTAGGTTGGATAGGGGAATTCAGAACGATATGATGATAGTGTACTATAACAGCTCCGCTGAATTAGGCCCCGAATTATAGTTTTTATGTTATAGCAATTAGTTGATGTATGGCCTTAGAGTACTATTGACCTACTTCCAAAAAAGGGTTCATGAATCTGTTACACTGCTGCCTAGCGCAGCTTAATTGTAATGTATACGAGATGATGAGGGTTTGTGAGGTTTTAAATGAGAAGTGGAGAGTGAATGGTATGGATAAGCAATTTGTCGCTACTAATGATATGAAATATTATAAGATGAAGTATCTAAAAGCCAATAAGAGTTGTTACCTTTATAGTAATTCTTCGAGACCGAAGTTTTTCGATTTTGGTTCTATTAGTCGACCATGGAGCGACCATTTTGTGCTGGTTAGGGGCAACTGTATGCAGGTCCCAAATGAACTAGCGCTCGAGCTGGAATTTAAATATTTTAATCCGAGTAAGTACCCCTTGTTATCTTGAGTAAATATCTTGACATATTCGGGCTCCTTATCAGTTTTTGTATTTCTTTATGTAGGTCCTCAGGCCGTCGCTACCCCAAACGATTCGACTTTGTTTGATCGAGTATCTCGTGAACAGAACAAGCTTAAAAGGGTTCTTGGTGATTTAAACATCCGGAGGGACAAAAAGGTAAACTAAGATATTTCCAATGTCCAAAACCGCTAACCAGAGACAAGTTATGGCTGGTCGAGGGGAGAATCTTAACAAAAGGAGTTCTTCAAGGAAAACTAGTAATTTTAACATCCCTCATATACTTGATTTGGCTGATATCCCACCTCTTGAGTCTTTAGATGGTAGTAAAAAATTATGTAGGTTGAAAAGGTCGAATCAAGAGCTTCCGTAGACTATTAAAGTGGTTATTGGTGTCGACAGGTGCCACTTTACCTATTCTAGAAAGCTCTACAATTGAGGCTCTAAAAAAATGAAGGGTCGATGAGGCAAAATCCCAGGATAAAGTCAAGTCTGCGCTGACTAGGCAGAAAAACCATGAGCTCGAAGGAAGTGATTGAACTCGATCTGACGTGGGCGCGAAGCTTAGGGCAGTGAAGAATCACTGCTTTTGTCTTGCTGAGAACAACCCAGAGAAGCTCGAGGAAATTTTCCAAGAGTAGGTTACACAGGTAACTTTTTGCATTTTGACCTACTTTTATAGTTCGATATTGTTAGGTATTACTATTTTTGGGTTTAATAGTGATTTACAACTATCTATGCTGATTAGCGGTTCATCTCAATTTCTCCTAAAGAGGAATAAAGAACATCTGGAGCTTTCCCACAAGGTTGAGGCTCAAATGGAAGAGAATGTCCAAGTAAAGGCTCAGTTGGGTGGGTTGACTGCCGAGTTTAAGAGAGAGAAAGAGAGAGATGTGGAGGAGGCCAAAGCGGGCGCCAGGCTGGAGCTCCAAGCTTAGTTGTCAAAACATTAAAAAATTATGGAGAAGGCGGTGAAGACGATTAAGGTTGGGCGAAATAACCTGATCCAATCGTATCATTTCTTTGGTCTATTTGAAAATGATATTACTCTTGGGCTCACTGGTAAGTACGAAGACATCATCTTTCCTTCTGAGGTCGAGGATGAACTTGTCGAGGAGGATCGGTTAGATGGTGATTATTCCCATGTGGATATGGCTAATGCTCCCCTTTTCAAAAATGTTGCCAAAGTCCTGAATACTGCTGTTGAGGTGAAGTCACCCCAATAGGTAGAGCCCAACAAAAGCTGTTAGGCCTACATTTTTTTGTTATAAACTTGATATGTAGGGATTTCCTAATTTAATTTTTGATCTATCATGGGAATGTGAATGTCTATGTGGGGAAACTATAGGTTTTTAATAGACATAATTGATTTTGCTAGGTAAAGTTGAATTGTGTTAATAATATAGAATTTGTAACCTATATAGGGTATGTAGCGGCTGAGAACAACTATTAATGATCTGCAGATAGCGTTGACTAGGGTTAGAAACTCTGTGAGTCACACTAAGCAGGTAGTAAATCAAACGGAATATGAGAGAAGACATTATAAATCTGTGTCGGAGAAGAATTTTGTAGAATTGTATGAGCTTCAAGGTAGATTTGCCAAGATAATACAATAAAGAGATGAGTCTATTAGGAAAGAAGAAGATAGGTTTAATTTACTAGGAAAACTTCTAAAAGAGGCCCCTTTTACAGATAAGGGTGAAAAAGCTAATTGTAAAAAAATATTGCTATCCTTAATACTGTATTTTGAGGCCGAAGTAGATAGTGAACAAGGTTTAAAAGATTCTTATATATACATTCTAAAAATGAGGGGTATGATACCAGATCCAGCTCGAGTTTAATTTTTGGCACAAGAAACAAGAAATCGTCATAGTGCAAAAGCTAAAAAATGTTCAGCTCGAGCTGGTGTATCTATTATATATAAGACTTAAGGATATGGGGCTATGCATGTAGGCTTCTAAGATGGCGTCTTTGGTCCTTTGCAGGGTCGGAGGGCGATAAGAATCTTATTTTTCAAAATAAATAAGTAATAGAAAAGTGTATGAGCCAACTTAGAGAGCGAGTTGAAAAATAGCAAGAAACTTTAAATCATTGTACTGAATAAAGAGTTTGGCTTGCTGCTCGAGTGTCAGAGGAGATAACACTTAAAAAGAAAGAGGAAGAGAAACTGAAGGCTTTAGAGATAGCAAAAAAATACTTGTGATCGATTATATGATTTAAATAAGAGGATGAGGGAGTATTTGTGCCTGACATGGGAAAAAGTTGTTGCTAAAACTAATTATAAACGACAAATAGAAGCGTTGATTGGTTTTTATGGTAGTTAATTGGCCAGAGTGGAGAATGATTTCTAAAAGTATATTACTGATTGTAGAAAAGATTTTGATATGGAAAATGCAAAGAATGAGAATCTTTGGTTTGTAAAAGATGATCATGCGAACGTTGCTAATCGTTGTAGTACTCTAGCTCCTGTATCCATAGAGGACTGGTCAGATGATGTAGAGGTCAAGGATCTTATACCATGTTCTTGATGAATGCACCGTGAGGAGGATATTGTATGTTTTCACTCATCAGGGAGTGGTCATGTGGGTAGCTTATCAAGAGGATATTGAATGTTTGATATGCCCACAGTACAAGTGGTACTTCATGAATTCAATTCTCTTTCTTTTCTTTCAAACACTTTTTTATCCCATCGATTATCGTTTTGTTGGTGATTTCTTCTTGACCATTCCCTTAGGGGTAATAAAGATTTGAAGGAGTGAATAATGTTATGCTTATTGAGGAATTCAACCACCTTTTCACCATCGAATTGTGGTCCATTATTAATTCTGATGAGATGTGGGCAACCGAACCTTGTGATAATATTTTCCCATATAAACTTGATGACCTCTTCTACTCGTGTTTGACATAAAGAGACTGTTTTTACCCATTTGGTGAAGTAGTCAGTTGCTACCAAAAGATGTCTTATTTTCCCGGGAGGTGTTTGGTAATTCTCTCACTAGGTTGAGGGTCCGTCTTTTAAAAGGCCAATATACTTTGCCGGAGTAAAGTTCTAGAGTTAGAGCTCAAATTTTGTGTCCGTGTCACTAACATGTGTCACATTTCTTCGCATATTCGATGGCTTGCGCCCTCATATTAGGCTAAAAGACTCCTTGAGTGATTGCGCGATTAGCCAAGGATTGACTTGTTGTATATGATCTACAGGTGCCTTCATGTAATTCTAGTAAAAAGTCACTCGCTTCTATGTTGGACAAACAGTTTAGATAAGGTTGTATGACGAATATTTTGTAAAGTATATTATCAATAACTGTCTATCGTTTAGTGTTGTCCATCAATCTTCTTCTTTCATTGACATTTTTAGGGAGTTCACAAGTAAAATCGTTATTTGGTCCAATATATTTGTAAAAAGGCCATCTCTAATCGCCTTCCATCTCTTTATCACCCCTAGTGTTAATGGCATTCGATCTGATGACGTTAATGCTGGGAGTAGATACTACTTCGATTATTAAATATTAGATTTTTATTGCAAGAATTCCAGGAAAATAAGCAAGAAAATCCATGTGTCTATTTTCCCCTCGAGGTTGGTATTCAATTGTGGCCTTCTGAAATCTTCTCATTCTATCGGCTACTAACACGGCGAAATTAATCATTTTTTCATTGTTCTAATATCGTTATGTTTAATGGTTCACGATTAACAAAGAATCTGTGTATATAGATAGTTTGGGTACTCCGAATTTTAGTGCCATATTCATTCCAAGGATCAACGTCTCGTACTCTATTTCATTGTTGGTGGCATCGAATTGAGTCTGAATGATTTCTCAATCCTATCATTGGAGGGTGTAAGGAGAATAATTTTGATTCCTGAGCCTGCAGGTTCGGCAGATCCGTCGGTCAAAAGGCATCATCCCTTTTTTGATCCAATTTGTTTTTTCTTCAAATTGTTCTTCTACGAGGTCGGTGTCATCTTCTTCCCAATTGGGGTCTTTGACTAGAAAATCTACCAAGAAATTGGCTACGCTTTTCTGAATGTCACGCTCCCCCAAGCTGATTGGCCATTATTATATTCGTCTTGATTTTTCTTTTTTTGACAAGACTTCTCACAGAGGGTAATTCGTCATTACGCGAATCAAATGATCTTAAAAATGTTATTTTAACTTTTTTGAGGTGTAAACGAGGGTCAGGAGTAGCTTTCTGATTTTAGTGTATCGTGTCTCTGCTGGAGTAATGGTTTTTACTGATGAAATAGACAAGATTTTTTGTTTTTTCATCGAGTCGGATGAGCACCGAACCGAGTGAGTTTTTTGTAATGGCAATGTATACTGTAAGTTCTTCACCTATGGTGGGGGGCCTCATTATGGGAGGTTTTCCCATATAACTATTGAAATTCTGCTTCACATTTACTATTCCACTCAATCTTTGGATCTTTTTTAGTCTTGCCTCTTCGTGTCTCTTCACGTAGTAGGTTAAATAACCATCTATATCGATCTGAAGATTTGGATACAAATCAACTAATTACTGCAATTTTACCAGCCAATTTTTGTACGTCTTTCTTTTTTTTGGGTGAAGACATTGATAACAGAGCTCGAATGCGATTGGGGTTAGCTTTGATGCCCTTCTTGCCGATTAAATGCCATAGAACTTTCCTGATTGGACTCCGAGCTGGTATTTATCAGGGTTGAGTTTCATCCTATATGACCGAAGAATTTCAAAAGATGTGTAAAGATTTGTGAGATAGTCTTCTTTCCTGAGACTTTTACACAACATATCATCGATGTATACTTCCATTTCTTTCTCAAGGTAATTTTTGAACATTTGGATCTTCAATCTTTGATAAGTAGCTCCATAAATTTTAAGTCTGAAAAGCATGGATAGAAGTGGTATCTGATTATATCCTGATGCAGCGTCTATCATGGACAGAAGTTCGTGTCGAGCGGTAGAATCTAGCAGATGATTGATTATAGGAAGAGGAAAACTATCTTTCGGAGTATGCTTATTTAGGTATGTAAAATCTAGACTGACTCTGATCTTGCCATTTTTCTTTGAGGCTGCTACAATGTTTGAGATCCAGTCAGGATAGTTTATCTTTCAAACAAACCCGACTTCAATTAGTGTGTCAATTTCCTTATTAACTTCCTCCCGAAGTCTGGCTGCTAATGTTCTTTATTTTTGTTTAACTACCACAACCTTGTCTTTTAAGTAGATTTTATGGCAAGCTAAAGTGGGATTGACATCTGGCATCTCTTGGAATGTCCATGTAAATATATTGCTATTTTCCATTAAAAATTGGATAAGTGCATTACGTTCTATTAATGATAGGCGACTGCCAACATATGTGCCTCATTTTCTCCCCGTTAATCTCGATGTATTCTGTGGCTTCTGCATTTGGTGGTTTGTTCTTTGTGGGTTTAGTGTTTTGTAATTGTTATGCTTCGTACTCCTCAGAAGGTTTAGTCATGGTAGTCACGGTATTTTCACAAGCATGAGCTAACTTCGGACTGCCTTTGATTTCATATATCCCTCCAATCCAATTGAATTGTAATGCCAAATGATAAGGCTAGGGAATAGCCTTTATGTTGTGTAGCCAACATCGTCCCATGATTCCCAAGTATCATGATTTTACATTCGCAACATAAAAAGTTACGCCTATTCTTGTGGGTCCCGCTATGATGGGAAGTACGATCTTGCCTACTTATTTTTCTTTAGATCCATTAAAGCTACAAATATCTATATCACTAGCCTCGACTTGATCTGTTAAGCTCATTGACTCAAACTACGATGTGGGTGATGGAGATGATGATAACATTGACTCGGGATCTGATGAGGACATTTGATTTCATTATTCTAGCTAGATGCTTTTATTTTGCCTTTTTGGTTTTGCTCATTTTGGATGATGGGGTTAGATTTTATTTTGGATAAACTAAGATTTTATTTTATGTTGAATTAATCTTCTATTAATCTATTTTGATGTTTGCTTCATTGCTTGCAATTTGGGATTTATCTTTTATGTTATTGACATATTACAATATTACTACATAACAAAAAAATAAATAATACATTGAGTCATTGCAATATATATAAAATATACATTACGGGAAACAAAAATACATTGAGTCATGTTTGAAACTTTGAATTAAATAATTACACATACTACAAATTACACATTGACATGTTGCATATTTACAAATTTACACATATTGTACATATTACAAATTTACAAATTTACACATATTACACATATTACAAATTTACATTCTCCCGCCTAGCGCTCCGCCCTGCCTAGCGCCCCGCCCCGCCCCTGGCAGCATAGCTCTGACGTATCTCTTTTGTTACGTCATTTCTTCACACATATGGATCCATTTATGCTTAGTAAAACCCTAATGTATATGTGTAACCTCATAAAAATTTTATGCGCCATAATCATGACTAACGTTATCTATGTGAACGTTTCTTATGTTTTATGTTGGCGTATGTCTAGATTTACATTTAGTGCATTAAATTTGACTCATACAAAGAGTGCTCAATTTTATTTTCTAAAATAGCCAACCTTCTTTGTTTGGCCTCTTCAACAATCTGGTGTGAAGAAACTTCAAGATATCACATGCTATTGTGGTATACTTCAATGTTTTAACATTATGGAATCTTATGACCTAATGTGGGTTTTAAGGCAAATGGGTTGTGTACATTGTAGACCAATCCTAAGGAAACCTAGAGATGTTTGAATATTTTTTAGGATCATGTCCACCATGAACTCAATCGTCCCTTTCAGTAGACTTTAATCCACTTCTCTGGTAAGAGGGATCTTTGCCTTGATGAGTGGGAATGTGATGAAAGATATGAGGAATGGTACTAGCGTTGAGCCGACCTTCGTATCATAAAGTTGGATGATGATGAATGCTGTAGTTCAGAGGGTATATATACTACTAATGAGCAGTCGCTTCAACCCGATATGCATGTTAAAACTGAAAGTGCTTCTATATTTCTTGTATGTTAAAACTGAAAGTGCTTCAACCCAATTTATTCATCAATGTTGACTGGTTAGTAGTTGAATTCTTACTCATAGTTCATATGTTTTATGAATGCAGAGGCGAAATATGTTTTCTTCTGCAAATCGTTTGGTAAAAATTGTGTATAAATTCAAATCTTCTTCGACGCCGATGAAAACCGATATTTTAAAATTTTCATACTTTATAAGTGGCATAAATACAGAGTTGGACAATTTTTGTTCTGTCTGTACATACCGTCAAGCTTCAACAGTAGTTAGTAGTTCCTCTAGCCCAGGTTCATGCACCGCTATTGATACCCCACTAGGTCCCACCTCTTAAGCAGATACTCCTACTGTTCAAGGTAGTAATGTTCCAGTTCCGAACCAAACTCCATTCGTTGAAACTAACGAATATCTTGACGCCACTTTTATGTCATAAGTAACATCTAGTCCAATGGAAAAATCTTCTAATCCTGTGGTGAACAATCCTATACCAAGTATAGTATCTAAGGTAACAACCATCAAAAGGTAGTAAAAAGAGGCCAAGAAAGCAACGACCAAGTTCAATCTACTAGGGTTGGCAATTGGGTCTGGTTGGGTCAACCCGTTACGAGTCAATTGTGTTCAGGTTGGGATACACTAAACCCGACCCATTTATTGAACAGGTCAGATTCCCAAACCCAAATTAAATATAATTGGGTTAGCCCAACTGGGCCCATTAACCCATATAATTTTAAAAATATTACAAAATACAACTAAGAATTGGATAATTATTGGGTGATTCTGAAAGCTTTTGAAAATTAAAAGTGAGATGAGATCAAAAGCTCACCGTGTAGATGCTTGACTTTCCTCTAGTAGACTATAACAACCCATAGAAAACATATAAATTAGAAAAAGAGATTTAACGAAAAAATATTCCTGAGAAAGGGAGAGAAATGGAGGATGGAACAAAACCAAAACTAGGGTAGTGAAACCTGAGCCCGACCCGTTATCTAAATGGGTTAGTTTGGTCAGCTCGACTCGAAACCCGTAAATGCTAATTCCAAACCCGCAAAATTTGGGTTGGGTTCATGTTGGGTTAACGGGTTGGGGTTAAATTGCCAGCCCTAAATATCGGTTTCTGAACCCCTACCAAGTGGTAAAATAAAATTGAAGAGATATCATTCAAGCCCACCTTACCAGCAATGTAGCAACCAAAGCAGCAGCCACCGCAACAACCAAAGCAATAACCAAAAAATACTGAGATTGACATAACCTTTATAAGAAGCGAAAGATTCAAGAAAGCAATCAGGAATATGCCGAATTCACATACTAGCCCACCTAGAAATTAGTTGAGAAAATAACAACTTCCTGCACTTGCAACATCTGTAATAGTTGATGAGAGGTTGGGTTCATGAATAACAAACTGGATGAGGAATTTAAATGCTCTTGGTTATACTGAAATTCTAACGATGACACTATGAGGAAGCATGAAGGGGCACAATTATATCTTTGTCATATCTTCATTCTATTGGGAGGATAAAAAAAAGGCCCGCAATGTGGAGATTTTAGATTTTTGGTGGTTGCAAAGTTTCTGCACAACACAAATGCAAGCATACTCATTTCCACGTGCCTTAAGGAGCTTCAAAAACATGATAACCACTATATTATGATCTTCCAACCGAAGGTTCTTGAGGATACTCATTTGAATGAGAGAAGAAGTTTTACCAGGGTACCCTCGATGTTTATGGCGGCAATGGTAGCAAAATGCACTTGCAGTTTCTGATACGTTCATTTGGTCTAGTATGGCATTTGTTTTCCTTACTCACGTGACATACTTACCGTAGAACATAATACGATTTCACGAATAGTCTTTCCAACTCTGCTGTATGGCGCATGAAGAGATAAATGTTTACTACTCATGCGATCTGAAGCATGATGAAACTTGCTCTATCCCACTAATATCTCCAAGGTAGTATTTGTTTTGGATGGATGATGGTCCTCAAATTCCCGATGGCTGGGATGCCCACTTGGATTGTTTCGAGACAATGATGAAGGAGATGTGTCCTAACTCCTAAAGTACATGGCTTGGATGACATCTACTAGGTGTTTAGAGGTGTTTTTTGTATGTAAGCTTTATCAAGTAAATGTTTTCATTATTTTTTTTATGTGGCATATTTTTCTAATCAACACAAATATGTAACACCAGTATCTATTTACGATAATCTTTGAAGATCGTATGTGAGCTTACCTTTACCTCTTTCAACAACCCATATGTAATCACTTACGACATAATCTTTAGACCATTTATGATGACATACGTTACCGTATGTTTGGGCTCACATACTTTCTGTTCACGTAAGTGCCAACTTACGTTATTCTAACGGCTCTTTTATTTGAATTTGAATTTCAACGGCTAATTTTCCATGATTATTAAATGCCATCAATACTCAAATGTATAGTGCTTTGTCTTCGATTCTCATTTAACCACTTCAAAATGACTTTGAAGGCCACATTCTTACATCGATAAGATGTCAACTTGTGTTCATCAATCAAGTACATCATAACTCGACATCTAAATTGCAATTGCTCTAATCACATAATTTGGGCAAGAAAAAAAAATACAATAAAGGCTCATCAGACCAACGAAAGCGCTCAACGAGGGAATTACAAAACAGTTGGTACATTATTGAGGCTAATTGTCACATTTTACACTCTGATACATATGATAGGTATGAAAAACATCAGACATTTTTTGAATTATGCGAGAAAAGTAGTATGATAGGCATGGAAAATATTTTTCATTTATGGAGTGTTGTTGCCAACTGATATAGAACCTTCTTACTTTCCCACTACTTATCTGGTAGAGGATGATGATACAGATAAGGAAAAAACATACACAGAGCAATGGTCATCGTCGGAAGCTTCGCCATGAGGGCCTTCATTTATGTAGTTTTATTTAAATTTGATGTAATGGTAGTCTTCAATTTAGGAAGCTCATTACTGGATATCAATTAATGAAATAACTATCTTGCTTCAAAGTAGTGTATGTCTACTTTTGCCAACTGATCATTCAAAAGCCTTTAACTTGACATACAATCATTTATATATTGACCTGAGGTAGCTCTTAGCTAAGAGATGAGGCACATGGATCACACATGTCTCTTTTATTTCATCTCGCTGCCTCTATTTTATACCCTTCTTTCAAGCTTAGAGACTTGACCCAACCCTAACACCCAACCCTAAATGCTCCTTCTTTTCTCATTAAGCGTTCCCATTTTTTGGTACGTTTCTCTAAATCAGAATCTCAATATCAATGGCGTCAATCTGAATCTGACGGCGGTGGTGTCATCTAAATCTAAGGTGGTGCCCTTATTTGATGGTGGCGTGATCGAATTAGTGTGTGGTTGTGTGATCCACTTCATTGGTACATTTCTCTGAATCTGAATCTCAATGTCAAATTACGTCCATTCTTTTTAAGTATACGTGAACATGTCTTCAGTGTTACGTTCACATATATCTGTATTTCTAGAAAACTGAATGATATTTATTTAAGTTGTTATATGTACCATTTACGTTGGCATATGTACTATTCACATTTACGTATGTTTTATTTAAGGTGGTTTATATCCAAAAACCTACAACTAAATATTATAAACTAAAATTATAATTTAGACATTTTAGGTATCACTTACGTTGGCGTTTTTGCTTATGGCGTCGCTGTATGAAGCTTGTTTTATATGAATATGTTTAATTACATTTATGTATCTGATTAGTTGTAGTACAAAACATAAAAACATGACAACAATTTCATAAAATATCAAAAGGCCATAATTTTTTCTTAAATATTCAAAACAAATACAAAAAAGGCAATAAGCAATACCAACCATATCATTAAGAAAACTTAGCAAAAAATTCCTATACCAAACATAAATATTTCCTACACCCAACGACCCTTCTTACCACCACCACCACCCTTCTTACCATCGCCACCACCCATCTTACCATCGCCACCTTTCTCCTGTCCACCAGAAGCCCCACCTTCAGCACCTCTATTAGTAACCCCACATTTCCTTTTTCTTTTTCTTCTTCTTCTTCTTCTTCTTCTTCTTCTTCTTCTCCTCCTCCTCCTCCTCCTCCTCCTCTTCTTCTTCAGTAACCCCACTGCATTCTCTCAATATCTTCTTTTTTGTAGCCATCCCATTTACCAGGATTGTCTTCTTTATTGTACCTCATCTCCTCTATAGATGATTCAGACTCAGAACCCATTTTTGAGAGAAAAAGAAAAACAAATTGGTCTTTGTTTTTGGATGAAGAAAATAATATTCATTAGGTGGATATATAAGAGTGTTTGTGATTGACTTTAGTCAGACGTTTAACTAATATGTCTTGGAGACGTCCAAGATCAAGATAGTGGAGGTGGTTGGGGAAGAATGGTTAAAACAAACTGTAATTATAGCGTAGTCAACCCTGAAATTATAACTCTCATACGTAACAATAACACATGTTAGTACATACACATTTTAATCTTTGTAGTCAAGAAATGAATATTAACTTAATACGATCAGGATTTATAATTCAAGTACAAGGTGGATTCAATTCTATTATCTCAGTGGATTCAGTCCTATTATCTCAAGTAATGAATGTTAACTTATATATACCAATGGATAACAATATCATATCGGTTTTACTGGAATACTTCCATGTTTGTCAAAGAAAAAATAATGGTCAAAACAGTGTTTGTAGCTTCTAGGGTATGGACTATCACATGCCCTTGGGACTATGAGGGAACTTTTGGTTATTGAGTTTTTATTTATTACATTGAGGTATTCCAAATTTTTTGATATGTTATAATTGGTGGTTGTTGTTTATTTCTCATATATTGGAAGAAGAAATGCATGAATTGGAAGGTCGGCCTTAGATTTTATAATATTTTCTCTTCTTAGTACTCGGGTAAGTACTATGATTTAGCAATATAATGGGTATACTAAATGGATATGCATAGCGAAGTTAAGCTCTTTTATTAAGGTATTGAGACTTGATTACCCGCAGACTTCGGGAATTAAATCCTGATCGTAGTTGATTAATCTTTGTTATAAGTAATGAAGGTTAATTTTCTTTTATCATGAATTAATCCTTGTAGTTTGCGGGGGATTAAGTCATATTATGTCAGTGGGATCGCTACTTCACTGTTATAATTATGCAACATGTAATGTATGTTTGTAAAGATAAAATGTTACTTATAATTAATTACAGTACTCCAAAAATGCTTAGATCAGTCCTTTAACTAATTATTCGCCACATGGTCTTTTTATTACCTACGTTATATGTAGATTAATATAAGAAGATAGTGTAACTTTATTATGATAGTAGTTCTCTCATGAAGCTCAACCTCGTTATCATTCTCGACGAAGTCAAAATAAAAAACTATGTTTGTCCCTGATTGGATCATTTCCCCCTTAGCCAACCATAATCTTCTTCTTTTGACATCTCTCAGATTGATGATGAGAGTGAGTCTAATGGTATAACTAGTATCATAATCAAGGGACTTCATTCAGATTGAAGTTTATACTGAAGTTAGGGTACGTAATGTAGGAACCTATCCCTCGATCTAACCCAATTCAAACTATTTCCAATTCGAACTAGCTCTATATCAGACTCACGCATTTTACAAGTAACATGAACAGTCAACAGTGTCTGCTAACCCACAAACTGATGAAGAACGTGGATCAGGCACATACAGAAAAACATGAACAAGTCAAAGACACCTGTCCCTCATGAACTCAATAGATACTCAGTCAACCACCACTTCCCACATTATTCTGTGAACGTGCTTCTGCATGATAACGAACTACGGGAAAGACCTATATATGGAAAACGTTCCAGAAGAGACAATGACCAAAAATATATATGAGAAATCACCAAGAAAATCATATTTTCTAGATTCTCAAAAATGCCAAATTTCTTATTTACAAGATCAAGTATTTCTAGTTCCAGAGATCACTTATATTAAGATATCAGTCTCAAGCAATAAAAGTTACTGTTATTAAAATCCTCCACCCGAGGTCGTAGTTTTTTACCTATTCAGACGTTTTCCACACTAAAACACCTGCATTATTTCTTACTTTACATTAGTTTTTACCCCAGGAATGTTGGTGTAAGAATTAATTCCGAGCTATCTCGAGCTTATGAAATTAGGACATTATATTTGGCGCCATCTGTAGGAAAGAAGACATTTCTACGATATCTTAAGGCATATATTAACTCTACTATCAATCTCCAATAATGGTCACTTCTAGATGGCCAACAACTGGAATCTAGCTCGATATTTCAGTTGAGCTAAAACAACTTACAGAACTAAGGGCGAACCTCTACTCCGAAATAGAGAGTCGTAATGAGCTCGAACGTTAGTTAACTCTTGACCGAGAGCACCGTGAGAAGGAACTCGAAGCTGAGCGATAAGCTTATTTGACATCGTTCAAATGAAATGAAGATCAGATGAGAGCCATGCAGACTGCATTACAAGCTCTGTAGGATACTCAACAGGCTCTTCAAACCTGAGATTGCGATCAAGTGCCTGAGGCCTCCCTGGTTTTTACGCGGGATAGATTGGGACCTTGAAGAGCCATCTGCAAAGCTATTTCTAGAAATATTTAGCACGAACATCAACCTTCTATTTATTTGGGTGATGAAGTTCAGTCCGAAATCAACAGAGGTCATCGATTCTCCAAATGTCTGGATAAAGAACAACGACCGCAACCTCGAATTCCAATACTTGATTGTTTGAGTGAGGGCACTGGTTGATCCAGGAGGATCTTGTCGAAGACTAATTTTATCTCAAGTCGTTCGAACGAGATTTATAGTCATTCGAACGACTCGAACATGCCACTGGAATTTTGGCCCAGAGCCATATTTCGTTCGAACGAGTTGGGATTTCATTCGAATGAGCAGGCAAGTCCTATTGGGACTAAGAACTTGTAACCCTTATAAAAGGGGCAAGACTAGGCAAGTCCTATTGGGACTTGGAACTTATAACCTAGTCCTACTTAAACTAAGAACTTGTAACCCTTATAAAAAAGGGCAAGGCTAGGCATTATTTTTAAAGTTAAGTTTTTTTATGTTAGATCTGAAAGAGTTATGAGAAACGCCTAGGGTTTTTGGTGAGATTCATTGTAATATACTTTAATTTTTTAAGCAATTAAGCTTTTTTTTGCCCAATTTTGGTGTTCTTCGCATCTTTCAGCTAACTAGTACTTCTTCATCGTATTATGGATTAAGTGGTATCAGTTTTCTAGTTCGATTCTCGGGGGATTGATTATGGTTTATGGTCCTTACACGTGACCATCTCAAGCAAACGAAGAAGAAGCTAGAGAGTCCGTTGACGATCCATCGCAAACCTAATTTGAAGAAGAACGACGATTTGGAGATGGGCGATCCCAACGAGAGACTCACGGTTTTGGAAATGATAGTTTCCGCCCTAGCTTCTACTGTAGGGGAGTTAGTGGAGTAGTTGCGTCTCACGAACATCGCTAAGGCTTCCACTTCGGTGAAACGGCGAGGCCGTTTGAAGAAGAAAGGGGTTATGGAGGTGGATGGTGACGAGGACGTTCCAGCTTTTGATGATTCTAGTGCTGCCGAATCCGACGAGGAGCGATCGGTTATTGGCAATTCCACGAATCTTTTGCGTAATATTCTTATTGGTTTTAAGATTAAAATTCTACTATTCGACGGTTCGATCGATACCGAGTTATTTGATAATTGGTTGGATAGGTTAGAGACCTATTTTTCTATTTACAAATATGCTTTGCCACTTTAAAATTTTCAAGTCATGCACTCACGTGGTAGAAATCTTGTCGGAAACGCCATGATGTAGGAGATTTGGGTTGGAAAGAATTCAAGGTATTAGTGCGTAAACAGTTTTATCCGATTGTGTATGAGCAAGAGAGATGACATTTATGGCATAATTTGAGCAAAAAGTTTGAACAATCTGTACAGGAGTACACTACGACGTTTTATAACCAAACTTTGATTTTGGGCATTGATATGGACGAGTATGGGGTGTTCATGAAGTACACAGGGGGTTTGTCAGAATCCATTAGGAGAGAGTTGAAGCTCTTTACTATGGCTAATATCGAGGATGCTACCGTAAAGGCAATTGCCATTGAAGGCAAGTACTTAAAGAGTGACAAAGATGACGACAAGATCAAGTCGGGGTTCAAGTCGAGTTGGAAAAACTAGCATAAGGGAGAGGCCAAAGGAGAGGGGTCTTCATCCAAGGACTTTAATTGCAATCATTGCAAGGCGAATGGGCATCTTTCCGATTATTGTTGGAAACTTCACCCGGAGCTTAGGCCGAAGGAGGAGAAGCGCAATAAAGGGAAATATGCACTTGCCGCTGAGGTTGTTGACCTTCCGGATTTAGATAAACCGAATCATAAGCTTACACTTAAGTTTTAGCAGACTTTAGCTGCCAAGGAAGTGAGTCGGGAAAAGCTTTTTCATTTCAATATCCAGGTAAAGCCGAGTTTGGTCAAGGCCATTATGGATCCGGGTAGTCAAAAAAATTTGATTTCTGAGACGTTGGTGAAGAAGATGGGTTTGACGACTACAACTCATTCTAAGCCTTATGGTTGGGGTGGTTTCAGAATGATGCGGAAGTGATGGTCGTGAAGTAGTGTACATTCAAGTTTGCAATTTCTGCAAAGTTTATTTATGAGGTAACGTGTGAGGTGGTTCCTTTGGATGTGTGTCAGGTCATCTTGGGTAGCTCTTATCTTTGGGACTAAGATGCGATTCATTACCGTAGAGCTCACAAGTATCGTCTTGTGAAGGAGGGAAAAGAGTTCCATATCAATGCTTATAAGGAGCATGTCACTACGTCAAATTTTGTAACGGCGACTCAGGTAAAGTGGTTGGTTAATGCGAGTGGCAAGTTTATGTTATTGGTGCTACCGGTTCAGAAGGGTACGTTGGCTCGAGTGTTGTCTCCAATAACATCGTTTTTAAAGCAACAAACAGATATGGGGAACTTACAAGTGAAGGTTGTGGTACTTACTGATCACAAACCTTTCCAGTTTTTCACTTCACAGTCCAAGCAACAGCAAGCTTGCCAGATGAAGGGGAGGTCGTATCTCCAACAATTACCCTAGATTATACAGTATAAGAAGGGAGTAGACAACAACTTGGCTGATAGGTTATCTCGACTCCCATTACCAACTACTTCCACTATGTTGGTTTCTATGCAGATACAGTCTTTTGTTAAGTCAGGTTATGTTATGGGTTATGATGATCCTAAGGGGCGTAATGTGCTTTGCAAAAAGTTGGTGTCAAGCATGACATGTGTTCGTTTTGAGTCGTTTCCAGTTGGGAAGAAGTGTCAGCTACCTCGTACGTCAAAGTAGTACAGTAGGATAATGAGCAGCGCCGTATTCCCACCTCTTCAGTTCTCGCTTGAGCAGGAGCTCAAGGCTCCTTAAGGGGGAAGCCATGATCCAGGAGGATCTAGTCGAAGACTAATTTTATCTCAAGTCGTTCGAAAGAGATTTATAGTCGTTCGAACGACTCGAACATGCCACTAGAATTTTGGCCTAAAGTCATATTTCATTTGAACGAGTTGAGATTTCGTTCGAACGACCAGGCAAGTCCTATTGGGACTAGAAAATTGTAACCAAGTCCTATTGTAACTAGGAACTTGTAACCCTTATAAAAGGGGCAAGACTAGGCAAGTCCTATTTGGACTAGGAACTTGTAACACATGTCTTATTGGGACTAGGAATTTGCAACCTAGTCCTACTGGAACTAAGAACTTGTAACCCTTATAAAAAGGGGCAAGGCTAGGCATTATTTTATAAGTTAAGTTTTTTAATGTTAGATCTGAAAGAGTTCTGAGAGAAGCTTAGGGTTTTAGGAAAGATTCATTATAATCTACTTTATTTTTCTCATTCGAATGACTTGAGATAAAATTGGTCTTCGACTAGATCCTCCTGGATCACCGGTACTCATAATCCTCAACCCCCCCGCCAAGCCACTCAAGCAACACGTCAATACGTCACACAAGAGCATATAGATCAGCGCATCAAGGAATTGATTGAAGCAGAAGTTCTGAGTACTACAAACGACCTTTCCAAGTTACAAGGAAGTCTGATTTCCAAAGAACTATTCGATATGGAAATACCGAAAGGTTTCCATACTCTGAAAATTTGTAAATTCAAGGGCACCGATCCAAGGGAGCACATTCAACAATACCGTAATTCATTGGGGTTGTATTCCAATCTCAACCACATCTTCTGCCATTTGATCTTAATAAGTCTGCAAAAAAAGCCACTCTGGTGGTTCTACTTTTTACCTAAAGATTCTAAACTCACATTCGATTAGTTGTAGAAAAAATTCATTAAGACGTTGCTCACAACAGGGATAAAGAGGAAAATTTATATTCTTTTTTTAGTCTTAAACAGTCACACAGAGAAAAGCTCAAGGTTTTTGCAAACAAGTTTTTGGAGCTCGTGCGTAAATTAGATAACCTCGATAAGAAAATAGTTATTACTGCTTTCACCAAGGCGCTCTAGTTCAGCTGTATGGCCAAAGAGCACTTCTTCCTCAATAAACCTACGATTTTGGATGATATAATCACCAAAGTTAATAGATATGTCAACCTGGAAAGGATGATGTCTAAAAGGCATAAATCTACTAAATCCATCCTAACTACGAAAGGTCCAGCTATAGATCGAAACAATGAACCGAAGGAGGATTAGGGAGATAAAAAATGTTCCAAGGGCATCACTGGCAATCCTCAGAAAGGCGGTACATTACCTTACCGGTCCTCCAGAAGATGAATGTTTGAATCTCTATAATTTTTCCAATCTTATCCAAGGACAAGCTATACCGTCCCTCCCAACCATTGGAGCTTATCGAATGCCGCCCATATTGCATGCATTACAAGATAAAACATCATTCTACTGACGACTTCTATGCTTTATAGAGGTTACTGGAATTCATTTTCAAGGAGGGATGGATGTACGAATACATTATCGACCTGCAATCATACAAGAATGACAGCTATAAGAAGCAACTCGAAGTAGTCCAGGTCAAAGATCACGCTGAGGAGAAAATCTCTACCATATGTACCACAACAACAAGTTTAAAATCTATCAGATCAACAACTCTTGCCGATTCAAGCACAGGAGACTGTCATAATACTGTGATCTCACACCTCAAGATAAGGAAGCCAAGCTTCTACCTGAGTTGAGCAATCGGCGGCTTGGGATTTTATTTAAATATTGCGACATTAGTCGTATAAAATTTCTACATCATGATGCATTAGTCATAATGCTCAAGATGAAGAAGTTTATCATGCATACAATGATGGTCGATACTGGAAGTGGTATTGAGATTCTCTTTCAGAGTA
This sequence comes from Kingdonia uniflora, assembly GCA_014058105.1. Lineage (NCBI taxonomy): Eukaryota > Viridiplantae > Streptophyta > Magnoliopsida > Ranunculales > Circaeasteraceae > Kingdonia > Kingdonia uniflora. Next base: position 2,784,127 of record JACGCM010001586.1, read on the forward strand.
TAATCAACCAGATGAGATTGGCCGATCAAGTTATTCCAAGCGACACCGATATCAGTAGATTCAGTGGTTCAAAAGAAGAGTAAGTAGGCAAGATCATCTTACTTATTTCTGCAGGACCTACCACAATCGACGTCGTCTTCTACGTCATCAACGCCAAATCTAGTTATCTCAGGATTATGGGTCATTACTAGATTCACAACATGGAAGCAATCGTTTCCACCTATCATCAAGCACTTCGCTTTAAGCACAATGATGGTATCTATGAAATTAAAGGTAGTTAAAAGTTTTCTCGAGCTTATGAGAATACCGTCTCTACCATTCCAGATACCTTAGACAGATATGCTATATAATAATTATAAAAAGCTGATCACCTTGATGATCAGCCTTCCGTAGAAGAGCCTACAGAATACATCAACATCGATGGACCTAGCATAAGTACTTTTATCGATACCAAAGTGATCCAGCATGATAAAAATGCTTTAATTCAATTCTTACGACTGAATCGAGATGTGTTTGTGTGGACTTTCGAAGAGATGCCTGGGGTCGATCCGGCCAAGGCATGTCACAAATTGGCCATCAACATTATTGCCACAACGGTAAATCAGAAATAGCAATGACTATCACCTCACCTTCGAGATGAAGTTAACATGGTGATTGAGAAATTGATTGAAGTAGGATTCATTCGAGAAGCCAAGTATCCAGATTAGATATCCAACATCGTTGCTGTCCCAAAGAAGAATGGAAAAGTCAGAGTTTGTATAGATTTCACTAATCTAAACAAACACACTTCAAATGACAGTTTCCCTCTTCCCAATATCCATCATATTCTTGATTCCACGGTAGGTCACAAACTCTTATCTATGATGAACGCTGCTTTGGGATACAATCAGATTTCTCTCTTGGAAGATGATTAAGAAAAGACCACTTTTATCACTTTAAGAGCACTTTACTGCCACAAAATTATGCCCTTCGGACTCAAAAGCGCAGACACGACTTATCAACGGTTGATGACTACTATGTTCAAAGTACATCTTGGGAAAATTGTGGAAGTTTACATTGATGATCTATTGTGCAAGAGAATACAGTCAATCAACCGTATCACAGATCTCAGCACAACATTTAACATTTTTTGATCTTATAGGATGCTACTCAATCCTGATAAATGTCAACTCAGAGTAACTTTAGGTCAGTTCCTAGGCCATCTCATCAACAAGAAAGGGATTGAAGCCGATCCAGATCAAATTTGAGCTCTCCTCAGCATATCATCTCCAAAGACGTACAAAAACTTGCTGGGAAGATTGCTGCTATCAACCGATTCGTTTCAAAATCTTCAGGTTACTGTCGTTGGCTGCTCTTACTACTCCACTGTTATACCAAATGAGGTAAAGTTTAGCCCAATACAGAGATCCAATGGACATCAGAATACGAGGTAGCTTTTCAGGATCTTAAAACCTATTTGGGGAAGTCTCCCATAATGAGCACCCAAGTAGATAATGAGGAAATGATCAACTACCTAGCAGTTACTGATACTTCTATCAACTAGGTTTTCATTAGACTTGAAGGGAAGATCAAAAAGCCAGTCTACTTCATCAGCAAAGCCCTCACTCTAGCGGAAATGTGGTATTATAAAATCGGGAGACTCCTTCTAACTCTTTTTTATACTTCCCAGAAGCTTAAGCGCTACTTCCAAGCTCATTCAGTCAAAGTCATGACGAACTACCCACTCCGGGAAGTTTTATCCAAGAATAGGAGAGTGCAAGAATGGTCAGTCAGTTTGGGTGAACATGATATTAAATTTGAGCAACATCATTCAGAAAAGATTCAGGTCATTGCCAATTTCCTCACAAATTTTCTAGTAGAAGATCCCGAGTGAGAGGAGCGTAATCCTTGCTTTGTTGTAGAAATTACAGAAAATCTACCAGCCAAAGCATTAGACGAACGAACTGAATGGGTTACAAGGAAAGGGTGGAAACTTTTTACAGATGGTTCAGCGGAATCGTATTGATTACCCCTTCCAACAACAGAATTAAGAAATCAATTCGCTTGGATTTTGAAGCCTTCAACAATGTTACTGAATACGAAGGTCTCATTCATGGACTCGACCTCGTATTTAAGCTCGGTGTGCCAGAGCTATCAGTCTACGTAAAATCTGTACTCATCGTCCACCATTACTTTGAGCATTACAAGAAGAATGACAAGTTGATCAAATATGCAGCCCTCATTATGGATAGGATGAGCCAGTTTATAAAAACCACTCTTGACTATCTTCCTCGAGGTAAAAATAAACATGCCGATTCCTTGGCTTATCTAGTCGGGGTCTTGGGTACAAAAGCTAGATATCTCCAGATCGAAATGATATCAACCCCCAACATTGATCGCATTTATGTATACACGATCAATACTGGGGGCAATAAAGAGGAGGACAATGATTGGCGAAAGCCCTTCCTTCCTTACCTTAGCACTGATAGTGAATGCAAATGACCCCTTCCAACAAATCCAAAAGGGTACCGACAGCTGATCAAAAACTCAAAGCGCTATACAAATCAAAACGGTTTTTTATATCGCCGTTCAGTCATGGGGCCTTTCCTCAAGTGCTTCTCCTGAAAGAAAGCGGACGAGATGCTTAGAGATTTACATGAAGGTTGGTGGCTCCTATACTGCAGGTCGATCACTTGCAAGCAGAATAATTACACAAGGAGTATTCTGGTTAGGCATGCACAAGCAAGCAGAAGAGTACTCACGCAAATGCGATACATGTCAATAACATAAACACATGATCTGCGCCCAGGTACTCGAACTACATGCAAGCAAGGTGTTCTGGCCATTCAAAGATGGGCACTCGATTTCATCAGTAAATTTCCTAATTCTCCAGGTAATCGCCGATACCTACTCGTAGCTACAAATTATTTTTAAAAATGGCCAGAAGTAGTTCCACTCTGTTGAACTAGAGAAGAAGAGGTCATCATCTCTTATATCTGGGAACATATCATCACACGGATTGGATGCCCTCACCTGATTCGAATCGATAATGGGCCACAATTCATTAGAGAAAAAGTCATAGCTTTCCTCTACAAATACAACATAATTCACTCACTATCCAATCTCTACTACCCTCAAGGAAATGGCCAAGCTAAAATCACCACTAAAACCATCGTAGATGGACTCAAGAAAAGGCTTCACTCACTGAAAAAAGGAAACTGGATACGAGAACTTCTTCATGTCTTATAGGCATACCGCACAACTCCATGTCAATCAACCAGCTATACCGCATTCCTCCTCATCTATAGTACCGAAGTCGTCATTCCAACATAATATCACCATCCAATCAAAGAGCACGTGCTTACAGACGAAGAAAATGAGTTCGAATTGGCTTACAACATCAATTAGATTGATGAGACTAGGGAACGCGCTATTGCCAAACTAGGTCGATATCACCATATGCTTGCTTGTTCATTTAACAGGCGAGTCCAAAGTCGTACTTTCCAAATCGACGATCTCGCCCTCAGAGAAATCCCTTAACACAAAAAAGAGGCACATGCCAGAAAACTGGCAGAAAATTTGGGGGGTCCATTCCTAATCACTGGTCTAACTGCCCTGGGATCATATTATCTCATGACCGAGGATAGAGTTCATATCCTAAATCCTTGGAGCACTAGGCAACTGGAATGGTACTATATTTAAGTTCCTCACTATTCCACTTCAATTCTTATTCTTTCCATTCCAAAAGTGAGATTTTCACCTCTATACAATGTACATTCTATTCTATTCAATGAATACTTCCAAGTTTTTTCCCACACAACTCTCTATTTATTTAGACAATACATAGATTAAAGCAAAGGTAAAACTAGCTTTTAAACTGCACTCTATACATGCTCTACGATTAAAGTGAAGGTAATACTAGTTTTCAATCAAAGTACTCTACGAGACATAAGATAAAGCAAAGGTAGAAAGCTAGATTTTATATCTCAAAATGGCTGCGACAATTATACCGGTTAAAGCCAAGGTAAAACTAGCTTTGATCAAACTTTATACATACTCTGCGATTAAAATGAAGGTAATGCTAGTTTTCAATCAAAGAACTCTACTAGACATAAGATAAAGCAAAGGTAAAACTAGCTTTTATCTCTCAATATGGTTGCGACAATTATACCGGTTAAAGCAAAGGTTCAACTAGCTTTGATCAAACTTTATACATACTCTACGATTAAAACAAAGGTAATACTAGTTTTCAATCAAAGAACTCTACCTGACATAAGATTAAGTAAAGGTAAAACTAGCTTTCATCTCTTAATATGTCTGCGATAGATACTTTTATTGGTTACACATACAGCCACTACAAAGGATTCTTTTCTGCTGAAGGTAGGTCAGCTACGCTTTCCCTTGCAATTGGAGGGCGATTAACCATAAATTCTCAAGCTCGTGCCACCACAGTAATCCTGCCTTGATCTACCAATTTAGTAGGTCTAGAATCTAACTTTATTTCTATAGAGTACATACAGTTTTCTCGATCTACTTCAGCTCTGCAAATACATCCTTTACCTGACAAACAGTCATGCAAGGTATCCCTCTTTAACTCGAGCCTTCTAATTTCCTCAACAAAATAGGTGATCGCTACCATTAACATCTCTGAGCGCGATACTTTGGGCATGACCGCCATTGAAAAATTCCCTCTCGCCGTTTGAAGGCTCTCTTTCGACCTCTTCTTTTGTGCTTTATGCCATTTCATATGTCTTTCTGTGTGGGACATAAGATTTATATGCTCCCACTCCTTCTCATATGCTTTATTTGACTCAGCCTGGTTCATCATCCTCAATTCAGCTACCTGGGTACAAAGTTCCTCAAACTCTCTGTCTACACCTACCCCAGCAGGGAATTTCCTTAACAAATCATCCTTTTCCCTTATTTAAATATCCTTACCTCTGACCACCCACACTAACTCCTGTTTTCTGACATGAGCAGTATCCAGCTTACTTTGGAACTCCCTTAACCGCTCATTCCCTTTTTGTACGTGACCTTGAGTTCGAGCTTCGTTTCCCTCCAGCTTTCTAATTCGAGCTGATAGGCTAACTACATCCCTTTGAATAATAGAGTCCCTGACATCACCTTTATTCTTCCCTGAGTGCACTTTAGCATCTGTATTTTTGGCGTGCGAATTAGCCTGAGCCAAATCGGTCTTCAATTGTGCCACCCTCTTATTCAACTCATCACATTTTCTTTGCACCAACTAGAACTCAATATCTTTTGCAGGTAAAACTGCAGTAATCTACTCAACCGCAATTTTTGAGTTAGATAGGTCATCTCGAGCTCTCTTGAGCTCGCTATCTTTCTAAATCATTATAATCTTCAATCGCTCCAGTTCGCTCCTTGTACTCACTAAATCAGCTCAAGTCTGCTCTTGTTTATTTGTTTTACTGATCATTTGGCCTTTTAGACTGGCCATAAAATGACGTAACTCATTCTCTGACATTTCTAACGTCTAAATACGGTATTGAGCCATGTCAGCCTCTTTACCCTTTGCCATCACCACATCATTCTGGCTTTTGAGTTTTGCTATCTTTTCCTTTGTGTCCACAACCTCTTTTTGCCCCTTACTAATTTTGCCATCCTTTTCCTCGATCTTTTGAGTGAGGTCATCGACGGTTTTTCTTGCCTCGACAAATTTGAAATGTACCTTTACGTGTTGATCCTCCCTATCTTTATTTGCCTTTTTTATTCTATCGAACTCTACATCAAACGCGCTGACTCTAATTTGACCTACATATCACAGATACAATACATCAAGTTTGATTCTTGACACTCACTCAATACACAATGTAGTCGCTTATTCTGCATCTCAGATTCATGCTTCTTCTTCAACCAACATACGAACTTTTGACCTCAACAACATACATGAAGCACTACTAAAGACATATTCAGTATCCCTAAGTTTGAGTCATCACTTTCAACCTCTATATTAACAGCTTGAGTTAAGCAAATGTACAGTCATCCATAAAGCTATTATACAGAAACAAAGATCAGAACATTACACAATCTGGTCAAAGAATAATCAAGCACATATTTTGTAGTATCCATTATTAAGAATCTTAATGGTCGTCAAACGGTCATATTATAAGACTTATAAATAGGACCAGAGAATTCGAGATAAAGGATAGACAAATCTTCACAATAATATTCTACATACTCAGAACGGTCATTGTAATAAACTAGCACTCTCAATAATATCATCTTCTCGTTTTCAAATTCTTTAAGAGAGATCGTGGTTTTTAACCTATTCAAAGGTTTTCCACGCTAAATTATCTTTATTGCCATTACTTATTATTTTTGAGCGTCCTAAACCCATATGGTGTAAAGGCTAAGTCTGAATTCCAGAATTAGGCTATTATATTTGGCGCCATCTGTGGGAATCAAAGTTCTCAAACTCATTGACTCAGAAACCGTTGATTATTATTTTTCAGGATGGCACTTCCAGATCAGATAACGCCGGTTACTCCAGCAGATGAAAATGCCACCCTAGCTGAGTTGAGGGCTAATTTGAACTCCAAAATAGAAAGGTGTGCCACTCTGGAGCTACAACTAACAAGTGTACAGGATGCACTGAAGGATTTGCAGGGTCAACAGGTCACCACTCAGATGAAAAACTCCGTACAACCAAAAGTATCACAAATTTTCATTCATGATCGAACAGGGCCTTTACCAAAGAACAATAACTTAGGACTTGCACTTCGATCTAACCATCACCAGTGGAAAACCGAGCCTATTCCGATCCAGGAAGTCCACCAAGAAGTTGATGGCGGCCTTGCGGGAATCAGACAAACTTAGAATCTACCTCGAGGAGTTTGAGTTCCAGCAAAAGATTGACTAAGTGGGGGGAGTGGCAACTCCAATCCTGGAGAAGGATGCGTCGCACGCCCAGCCACTACAACTCGACAATATGTGACTCAAGAACATGTTAGCAAGCGAATCAAAGAATTGCTTGAAGAGCCCGATCGAACAAGAACTATTAGATGGCGAGGTCCCCACCGGGTTCCATACTCTGAAGATCTAAAAATACAAAGGGACTGATCCAGTAGAGTACGTCCAGGAGTTCCAGGACGCCTTAGGCCTGCATTCAACATTTAATCACATTCTATACAGGCTCTTTCCTACCAGTTTATCAGGTAAACTCCTCGATGGTTCTACACACTACCTGAAGGGTCTATTATAACTTTTAAGCAAATGCACAAACTCTTCGTCAAGAATTACTCGCACAACAGGGAGAAGGAGGGGAATCTGTATTCTTTTTTCAGCCTTAAGCAAATGCTAGGAGAGAAGCTCGAGACGTTTACTAAGATGTTCCTGGAATTTGCTCAAAAAGTAAATCAGCTCGTTCAGAAGATTACTATTTTGGCTTTCACCAATGCTTTACTCGTCGATGGAAGGGCAAAAGAGTACCTCGTCCTAAATAAACCTACAACTTTGGAGGACATGATTAAAAAAGTTAACAAATATATTGATCTCGAAAAAATGGTGCCCAACTGACAGAAAACTTAAAAATCAACATTAACAGCTAGAGATCAATCTACAGGACAAGATTTTAACAGTGCTACTGATCAGGGAGGATATAGGAAGCGAACAAACAATAATGATGAACGACCTCAGAGGGGTAGTAACTTGCCAAAACCCTGTCTTCCCAAGATGAATGTAACCATAGCCAGTATTTATCCTATACTTCAGAAGGTAAAGTTTTTTTGCAATGCACAAAATCTGCAACCCATTGAGAATAAACCCTATTGCATTCGCCACAAAGTTTGACATCATGAGATGGAACACTATTTCTCTTTATAACGTCTGTTGGAGTATATTTTTGTGGATGTACGAATGCATGAATACATTGTGGACGTTGAGAGTTCCAAGAATGGGAGTTACAAACCTCTTACAAAAGCCGTACAGATTGAAGAACTGGCAGGGGAAAAACATTTATACCATATATCCCTCAGCCACTTCATTGAGACTCAGACTGTCAACCTGTCGAACAGAAGAAAAAGATGTCGGGTCGACCAATGTCACAACTTGTTCCTGTAAGATAAAGAAGCTCATTTACTTCCCGTATCCAACTCCTAATGCACATGAATTTCTTTTGATGATTATGATGTTCGTCATGTCAACTTCCCTCACCATGATGCTTTGGTAATCATGTTAAAAATAAGAAATATTGTACTTCACACAATGATGATAGATACTAATAGTACTATTGAACTACTTTTTGAAAGCACGATTGATCAGATGAGACTGGCTGATAAGGTACAACCCAGTAATATTGATATTTCTAGATTTAACGGCTCTCGGGAAGAACGTGTAAGAAAGATTATACTTTCTATTACGGCAGGACCAACAATAATTGACGTTGTATTTTATGTTATCAACACAAAATCCCATTATTTGGGGATAATGGGACGCTGCTAGTTACATAATATGTGAGCCATTCCATCGACCTATCAATTGGTGCTTTGATTTGAATATAATGGCGGCATTTACAAAATTAAAGGAAGTCAGAAGTTAGCTCAAGTATGTGAAAATTCTATTGCCATCGTACCAAAACTATCAAAGCCACAGCTCGTATAACAATTATAGAAGACAACAGGGAACATTACAGAAAACTTTACAGTGAACTCTAATGAACACCAGCTGCCAAGTGTAGAAATCGCAGAATACATAAAAATCAGTGGGGACAAGCAAGGAACATACATTGGTACACTTTTTCCCACAATAGAACGAGGTGCTCTTATCTAGTTCCTTAAAAATAATAGTGATATTTTTGCTTGGACATTTCATAAAATGCCTAGCATTGATCCAAATCTGGCCTGCCATAAGCTTAATTTGAAAGATAAAGCTAAAGCTGTCAAACAAAAGCAGAGGACTTTAGCACCAAGATTCTGAGGAGAAGTCAATAAAGAGATCAATAAGCTTATTAAAGTTGGGTTTGTAAGGAAAGCCAATTATCCATAATGGATCTCAAACATTGTGGCAGTATCGAAGAAAAATATAAAGATTAGGGTATGCGTGGATTTCACGAACCTCAACAAACCTACTCCAAAGGGTAGTTTTCCACTTCTTATTATCAACCATATGCTAGATTCAACTGCAGGACATGAACTTTTATCCATAATGGACTCCGCATCAGGGTACAACCAGATACCTCTGCTATCCGACGATTAAGAGAAAATAACTTTCATCACGGAGTATGGTTTGTACCGCTATAAGGTTATGCTATTCGGTCTTTAAAATGATGGGGCCACTTATCAAAGATTGATACCACAGAAATTCAAAGATCACCTCTGGGAAATGATAGAAGTCTAAATTGATGATATATTGTATAAAAGTCTTAAATAAGAGAACCATATCGCAGATTTACACACAAATTTTGAAATTCTCCATTTCTAAGATGAGACTCAATCTTGATAAGTGCAAGTTCGGGGTTCAGTCTGGCAAATTCTTGGGACATTTGATCAGCAATTGAGGCATAGAAGCTGATCCAAATGGTATTTATGTACTGTTGTCTATGCCTTCTCCAAAAATAAATAAAGACGCATAAAAGTTAGTAGACAAGATTGCTGCAATAAATCATTTTGTCTTGGAGTCTTCAGATCGATATTGATGGTTATTCGACCTATTACGTGGAGGGACAACAAAAAGAAAACTAAAAAAGATCTTGAGATCGAATGGACTACAGAATATGAAACAGCATTTCCAAAACTCAAAAGTTATTTGGGCAAACCACGAGTAATGCCTAAGGAAGGTGATGAACTCACCATATATCTTACTATTACTGACGAATCATTGAGTTTTGTTCTCATTCGCCTTGAGGAAGAGACAGAGAAACCTGTCTACTCTATCAGCAAAACTCTCACTCTAGCAGAATCTCGGTATACCAAGATCGAGAAACTACTGTTAGCTCTCGTTTACACGTCACAAAAGTTGAAACAGTATTTCCAAGCCCACTCAGTTCCTGTAATAATAAATTATCCCTTGCGCAAAATATTGTCCAAACGAGAAAAATTTAGACGAGTATAGCAATGGTCGGTAAGTCTTGGCGAACATGACATACGTTTTAAACCATGGAATTCCAAAAAAGGTCAAGCAGTAGCTGATTTTCTTACAGACTTCTCAGTAGAAGATCCTGGCTGGGAAGAAGATCATACAAAAAAGAATGAGAAATAGTTAAAAGAAAAGTTAGACTGGATAACTCAGAAGGGTTGACATCATCTAACTGAAGGCTTTACTGGACCTGCGGGATCTGGCATCGGAATCATACTTATCACACCTTCCAATGATATGATCGAGAAAGCAATTAAACTTAATTTCAAAGCTACCAACAATGTGGCGAAATATGAGGCAGTAATACACGGTCTAGATATGGCTCTTGAGATTAGAGTTTCCGAGCTATCCATGTATATAGACTCTTTACTCATTGCGAACCATTATACAAAAAAGATTCAAAAGAACGGAAAAATGTTTGATTACACAGCAGCAGTAGCTGACAGAATGCACAGATTCATGAGGAATACCATTAAACATTTGCCATGTAGAGAAAACTGACATTTTGATTTTCTTGCCAATCTAGCAAGAGTACTAGGCACAGAGGCCCGATATCTCAAGATCGTAGTGATATCCACCCCCAATATTAACATTAAAAGCCCAAATTCTGTTAAAATGGGGGGAATTGAAGTGGACGATGACGATTGGAGATGACCTTTCCTTACATATATTAGACCTCAAAACAAATTTGATGGTAAACTCTCTAAAGATCGTACTGAAAGAAGATGCGTGCTTGATAATGCTAAGCGCTACGTTGTGGCAAATAATCTTCTTTACAAAATTTTGGTCACAGGACCGTACCTTCAGTGTTTATCGAGCAAAGAGGCTCAAAAATTCTTGCACGAACTTCACAAAGGTACTTGCGGTTCCCATGCAGCAGGACGATCTCTAGCCAATCGAGCTCTTATTCAAGGTATTTACTGGCCTAAAATGAAAGCTCAAGCCATTAAAATTGTACGTAAATATGATGCCTGCCAACGACATAGCCCTCAAATTCGAGCTCTAGCCTTGGAACTCCATTCCAGCAACGTTGTTTGGCCGTTCAGAAGATGGGTCCTTGACCTCGTAGGAGAATATCCTACTGTAATAGGCAAAAGGAAGCACCTCCTAGTAGCAACAGATTACTTCACTAATTGGGTAGAAGCAGTCCCTCTGTATCGTACACAAGAAGACGAAGTCATCAAGTTTATATAGGAAACCATCATCATTTGGTTTGGCTACCCCCATCTTATCAGAATCAACAATAGGCCTCAATTTGGTGGCTCCAAAATCATTAAATTCCTCATCTAGCACAAAATCATTCACTCTCCTTCCAATCCATATTACCTACAAGGAAATGGTCAGGCCAAAATTACTAATCGCACTATCGTGGATGAAATCAAAAAATGCTTGACAAAAAAGAAGGGTAATTGGGTCTAAGAATGACTACATATATTATGGGCATATCGTACAACACCTCGAGTATCAACCAAATGTACACCGTTCCTATTTGCATATGGTACTGAGGCAATAATCCCTACTCAATATCATCACCCATTGTGTGACCATACCATGACAGATGAAGAAAACAAATTCTAGTTGGCATGTGACATGAACTGGATAGAAGAAACTAGAGACAAAGTAATCGTGAACTTGTGAAGATACTACTAGGCTCTAGCCTGATCTTATAACAAATGATTTCATCATAGAGAGCTCAATATTAAAGATCTCATCCTCTGAGAAATCCCCAAACACAGAAAAAAAATCAATGTTGGGGAACTGGCCAAAAATTGGGAGGGTCCTTTCGTCATTGTTGGAAAAAGTGGCATTGGTTCTTACGATCTCGCCACTAAACATGGGGAACGACTGCCGAATCCTTGGAACACAAGGATATTAAAGCTATATAGAAGATAATATATACTCTATCACACTATACTTTTCTAAATAAATATATCATCTTGTATATCGATCTTACATCAATGCAATACTTATGTTTGATCTACATACATCTGAGTACTCTATCTAACATCCTTTGTACGTCAATCTTACAACAATGAAATAATTATGTATGATTGCCCTATATTATACTACTTTGCTAATATATCAAACAAGTACTTCTATATGCAGATTACATACAATTTGTAGCTTCAGCCAAACTGATCTTTTATACATTACAGATCGTTTGTTGCTTCAGCCAATTAGATCCTCTATACATTACAGATCATTTGTTGCTTCAGCCAAACTGATCCTCTATATATTACAGATTATTTATTGCTTTGGCCAAACCACCCTCTTATTATTTGATTAAACGCCAAACAAGACGACAACAATACAATTGGTTCATACAAAGGTCAGTATACAAAAAATACAGATCATTTACGCTACTTTTTAAGCAGTTCTATATCTATTATACTCTTACTATCTTTTACATTATCAGTCACTATCGCTCGAACTATCATTTACATGATTACCCCTTGAACTTTCTCCATTCCAATTCAAGCAGGCACGTATAAACTCTGGCATTCTCCCAGTAACAATTTTTTTTCCTTCCCTAATCATACTCTCTTTTTGAATTCCAATTCTTGACACCATGGGAACTAAGTACTTCGATCGAACCAGCTTTATTTCGCATTGCAAATCTTTTGCAACTAACCTGTCATATACAGTTATACTTTTTGCTTCCAATCTATTAAACTCTGCTATAAAGAATGAAATAACTGCTATCATATCTCTCTTGTATACATCACCTGCCTCAACTTTTACCCCTTTCGAAAGAATAAACTCACCATGTTTACCTTGAGCTTCCTTCAGCATAGCTTCCAAACTTTTGCAGTATTTCTCAAGTGTTCCTTTTTTATTTAGCGTCACAGCATTCCGACCTTCCAACACTGTCATGAATTCATCCATATGACAAACCATAGACATTTCCCCCTCCACTTCAGCCTCACGATAATTTCTATTCATCGTACTATCGTCAAGACTTATTACAGCCTTAAAGTAATCTGCCTCCAACTTTGTATTTGTATCACACAATTTCATGTTCTCAGCTTTATACTATAAGATAACTAATAATTCCCGCGATTGAATGGTATGCTCTAACGTATATACCTTGCTCCATGCCCTGTTTATGTTTTCGTTCTGTCGATTATGGGTCTCTTTCATCTTTTTTATCATCATATTGACAACTAACCACAATACTTCATATTTGTGAGTGCAAACTCGCATATCAGCTATCTCCGCCTCAACCATATTTACTTGAAATTGCAAGTCATTCACATTATTTCCTTCCTCCTCTAACATTGTTAACAGTTCTATAATTTGAGTTCAAGCGGATATCAATTCAGCCCCTTGTTGGCTTACTTGTTCAGAGGTACCTACAACTTCAACACCTTTTTTCCTTATCGCTTCTTTTAATCCCTCTATCTTTCTTAGTTTAATGGCTAGTTCAGCCTATTTCTCTCGCAGTTTTTCAGTCACACGGATTACTGTACTTCACTCTTTTAAAATCTCCACCTTCATTTTTTCTTCTAATTCAATGGGACTTTATAGTGCCCTCTAACACGGACTTAGTTTAACGTTCAATTGCTTGTTTTGGACGTGTAACGCTTCACATTGACTCTGAATAGCTACCAGTTCTACTTGTCATAACAGTTTACATTTATAATAACAAATTGCATATCACAGTTAATAAGTCTAATTAGGAACATGGTATCTGAGTAATATTGATACATCATTCTATTCATCATCACAGAGAACAAATTTCATTTATCATAAATAGTATACAAAGATCTAATACATATGAAGTACTGGTAAAAACCAGAGCAACCTATTTTCACTTCTTCAAGATATGCGAGAACTGTCCTTTATCTCTCGTACTCTTTCTATTCGTTACTTGAAAATCTATAGGAGCTATAAATGTCACCACCTCCTACTGATGCTATTTGCGATGCGATCAGGGTATCAAATTCATGACCTTCTCCTCATCCTCTTATGACGATAGTTTCCTTGACCTAGGAATGGGGTTTTCACCAACAAAATCCCCTTCATCTTTGGTAAACCACATATTTTCAACCTTGGCATTCTCGACATCAAAATCCTTCCCACATTCTGCTACGAACTTCCTAAATTCATTCTCAACCCTCGCCAGTTCTCCCCCATAAAAATCAATGATACTTTCTATATGACGTTCATACTCTGTTCAAGCTATGACTTTTGCTCGCGACGAATACAAATGCTCATTCAATTGCATATACGCCTTGTGCAACTGCCTGCGCATTTCTTTTGGTAATACACCTAACGCCCTCACATCAGCTTCTATCTTTATTCGAACAGTCACTTCTTTTAACAATTGCGTCGCTAAAGACATTTTTTACTCAACATGTTGTGATATTACATCTTCTAACTCCTTTAACTCACCCTCTAATTAATGTTGAACCTCTATTTGCTTTTTTCTTATCCTGAAAAATATAACTCTCATGGCCATCCGATCCTACATAAAGTCAAGCACATCAGATTAAGGCTCTACATCACCCCATATAACAGACACACTAGCTCGAGCTGAACATTTTCTCACATCTATACTATGACGATTATGTGCTTCTTGAGCTAATAACATAACTAGAGCTGGGTTAGGTACTATACCTCTTTCCTTCAAAAGTTCTGCAGAAGCTTCTTTTAAACCCTGTTCACTATATATTTTGACCTTAAAATAAAATGTCAGAGCTATCAGCATACTTTGACACCTAGCTCTATCACTCAGGTTATTAAAATAGGTTAACTCTTTTGGTTTTCAAACTAATACCTCCCTTTCCTCTTCCTTTCTTAACACCTCATCCCTTTCTATTTTTAACTTAGCATATCTACACTAGAGCTCATATAACTCAAATATTTTCTCAATCGCTCTATCTTCTACACAGATTACAAATATCCTGTTATCATACAGACATTTAAGAAGAACATATTTGAAAACATCAATCAAACTTAAACAGCTTAAAACAATGCAGAGTACAATCACAAAAGTAAAAAAATGAATACCACAGAATGTTTAGAGATTCTTGTTGATTTTTACCTCAGATGGAGGCTCCAATGTTTTCCCAACAGGATGTACTGGATCAGTATCTTTTGATAATGGATCTAATGTTTTCTCAGCTGATTGAACTGGCTCGGTACATTCTAGTAGAAGGTCAAATGCTTTCTCAGGAGAAACGACAATATCAGCCATCACTTTGTCCGCTACTTCTATGGGAAGGACTATTTCATCATATTTGCCAGTTCGGCCTAGCTCCACGTCAGCTTCAGTCAATCTAAAATTATAGTTAGTTTGGACAAAGTGATCTCTTTCCACTTTCAGTACCTTGATTAATTCTGACATAATGTCATCATGCTCTACCAGAACTCTATATTTTTCTGCGAACTCTGCAGCCGCTTTAGCATCTTAAGCACTCTTGTCTTTCTCTAGCTCGAGCTCAGCTTTGAGCTCCTTCACACGAGCCGATTGGGCATCAACTTTTGAGTAAGATCCCCGAACTCCTGGCTCCTCTTATCAAGATACTTCGTACCCCCTTTCATCAGTATAGAGAGCTACCAATTCAATAACAAAATGCAACACAAGTTCAGAATAACAACTCTCAGTTAGAATATATGATAGTTAAAGAATTTAAACACATACCACGAAAGTGTGTTCCTGATACTTTTCATCAAGCTATTTCGTATCGGTCCCAGCCATCAAGCAGTATTTCTCCTCTATCTATCTCATCTTGGCTGTCGCATGAGGATTAGTACGAGAGTTACCCTTGTTCTCATGCCGTTTCCTCATCAACAAGTTCTTTTCAGACTCTGTAGAAGTAATGACAATCACTTCCTATCTCTCCTCTATATCTCCATAAATAGGTTTTGCGATCTCTTTTTTTGTGGTCATCACTGCAGTAGCAGACGGACTCTGCAGAGCTAACTTTCTCAGCCTCTGTGTAGTCCATTTCACATTTTCAGGTGCAGGAGGGGGAAGACTAGTTATATCATTAACAGTCAACCAAGCTTTCTTCTCAGCCATAGCTCGATTCTCATGAGCTCACCGAACCTTGGGTACTATGGAATCTACCCTCTTATCCCTACGGATACCTAGCTCACCAAGTACCTGCTTTAACTCATCCTGATCTTGAGCAACGCAGTCATACAAGCTAGTATTATTAGGCACCGATAAAGGATTGGGTTCTGCCAAAACATGGAGCAGAACATTATTTAACAGCTTGAAGACGTAATAATGTTTAGTCAAAGATTAATCAATATTACTTACTCGGGTTATAATATTTATGGTTCAAAACGAGTACTGGTTCATCTGGAGCCTGCATACAGTTACCCCCTACCAAAACAAGGTGATCGTTCCATGGTCTACCCCCAAATTTTAAATCAAAAAATTTCAGCCTAGATAAATTACTATACGGGTAACCATTACTTCGGCCTTTGACATATTTGCATTTATAAAATTTCAGCATATCATTGGCTTCGAATTGCTTGGCAGTCCATTCCTTTCTCTATTTCTAATTCAATACCTAGCATACCCTCATAATCTCATATACATTCTCATTCAGCTGGGCAGGGCAACACTATAATACATTCATGACCCCTTTTGGATAGAAAGTTATAGGAAGCTTCAGTTCATATACGACCTGATTCAAATAACATAAAAACCCACCACTCAGGCCTAAAAGCCCGAGGCCATTATTGAACGAGAGATTCACATACTCACTAATCCCTCTCTTATTTTTCTACACCTCGAAACTCGGGACTTGGTAGTATATCTCCTCATCTCCTTTTCGTGGGACATAGGCCTTAAACTAGGTGTAATGGCTAAATTCTATAATCTTGAAATGGCTTAGAATTCGCTATCACACCAATGAACCTGCGACAATATTTTAATGGATAGTAGGAAATGGCACAGGGGATTTTAGCGTGGAAAACCTCTGAATAGGTAAAAAACTACAACATCAGGTGAAGGATTTTTGTAAGAGTATAGTTATTGCTTGAGCCAGATATCTTATTACAAGTCATCTTTTGATTTAGAAATGCTTGAACCTTATAACTAAGAAGTTTTAAATGTTTATGAGAATCTAGAACAAATAGTTTTCTTGGTGATTTCTCATATAATTTTCTGGTCATTGTCTCTTTTGGAACTTCTTTATATAGGCCTTTTCCACAACACTTCATCATGCTAGAGTACATTTTCTTAACAATGTGGTTAGTGGCGATCGACTGAATAACTGACGAGTTCGTGAGAGACAGGTGTCTTTGACTGGTTAAGGTTTTTTAATTTGAGTTCAACTCATGTTCTTTACCATATTGTAGAGTAGGTTAAAATGTTAACTATTTGGAAGTCATATTGAAAATGCGTGAGTATGAGATGGAGTTAATTCGAACTGGCAACAACTCACTTTTTGGTAAGATTGAGGGATCAGTCCCTACAATCACCCCCTCACAATCAAAGTCACGCGTCGCTTTGGTTGAGAAAGGATCTGTATGTAATTGGTATTGAGGTTTGAAGTTCTTGAATATTGAAGTGGAGTAATGATAGCTTTGACTGTATGGAAGTTCTGCGGGTTATGAGGAAATGACGTGTATTAAATAAAGATGTGGATGCTGATGTATGTGACGGTTATGATTTGAAGAGTTACTCCTGTAATGAATGATGACATTTGGAAAAATGTGCCTGTACAATAAATGTAGAGTTATATAAATAGTACATGTACCGTGTTTTGAAGCAAAGTACGCTTGTAATTTGTCAAATTCTTTGAAAGTTTCAAAGATGGAGAAGACTCGGAGGATGGTCCTTAAAGAGAGGATTGCTTCTGAAATGTAGAGGTTGAAGTTAAATTACTTTGGCGACCAATCTTTGGAGATGTCGATACCCGCTCATGTTCCTCTGACTTATCAAGGTATATCCGAAGATAAAGCAGTTGAAGATGAGGAGTTATATTACTGTAGGTAGAGGTTTCGTGTCATTGCCTTGATAGGCGAGGAACGTTGGGCTTGTCTCCGTACTCTTGCAGAGGATAAGGTTGGGGGGAAAGATACAGGGATAGGCATAACTGTGGGGCAGCTATGCTAATGACTTAAATTGGAATGGATTTTTAGGTCAAAACTCTCTTCATCTCTACCAACTCTTCGGAGGTGGCGGTTTCAGAGGAGGAGGTGATGGTAGTGGAGGAGGGAGACGAAGAGTGAAAGTCTGCTTCTATATTTCCATTACTTTTTTGTTCTAAGAAGACCTTTAATTTGAAGAGTTGGCTCTAACACTGAGTATACTACTTGCATAGTTTCCATTTGAAGTTCGACTAGACTTCGACCAAACTCATGTATGGGATGCCTTTTGTTGTATCAAATTTCTTCTTTGCGTCAGGGTAAAAAATCACTGAAGCAGGACGAACTGAAGGACTTGATGTGCGGAGTGCCTTAATGACCTGTAACTTATAAAAGCATTGAAAAACTTGTTATCTGGAAAGTACCTATTGTTGAGTACTTGAAAGACTTGTTATCTGTAAATGTATCTATAATTTGACTCGAAATTAATAATATCTGTTTACCAAATATTATGTTGATATAGAATAGAGTGTCTATGGAATCGAGCTAAGAATAATGTTTTGAGTTTGCCAAGATATCGATAGATGATATGTATGGCAGAAAAAATTATTGCTATCAAAATCAAACTGTTAGAAATATATTCGTAATGTATATTTCATAAGGTCGACCAGGGGTGGGATAAAAATATAGAGTAAAGGAAAATATACAAATTTTAGAATGGTAGGTTGATCTGCGATAGTTCGCTGGAAGGAATCATGTTGATAAAAAATATGACGAAATGATATAGTTTGATAGAAAGAGATATGTTTCTATATAACTTCTACCAAGATTCTATGGTTTCTATTACGAGAAAATAGGAGAACATCCTGAGTTGCGTTGAATTTATGGTTAGACAGGGTATAAAATGGAGGGGAGAGGGGTTGAGGAGGAAGAAATAGGTGGGCAGAAAGAATGATAAGGTGGACTCGTTCTGAGAGAATCCGCTACGCGACTGAGGGGCTAACTATTAAGATGGTCGAAGTGCTAGAACGTATTTTTGGATTACTGGATTATGATGCTAAATTGTCAGTGAGGGAGGTGAATGTTGAGGGTTTGGATATTATTGGGATAGAGCGGGAATATGAATGTCGTTTTTACGAAGAGATATTCCAAGAAATGACGGTGGACCCAACAACTCGAAAGGATGCAGTGAGATTGCTTGCTGTGGAGGAGATTGAGTTTGAAGATGTGATGATTGCTAGAGGATATCTGATCGGATGTGGTTGGCCAGGTCATCAAGGCTGTTTTAGGTATAATTATATATAAAGGGCTATCATAAATAAATGTAAGTTTTTTGAATTTAACAAAAATGATAAAAGTCAAATTGATCCTCAATAGTTGCAAATGCCATTTGAGACTATTTTGATAAACAATTTTTAATAACTTTGAAAAAAAAGTTAGCTTCGAAAATGACGTCACTAGTACTACAAGTATAAGAAACAAGAACAGTAAAAAATAGGAGCTTCTAGTTTTGTTTTTATATAAATCTGCAAAAATCTGATATCGTGCGAGTGTGAGTTATCATGAGTGTGAGAAGGTTAGAGAAAGATATGAAAATAGTAGAGAAAAATGAATTAAAATATGAGGGGAGGGGTAATGATGGAAAGACAATTTTATTGAGAAGGTACAAGACGTCTAATATGGATAGTGGAAAGGACTCCTCGATTCTAAAACCAAGGATGGCTCGTACGAGTCACAATAACTGCTAGCCGTTAGAGAGAAAAAGAAAATAAATAGTGCTTCTTCCTCATCATTTAATTATTTTTCAACTTCTAAAACCTTGGAGAGCACAGAGAGAGAAGCGCAAAAAAATTGTAGAAGAATTGGGAAAATTTTATATGAGCCGTTAGAGAGAAAAAGAAAATAAATAGTGCTTCTTCCTCATCATTCAATTATTTTTCAACTTCTAAAACCTTGGAGAGCACAGAGAGAGAAGCGCAAAAAAATTGTAGAAGAATTGGGAAAATTTTATATGAGAGTAATCAACAGTCAAAGAGAGTTACGGGGATTGAATCACGTAGGTGGCTAAACAGCAGCGTTGTGAGGGAAGGATTTTATACTACTTTGGATTTTCATTCTGACACAGAAGGTTAGTAGAGACGTACGATGCATGTATGTATCTCTAGATTTTGAAAGTCATAATATGTTTTAAGCAAATCTCTAAAAAATTACTATTTATAGCAATCTATGAAATTTAAAATATATATAGAAGATATGAGAGATATTTTGTATGTGAATGATTGATGTGTATGAGATAATAATAGATACTTGAACCTATATGTAGGTCGAGCGTGAGTGGTATTTGTGTAAGATCAAACCCTTGTCTGTAGGATTCTAGTTGAAATGGGCAGTTTACCTATTAACGAGGTGTTGACCTCTGGTCGAATGGTAGAGTCTAAAACTAAAATGTCTGTCAGTAAGGTTAAAATAGGGTTTAAACAATTTCTAGGTTTCTGTGGAAAATTGGTGACCTATCCTCCTTGTTCGAATGCATTGAAAAAGTTTTCTAAAGCCGAGGCTGTTGTAGGATGGACATAGGGTAACGCGTAGAATTTGCCTGTAGGCTGTTTGCGGGGTATACTGTAGCGACGGGGGAAGATTATTTTTATTTTTTGGCCGACTTGGAGGAGGAGAAACGAGATAGGGGTATAGATGAATCGATCTTATTGGAATATTTTGATGGGAGTGTTCAGAGTGACCTTTTAGAGGTCTTTTTGTGTTACCTATCTCAATTAGAGTACGGGTTGAGTCCTTCTCTTACCAATTTGGCAAAAGGGATTATGAATAAGATTGGGGCATGTCCTGTTCAATTGAACGGGAACATGCAGGAGGTAATAAGTACTTGCGACCATCTGAGCAAAAAATGGGAGAATTAGGGGAAAGTGAGGAGGATATCCCCTGAGGATGTATTGCAGTTTTATGGGGTAAAAAATTATCATGCTAGTGGTGGGGCATATTTTTGTGAGAGCGCAACTCAGCCACGCTTCTTCGATCTAAACTTAGTAGGTCGAGCCTGGAACGACAACGTAATATGGGTGAAGGGTAATTGCCTTCAGAGAGATGATGAAGAACCTTTGGATCTTCTGTTTAGAATTTTAAAATAAAGTAAGTATAACAATGCATAGTGTATAATATTGATATATTTGAAGTGTATGATCTTTTGTTGATAATAAAAATGTCGTGCATGGCACGCCCGAAGTCTCAGGTAGAGAGGAAAGATTCACTGTTGGACAAAGTTGCCGAGGAAGAGGTTAAGGTCGAATTTCCGTTGGAAGGACTTGGCCTTAGCATAAAGAAATGGGTTGGAAGCAAGTCCAAGAAGGTTCAAAAATCTCAATCGACCAGGCTGATGGTAGGTGTTGATGATGGAAAGAAGAAATAAACTGGTGGGGAAGGGCGAACGAACTTGCCCAAGACTCATAGAATTGACAGCTCAGTTCAGCCGGAGTCAATTACATTGACCTAATTTGCTCGAACGTTTTCAAAAAAATTGATGCTGAAGCGTCCATCGGCCTCTGGTACCACTGGTAGTGGTGAGGTAAGCGAAAAATAAAAAAGGAGAAGGATTGAACCTTTAGGAAAGTCAGGGGAAAAGTTACTGAAGAGCGACCTGCTGCTGAGGGCAATCTTACAGAGGTGGATGAAAGGGCCAGGCTAACAGCTCTTCACGGGGAAGAGGACATGAACAGGATCGTACTCCACAATTATGTAAAAATTATTTATGTATTGCGTTTCGATCTCACGCTGAGGTCGATTTGTGCTTTGCAGGTTGCTCATTTGGTGATGGGGATTTGGCTCTGAGTCGAAGAGGAGAAATCTGAGCTGAAGAAGGTGAAGATCGAGCTTGAAAATAAGGTAGCTCGAGCGAAGGCTGATGCTCTCAGGGATGAAAAAAATTTAGAGACCCTGAAGTCTTCCCACGTAGTAGTGATTGGCCACCTGCAAGCGAAGGCGCAAGTGAACCTGGAGGAGGTGATGGCGGAGCGTGATAGACTTGGGCATTACCTTATGTTGAAGGGGTATTTAAGGATGAGGTGGAGGCTATTAAGGCAGATGCTTATATCGAGGAGAGAGATGACGAAGAGGTGGAAGAGGTTGCGGTGAGAGTTGTTGATGGGTTTGATGGTGTCTCCCGCCAGAAGGTGCTAGACAATCAAGGGGATGACACTGAACTCCCAAAGGGGGAGAATGAGAAGGTAGGGTAGAGAAATGACTTTGTATGAATATTTTGGGAGTGTTCTATAAATTGGTTAGATTGTGAGTATTTAATAGACTTCTGTGGGCTAAGTTTTTTTTTTTTTTTTGTAACCTTTTTGTAGGCACTTAAAGAAATGAGTCTCAGGATAAAAGATTTAGAGACCGAGCTTGCCAGGGAAAGAGAGATCTTCACATTCTCGCTGTCTTCGCAAGAATAGCTACAAGTTAGATCGGAACAGGCCTTTTAACTTGTATGCTATATTGACATAAAGCTACCAAGTAAATAAGACAACATAGAACGTAGAGGCAGACCAAAAACTTGTTATCATTTTTAGGAAAATGACACTAAAATAGTCCATAGGAAAAGTCAATGTTTTAGAGAAAGTAGCATATAGATTACATATACCTTATACCTTGAAATATTTGTCATGGAGCATCCATTTGATGTCGCACTTCGACCTTTAAGTCTAGAAGTAGTTACACACGATAGATGTTAGAAATCAGATATTTTGTTAGAAATAAAAAAAAAATAAAAAAAAAAAAAAATAAAATATATATATATATATGTATGTTGATGGGGTGTTCTGAGTCGAACTGTATATAATGTATTTGTATTGTACAGATCGAATTGGATTCAGTTCGCTTGCGCGAAG
The DNA here is from genome assembly GCA_014058105.1 of Kingdonia uniflora. Classification (NCBI taxonomy): domain Eukaryota; kingdom Viridiplantae; phylum Streptophyta; class Magnoliopsida; order Ranunculales; family Circaeasteraceae; genus Kingdonia; species Kingdonia uniflora. Next base: position 2,807,142 of record JACGCM010001586.1, read on the forward strand.
ATGAGGTACTCCAATACAACCGTGAATTTGCAAAGGAGTTGGATTGGGTGAGGGAGGCGAATGAGGATAGAGAAGACCAACATGTTCTGGTGCACTTCAAGTTTGTCAAGCCAGCCCAGACTATTGTCGACCTCACTCGTAAGATCGTGGAGAAGGATGCCAGAATGGATAAGGGGCTAAAAGAGCTTGTGGAGATGAAAGAACACGCATCGAAGCTTCAAAGTCAGATTGACACGCTGATTGTAAAGAATAGGCATACTGACATGGTTCAATACCGTATTCAGGCGCTAGAAAGATTGAAGGGACAATTTCGAGCTAATTTTCAGAATTACAAAAGCGAGCTGGATCGACTAAAAAAGAAAATGATTGAAAATGATAACAAGCTAAAGGTAGCTCGAGAGGATCTATTGGCTTCGGAGCTACAGCGGAACACTTGCATACAGCTCTACCTGCCAAGGATATGGACTTTCCGATGATGCAACAGAAGTGCGACGAGTTAAATGAAAGGGTGGCACGATTGATGACCGAATCGGCGCAAGCCAACACGCGTGTTAGGAACGCCAAGGATGGAGAGTGCTCGAGGAGGAATAAAAATGATGTTAAGGTTCCTCTAGTCCAAGGAGATGTAGTTAGCCTGCCAGGTCGAATTAGAGAGTTGGAAGGTGACGTAGCTCAAATTCAAGGGCATGTGCAGAAAGGAAATGCAAACTTAAGGGAGTGTTAACATAAGTTGGATGTTGCTCTTGTCAGGGAAAAACTCTTAGAAAGGGAAATTAGGGCGAAGAAGAATCTGATGAAGAAAAAAGATGACCTGTTAAAGGATACTTCGGCCAGGGAAGAGTTAAATGAAGAAATTAAGAGACTTTGTACCCAGGTGGCAGACTTAGAGGCCATTAATCAGGCTGAATCAGCTAAAGTTGTCAAAAAATTAGAAGAGAGTATAACTTTTGATGCTTTGACAGAAAGGGAAATGGCACATCAGAAAAGACTGTATGTGATTTTGGAGTCACACCTTGAGAAGGTAAGGTCCCATTTTTCAAAGACAGTTGTATCTCATGCATCACGCTCATACCTGTTAAAATCGATCGTTGCTTATTTTGTAAAGGAAGTAAAGATAATTGAGTTAGAGCAAGATAACTTATTCAAGAGTTTGTCGGACAAGGGATGTATTTGTAGAGTTGATATAGATCGAGGGAACTGTATGGCCTCCATGGAAACAAATTTAGGCCCTCAACCTGCTGATCTGATAGAGAGGGGTAGAGTTGCTGTATCTCGCGAGCTAAAGTCTGATCGACCTTTGCCTTATCTTATTTCTGGTAGGGTCTTTGATATAAAACAAGTTTTTACATTTGTTCTAATCGCAGAAATAGGTTGAGTCAGTCAAACCAAGTAAATCTTGATTTAACTGTAGTAATGCTGCAGATATATTAAAAGAAATAAAGGCTAGTATTACCTTTGCATTATCTTATGCTTGTTAGATTCGTCGATAAAAGACAAGTTTCTACATTTGATTTAATCATAGAGATTTAGTAAAGTCAGCCAGACCAAATGTTATCCTTGATTTAACTGGTATAATGTCCAAAACAAGTTAAAGTAGATGAAGGCTAGTATCTGATGTTTGGTAGACTCTTTGATATAAAATAAGTTTTTACATTTGTTTAAATCGTAAAGATTTAATAGAGTCAGCCAAACCAAATGTTATCCTTAATTTAACTGGTATAAGATCAATTGAAAGCTAGTATTATCTATGCTTTAATCTATAAAATGTAGTTGAATCTACGTAAGTAGAATGATATTGTGAAAAACTTAGAAGTTTCATTGATCAGTTCTAAATTTACATTAGATGGAGAGGAAAATCTCACTTTTGGAATTGAAAAAACCAAAGCGAGAAATGAAAATGGAGTAGTGAGACGCTTAACAATAATATCGTTTTAGTCACCTAGTATTCCAAGGATTTGAAATGAGGATTCCCTCTTCTATCATGAGATAATATGATCCTACGCCTGAGAGACCTGTGATAATGAATGGACCCTCCCAATTGTCAGCTAATTTTCCAGTCTGATGCTCTTTTTGATATTGAGGAATCTCTCTGAGGGCGAGATCATCAATTTGGAAGGTATAATTTCTGACTCGGCTATATTACGATCTGGCTAGCATATGATGATATCGACCTAGGTTAGCGATGGCGCGTTCCCTGGTTTCATCGATCATATTGAGGTTACAAGCCAATTTGAATTCATTTTCCTCGTCAGTCAGCTCGTGATCTTGAACTGGATGATTGTATTCTGAAGGAATGTCGGCCTCAGTGCCAAAGGCAAAGAGGAATGAGGTACATCCTATTGACTATCGAGGAGTGATACGATATGCCCATAGGACATGAGGTAGTTCTCGAACCCAATTCCCTTTTTTCTATGAGTGAAGTAATTTTTTGAGTCCATCCACGATGGTTTTGTTGGTGATTTCGGCTTGGCCATTGCCTTAAGGATAGTAAGGATTGGATTGTGAGTGGATGATATTATGTTGGTTGAGGAAGGTTATGATTTTTTCTCCAAAAAATTGGGGCCTGTTATCGATACAAATTAGGTGGGGACACCCAAACCGAGTAATGATGTGTTCCCAGATAAAAGAGATGACCTCTTCTTCTCTGGTTCAATATAGTGGAACAACTTCAACCTATTTTTTATAATAATTGGTAGCTACGAGTAAGTGACGGTGGTTACCTGGAGAATTAGAGAATTTGCCGACGAGATCAAGTGCCCATCTTTTAAATGGCCAGAATACTTTGCTTGTATGGTGTTCGAGCGCAGGGGCGTATATCATGTGTCCATGTCTTTGGTAAGGGTCACATCTGTATGAGTACTCTTCTGCTTACTTGTGCATACCGGGCTAGAATACTCCTTGCGTAATAGCTCTGTTTGCTTGTGATCGACCTGTGGCATGGGAACCTCAAGTCCCTTCATGTAATTCACAGTGAATTTCATCTGCTTTTGATTTGGAGAGGCACTTGAGGTAAGGCCCCGTGACGGAAAAGCGGTATAGTATTCCATTTTGGTTTGTGTAACGCTTCGAGTTGTTGATCAGCTATCGGCACTTTTTTGGATTTGTTGGAAGTGGTCCGTTGTAACTGTTGTCGATACCAAGTAGGCTAAGAAAGGCTTTTGCCAATCGTTGTCTCCCCCTTTATTACTACAGTGTTGATCGTGCATACAGAAATACGATCAATACTGGGGGTTGAAATGATTTCAATCTCGAGATATCGAGCTTCTGTATCCAAGATCGCAGCTATAAATGCCAAGGAATTGGCGTGTCTGATAATTGGTAGAAGCGATTGCTTCCATGTTATAAATCCTGCAGCGGTCCATAATCCTGAGATAACAAGATTTAGCATTGATGATATAGAAGAGGACTTCGATGGTGGCTGGTCTTACGGTAATAGGTAGGATGAACTTGCCTACTCGTTCTTCTGAAGAACTACTGAGCCCACTGATGTCAATGTCGCTCTGAATAACTTGGTCGGCCAGTCCCATTTGCTAGATAGTACTCTAAAATAGAATCTCAATACCGCTTCCAGTATCGATCATCATCGTGTGCATGACAAACTTCTTCATTTTGAGCATTATTACTAACGCATCATGATATATAAATTTGACATGTCTAGTATAGTAATCTTCGAAGGAAATCCCAAGCTGGCGATTGCTCGACTCAGGAAGAGGCTTGGCTTCTTTATCTTGAGGTGTGAGATCGCAACATTCTGATAGCCTCCTACGCTTGGTTCTGTTAGAGTTGGTGATCTGGTTGATTATGATCATGTTGTTGTGGTACATATGGTAAAGATGCTTCTCCTCAGCTTAATCATTTACCTGAATAACTTATGATGCAGGCAATATGGTCGATTATCGATTGGTTCTAGTGGTTGAGAGACGCGATAGAGCTTATCCTTCAAAAGTAGTGGAAAAATTATGGAGATTCAGACGTTAATTTTTGCGAGGATGGGTTTGTTTGGCGGACCGCCTTTCCGAGGGTAACCAGTATTGCCCTTGGTGTACTTCTAATCTCCCTGTTCATCCTTTGGTTCAGTGCTTTGATCTGTAGATAAACCTTTGGTGGTGAGGACAGATTTAGTAGATTTAAGTCGCTCAGACATCATCCTCACCAGGTCGACGTAGCTATTGATCTTGGTGACCATATCATCCAAGTTTCTAGGTTTGTTGAGGAAGAGGTGATATTTAGCCTTACAGTTGAGCTGGAACACGTTGGTGAAAGCAATAACAGCTATTTTCTAATCTAGGTTATCTACTTTATGCGGGAGCTCTAAAAATTTCTTCACAAAAGCCTCGAGCTTCTCTCCGTGTGACTGTTTGAGACTGATTAAAGAATACAAATTCTCCTCTTTGTCTTTATTTTGAGCATATATCTTGATGAACTATTTCTGCAGCTGGTCGAATATATATATTGAGTCCTTAAAGAGAGAGTGAAACCATCAAAGTGGCTCCTCTTGCAGACTTATGGCAAACAGACGGCAGAGGATGTGGTTAAGATTGGAATACAACCCTAATGAATCTGAAGCACACCAAGGGCAAATAAGGATTTACTTGGAGCACATCCTTCTACCACTTAATTATAAGGATGTCCTTCTGATCTCCCTGTTCAGAGGATGTGGTTAAGATTGGAATACAACCCTAATCAAAATTTACCTGCACATTAAATGTAGGGTTATATAAATAGTACTTGCGGCAAATCTTTGAAACAGTGCCTGCTTGTGTAACTTTTTTTGAAGCTTGAATGTTTTTTGAAATGGTAAAGACTTCGAGGATGGTTCCTGAAGAGAGGATAGCGACAGAAACGCAGAGGTTGAAGTTGAAGTACTTTGGTGACCAATCCCAAGAGGTGTCTATTCCTACTCCTGTTCCTCCGATTTATCAAGGTATGTCGGAAGAGGAAGCGGTTGAAGCTAATGAGGAATTTTATTGTAAGTGGAGGTTTCATGTTCTGGTCTTGAAAGGTGAGGATCGTTGGGCTTGTTTCCGTACTCTGGCGGAGGACAATGTTCGGGCTGCATATGCAGGTGTAGGCGCAACTGCGGGACAGTTATGCTGATATGTTGAATCGCCATGGTTTTTAAGGTCGGATTTTCTTTATCCCTACCAACTCTTCGGGGGTGGTGGTTATAGGAGATGCAGTGGTGGTAGAAGAGTAGGGAAGCAAGCGGTGGTGGTCTGCGTTTGCATTTCTATCATGTTTTAGCGCTAAGAAGACCTTCAGGTTGCAGGGTTGGGGTTAGCACTGAGGCTACAACTTGCATAGTTTCCATTTGAAGTTCGACTAAACTTCGACCAGACTCATGCAAGGGTAGCTCTCTGTTGGATCCAATATCTTCTTTGTATCAGGGTGAAAAATCACTTAAGCGGGATGAACTGAAGGACTTGAAGTTCCAACATGTTTGAATGGCCTGTTACTTAAAAAAGCATTGGAAAGACTTGTTATCTGTAAAGTACCTGAAGGTTTAATTTTGCATTGGAAAGACTTGGACAGATTGATGTATTTTGCATCATACCTGAGATCGATTATTGAAAGACTTGTTATCTGTAAAAATGTGTGTAACAGTTGTGGATATAAATAAAATTTGACATTTGATCACCTGTTTTGTATATACAGAGTATATAGAAATAAAGCTTTAAGAATGCTGCGATGTAAGTAGAACGTTTAATGTGTTTTGGAAATACTGGAGGCGAAAAAGTGTTTACTATTTCCGTACTTTATAAATTCGATCTAATAAGGTTTTACGAAATAAGAAATCTAGACAAAAAATGCTCGACCTAGAAAGTAATATAACGGACAAGCTCGAAGGAAGAGATAAGTGCAAATAATTTTCCCATGATTCTTGGGTTTTTAGTTATGAGATACAAGGTAAACCGCACATCATTTTGAGGGGGACAGTTTGAATGCCGCATATATATAACATAAAGTGTAGGAAGATTTGTGAAGGTGGAGAAGAGGTTAGGATGGTACGGACTCGATCTTAGAGGATTCGGTACACTGCGGATGAACGATTGGCTATAAAGATAGCTAAAGTGCGGGAGAAGATTTTTGGTAGGTTTGGCTATGATGCTGTTTTACCAGTGAGGGAGTGTTAGCTCAAAGGATTAGATGTAAGGAGTAGGGAATGTGAGTATGCCCGGTATTTCTATGAGGTATGCTTTCGTGTGTTGATGCTGGACCCTGCAGCTCGATAAAAAATGGTTAAATTGATTATTGAGGCCGAGATTGAATTTAAAGATGGTTGATTGAGTGGTGACGTGATCGGATGTTGTGTTCTAGGTTATTAAGTCTATTTCAGATGTGATCTTGCAAAATTGCGTTTATCATAAAAATAAGTTTGTTAAATGTGAACAATAAATAATACAAATCAATGGGATCCTCTATAGTTGCAATTGCCGTTTGAAAACTGTTGCGATAAATATTTTGAATATTTTTGAAAATTTTATTAGCATTGAAAATGACATCACTTTACTATAAGTATGGTACAAAAAGGAGGAAATGCAGAAGCTTTTAGTTTTGTTTTATATGTAAAGCTGAGAAATTTGATAACATGTAGTGTGAATCATCATAAGTGTGGGAAGGTCAGAAAAAGATATGGAGATAAGAGAGAAGAATATGTTAAAACATAAGAGGAGGGGTAATAATGGAAAGTCTATTTTATTGAAAAGGTACAAGATGTCTAACATAGATAGGGGAAAGGACGCCTCAGTTCCAAAATTGAGGACGGGTCGTGTGAGGCACAATAAATGCTTGCCACTAGAGAGAGAAAGGATAAATAGTTCTTCTTCTTCATCATTCAAACATTTTCAATTTCTGAAAATTTGGATAACACAAAGAGAGGGGCGCAAAAAAATTGCAGAGGACTTGATAAGGAGTTGTTTGAGGGCGATCAACGGTCAAGGAGAGTGACAAATACTAGATCATGCAGGTGGCTATAAAGCACTGTTGTGAGGGAGGGGCTCAGAGCTACTGCGGATTCCTACTCGGATTCTGAAGGTTAGTAGGGACGTGTGGGATATATATGTGTTTGTGCAAATCATAATCATTTTTATTTTAAAATTAATCTTAACATCAACTATATGGCAATAACTGTATAGTGTACATACACATAATATATTAAAGATATATGTTAAACATATTCGAATGATTTAAACGAAGTAATGGTAAATACCTGAATCTGTATGTAGGTCGAGCGTGAGAGCGTAACTGTGTAGGTTAAACCTTTACCCATAAAAATTGTTGTTGATATGGGTTGTGTACTTGTTAATGAGGTGTCGACCTCCGGTCGGACGATGGAGTCTGATGGTGAGGTTGAAGTGGAATTGGAATAATTTCTAGGTTTTCTTGGTCAATTGATATCCTACCCTCCTGGTTCGGATCCCTTTAGAGAATTCTGTAAGCCAAGGCCGCTGTAGAAGGGACATGGGGTAGTTGCGTAGAGTATGCCGGTAGGCATTTTAGGGGATGTACAGTTGCGGCGGGGGAAAAGTATTTTTATCTGTTGGTCGATTTAGAAGTGGATAAACGAGATAGGGGAATAGGCAATTCGATCGCGTTAGAATACTTTGATGGGGGTGTTCGGAGTGACCTTGATGAAGGTTTTTTTTGTTACCTGTCTCAATTAGAGTACGGGTTGAGTCTTCCTTTGACCAATTTGGTGAAGGGGATCATGAATACAATTGGGGCATGTCCTGTTCAATTGAATGGGAACATGTGGGAGGTAATAAATGTATGTGATCATCTGAATGAGAAGTAGGAGAACGAGGGGAAAGAGAGGAGGATATCCTCTGAGGATGTGCTACAATTCTATGGGGTGAAGAATTATCATGCTAGTGGTGGGGCATATATCTGTGCTAGCGTAACTCGGCCTCGTTTCTTGGATCTGAATTCTGCAGGTTGAACTTGGAATGACAATGTCATATGGGTGAAGGGTAATTGTCTTCAGAGAGATGATGAAGAACCTCTAGATCTTAGGTTTAGAACTGTAAAGAAAAGTTAGTACTGCCATGCATAAATAATATATTGATATACTTGAACTGATACTTGTGGTTGATAATGTTGTTATGTTGTGTATTGTAGGTGTGAAATCCCACATCAAGAGTAAAGAGTCGTTGTTGGACGAGGTTGCTAAGGAGGAGGCTGAGCTCGAATTTGTATTGGAAGGACTAGGTCTCAGCAGAAAGAAGAGAGTTGATAGCATGTTGAAAAAGGTGAAAAAGGCTCAGTCAATCAAGTTGATGGCGGGAGTCGACGAAGGAAAAAAGAGAGGAACTGGTGTGGAAGGTCGAACTCACTCGGCTAAGACCTCTTAAATTGAGAGTTTGGTTCAGCCTGAACTAATCATGTCGTGTAAAATAACTTTATAATATATAAAATAATTGATGTCAAAGTCTGTGGCAGCCTCTGGTACCACTGGAAGTGATGAGTCTGTTAAAAAAATGGAGGCAGGTTAAATCTTCAGAGAAGTCTAGTATGAAGGTCACCGAAGAGCGACCTATTGTGCCTGACGACCCTAAAGAGGTTGAAGAAAGCCCTTCACGGAGAGGAAGATACGAGCAAGATGGTAAGTGTATATTGATTATATGAAATATATTTATTGTATGCGGATCTTATGCTGAGGTCGATATGCATTATACAGGCTACTCGGTTAGTGAAGGGGGCTCTGGCTGGGAGTTGAAGAAGATAAGTCGGAGTTGAAGAGGATAAAGATCGATCTTGAGACAAAGTTAGCTCGAGTAAAAACTGATGCTGCTAAGGATGCAAAGAAGTTGGAGGCTCTGAAGGTCTCTCATGCTGTAGCAATTGGGCAGCTACAGGTGGAGGCGGGAGCCAAGCTAGAGGAGATGGCCGAGGAGCGCAACAGGCTTGGGCGCCATCTGATGCAAAGGGTTACTCGGAGGAGGAGGTGGATGCCATTAAGGCAGATGCCTAGATTGAGGAGGAAGATGAAGTAGAGATAGATGAGGTCGCGGTGAGAGTTGTAGATGGGTTAGATGGTGTCTTCCGTCAGACTGTGATTGACAATCAAGGGGATGACGCCGAATACCTCGAGGGTGAGATTGAGCAGGTAGGGTAGGGAAATGAATTTGTATGAACATATTCGATATGTATCATAAACTGTTGGATTGTGCATATTTAATAGAGTCGTAGTCTGAGTTTGTGCGTAATTCTCTTGTAGGCATATAGAGAAATCAATCTCAGGATCAAAAACCTAGAGACTGAAGTTGCTAGGGAGAAAGAGATTTCTACATCCTTGTTGTCTTCGCAAGCGGAGCTGCATCTTAGATCGAAAAAGTCCTCTTAGCTTATACGTTATATACATAAAAAATGTAGACAGTGGCATATAGGAAATGTGTACCTGAGATACTGAAATACATGGCTGAAGTTTTTTCTCTGGGTAGGCACTTCGACATGAAATCTAATTCGTACATAGTAGATGTTTGAAGTTGGATATCTTGTAGAAATGAGTTGTATTAATATGCTTGTATGATAGAACTGTATATAACATATTTATATTGTGCAGGTCGAGCTAGATTCAGTTCGTTCGCGCGAAGATGAAGCACTCCAATGTAACTAAGAATTTGTAGAGGAGTTCGATAGGATGAGGGGAGCAAGTGAGGATAGAGAAGACCAGCATGTAAAAGTACACTTCAAATATGTTGAGGTAAGCCGTGCTGTTGTTGACCTCAGTCGTAAGCTCGAGGAGAAAGAGGCTGAGATTGGCAAAGGGTCAAAAGAGCTTGCGGAGATGAAGGAACCAGCCGCAATTCTTCAGAGTCGAATTGACATTCTGATGTCAAAGAATAGGCCGGTTGAAATGGCATAGTATCGTATTCAGGCATTAGAAAGATCAGAAGGGCAATTTCGAGCTGATCTCCAAAATTGTAGGAGTGAGTTGGAGCAATTGAAATAGATTCTGGTAGAAAAGGATAACGAGCTGAACGTAGCTCGAGAGAATCTGTCGGCCTCGGAGTCTATAGTGGAATACTTGGTTGTAGTTTCACATGCGAAGGATATGGAATTTTGGGAGATGCAACGAAGATGTAATGATCATAATGAAAGAGTGGCTCGATTAAAGGCCGAACTGGTGCAAGCCAACGTACGTGCCAAGAAAGCAGAAGCTACAAAGCGTCGAGGAGGAGTAAAAGGGATGTTCAAATTCCTCTAGTTTGAGGAGATGTCATGAGTTTATCAGGACGTATTAGAGAGCTGGAAGGTGATGTATCTCAAATACAAGGACATGTGCAGAGAGGTAATGCAAGCTTAAGGGAATGCCAACAAAAGTTGGATGCTGCTCTTATCAGGGAGAATGTCCTGGAAGGGGAAATCCAGGCAAATGAGATGCTGATGAAGCAGAAAGATCACTTATTAAAGGATATTCCGGTTATGGAAGAGTTGAATGCATAAATCAAGAGACTTCATGCTCGGGTTGTGGACCTAGAAGCCATGAATTTGGCTGAATCAGCCAAATATGTGAAAAAATTGGTGGAAAATATATCTATTGATTTTCGGTTAGACATGGGGCTGATACATCTGAAAAAAATGTATGCTAATTTGAAGGCTCGCCTCGAGAAGTTGAGATCAAAATTTGTAACGATGGTCGTATCCAATGTATCAAGTTCTGACCTGTTAAAGTTGATTGTTGCATATTTTGTAGAGAAAATAAAAAGACTTGAGTTAGAGCGAGATACCTTGTTCAAAAGTCTGTCGGATAAGGGATGCATTTTTGGAGTGAATATAGATCGGGGGAACTATATGTCCTTTATGGAAACCCATTTAGGTCCTCGATCTGCTGAGATGATAGGGCAGGGCAGAGCTATTGTAATCTTACTACACCAATTTTACTAAATTACCACAGACCTTATCTGTGGTAATAATCATTTTACCACGAATAAAGTCTGTAGTGGAGGTCTATAGTAAAAGGTACGTGGCAATATTTTTGCCACGGATTTTATCTGTGGTTATCTAATTTATATTGCTACAGAGTAAATTTGTGGTAATTTTTTTGCCACGGAGTTTGTCTGTGGTTATCTAATTTATATTGATACCGAGTAAATCTGTGACAATTTTTTTGCCACAGAGTTTGTCTGTGGTTAATTATTATAAATACCACAGATGACACCCATTTTTCCATGGAAAAAGTCTGTGGTAATTTTTATTTTATTTAAAAAAAAACTAAAAATACTGCAATACTGCACTCCTGAACTTGCAAAGCACTCCCAATCCTCCAACAATAAATTTCATACATACTAATGATACATTTTCATACATACTAATGATACATGGACAACAAATAAATATCCAAAATAAATCCCTTATTCCGCTAAACATTAAAAGATCCAAATACAATTGTTCCATATGCTAAAAGAACATATGTATAAGAGAAAAAGAAGAAAGAATAGAGGGTTCATAAGTCCATAGATCAGGTTTACAAGATCTGAATCCAAGGGTAGGAAGCACCCTACAAAAAAAGCAAAATACCAAATCAATTATAAATTTTAAACCCTTCTAGTTAACATGTGTCAACATCTAGCGAATATGCTTATATCTTAAGCCACATTGGAACATTGGAATATAAAGTAAGAAATGAACTAAATGCATGCACATGTAAGTAAAAGAAGTTATAAGTACGAACTTACTTGTCAAGTGGATGCGATATCAACTAAAATCGATATATGTCCAGTGTCACACAAGACTAAAATGTTTATGAATAAACCTGCATTCCTGAAAGACAAAAGTAACAAAGAAAATTAGGCTACTTGATCTATATCAGAACACCTAGATTTTGGCCCTTAGCTTTATACATACACACCCCTAAATCAAGCAATTTAATGGCATCTATGTAACAAAACATAGTGAACACTTTGAGTTGACCCCATTACAATTATGTTAAAAATTAAGGGCAAAATTAACAACAAATTATTTGCTTACATCTGGTTGATATGTTCGACCAAGTTTCATTAAGCTTTAGGATCAAAACTAATATATTGGTGATGTTGTATAATTATTTTGATCAAACAATAAAAAAGAAGTTTCAAAGATTTATTATGCAAATGAAAACCTAACACCCTTTTAAAGGGGATCTAAGTTTGATCTCTTCAATAAAACTTGCTAATTGTTGGAATCTAACCAAAGAGGTCAACATTGCTTGCCTATAAATTGTTGGTTTAGTTAACATTTAGCTAGCCAATTGGAGTTGCCTTCACATTTTAAGATAACTACTATACATAGTTTAGGTGGCCAGATATACATATCTAACATCAGGGATGCTTCCAAAAGATGGCTGGGACCATTGATTTTATCATGCTTGCTAGTTCTTTGTACCTTGTCGGTTACATAGGAAAATAGTTTGCAACCTCATTCCAACTTACATCAGTTAAGACCAATGACAGCTTAAAGTTTGGTACTTAAAATGCATGAGTGCAATATATGCTATAACAAGAAGGGAAGGATGCAATCATGTAATAGTATTTTGAAGGTTTGTGAGGCAACTCACCTGTACTATACGCTTCTTTTTCCTTATAAATGTTCTTGTATCAGCCTAACTTACCATAAATTGATCAAAAAATGTCAAACTCTGCACTTATGAAAAATACCCAACACTGTCATTACTCTTTAGCATAACTCTGAACTTGTCATGGTGGAACAAGTATCTTGCAATTGTATAGAAATGACTGAAGCACATATAATCATAAAGGAAAGCTTAAATTGAAGTGTGAGGTTAAAATTATATTCATATCTCAATATCCCTATAGTAGCTATACAACCTACAATCACTAGGCCAAAAACTGTAAATAATGACACTTTTGGAGGTATATTTGTGACTTGTTTGCTCTGTTATAATGATATGACTTCCATTAACAGTCGTTATTTTAGAACCACCGTCATTTTTTACTTTTACCCTCTTATTTTCCACTCAAAAAAGTTGACTCCTCTTGTAGTAGAGAAAAAAAATTCAATTTCGACTTCAGAGACTATGGTTTCTCATTTTCTCCCTTTGATGCATTATCTCTCCACAATCCTACTAATTCCACCACGCATCTCTCCATGATCTCAATTCCTCTCTTCTCTCCTTTGAGTGTCCATAAAACCCTTCACTACAAGAAAAAATACTTTTAATAGCACAAATTTGACACCATATATATATATTGAATGCTATTAAAAATGAACATTTATAACATATTTTGCGTGAATGCTATAGTAGCCTATGTTTTTCTCAAGAGACTGGGTAACCATTAACGGGTTCGGTACTGTTTTTGCACTACAAGATTTTTTCACTCTGAGCTCTCTCCCTCATCTCTCCTCTCTAAGCTCTCTCCCTCATCTCTCCCAAATCAAAATCCATCTCTATCAGCCTTTGATTCATTCAATCATAACTTATTTACTGATTTGAAGGACAACTTCTTCTTCTCTCTCTCACAGTGGAAGCGATCGTGTGAAATTGTAAGTTTCTAAGCCCTAATCTCTGATTTGCTCTTATTGTGATTCATTTCTTGTTCTCATTTTGACATTTTAGGGATCTCTAATCTCTCTGTTTCTAATTTTAGGGTTTTAATTTTAAGAAGAAGACTTACATAATTCTTGCTATATAATTGAAAAAATAAAATCAGATCTCCTTTTTAACTGTATTATCTGCAGTGTCCAATGTTCTTATATAGAATTGTTAACTTATTTATATTTTGATTTCTTATTCCCGAACTGAATCGCAGTATATTTTGGCAAAGAACAGAGTTATATGAATACTCAATGGAGCTCAGAAATTTGCAGTCAGTGTTGCTACCATTTTAGCCATATAAGCTTGAATTTGCATACATGCTAGCTGAAGTTGGCAAATTTTCTGATTCTATGAAGTAAGCAGATACATCTTGAATCTTTATAGTTGTACACAACCAATTTCAATCAATCAGGGGCTGTTTTCTTAAGAAAATTTGAATCTTGGTGTTATGTGGCAGATACTGTTAAGCAATATTAAAGTCTTTGAAGACTGGCCGAGCACCAGAAGTTGAGTCATGGAGACAATTGGTGCCAATGCTTGACGATCGGTTAAGAATCAACCAGCAAGTAATCTTCAAGCACTGGAATTTTAAGTTGAAGTATTCATTAATTAGGTTACTTTGTATTGATTCTTTGTGAATGTGTTACATCCGGGGTGGATATGGCACCAATTTATCCCCAAAACTTGTGGTTAAATTACTTCCTTTTATTGATAGATCAATTCACCAAATTATTAGAGCCTCGCCTCCGCCTGCCCCATTAACATCTCCAAATAGCATTCAAACAAAATTTGCTAGAGGTCTCTCGCAATCCCCCCTTGACCCTTTGTTAACGTTCTATAGTAACTTTTCTAGGATATTTGAGGAGTCGAGGACCCTGAACTCCCCATGCACATATTTTTCCATAGTTATAACCTACCACGTAGACAGATGCACATCTACTACGTCTTGTAGACCACAGAGAAGTTCCAAGTTCTTAGGAATACTCACCATGTGGGACACTACACCAAACTTTCAGAAGATATATAAAGATTAGGAAAACAAAAGAGAAGCACTATATAGGTGTGCAAGTCTCATCTAATGAAAGTTAAGATTACATGATTCAAACATGAAAGCAACATTAAGACATAAATAATCAACAACTACAATAACAATAGTAGATGTTACTTTCTAGATAATTATCTAACGTTGTTGGCCATCGAATGTTGTATCTCATTTTAGTCCAAGTTGATCCAGCCAATCTCCTATCTACTCTAATCATGTCTTGGAACAACTTATTATTATTAGATCAGCACAGCTTCTTATCCTTGAGAACTTCTAATTAACGATCTTATGTATTATTCCTCAACAGATAAATACAGAATAACTTTAACCTAAAGACAATGAGATTCAAGATAGTTAGAACACCTATATGGAGCTATCAAAATAGTAGATCTTGACTAAGTTTACTTTACCTTTTGCTACCATGAAACTGGTGATTGCACCATTAATTTGCTTTTAACAGTACCCGTAAGCTTGTATATAATTGGAACAATTACATAAATCATAGCACAAACCCATGAAATAAAATTTAATGAATAAAACATCAAGAACATTAATGAAATAATGGATCACTAATAAACACATAATTTATTTTCTAACTTGTATTGAAAAAGACATAGTTCTGGAAAATGTGAAACCATCTACACTTACTAGATTTAGACACTGATAACATACAAATACACACATTGCACTTTCAATTTCTTATATGATGATCCTTCAAGTTGAAAGAAACCACCAGGACCCTCTTAGTGCACACATTTATTTTATGGGATACAACTAATGATCATATTATTTCTTACGTTTTATTTCTGGATGTTTTGCTGTTCAGCCAACATGTGAGCAAGGTGCTACTCGTACTCCCATCAACATCAACTTATACAGGGATGAATCCCTCAATAATAAATCAATTGTCTTGCAAATCGAGAATAAATCTCAACAAGTTTCTACAAGTAAGTTGTCGTACGAATTTTTATTTTACCAGTATACCACTAATAGCCCCTAGTTATATTATTACTATGCTCACCATAGAGAGATACAAGTTACAGTCTCATCATATATTCTACATGCCATTACACTCATGAAATCTATGAATAGTACGACTGGGTTAATTTGTTTAAATGATACTTTAAAAGATATTTCCTCACTTGTGATAGGTGTGCTTCGGCATTCCCTACAGGATAGGCTAAGCAAGAGTGGCTCTAGTAAGAGCCGTGCTGATGAAATATACCTCAAATTGCAAACTAGTACAGGTTGGTATTTAATCTGCTGCATTTGTAATTGAATTACTCTTATGAGCGAATTGTTGATAAATTTGTAATATTCCTAATTTAACTAATTCAAATTATTGATGTGCCTGTACTTTATCTGTACCAACTATTTGACCTTCTTACCTCTTGTATATTGAAATGTTTAGGTTCCGAATATACCTGCAGAAGGGTTGTTTCTTGTTCATGAATTTCCTAGAGAAGATAGTGACCACCGATAAGCTGTAAGCTCTTAAGACAATCATTAGTGTTGACAATCTTATTATATGTTAGAAAAATGGGG
The DNA here is from genome assembly GCA_014058105.1 of Kingdonia uniflora. NCBI lineage: Eukaryota > Viridiplantae > Streptophyta > Magnoliopsida > Ranunculales > Circaeasteraceae > Kingdonia > Kingdonia uniflora. Next base: position 2,823,263 of record JACGCM010001586.1, read on the forward strand.
AGAATGTACTCTATTTTTGTTACCTTACTCACAATGTGCTCTATCTTTTCTACCTTACTCACAGCTTGCTTTCGCAAAAAAATGATTTACACTTTTTACTAATAAGCAAAGAGATGATCTCTATATCATGTGTATATTCAGTAAAAGATAGGTTGGTCTTGTTGGGAGTCAGCTTGATCTTCACAAACATTAGGAAATTCACATGCGAACTAAAATACTCATGCATTTATATACTGTAAAAGTATATATCTGTGGACCTTAGGTTATTCTAGAGATGATAGATCATACCACTTTTGAGAGAGGTAATTCCTTCTCAATGCATAATTATATCATTTGGTTGGTTATCTATCATAGTACTATTCTCGGATTTCCTGCTAACACTATATTTTTCTCAGCTCCACATTTGAAGCTGATTGATTTACCTGGATTGGATCAGAGGACAATGGATGATGCATTGGTAAGCAGATGCTAATCTTTTTCTACCTTTCCAAGTTCTCGGGTTGGCGTCCTTGTTTTTGCGACTGATTTGCTAAACAAGAGTAGCAAAATGGTGTTTTAGTGCACTATTTACGCTTCCAGAGAAGCTTTAAGAAAAGGCCAAAATAACCTTTTTTATGATACAGTTGAGAATATTGATGTACGTTTTGCTAGTCATTAGGGGATATATATATATATATATAGTGCTTTCTTAGAAACTGCTCTGGAATTATAGCTTTTCTATTTTATTTTTGGGTGGGGGAGGGGTTGTGATATTAATTTTCTTATAAACTGCTCAAATCACTGTAATCCCAACATTCCAAATGATCTTGTTTCCAGATTAGCGACTATGTTGAACACAACGATACAATATTGCTAGTTATTATACCCGCTTCACAGGCACCAGAAATTTTATCTTTTCGAGCCTGAAAGATGGCTAAGGAGTATGATCCAGAAGGTGGGTTCCCCCTGTCTACTATCTTTTTTCCTTATACTAGTAGAAGGTGATTAAGTTCTTAAAAAACACAATCTTCATATCATCTTTCCAAATGTTTCAATATATTTGTATTGGATGATATATCAAAAATTGGCTTATCGGTGCTTGAGAAATTGAAAAGTAGCAATAGTAGAGTATACCATCCAGCTTAATTGGTGGTTTACCTAGGAATTGTTGCAGATCTTATAAAAAGGGGCACTCCTAAATAAACAAAAGTATAAGAAAAGAAGTACCAATACAATGCGAATGAGCATTTTATTTGTATACCATAGTTTTTTCTTAAAAACTACAAAATAAAAATTATCAATATATCTTATTGATTTATTAGATACATGGACCAGTAATTTGGTACATCCTATGATCTCTGTAGATGTTGTATTAAAAAATTGTTGAGCCATTGCATTAATTAAATTTAATCTATTATTTTTGCTGCCTATCAATTTTTAAGTAAACAATTTATCATCTATTTGGTGATTGCAGGTACCAGAACAATTGGTGTGATTAGTAAAATAGACAAGGTAGCTTTGGACCAGAAGATCATTGCCATTGTTCAGGCTCTACTGTTAAACCAAGGTTCGCGTAATGAATCAGATATCCCATGTGTTGCTTTAATTGGTCAGTCTATGTCTATTGCTTTACATTGTCTTTTTATGCATCTTTATTGATATAACTATAAGCTCTAAATGGCAAGAACTCTCATGAACTTGAGACAATGATGGTTCAAATCCATCTAGTTCTAATTGTAAAAGTATAGGAAAATTTATCTAAGTCGTGATATTATTTAATAAAATTTTGAAATTTATAATTGCGAGAGCGACTAAAATCATTGTCAATAATTATGTCTAATACGCCAACATTTTTACATGACAGATAGCACGACTAATTTGTATGCCAAATTTTTTTAGAATTATGACAAATTAGGCAATTTTGGCGTCGTAAAATTGCGACGCATAAAACAGCGGATAAATAAATTGGAAAATGGAATAAATACGACGGAAATAACGACTGATACTTGTGTATTTTTTTTGTGACTCATAAAATGACTCATAAATGTGTCGCAATTTTAACTAAAAATGACAGATATTATAACGTGGTTTACAGTCATAATATTACGATGCATTTCAAGTCGAAAACATAAAACTACTGCAAAAAGAACGATGCTTTTTTCGACTAAAAAAGAAGTCGCTTTAGCAAAATAACGACTGACATGACCCGTTGTTTTTACTCGTTTTGGCCTAGTGAGTGAAAATCACAATTAGATAAACCAAATTGTTTAAGACTTCATGAGAAATTAGTAGAAGGAAATTTTCAGAAGTTCGTGGTAAACTATAAAAGAGATTGTGGTAAAATTGTTATTTTGGGGTAGTAAATAAAAAAAAACTTAGAACATAAGCCTCATATACTGCTTATGTTATGTGGTAAACTTGAAACGTACTGTAATACAAATCGAATGGCCTAAAAACAGTCAATGTGTTTCCGTTCTCAATCAAGCTTCGTTGTTTTCCAGGAGCAATAATTTTGAGAACAGAGAGCTCTTCATAAGATTGGACAAATATAGAAAGATCCAAAGCCTTACGTTCAATCAACTTATCTTCTTCTACTAATTCTATATTGATCAACTTCTTTGCCTGCACATAGAAATTCCTTGCTAAAAAACATTAACTTCCAAGCGTTTTACAAAAGTTTTACATTAAACACCATTGTCTTCAACATATCAGACTTCAAGCTGCATGCAAAGAAAAAAAAGGTTGATTTGGAAATTTAAGGAAGTCTTCTGAAGTTATGAAGAAACATACTTGAGAAGATGACTTCAGAATATTTATAAGTGGGATATTGAGAAGTATCGTCTTTTGCCAGTACATAGTTTTATTTCGAGGCAAAGTAGAAATTCTTGAGCCAAAATGCAGAAATAGGAGGAAATCTTCATAAAGTAACTTGATCAATTTTATCCCATATGTCATCTATTAGTTTGTTAAGGTATCTCTTGAGCAATTCCTTGCTTTTTAAGGCAAGTGACTAAGTTCCTTTTTTTCTTGGTATATGGAAAATCCCATCAGGGGGTGACTCCCATTACGAAACATACCTATTAGTGTTCTACTATGTTTTTTTTTCTTGCTGTAGAACAAAAAGATCTCATAAAATTTCCAGTACCTTGTCCCTTAATCCTCTGATAAAGCCAACAAGCAATACATGAAAGTGCTTATCAGATACGAACTTGTTCGATTTACGATTTAGAAGGGGCTGCTGCATGCAAAGATTATAGACTTAATAAGAACTTGAATTAATTATAAGGAATCAAAAAGGCCTAAGTAAAGATGTGTCGAATGAGAGTAAATGTTTTCAATATGTTTGAAGAAGTAAACATCCTTAAAGTTACTCACAATTAGTCATCTTGTAGTACATGAATCCCACTTCCATCCAATACCCACAACAACCTTGAGAATTTCATCAATATTCAGCTTGCCCATTAAAAGTAAACTCCAGAAACTTGGTCAGCTAGGGAAGATGGACCATCATCTATATTTTCCATGATTTTTAATAACTGTAATATTAGTTTTGCACATAGCGTATGGATTTAGAAACTAAGAAAGATAATGCAACAAACCTGCAACTTCGCATAGAAACCCCTTTTGAAGTAAACCTTCAATGCGCAATGCATTCATCACCCCTGTTGTACATTAAGAAACCAACCAAATCGTGCCTTAGCAGAAAGATTTCCTAAGTGACAAAAACAAAGATGAGTTGTTCTATAAAGGTGTGCAGTCTTCAAATGCTGAAAGACCCCAAGGCTCAGGTTGAAACTCTAAAAGTGAATTAAGCACAAAATCCGCTATGGAGTAACGGTCAGCCTGAGTCTGAATGGATAGAACAACCACTACCTTCATTCCAGCAGCCTTCGCCGCCATTACACCAACCCTAGTTGAATAAGCTGATATTAACTTAATATGGGAATTTTTGCCAGTCACAGAAGGTTAATAGAATAATAATGATAACTGATACTAACATTTATTTACAACTACAAAATTAAAACTCTAACATAGAGCAAAATAATATCTAAGAATCTGGGACGTAAATAAAAAAGTTTGGGATGTCTTACAAGGAGTCTTTAATTACATGACAGTAACCTGGATCCACAACAATTCTCTTTGCCGCCTCTAAAAAGCTAACGCCAAATTGAAGACTCCAAAATGTAATCACAATTAATTTAAGTTAAATATCTAAGAATATCTACATGTACACAATTTAAAGGGAAACACATTGAGTGTTGACACTAGCAATACCTGCTTTGATATTTTCTTTTCAAAATCCAAACCCCCTTGGCATCGCAAAATCCGACAATCCCAATCCCAATCTCAATTTCAACCCACCCCTTTACTAGAATCACTAAATTTCAAATACCTAGATCCTAAAATTGATTTTAAATGCCACCCCACTCTACCCTCTCATTGCTTCATAAAAAAAATCCAATCTTTTCACCAAAACTTGCCTAAACCAACAACCCCATTATCATGTGCATTCTATCAAACATGTTGTGACTCCCTTTGATGAAACCCAATATCAAACACTAGTAGAATCCAAAATAATAATCAAAACAGAGGAGAAAAACAAGTACCGGATAATTATTCAGATACAATCACGTCATGTGACATTAATGACATTTGTGAGCAACAACAAACTCAATGCATGAGGGCAGAGAGTCAAGGAACCGAAGCTATATTTTTATAGGTTTTTACAAAATCAATTATATGAAATAGAGTAAAGAAAAATAATGGAACCAAAATCATCAACAAATCAATGCAAAACCAATACCATCACAACAAAACATCTCTATAGAGCAGCAAAGCATGATGAATGTCAAGAAGGAATGAATCTATCCAAGAGATAATGAATGCCATTAGATTTTCCATAGAACCAATATATGGAAGTCTAAGAGCAGCAAGTAAAACCAGCAATTCTTTGGAAATTTTCTCTAATTCACAATCATTATTCACCATTGAACCAAAATGCAGAAGTTTTTGAAACATACCTTGCCCCAAATCAACTAAAAATAGTAGAAGCCAACAATAATCCCATCACCATGTCTCCAAATTGAAATAAAGTAACAAAGATCAATATATACCCAAATTTCAATATTTCAAAGGGGCTCAAATAAGAGATGATAGAATGTAGATGGATGGAGATTACAGCATATCTTTAAGCTTACAAACTGCATCAAATCATATATCTAATTTGTTGCTTGCCGCATCTCTTCCTTTTTCTCCCACCTTCATAATGGTAAATTAAAGATTTTTCAAGTTTTAGATCGAGATTTAAAGCTATTATTTAGATTGGGATATAAGATTTTTGATTGCTGTGGTCTATCTTTTTTGATCTATGCAAAGTTACCAACTCCAACAACAACAGAAGAAACCGTGAGGAAAATAAAAAGTCCAAATAACCACAGACAACAAAGATATTTGCCACGGATAAACTCTGTGTCAAAGTTACTATGGCACACATCCGTGGCAAAGTTATTAATAGACTGTGACAATTTTGTTAATTTGGTGTTGTGCAAATAACAAAACAAACCTGTAGTTCTGCACATCTATAACTTGAGCGGGTCTAAATCAATCTTCCCTCGCCAAAGCCGTTTGGGATTCAGTCTAAACTATAATCATGTGAGCAAAAATAAATGTTGTAACTCGATTAGCCTTGGTAATCAATTATTTCTTCTATTCACAACCAAGAACCCTAAGAATTTAAGCTCTAACTATAATAATAATAATAATATCAATAATTGAAGATACCTTTATGTTAATTTTTTCCATAGTAGCTAACCTTTCGCCATCGGCTTCTCTAAGGTGTCCATTAACGCAGACTTAGGCTAATATTAAGGTATTGCACGCATCTGAAAGTTATGGTAAAGCTCATAAGCTATATATAAAAGCATAGTGGCCCGGCTAATTGACCAATAATGAAAGTAGTTTTAACAACATAAATGCATAGAAAGACCATTCAAATTTCAGATAGATGCATATACTACAGTGGATCAAAGGTGAAATTAACACCAACTAACAAGCGAGATAGAACTAGAGGTATAAAAAAAAATAGTCCAAACAAAAATCTTTGTGAGCAAGAAGAACTTACATGCCCACTTAATATTCAAGCCATTACGAAGCAAGATGCATTATGTTGGGCAAAAAAGGCCATCTTATATCCTCCATTGAATTTATGTCGCTAAGATCCTTGCAATAGTTGGTCAGCAGGCTACCTAATGGATAGGGTTTTGTGCAACAGTTAAGCGAAGAAACTGGCAGGAAAATCATAGTCCTAAGAGCAGGAACCAATGTAAGACACAAATAACACAATAACAAAACTTAAATAAACATAATTTGAGACCAAGTTAATTAATTATGGCATATGCCTCATTTTAGTGTATGATTCTTGGTTGAATTAATTTAACCATGAAAGGTATGATGAACAATATTAACACATGCATGATCCAAGATAAAAAAAGTACTGTAATCCAATATGTCATAATGCATCTAACACTTATGTCATCAACTATTGGATTAATAGTATTCACACTTGCTATCATGATCACTTAATAAGCATAAGGTAGCTCATACTCAATACATATTATTATTAGAACCACGTTCAGGTAACCTCGCAGATTACATCCAATTTATAAATGAAATGCATAACTCTTTCAATCTCTCGAATAAACTCGAATACTTACAAATAGGGCCAAACCACCCCTTTGATTTTTTTTGCGAATGTTGGTATTTATAACGTCCTTTTGAACTATGTATGCCCATTGATTGATATATGACCTCCAAGTCACACCAATGGGCTACTCGAAAACTCTAATGCTCTAATTTCTACTCTCACATTTTCTTAGGAAAAAAATTGAGTGTCCCCTAAGCTTGTGACTATTTAAATGGTATTATACAATTGTTTCATTGGAAGGAAGATGGCGAAAGCATCAATTTCAAATTAACAAAAAAATCTAACCTACATAGTACTGGTTGTACCACTGTTCTTATCCGATGATTCAATCCAGCTATTGATATCAACTACTCGTATGGCATACCCACATCGATTAAGGAGCTTAAATCGATTAATAAACCCATTGCCTTGAGAACCACAAATCAACAATTCCTTAGAGCAAAAAAGTAGAAGGAAATTAGAGAAGGAAAAAATCAGTTTAAGAAAAAATAGATGGAATCAAGATTTGGGTTATTGTTTTTTCCATTAAATTAGTTACAAGTTGGTTTTAGAATAGCAAGTCAAATCGGCAAATCTAGCTGTGAATTTTCTTCCCTTATTCATAATCAAAATTCCCAAGTGGAAGCTTTAAACATGCCTAGATTCCTTAAATGAACTAAAATCCGTAGAAGCCAACAATCATCACATTAATCAAAATAAATTAAACTTAGATCAAGAGATGCCTGAATTGAAATATTTCAAAGGGGCTCAAATCTTTAATGGGAAATCGAACAAGAAGCATCAAATTGGAGATTATAGGAAAGTAGATTGATGAAGATTATAACATACCTTTATGCTTACAAATTGCATCAAAGTACATATCTGAATCTCTATCTCTCTCTCCGCCACCATTAGAATAGCGAATTGAAAAATCCTCAAGTTTCAGATTAAGATTTGTTTACTTCAGATTTAAATATTGCATTTATATTATTGTTAAGAGTAGAGACTCCCTAATTTTGGTATCTTCAAAGTTAGGAACTCAAATAACCACAGATAGAAAAACAAATTATTATAGAAAAAAGAACAGCAAATAACCACAGATAACATGGCTATTTCCCACGAAGTGGATCTGTGTCAAGGTTACCATAGCATAAATCTATGGTAAAATTATAAATAGACTGTAGCAATTTTTTCATTTTGGTGGTTTCTGTAAATTGAGAGTTTAACCTCTTGCTGACAGGGGAAGTGTTGCTGACACCTCATCGGTAAGAAAGAATCCCTTGTAATATGAATTCGACCTGAAAATAAATTGTATATGTCGCAAACACATTGAAATAGATGAAAGCTAGTATGACCTTTGCTTTATCTTGTGTCTGGTGGGGTCTTTGATGTAGAACAAGTTTTTACACATGTTCCAATCGCAGAGGTGGGTTGAACCAGTCGAATCAAGTGACTTTTGATTCAACTGCAAGAATACTGCAGACATATTAAAAGAGATGAAGGCTAGTATTATCTTTGCCATATCTTATGTCTGTTAGAGTCTTTGATATAAGACAAGTTTTTACACTCGCCTCAATCGCCGAGATTTAGTAGAGTCAACCAAACCAAGTATTATCCTTGATTTAACTAGTATAATGACCCAAACAAGTTGAAAAAGATTAAGACTAGTATGACCTTTGCCTCATCTCTTGTTTGGCAGAGTATTTGATATAAAACAAGTTTTTACACTTCCTTCGATCGCAGAGATTTAGTAGAGTCAGCCAAACTAAGTATTATCCTTGATTTAACTGGTATAATGACCCAAACAAGTTGAAAAAGATGAAGACTAGTATGAACTTTGCCTTATCTCTTGTTTGGCAGAGTCTTTGATATCAAACAAGTTTCTACACTTGCTTCGATCACAGATATTTAGTAGAGTCAGCCAAACCAAGTGTTATCCTTGATTTAACTGGTATTAGATCGATGGAAAGCTAGTATTATCTATGCTCTGATCAATATAATGTGGTTGAATCTACGTAAGTAGAGAGATGTTTTGAAAAACTTGGAAGTTTCTTTGATAAGTTCATAATTTATATTGGATGGAGATGAACATCTCACTTTTAGAATTGAAAAACAAAAGCGAGAAAAAAAAATTGAGTAGTAAAACGCTGAACGATAGTACCGTTTTAGTCGTCAAGTGCTCCAAGGATTTGAAATGGGGATTCCCTCTTCTGTCATGAGATGATATGATCCCAGGCCTGAGACAAATGTGATAATAAATAAACTCTCTTTGTTATTGGCTAATTTTCCAGTGTGAGGCTCTTTGTGATGTTAACGAATTTCTCTGAGGACAATATCGTCGATTTGGAAGGTACGATGTCGGACTCGGTTGTTGTATGATCTGGCTAGCATATGATGATATCGGCCAAGGTTAGTGATGGCACATTCTTTGGTTTTATCAATAATATTGAGGTTGCAAGCTAGCTTGAATTCATTTTCCCCGTCCCTCAGCTCATAATTTCGAACTGGATGATGATATTAAGAAGGAATGACGGCCTCAGTGCCATAGGAAAAGAGGAACAGAGTGTATCCTTTTGACGCTCGTGGAGTGGTATGATATGACCATAGGACATGAGGCAGTTCGCGAACCCAATTCCCTTTTATCTTTGAGTGAAGCCATTTTTTGAGTCCATCAACGATGGTTTTGCTGGTGATTTCGGCTTGGCCATTACCTTAAGGATAGTAAGGATTGGATGGTGAGTGGATGATATTGTGTTGGTTGAGGAATGTAACTATCTTTTCTCTAACAAATTGGGGTCTATTATCGATACGAATTAGGTGGGGGCACCAAAACCGAGTGATGATGTGTTCCCAGATAAAAAAGATGACCTCTTCATCTCTGGTTTGACATAGAGGAACTGCTTCTATCCATTTTGTAAAATAATTTTGTAGCTATGGGAAGGTGACGGCGATTACCTAGAGAGTTAGTGAATTCGCCAACGAGATCAAGTGCCCATCTTTCGAATGGCCAGAACACCTTTCTTGCATTGAGCTAAAGCACAAGGGTGCGTATCATGTGTCCATGTCATTGGTAGGTATCGCTTCTGCGTGAGTACTCTTTTGCTTGCTTGCGCATGTCGGGCTAGAATGCTCCCTATGTAATATCTCTATTTGCTAGTGATCGACCTGCGTCATGGGAGTCATAAGTCCCTTCATGTAATTCATGGAGCATTTCATCTACTTTGGATTTGGAGAGGCATTTTAGAGAAGGCCCTATGACGGAAAGATGGTATAGCGTACCATTTTTATTTGTGTAGCGCTTAGAGTTGTTGATCAACTGTTGGCGCTCTTTTGGATCCTCTGGAAGAGGTCCATTGCAACTGTTGTCGATGCCGAGGTAGGCTAAGAAAGGCTTTTGCCAATTGTTGACTCCCCCTTTATTGCCCCCAGTGTTGATCGTGCATACTGAAAATACTGGGGGCTGAATCGATTTCGATCTGGAGATATCAAAATTATGTACCCAAGACCAAAGCAAGATATACCAAGGAATCGGCGTATCTGTTTTTACCTCGAGGAAGATAATCGAGAGTTGCTTTCGCGAACTTGCTCATCCTATCTACGACGAGGGCTGCGTATTCTATTATCTTCCTATTCTACTTATATAGCTCAGAGTAGTGGTGGACGATGAGTAGCGAATCTGTATAAACAGAGAGGTTGGAGACTTCGAGCTCAAGAGCAAGATCGAGTCCATGAATGAGAATTTCATATTCGATGAATTTATTTGAGGCCACAAAATCTAGGCAGATTGATTTCTCAATTATGTCATTGGAAGGGGTAATCAATACGATTCTGATTCCTGACCCTGCGGGTCCTGCTTATCCATCCGTGAGAAGTCTCCACCCTTTTGTTGTAATCCATTCAGCTCGCTCGTTAAAGGTTAAGGGGGGTAGATCTTCGAGATTTTCTTTTGTAAGGCCAGGTTCGTAATCTTCCCACTCGAGATCTTCCACAGGAAAATTTGTGAGAAAATCAACAATGGCCTGACCCTTTTCGAAATAACGTTGTTCGAGTTTGATATCATGTTTTCCCAGACTGACGGACCACTGCTGCTCTCTTATTGATTTTACTTTCTTAGATAGCACCTCTCGAAGTGGGTAGTTCATCATGACTTTGACTGAATGAGCTTGAAAGTAGTGCTTGAGTTTCTGTGAAGTGTAGACAAGAGTGAGAAGAAGTTTCTCAATTTTTGAATACCTCATTTCTGTTGGAGTGAGGGTTTTGCTGATGAAATAGATAAGTTTTTCGACTTTCCTTTCAAGGCAGATGAGAACTGAGCTGACTGAAGTATCAGTGACTACTAGATAGATAATCAGTTCCTCATTATCTACTCGGGTGCTCATTATGGGAGACCTTTCCAAGTAAGTTTTGAGGTCCTGAAAAGCTGCTTCACATTCTTGTGTCCATATGACCTCTGTGTTTGGTTGAACCTTTCCTCGTTTGGTGTAACCGCGGAGTAACAGGAATAACCAACGACAACGGTCTGAAGATTTTAACACGAAATGGTTGATAACGTTAATCTTGCCGGTAAGTTTAAGTGATCTCTGAGTTTAGAAATACTTGAATCTTACAACCAAGAAGCTTGAATAGTTTGAGAATCTAGACAAGTGATTTCTTGTATAATTTTTCTGGTTCTTGTCTCTTATGAAACTTCTTCTTTATATAGGCGTTCTCCAGAACTCTTCATCGTACTGAAGCACGTTTTCCAAATAATGTGGTTAGTGGCGGTTGACTGAGTAACTGACGAGTTCGTGAGAGACATGTGTCTTTGACTTGTCCAGGCTCTTCGGTTTAAGCTTGACCCACGTTCTTCACTAGTTCGTGGGGTTGGTTGAAATATTGACTGGATAAGTTACGTTGATAAATGCGTGAGCCTGAGATGGGGGTGAATCGAACTGACAATAACTCAATTTAGGTGAGATCGAGGGATAGGTTCCTATAGCTGGCAATACCCAGAACTTGTGCTTCGATCAACTCCTTAATACGTTGGTCCATATGTTCTTTCATGACGTAATGACGTATTGGTTGAATTGCTGAACGAGCAGGTTGTGGATGATGAGTACCAGTACCTTCACTCAAACAATCTCATGGAAGAACTAGATGTTGAGGTTAGTATTCTTCCTCCAGACGGATAGAAATTCGGTGACCTCGGCTGAATTCAGACTGAACTTTACCACACAAATGAATGGAGGGTTGTGGTTCGTGCTGAATATTCTTAGAAATAGCTTTACTGACGACTCCTTGAGGCCTCTATCTTTCCCTTGTAGAAACACGGAAGGTTTCTGGCAACTGATCGTGACCTCTTATTGGAGGAGCCTGCTGAGTATTTTGTAGAGTATCTAGGGCAATTTGTATTGTTGTCATTTGGTCTTCATGTTGTTTGAGCGCTGTCAAACGAGCTTGTCGTTCTGTGTCGAGCTCTTTCTCGCGGAGCTCCCGATCCTTAGTTAACTGAAGTTTGAGCTTGGCGCGTTTCTCTATTTTGGCATTGAGATTCGCCTGTAGTTCTGTAAGTTATTTTGGCTCCCCTGAAACATCAGGCTGGATGCCTGTAACAGGTCATCTGGAGGTAACCATGATTGAAAATTATAGTAAAAGAATGCCTTAGGATATCGTGGAAATATAATAATTCCCACAGACGGCGCCAAATGCAATGGCCAAATTCCATAAGCTCAAAATGGCTTGGAATTCGCTATCACACCAATGAACCTGACACAATATTCTAATAGAAAACAAGAAATGACACAGGGGATTTTAGCCTGGAAAACCTCTGAATAGATAAAAAACCCACGACCTCGAGTGGAGGATTTTTGTAAAAGTATCTTTATTGCTTGATGCGGATATCTTATTACAAGTGATCTCTAGATTTAGAAATGCTTGAACCTTGTAACTAAGAAGTTTTGAATCTTTCCAAGAATCTTGAACAAGTAGTTTTCTTGGTGATTTCTTGTACAATTTTCTAGTCCTTGTCTCTTCTGGAACTTCTTCTTTATATAGGCATTCTCCACAACTCTTCATCATGCTGGAGCACATTCTCCGAACAATGTGGTTTGTGGTGGTTGACTGAATAACTGACAAGTTTATGAGAGAGAAATATCTTTGACTGGTTAAGGCTTTTCAGTTTGAGTTTGACGCACGTTCTTTACCAGTTCGTGGAGTTGGTTAAAATGTTGACCACGTGGAAGTCAAGTTAAAAATGTGTGAGTTTGAGATAGAGGTAATTCGAACTGGTGACAGCTCACTTTTAGGTGAGATCGAGGGATAGGACCCTACACCAAGGACCTTGGTCCATCAGATAACTTCCCCATTCTCCTTGTAATTTCTTTTTATATTTCAAAAATTCCTTTCCTACGTCTACTCCCTCCAGGTATATGGCAAATAATTTATCTTTCTCATTTTTATCCTCTATTTCTATTACTTTATCTATTTTTTTGGTTTCCCCAACTTCTACAGCTACCTCTATACTATTTACAGTTTCTTCCATGAAGTCACACTCGTCCTCCCTCCCTGACTATGATGTTTCTTCCGAACTTGAAGATACTACAAATTTACTCATGGGAATACTAGGTTTGAAATGCATATTGGACCTATAGATACCTAAAATATTTTATCATTATCTCTACTTTACATGTTAAACCCCACATACAGTCAAAATAGCCCCGCCCATACTTTTACCCAGTCCACACATTTACTTTCCAATTTCCCAAACAAAAAGTAATCATTTCAATTTTCCCTCTTCTTCTCCAAACAAGTATTTTCTATCTGTACAGTCTATTCATATAACAAAGTTTAAACAATATAGAACTCTCTCATCAATTACTCAAAGATCTTAAAACCCCTACCTTATCAAACTTCTTTATCCCTCAATAAAAAAGGATACCATACAATTTCATATAGATTACTAGTAACAACAAATCATACAAGCAGAGACATATATCACCAACCTGTACTTGAAGAACAACTTTCTTCTACTTTACCCGACCGTCTTCCCGAGAATGACCGTTCTTGTCACTTTTCCACATGTCTTATATTACCTGATGAATCTTTCCCTCTCAGATTAAGCTCAAAACTCAAACATTTCCCATCTTTGGAAATAGGATTTGCACAACTTTTTTTTATTTCTCTCTCTTTGCAACTGTTGATAATTTATGAGGAAGAGAGATACGAGTTTATATACTCTCCCTTGGTTTTCAAAACGACGGCTCCTTCAGACACTTGTTAGTCACCCCTACTGTCTCTACAGGCACATCTTTTCGGTTAAAGGCATCATCATGACTTCTGTGATAATGCCTACTATCATTACGTCTGTCTCTATTGTTTGCCATTAAAAATTTTTGTACCCCTTTCCCAACACAATACAAGGGACCGATCACCTTACTTTTATACTACACTAAGATCGTATGACATTCCTAAATTAGTTCAATATTCAAAATTTAAAGATATCTATACAGTTGTTAAAATCATACAGCAGTAAAACAAAATACTTTATTCTTATTCATTTCATATCAAAACAATAACCATGCTTCGTTTTTTATAAAACAAATCACACAAACAGAATACTGCTAACAAACTACTTATTTATTGTGAACTTTCACAATTCGATCTTACAGAATTCTATAGTTACATCTAAAGCAGCCTGGATGGTTCGCCTCCCCACATAAAATTATTTCTCCTTTTGCTGCCCTTGCATCCTCTTCAACAATTTTGTCACATGCGAGCTGTCGAATAGTCATCTCTCGCACAGTGGTATCCAGTAGCAACCTACGATACACATCGCACCAGAAAAGTGGTCATACTCTGCACGCATACCTTCAGCATCCAAGCCGATTAAATTCAATGGCCATTCCGGTAATGCAACATCATAAGGCAAACGACTAAAATATCGTTCACGGAGTTCAGCAACCTTGATATGGAAGCTACCGTCTGCTGGATGATGAACACACTGAGAACGCGTCCTCACCATGGTTGCCCGCATTACCCACAACGAATTATCCCTGCAGAAGATACAAGACATAGCAGCCAAGAATCTCTACTTTATATAAGCACCAGAAAAATCTATGCAAATCCATATCACCCCACAGATTTATCTGAAGGATATATTTTTTAAGACAATTTTTTGGAATGCAGAATATCAATAGAAGATCCATAATATTTGACAGGCTATTCTTTATATATTATGTATTATCTCCTCAGATTTTATATGAGCAGATATGCAGATGATAACATACAAAGTCAAGCAAGTCCAGTGGTGGCACCTACAGACCCAGATTAATTTTTTCCACTGTTCGAGACATTTTTTCATCCAGTTCAAAGACACAGATCACAGAAAAACCATATACTTTCTAAACAATCCAGTCATCTTACAAAAATTATCTACTTCCTATCATCATATTTTCGAACTCCTATAATTTTTCAAATCTCACCTATCACTACCATTTACCACCATACATACTGAAATCCTTACATCTCGATTTTCCTCATCATACCCCATGATAAACTAACACCTATTTATAGACTCCTATTTTACAAATAGAAAATTGCGCAAACAAGTTCAATACAAAGAATTAAGATACCAGAATGAAGACATGTCATTAGTTTGAAAATTTCTCTTACAGAATAATTCACAGATAACAAAATGTTCCAAACAAATCTACCAGATTACTTTACAAAGTTATAGTTAAAAATGCCTCTCAGCAGTTAACGAGGAAGAAGATGCAAAATTTAGGCAACTTCATACTTTGATCCTATGTTGCAAGGAACTGAAAACAGTTGAATTGGAAATCACAGATGAAAGATCTTCTTCAGGGCCTATATCTATGGTCCCTGGAAGAAAAACCTCCAACATTACTACCTCTTCTACCATAACTTTTACCTTCCCGCATGTTAGAGATAGACGGAAGGTCTAATTTCTTCAAAAAGACCCACTCATTAGCAGAGTACCGGCGAGACTCGCTCGGACGAACGCTTGCCGCTTCATCTTCAGTTATCACAGCCTCTTCTGCCAGTAATCGAAGACCATTTTGGTGCCCCGCATCAGATGTCAGCAGATAGTGGAAATGCACCATCTGATAATGGTCATACCCTGCCTCCATCACTTCGTCATATGTCATATGATGATAGGTAGGAGACACAGGAATTAGCGTTAGCATATGCAAAGGTTGGTATCCAAAATACCTGATACGCAGCTCTTCCATCATCTTACGAATCCTCGACTCTCGAGCCTGATTCCTTGTAGTCCCCATCCTCTCAACAGTAGAAGATTTTAAGTATAAAAACAAATACAAAGATGAAATAGTTTTGAGACGAAGACTTGGTTCTTCATACTCATCTCAAAGTGCGATTTATACTATGATAAGCATTTAAGCCGACTCTTCAAATTCCCAGCGTCAGAAGGATTTCCCATACAACAACATTGACTAGAACTACTGGTTCTAGAAAAACCAAAAACCACAAACATATATTCATGAATTTGCGCTGGAATTGATTCACAGATATTAAATACATTATTAATGACATTTCTTAACGAGCACCACTCGCCCAGAATGTTTCTCATACTGTTGGCTGAGAGGGGGTAGTTGTAGTGGCTTATTCCGCATCTCGAACTTATGCTTCATCTTCAACCAACATACAAACTTTGGATCTCATCAACATACATGAAGAACTACTAAAGACATATTCAGTATTCCTAAGTTCGAGTCATCACTTTTGACCTTTACATTAACAGTTTGAGTTAAGCAAATGTACAGTCATCCATAAAACTGTTATGCAATAACAACGATTAGAACGTTACATAATCTGGTCAAAGAATAATCAAGGATATATTTTGTAATATCCTTCATTAAGAATCTTAATGGTCGTCAAACGGACATATTATAAGGCTTATAAATAGGACCAGAGAATTCAGGATGTAGGACAGATGAATCTTCACTCTAACATTCCACATACTCAGAACGGTCATTATAATAAACTAACACTCAATAATATCATCTTCTCTTTCTCAAAATCCTCAAGGGAGGTCGTTTTTTTTAACCAATTCAAAGATTTTCCACGCTAAATTATCTTGTTAGCAATTACTTGTTGTTCTTGAGCACCCTAAACACATCTGGTCTAAGGGCTAAGTCCAAATCCCATAATTAGGCTATTACACACATCTAATTTCTAGCAAAATTTCTATTTTTTGACATCTACTATGTGAAACTTATTCTAAACTTAAGGTCAAAGTATGATCCCAATTTGATGAACAATAATATATACTTCCAATTCCAAGGTAAACATTCTCTATATTCTAACTTTCTTAAGCACTTTGATATTAACTATACACAATTGTGTATCATTGCCCCTAAACTGTTAACAAGTTTTTGGTCTGTCTCTACGCTCTAATTTTTACTTAGCAGCTCTAAAGTTATGAAGCATACAAGTTAAATATTTCTTACTTTTTTTAAACCTGTAGCTCTGCTTACAAAATCAACAGGGACGCTGAGGCGTCTTTCTCCTTAGCAAGCTTATTCTCTAGTTCTTTTATTCTGAGACGCATATCCTTACGTTCCTTCAAAGAAGGTTTACAAACATAACCTAGCTTACATAAATTTATCCTACATTGATCAATACAATTACAGTTCACAAATCCCTCATAATCACACAACCAAATAGTCAACAATTTTATTTTACCTTCTCATTCATATTCTCTGGATTTACATCATCATCACCTTCATTTTCTCGTACAGTCTGGGGAGAAACTCCATTCAACCTTCTCGCAACGCTAGCCCCATCATCCTCAGCCTCTTCCTCTTCAACATAGGTATTCTTTATAATGTCATTCACCTCAGTTTTAGAATACCCCATTTTCAGAGGTGGCGCGCAAGTCTATCACGCTGGACTACCTCCTCTTCCAGATTATTTCCTTCTTCATCTATCAGGTTACTAATCTTCACCTCATGCATAGCCTTCACAAAACTCAATCGCTTCCCCTCTCGAACCAAGTCAGATTTCAATCAAGCTCCTTCTCAATATTTGCCTTCCCACTTTTGAGATCGACTTTCTCCATTTCCATCCTGAGGCAGATCCACTTCATCAAACGAGCAGCCTGCAAACAAATAAAATAACAAATCAAAAACATTTTTGGAGATACATCACTATACAGAATTCAGAGTAAACTCAAATCATCAAACTTACCAGTTTGCTCATCTCCTCCACACCTTTATGAGCTGCAAGCCTCGCCCTATCCTCCATAGCTTTCAACTCATCTTCCATACCAGGCTGATTCTCTTCGACCTTCATCCCAATCAGTTTAGAAGAAGGATCTACCCTTCTCTTCTTCGCCCATCCCTTGACCTTACCACTCCTCGTGGTTTTAGTGGCCGAGCCACGCTTCAACATCTTCTACTTTGGAAATGCCCGAGCTAGCTTGGTCGACGTGGTAGACTCCGACACATCCGTAAAATTTACTCTAGAGGCCTTTGTTAAAGCCACTCGCCTCACTCCATAAAAGAGCTCGTAAAGAAATATGCCCCTCCACTTGCAAAATAATTCTTCACTCCATAAAACTGTAACACATCTTCAGGAGATTTTCTCCTCTACCTCATTCTCCTCCCATAATTTATTCAAATACTTACATATATTTATCACCTCCCACATGTTGCCGTTAAACTAGACATGACATGCCCCTATGATATTCATAATCCTTATCGCAAGATTGCTAAGTGGCTAACTTAACTCATACTCCAACTGAGATAAGTAACACAGAAAACCCTCTTCTAAGTCACTCTGAACATTCCCATCATAATACTCCAAGGAGATAGATTCATCTAAACCCCTTTCTAATTTCTCCTTCTATAAATCAGCCAATAGAAAGAAATGTTCCTCCCCAGATCCTACTATACAACTTTGAAACTGCCTATCGGCATGTTCTACAAAGTTCCCCCATCTTCCCCCTATAGGAGCCTTAGATTTACAAAACTCTTTAAACACATCGGAGTTCGAAGGGTATAATATCAATTGTCTAGAGAAATCTGGAAATTAAACTACTACTAGTTTGTTCTCCCTGTTAGATTCTATATTAACAGATTCAACCGAACGACCAGAGGTCATCGCCTTCATCAAAGGGGAAGTCCCCATCTCAACTACAAATCTAAGATGAGGTTTGATTCTACACAAATACTTTTCCCGCTCGACCTACATACAGGTCCAAATATTCTATCATTATCTTTTATAAATACATCATACATATATGCATATCATTCACATCTCTTTTATACACATATATCAAACAAATTTTTATAGGTTACTATAAATAGTAATTTTTCAAAATTTGAAACCACAAAAAACTTTCACAAAATTCACATCAACAATATCACAAAAGCATTCTCCTAACCTTCATCATCTGAAAACGAATCTGACCCAGCGCCTAATCTTTCCTTCAAAACGTAGCTGTACAACCACCTTCGTGACTCAAGCTCCATAACCTTCTCTCGACTTGACTGCGGATCACTCTGGTGTAATCTCTCTAAAGAATATCTGCTATTTTTTTTCTTTCCTCTCTCTCTATTCTTCAAATTTTCAGAAGTTGATTAACGTTTTAATGAAGGAGATGAAACATTAGTTATAGTCTTTTTCTCTAACTGCTGGCAGTCATTGGGCCCCGCACGAGCCGCCCACGGATTTGGAACTATGACATCCCTTCCACAATTAATATCAGACGTTTTGTACCTTTTTGGTCAAAATACCTTCCCATCATTGCCCTTGCCCTATACTTTATTATATTTTCATCTCTATTACCCAAATCTTCCTCTAACCTCCCCAAACTCATGATGACTCAAAACTTATACGCAATCGAACTTTCCTTGTAATAACGCAAGAGGCAAAAAAAAAAGTTACATACTTTTTCTATTATGGCTTCTACTACTTATAAAAAAGCTTACGTCATTCCCAAAGTGCTAACATTTCAAAAAAATCAAATTCTTTATTCAAAACAGTCACAACAGCATTTGCAATTGTAGGGACCTATCCCTCGATCTCACCTAAAAATGAGCTCACCTAGTTCGAATTACTTCCATCTCAGATTCACGCATTTTTAACACATCCGCTCCAGTCAAACATTCTAACCTACCCCACGAACTGGTTAAGAACGAGGGCCAAACT
Organism: Kingdonia uniflora; assembly: GCA_014058105.1. Taxonomy (NCBI): domain Eukaryota; kingdom Viridiplantae; phylum Streptophyta; class Magnoliopsida; order Ranunculales; family Circaeasteraceae; genus Kingdonia; species Kingdonia uniflora. The sequence continues at coordinate 2,843,097 of JACGCM010001586.1, forward strand.
TTAACCAAAGAGCATTATCTAGTCAAAGACACCTGTCTCTCACAAACTTATCAGTTATTCTATCAACCACCACTAGCCACATTGTTCAGAAAATGTTCCCAAGCACGATGAAGAGCTGCGAAGTAGGTCTATATAAAAAAAAAGTTCCAGAAGAGACAATGACCAATAAATAACACAAAAGATCATCAAGAAACTACTTATTTTTTATTTTCAATAACATTCAAACTTCTTAATTACAAGGTTCAAGCTTTTTTATACCTAAAGATCACTTATAATAAGATATCCGCCTCAAGCAATAAAGATACTTTTACAAAAATCCTCTACTCGAGGTCGTGGTTTTTTACCAATTCACAAGTTTTCCACGTTAAAATCACCTGTTTCATTTCTTACTTTCTATTAGAATATTGTTACAGGTTCATTGGTGTGATAGTGAATTCCAAGCAATTTCGAGCTTACGGAATTTGGCCATTGCATTTGGCGCCATTTGTGGGAAAGATTGCATTTCTACAATATCCTAAGCATTCTTTCGCTACAATTTTTGATCATAGTTACTTCCAGACGACCGGCAACAGGTATCTAGCTCGAAGTTGTTTTAATGGAGCCGGGGCAACCTACAGAGTTACGGGCGAATCATAATCCCGAAACAGAGAAATGCACAAACTCAAACTTCAGTTAACAAAAGATCGGGAACTCCATAGGAAAGAGCTCGATATAGAATGACAAGCTCATTTGACAGTGCTCAAGCGACATGAAGATCAGATGACAATAATACAGACTGCTCTAGAGGCTCTGTAAAATACTTAGCAGGCTCCTCCAGCCAGAGGTCACGATCAACTTCCAGAGACCTCCCGTATTTCTACAAGGGAAAGATTGGGACCTCAAGGAGTTGCCAGTAAATCTATTTCCAGGAACCTACACCATGAACCACAACCCTCGATACAATTGGAGTGTGAAGTTCAGTCCGAAGTCAGTGAGATCACCAAATTTCCATCCGCCATGAAGAAGAACAACGACCTCAAGATCAAGTTCTAGTACGAGATCACATAAGTGAAGGTACGGGCAATCATCATCCAGAGCCAGCTCGTCCAACAATTCAACCAATATGTCATTACGTCATGAAAGAGCATATGGACCAATGGATTAAGGAGTTGATCGAAGCACAAGTTCTGGGTACTGCTGGTGATATCACAAAGTTACAGGGAAGTCCGATTGCCAAAGAGCTATTCGATATGGAGATACCAAAAGGCTTTCATACTCCCAAAAATCGTAAGTACAAAGGTACTGACCCGAAGGAGCACATTCAGTAGTACCGTGATTTATTAGGGTTATACTTCAATCTCAACCACATCCTATGCCGTCTATTCGCCACAAGTCTATAGGAGGAACCACTCTGATGGTTTCACTCTCTCCCTGAGGTTTCCATCTACACATTCGATCAGCTGTAGAAATAGTTCATTAATACATATGCTCACAACAGGGATAAAGTGAAAAAATTGTATCTCTTATCGGTCTTAAGCAGTCACAGGGAGAGAAGGTCGAAGATTTATCGATAAAGTTTTTAGAGCTCGTGCGAAAAGTGGATAACCTCGATCTAAAGACAGTTGTTACGGCTTTTACCAATGCGCTCTGGGTCGACTGCGAGGATGATGTCCGAGCGACAAAAATCTACTAAATCTGTCCTCTCCACAAAGGGCCCATCTACAGATCGAACCAACGAACAGAAGGAGGAACATGAAGATCAGAAGCGCACCAAGGGCAACGCTGACTACCCTCGGAAAGTCACCGCCAAACAAACCTATCCTCCCAAAGATAAACGTCCGAATCTCCACAATTTTTCCACTGCTTTTGAAGGATACTCTACTGCTCCTCTCAACCACTGGAACTGATCGATAGCCGACCATATTGCCTACATCATAAGATAAACCATCATGGAACTCAAAATTTCTATGCTTTACAGAGGTTGCTCGAATATATTTTGAAAGAGGGACGAATGCTCGAATATATTATCGACCTAATGTCATACAAAGATGGCAGCTATAAGAAGCTGCCCGAAGTTATTCAGGTTAATGATCAAGCAGAGGTGAAACATCTTTACCATATGCGCTATAGAAACATGATCAAAATTAACCAGATCACCAATTCTAACAGATCGAAGCGCAGGATACTATCAGAATGCTACGATCTCACACCTCAAGACAAAGAAGCCAAACTTCTTCCCGAGTCGAGCAATCACCAGCTCGGCATCTCCTTTGAAGATTGTGATACTAGCCATGTCAAATTTACACACCATGATGCATTAGTAATAATGCTTAAAATGAAGAAGTTTGTCATGCACACAATGATGATCGATACTGGGAGCGGTATTGAGATTCTTTTTCAGAGTACTATCGACCAAATGGGTTTGGCCGACCAAGTTATTCATAGCGACACAGATATCAGTGGGTTCAATGGTTCGAGGGATGAGCAAGTAGGCAAGATCATCTTACCTATTACTATAGGACCAGCCACCATCGACGTCGTTTTCTATGTAATCAATGTCAAATCTCATTATCTCAGGATTATGGGCCACTGCTAGATTCACAACATGAAAGCAATCGCTTTCACCTATTATCAAGCACACCGATTCAAACATGACAATGGTATTTATGAGATCATAGGTAGACAGAAGCTCTCTCGAGCTTGTGAAAATACCATCTCTGCTATCCTAGATACTTCTGATAGATTTGATGTATAGCAATTACAGGAAGCCGATCACCTCAACGATCAAGCATTAAAAGAAGAGACCACATAATATAACAACATTGATAGACCAACCAGAGGTAATTTTATTGGTACAAAGATGGTTCAGCACAAAAAAGATGTTCTTATTCAGTTCTTGTAACTCAATTGGGACGTTTTTGCATGGTCTTTTAAAGAAATGCCAGGGGTTGATCCAGCCAAGGCATGTCAAAAATTGGCCATCAATATCAATGCCACACCGGTCAAATAGAAACAACGGCGACTATCACCTCGACTTTGAGATGATGTTAACACCGAGATCAAGAAATTGATCAAAGTGGGATTCATTCGAGAAGCCAAATATTCAGATTGGATATCCAACATTCTCGCTGTCACAAAGAAGAGGGGAAAGGTTTGAGTTTGCTTAGATTTCACCGATTTGAACAAACATACTCTAAAGGATAGCTTCCCTCTTCCCAACATTCATAAGATCCTCGATTCCATAGTAGGCCATGACCTCCTATCTATGATGGACGCTGCTTCGGGGTATAATCAAATTCTACTTGTGGAAGAAGATCAAGAAAATATAACTTTCATCACTGAATGAGGTCTTTATTGTTACAAAGTCATACCCTTCGGATTTAAGAATGCGGGTGCCACATATTAACGGTTGATGACTACTATGTTCAAAGCACGCCCAGGGAAAGTCACTGAAGTCTACATCAATGATCTCTTGTACAAAAGCGTACAGTCAGCCAATCACATCTCAGATCTCAACACTATATTCAACATCCTTCGATCTTACAGGATGCATCTCAACCCTGATAAGTATCAATTCAGGGTACATTATGGCCATTTTCTAGATCAGCTCATCAATAAGAAGGGGATTGAGGCCAATCCAGATCAGATTCGGGTTCTCCTCAACATGCCCGCTCCAAAAACAATAAAAGACGTTTAGAAACTTGCCGGAAAGATTGCCATAATCAACCGTTTCGTTTCTTAATATTTAAACCGATGCCGTTGGCTATTCCTATTACTCTGCGGTTGTACCAAACGAGGAAAAGTTTTACCAAATGCAGAGGTCACCTGGACACCAGAATGCGAAGTAGCTTTTTAGGATCTCAAAATCTATTTGTGGAGGTCTACCATAATGAGCACCTCAATAGATAATGAGGAACTAATTATCTACCTAGAAGTCATAGACAATTCCCTCAGTTCGGTTCTCATTCGCTTAGAAGGGAAAGTTGAGAAACCAGTCTATTTCATCAGTAAGACCCTCACACCAGCAGAAACGAGGTATTTTAAAATTGAGAATCTTCTTCTCACTCTTGTTTACACTTCGCAGAAACTCAAATACTATTTCTAAGCTCATTCAATCAAAGTCATGAAGAACTACCCACTTCGGAAGGTTCTATCCAAAAAAGAGAAATCATGGAGAGTGCAACAGTGGTCAGTCAGTTTGGGAGAACATGATATCAAGTTTGAATAACGTCATTCCGTAAAGGGTCAGACGGTTGCCAATTTCCTCATAAATTTTACAGTGGAGGATCCTGAGTGGATGGAGCACGACCCTGACCTTGCTGAAGAAACACCTGATGATCCACCCCCTAAGAAATTTTACGAGCGAGCTGAATGGTTCACTACAGCAAGGTGGAGACTTCTTATAGATGGATCAGCAAGACCCGCAGTGTCAAGAATCAGAATCATTTTGATTACCCATTCCCATGATAGAATTGAAAAATCAATCTGCTTAGATTTTGAGGCATCAAATAATGTCACCGAGTACGAAACTCTCATTCATGGACTCGACCTCGCTCTTGAGCTCAATGTTCTCGAACTCTCAGTTTAGACAGATTCACTACTCATCGTCCACCATTACTCTGAGCAATATAAGAAGAATAGAAAGATGATCGAATACGCAGCCCTCATTACAGATAGGATGAGCAAGTTTACGAAGGCAACTCTTTATTATCATCCTTGAGGTGAAAATAAACACGCCAATTCCTTGGTATATATCTAGCTAGGGTATTGGGTACCGAAGCTCGGTATCTTCAGATCGAAATCATTTCAACCCCCAGCATTGATTGCATTTCTGTATGCATGATCAATACTGGGGGCAATAAAGGGGGAGACGACGATTGGCGAAAGCCTTTCTTAGCCTACCTCTGTGTCGATAATAATTGTAATAGACCACTCCCAACAAATTAAAAAGAGCGCCGACAGCTGATCAACAACTTGAAGCGCTATACTAATCAGAATGGTGTACTATACCGCCTTTCCATCACAGGGCCTTACCATAAGCACCTCTCCAAACCAAAAGTTGATGAATTGTTCCAGGAGTTACATTAAGGGACTTGTGGCTCCCATGCCGCAGGTCGATCACTAGCAAACAGAGCTATTATACAAGGAGTATTCTGGCCTGGCATGCGCAAGCAAGCAGAGGAGCACTCACGCAGATACGACACTTGCCAAAGGCATGAACACATGATACGCGCCCCTACGCTCGAACTCGATGCAAGCATGGTGTTCTGGCCATTGAAAAGATGGGCACTTGATCTCGTCGGCGAATTCCTTAACTCTCCAAGTATCCGCCATCACCTACTCGTAGCTACCTATTATTTTACGAAATGTGTAGAAGCAGTTCCACTATCTCAAACCAGAGAAGAAGAGGTCATCTCTTTTATCTGGGAACACATCATCACTCGATTTGGACGCCCCCACCTAATTCGTATCGTAACCTTCCTCAACCAATACAATATTATCCACTCACCATCCAATTGTTACTATCCTCAAGGAAATGGCCAAGCCAAAATCATCAACAAAACCATCGTGAATGGGCTTAAAAAATGGCTTCACTCTCAGGAAAAAGGGAATTGGGTTCAAGAATTGCCTCATGTCCTATGGGAATATCGTGCCACTCCTAGATAGTCAACATGATGCACCCCATTCCTCCTTGCCTATGACACTGAGGCCGTCATTCCTTCTGAATACCATTATCCAGTTCGAGATCATGAGCTGACAGGCGTGGAGAATGAGTTCGAGTTGGCTTGCAACCTTAATATGATCGATGAAACTAGGGAGCGTACCATCGCTAACCTAAGTCAATATTATCATATGCTAGCCAGGTCGTACAATAGCCGAGTCAGAAGTCGTACCTTTCAAATTGATGATCTCATCCTCAAAGAGATTCTAAAGCATCGTAAAGAGCATCACGCTAGAAAATTAGCCGATAATTGGGAGGGTCCATTCATTATTACAGGACTCTCAGGCCTGGGATTATAGCATCTCGTAACAGAAGTGGGAATCCCCATTTTAAATCCTTGGAAGACTAGGCGACTGAAAAGGTACTATCATTAAGCGTCTTACTACTCCATTTCCATCATGTTTTTTTTTCTTTTTTGTTGTTTTCTCAATTACAAAAGTGAGATTTTCATCTCCATTCAAAATGCAAATTCTGAACCAATCAATGAAACTTTTAAGTTCTTCATAATATCTCTCCACTTACGTAGATTCAACTACATTCTGTAGAATAAAGCATAAATCATACTAGCTTCCAATAGATCATATACCAGTTAAATCAAGGATAGCACTTGGTTTGGTTAACTTTACTAAATCTCTTCAATTGAAACAAATGCAGAAACTTATTTCGTATCAAAGACTCAAGCAGGCATAAGATAAGGTAAAGGTAATACTAGCCTTCATCTCTTTCAATATGTCTGCAATATTTCTATAGTTAAATCAAAATTCAACCTGGTTTAACTTAATCAATCTCTGCGATTAAAATAAATATAGAAACTTATTTCATATTAAAGAATCAAACAGGCATAAGATAAGGCAAATGTAATACCAGCCTTCATCTTTTTCAATATGTCTGCAACATTTCTATAGTTAAATCAAAATTCAACCTGGTTTAATTCAATCAATCTCTGCGATTGAAACAAATATAGAAACTTATTTCATATCAAAAACTCAAGCAGGCATAAGATAAGGCAAAGGTAATACTAGCCTTCATCTCTTTCAATATGTCTACATAATTTCTATAGTTAAATCAAAATTTAACTTGGATTAACTCAACCCATTTTTGTGATTGGAACCAATATAAAACTTGTTTTATATCAAAGACCCTACTAGACATAAGATTAAGCAAATGTCATACTAGCTTTCATCTATTTCACTATGTCTGCAATAGATACTATTTATTTTTAGATCATATTACAATGGATATCTTTTCTGTCGATGGGATACCAGCCATGCTTTACCCTTCAACAGGAGGTCGAGCAGAGTTCAGCTCGCGAGTAATAATACCTTTGCCCCTCTCTATCAGATCAGCAGGTCGAGGGCCTAAGTTGGTTTCCATGAAGACCATACAATTTCCCTGATCTATACTCACTATACAAATACATCCCTTGTCAGACAAGCTCTTAAACAAGGTATCTCGTTCTAATTCAAGTCTTTTTATTTCCTCCACAAAATATGCAAGAGTCGACTTTAACAGGTCTTCTCGCGATGTCTGAGCTATAACGATCCTTGAAAAGTTACATCTCACCTTCTTAAGACGTGACTCCAAATGCGAGTACCTGTTCTTCTGATGTACCATTTCCATGTCTGTCAGATCATAAAAGGCTATATTTTCTTCTACTTTTTTGTAATATTTAGCTAATTCTGTTTGAAGAGCAACCACCAAGTTTGCCACCTGAACGCGCAATATCGCGATTTTTGCATTCAATTCTTCACTGGCAGAAATATCCTTTAGCAAGTCGTCTTTCTTCTTCATCAGAACTTCGTTTTCCCTGATTTCCCCTTCCAAGACCTTGACCCTGATAAGAACTGCATCTAGTATGTTCTGACAGTCCCTTAAGTTCGTATTTCCTTTTTGCACATGTCCTTGAATTTGAGCTACATCACCTTCCAGTTCTCTAATTTGACCTGAAAGGCTAACTACATCGCCTTGGACTAGAGAAACTCTAACCTTAGTTCTACTCCCCTTCGAGCGCTTTCTAGCCTCGGCTTTCTTGACACGCACATTAGCATGCGCCAATTTGGTCTTCAAGCGTGCCACCCTCTCATTTAATTCGTTATACCTTCGTTGCATCCCCCAAAACTCCATATCCTTGGTAGGTAGGGCTATTTGCAAGTGTTCGACTACAGCTTTCGAGGCTGATAACTATCCACGAGCTACCTTCAGCTCGTTATCCTTTTTACTTAATTTTTTTTTCATCACTCCAGCTCACTTCTACAATTCTGAAGATCAGTTCAAAACTGCCCCTCCGATCTTTTCAGCGCCTTAATACGGTATTGTACCATTTCAACTTGCTTACCCTTAATTATTAGTGTGTCAATCCGACTTTAAAGTTTCCTGGCATGTCCTTCAATCTCTGCAAGCTCTTTTATCCCCTTCTTAATTTTGGCATCTTTCTCCTCAACCTTGCGAGTGAGGTCAACAACCATTTTGTTGGTTTTAACAAATTTAAAATGCACCTTCACGTGTTGATCTTATCTGTTTTCAGTCGCCTCCCTCACCCTATCAAGCTCCTCTGCGAATTCTCGGTTACAGTGGAGCGCCTCATTTTTTTGAGCGTGAACTGAATCTAATTCGACCTGCAAAATAATAGATACATTATATACAGCTCAATTCAGAAAACCCATCAACATGATGTGTGTCTCATTTCTAAGAAGATATCTACATTTTTATCATCTACTGTCTGTAACTACTTCTAGCCTTAAAGGTCGAAGCACAAACCCAGATAGGTACTCCATGACATACATTTCAAAGTCTAAGGTGCATATTTACGATATTATACTTTATCTAAATACTTTGAATTTTTCTGCGCCTAATAATTAGTGTGGTTTTTCTAAAGCTGATAGAAAGTTTTTGGTCTAGCTCTATGCTTTATGATATCTAATTTACTTGGTAGCTTTATGTCGATATAACATATAAGTCAGATGACCTATTTCGATCTAACTTGCAGCTTCGCTTGCGAATACAGCAAGGCTGTAGAGGTCTTTCTTTCCCTGGCAAGCCCGTTCTCTAGATCTTTTATTCTGAGACTCATTTCTTTATGTACCTATAAGAGGTTTACAAAAATGTCAACCTGCAGAAGTCTATTCATTACGCAAAAGTACAACAATTTACAAGACATTTCAAAATATTCATACAAATCATTTTTCTACCCTGCCTTCTCATTCTCGCCCTCTGGGAGTTCGGTGACATCCCCTTGATTGTCTAGCACCGTCTGGCGGGAGACACTGTCTAACCTATCAATAACTCCCACCGCCACCTCTTCTACTTCTTCATCATCACCTTCCTCAACATAGGTGTCTACCTTAATGGCATCCTCCTCATCCTCAGAATATCCCTTAAACATCAGCTGGCACCCCTACCTTTCATGCTCTGCCTCTACCTCCTCCATATTCACCCTCGCCTCCGCTTGCAGATGGCCAATCGCCACTGCATGAGAAGCCTTCAATGCCTCTTACTTCTTTGCTTCCTTAAGAGCATCGACCTTTGCTAGAGCTACATTCTTTTCAAGCTCGATTTTAACTTTCATCAGCTCATATTTTTCTTCTTCCACTCCGAGCAAAATCCCCTTCACCATACGACCAACCTACACAAACCTTTTCCCCACCAGTTCCTCTCTTCTTCCTAGCATCAACACCCGCCATCAGCCTGGTCGATTGAGATTTTTAAACCTTTTTCAACTTGCTTCCAATCCTCTTCTTTTTTCTAAGGATGGGCCCTTCCAACATAAACTCGAGCTCAACCTCTTCCTCCGTAACTTCGTTTAACAGTGAATCTTTCCTCTCCACTCGAGACTTCAGGCCTGCCATGCACAACATTGATTATTATCACCAAAAAGATCATCAGTTCAAACATATCAATATTATATATTCTATGCATTGTTATACTTACTTTGTTTTACAGTTCTAAACAGAATATCCAATGGTTCATCATCATCTTTCTGATGATAATTACCCTTCACCCATATTACGTTGTCATTCTAGACTTAACCTGCTGAATTGAGATCGAAGAAGCAACGCCATGTTGCGCTCGCACAAAAATATGCCCCACCACTGGCCTAATAGTTCTTTACCCCAAAAAACTACAGTACATCCTCAGGGGATATCCTCCTCACTTTTCCCTTAATCAATCATTCTTCATTCAGATGATCGCAAATGGTGATTACCTCCCTCTTATTCCTGTTCAATTGAATTGGACATGCTCCAATCGTATTCATAATCACCTTCACCAAATTGGTAAGGGAGAGACTCAACCCGTACTCTAATTGAGACAGGTAACACAAGAAACCCTCTAAAGGTCACTTCGAATACTCTCATCAAAATATTATAATGAAATCGAATTATCTATATCCATATCTCATTTTTCCTCCTCCAAGTCGGCCAGTAAATAAAAATACTCTTCCCCCGTCACCACCGTGCACCCCCTAAACATCCTACCAGTGTATTCTATGTAGTTACCTCATTTCCGTCCTACGACAGCTTTGGCTTTACAAAATTCTCTAAATACATCTGAACCAGGGGGATATGCCACCAATTTACCAAGAAAACCAAAAAATTTCTTTAAACCAACTTTTACCTCACCATCAGACTCTACCATACGACCGGAGGTTGAAATCTCGTTAATAGGCGAGCTATCCATAGAAAACTACAATTTTATAGGCAAAGATCGATTCTACCAAAATACCTCACACGTTCGACCTACATACAGGTTCAGGTATCTATCATTATTTTTTACAAGTTGGTCATTCATATGCAACATATCATTTAAAGATTTTGTCTATATGTCAAATATCATAGATTGCCATAAATAATAATGATTTACTAATATTTTCTTAAACAAATTACGATTTGCAAAGTAAATATAGCACACGTCTCTACTAACCTTCAGTGATAGAATGAGAATCCGCAGTAGTGCCAAGTCCTTCCCTCACAACGCTACAATATTGCCACCTACGTGATTCTGAGCCCGCAACTCTCTTCGATTGTTGGTCACCCTCAGATAAATCCTTACCAAATCCTCTATAATTTTTTTGCGCTTCTCTCTCAGTACTCTCCAAATGTTCAAAAGTTGAAAAACGTTTGAATGATGAAGACGAAGCACTATTTAATCTTTTTCTCTCTAATGGCTGGCAGTTATTGCGCCTCGCATGGCTCGTCCTCAGTTTTAGATTCGAGGCGTCCTTTTCACTATCCATGTCAGACGTCTTGTACCTTTTTAATAAAATCGTCTTTCCATCATTATCCCTGCCCACATATCTTAATCTATTTTAATCTCTTGCTACCATATCTTTCTCTGACCTTCCCACACTCATGATGACTTACACTCCACGAAATCAGAATTTTTACAGCTTTGCATAAAAGACAAACCTTGAAGCTCTTGCATTTTTTATGTTCTTGATCCTTATACTTATAGTACTAGTGGCATCATTTTTAAAGCTTCATAAATTTTCAAACTTATTCAAAATTTGTTTATCAAAATAGTTTCAAACGACATTTGCAACTATAGAGGATCAGATTGATTTCTAACCTTTCTGTTAGACTAAACAATCCTTACATTTATTTACGGTAACATTTTACATGTAATTAAATCTAAAAGAGCCTTGGTGACCTGAGCAACCACATCTGATCAAATCTCCTCCCTCGATCACCTCATCTTCAAATTCGATCCCCACCTCAGCAGTCAATCCGATCATCTCTTCCCGAGAGAAATACCTGGCATATTCCAGTTCCCTATCCCTTACCTCCAATCCTTCGAGCTGACATTCCTTCACTGGTAACTTGACATCATAATCAAATAATCTAAAAATCCTCTCCTGTACTTCAGCAATCTTTATGGCCAATCATCCTTCAGTGGTAAGACAAATTCGTCTAGATCGAGTTCGCACCATCACAATTAGTTCTCCATATTCAAGAAATAATTGTTGCCCTTGTTTGTACATTTATTCAACACTTTCTGCTCAAAATATGATTTTGACCATTTATCTCGTAACAGAAACCCGAAAATCTTGAGATAGGCAATTTAAATTTATCCCTTCACTCGAGCATAGATGTTACATTATTTTTGAGCTTATTCTATCAAGTATTATCCTTCTATCGCCCTTTATTAACTCAAATTTTTGCATTGCATACTTCCTACAGTTTTTCTCCCCCACATGTTCAACGCACAAGGATATTATTTTTAAATCACAACGTCAATTTTCGTATGTATTTATCTCAGTTCGAACATTACAAGAACAATACTTTTAATAATTATTTCTATTCATTTCGTACATTCTACAACGATTCAGTTCAATTCTACAAGCTATATATTTAATCTACATAACACAAATAATTGGGTGAAAAATTCTTATTCATATCGATAACATTACACATGATTTTACAGATAATAAGTTTTTCAGTGATTGATCTCAGGTTTATTACAACGACATAATCTGTCCAGAACCCAACCCTAGGTACTTTGCAGATAACAAGTTTTTTACTGCTTTTAAAAGTCACAAGTCATTCAGGTACGCCGACACATCAACTCCTTCAGTTCTTCTCGCTCCAGTGATTTTTCACCCTAATACAAAGTCAAAATTGGAACCAACAAAGAGCTTCCCTCACATTAGTTTTGATGATGTCTATTCAAACTTTAAATGGAAACTATGCAAGCAGAAGACTCATTGCCAGAACCAAATCCTCGAACTGAAGGTCTTCTAAACGCTAAAACGTGATGGAAATACAGAAACAGACTCTCACTGGTTGTCTCCCTCATCCATTACCATCACCCCTCCTTTGAAACCGCCACCTCCGAAGAGTTAGTAGAGATAAAGGGGGTCTGACCTTAGAATCCATGGTGATACAAGAAATCAGCATAACTGCCCCACAGTTATGCATATCCGATCAAATGAAGCCCCAACCCTGTCTTCCGCAAGAGTACGGAGGCAGGCCCACCGATCCTCGCCTTTCAAGATGACGACATAAAACCTCCACTTACAGTAGAATTCCTCCTCAGCTTCAATCGCTTTATTTTCCGACATGCCTTGATATGTCGGAGGATTAGGAGTGGGTATCGACATCTCCAAGGATTGGTCACCAAAATATTTTAACTTCAACATCTGCATTTCTGACGCAATCCTCTCTTCAAGGACCATATTTTGAGTCTTCACAATTGCTAATATTTCAAGGAATTTCACAAAGAACAAGCGTAGTCTGCCTGTAAAATCTGATATAGGTACCATTTATATAACCCTACATTTAATGTGTAGGTACGTTTTACCAAGCATCATCATTCATTGCAGACGCACTTTTCGAGTCATAACCGTCACATACATCATCATCCATATCCTCATTAAATACACGTCATTTCACAATAACCCGCATAACTCCACACAGTCAAAGCCATCATTATTCCATTTCAATTATCAAAAGTTTCAGCTTAGATACCAAGTCACAAATAGATAATTTCTCAACCAAAGCCACAAGTGACTTCGGGTACGAGGGGGCAATTATAGGGACCTATCCCTCGATCTCACCTAAAACGAGCTCACCTAGTTTAAATTACCTCTATCTCAGATTCACACATTTTTAACACATCCTCCCAAGTCAAACATTCCAACCTACCGCATAAACTGGTTAAGAACGTGGACCAAACTTGAACCAAAGAACATTATCAAGTCAAAGATACCTGTCACTCACAAACTCGTCAGTTATTCAGTTAACCGCCACCAATCACATTATTCAGAAAACGTGCTCAAGCATGATAAAGAGTTGCAAAGTAGGCCTATATAAAGGAAAAGTTCCAGAAGAGACAAGGACAAAAAAATAACACAAGAGATCATCAAGAAACAACTTATTTTCGATTCTCAGCAACATTTAAACTTCTTAATTACAAGGTTCAATCTTTTTTATATATAAAGATTACTTGTAATAAGATATCCGCCTCAAGCAATAAAGATACTTTTATAAAAAAATTCTACTCGAGGTTATGGTTTTTTACCTATTCAGAGGATTTCCACGCTAAAATCACCTATTTCATTTCTTACTTTCTATTATAATATAGTTACAGGTTCATTGGTGTGATAGCGAATTCCAAGCAATTTTGAGCTTACAGAATTTGGCCATTACAGTAACAAAGTGGGACTGATTCAAACTTTATTATAATTACATTTCCTTGACACTGGCAAGTCAATATTATAATCTAGCAAGCCAAAAATCCACTCTCGCACTTCAGCTATCTTAATCGCCAATCGTCCCTCAGTGGCATAACAAATTCTCTCAAATTGAGTCCACACCATATTCTTGTTTTACTCCTATCTACACTTATTTCCTTCTAATTTATGTAGTTTTCTAGATTTCTTTAAATCCCCCATAATTCGTATTTGTATTCTGATTCTTTCATAACAGAAAACCCTTGTATCCCAATTAGAAATTATTTGAACTTATCTATCCATATCGACCTTACTGATTTCAGCCTATTTTATCTCGAACTTATTTTCTCCAAATCCAATATTTCAAAGAGATCTCTCTGAGCTCAAATTTCTAATTTCTACATATTCTAAATCTTTTACAGTTATCTCCCCCAATAATTCTAAGTTATTCAATTCGAAAACAAATTCTTATACATCTTTTATGTTATAAACACATATTTACATCTCGATTAGCATGGTACACTTTCTAGTTCGAATCTATATTACATTTCATCTTCTATTCATATATCCTCGAATTACTCATAGCTCGATTATAATCACCAGAGTAATTCTATGGATTGAGCACAAACAGAAAAGATTGAATAATTCAAAGACACCTGTCTCTCACGAACTCAGCAGTTGCTCAGTCAAGCACCACTTCCTACATTACTTAGAGAATGTGCTTCAGTACGATAATGAACTGCGTGCAAGGCTTATATAAGGAAAAAGTTCTATAAGAGACAATGACCAGAAAAATATATCATAAATCACCAAGAAAACTATATTTTCAAGATTCTCAAAAATACAAAAATTCTTATTTACAAGATCAAGTATTTCTAGTTCGAGAGATCACTTGTAATAAGATATCAGCCTCAAACAAAAAAAGTTACTGTTACTAAAATTCTCAATCCGAGATCGTAGTTTTTTACCTATTCAGAGGTTTTCCACGCTAAAATACCTGTGTCATTTCTTACTTTACATTAATTTTTATCACATTAACATTGGTGTAAGAGCTAATTTCGAGCCATTTCGAGCTTACGGAATTAGGCCATTACACGTAATTTAATAGTAAAGAGAAGAAAACAACTTATAATATTTCCATAACGCAAAAGATAACATACGGTAGTATATGATGTGATACGTTAGTTAATCTTGGCATTTTTGATAACTTACGGTAGTGTATGTTAACTTTATAGCCTCAGCATTTGTAATCTCAGCATAATTTAAACCGCAACATTTATTTTGGTATAAAAATGTTATATATCAGCACTTTACTTCCTCTTTTTTTTACAAAAAATTGGCGGCACCTGACCAGATTGGTAGGATGAGGGAATATGGTAGTTTTTCCCCGGGTTTGAGTACTACTAAGAAAGGCAAGACTATTAAGAATGGTAAGAAAGGAAAGGGTAAGGACACTTTCCATGAGCCTTCTCATTTGGCACCCCAATGCAACACCGAGTCTTGCATTGGGAAATTAATATTATGTGATTATTTTTATATGATGAAATGCATGTATGAATCTACAACCGTTGCATATTTTATGCTTTAATACAGTGCCATTATTTAAGGTTTTTATTAAGGTTTAAATTGGTGTCGAAGTTTATATTTATTTCTTTATATTTGTATAGTTATGAAATATAACTGTATTTTGTTCCAATAAATATATGTGAAGTTATATAATACTAGTACTACCCGTAACCAAGTCATGGTGAATACGTCGATGCACCTTCGGCGCTATATCTAATGTGTAAACATTTTTCTACCCACGTCAATATGCACGGTTGTTGCATCAACGCATTCGTCGTTCGGCGCTACCCTTTCCCCTTTTACAATGCACAATACCTCTCTTTTTTACGCATCTTTAGCTATAATCCTAGATCAATGTTTTGTTGTTTGGTGTTAAGTAATGGTAGAAAATTGCAAGCTTTGAATTTTAGGATAATTTTAGAGCCCAAAAAATAAATTACAGAATGATCTAACATTACTTTCTTTATAAGGACATGCCCCCATTTTGCCAACCACCAGATCCTTCTTGAGTTTATGCTTTCTTTACTTCATACATATCCACCATAGTTAATTGCGATACAAAGATGGAATAGAGAGAGAAGAATGAGTGCTTGTAAGTTTTGGAATCCATGGAGAAAAAATGGATGCCAAGACCCTAGATCCCAATCTTTGAAAATTTTCCCATGGAGATAATAGATTATCTCAGTACTACCCATGGACACTTAAAGTCAATGTCTTGATGCGCCTTCGATGTTATAATTGATGTTCTATGGAGTATAAGTTGGTATGGTTTCTATCCAACATTTAGGCTACACTTGGTACACCAAAGTTGCTAATGATCGATATTACTACCATCGATATAGACAGTTAGCTAAGCTTACTTCCACACATGAATCCAATGGTTAGCATAATTCTAAATCAATGCGGTGAATCAAGTTGAGCATGATAATACATGTTGTGAATCGTCTTTAGATACAATGGTTAGCATAGTTCTAAATCAAAGTTCAACGCCCTTATGAAAATCTCCCACATCTAAAATGCAAAAATCTAAAAACAATATTTGGTCTTCAGTGTGCTAGAATAACCAACAATCATTTTGGTTAATCTCCCAAGCACTTTCTCGAGCCATCTTCCATAACACTAATCTTCCATTTTAAAAACGTTTGTGTGTAAACAAATTCTACTACAAAAATTTGTAGTGTATAATTCTATCTTCGAAAAGACCTAGACCTCAATATCCTTTATCATCGTTTTTCCAATATAAAATTTATTACTATCTTAAAGAGAAAGAGAGGGAGACAAATCCAACTGATACATCCAATGGATAAGCGGGAAGAGGATTATAAGCATATAAAACCACAAAGGACTAAACATATAAAATTAAGTAATGTTATATTCTCAGTAGTACTAAACACCAAAACATCAAGAGATTATGATAACTTTAAAGAAAATGAAAGTTATACAAATACAACGCAACAACATTAAAAGTAAGTCTAGTAATACCAACTATATCAAATGAAAACACATCCCTTACATTCATAATAGTCACCTAATTTCCAATAAGATTAATTTAAAGTTGGTAAAGAAAGATAAGAATGATTGATTACAAATATTCAATCGGAGTGCTTACTTTTTGGATCTTCAAATGATTTCAACCCTTATCCAATGAACTGAATCTATCAGAAAAAGAAGAAAAAAGATGAAAAATACAAAAATAGTGAGATAGAGAGATTGACTCACCATGTATTTATTTAAGATGAATATCATACTTGGTTTCGCTTTCAAAGGTTAGAAGATATCTTTTTTCGGCCAAGCCTTTTGATTCCTTTCCATTACTGACTGAGGAAAAATAAATGGAAAGTGCATATGAGAGAAGGATGATGGAGAAAGATAAAAGATACTTCGTGAGGGAAATGAAGAGAAATAGGAGTGGTGGGTAGTTTTGAGAAGTAATAGTTTTTGTAGAAGTATTTGAATTGGGGATTCAGGGATACATGGCATGAACTTGGACATGTGTCTTTTTTGCAAGAGTTTAGGAGGAAGTTGGATGGAGTTATTGTGGGAGAGAAATGTGGAGGAAGTTATTGTGAGAGAAAGAGAAGGCGTTAGTATTTTAGAGGATTCCAACCCGTTTGATAGTTATGACTATTTTCAAAAGCTTTTTTTAGTCACAAATCTGAACCCTTAATAAACTCCCATTTACCTCGGGTGACGTATCAAATTGAGTTTGTCTTGATACATGTACTGTAGAATGCAATATAGATAATTTAGTTGATGAAATTTATATTTTTGTATTCTAAGTGATTCATTTATTTTTTGAGGTTAATGAAATATAAAATGGAAGACCGCTCATGGGTTGAAAGTCTTGTGTTCTTGTTAGGTCTTGAAAAGTGCAATGGAAAACAAGAGTAAGCATGGAGTCATTGACAAGCTATCATTTTGGAGTGGGTAGGAAGCCATTTTGATAGTTTCCATTGGACAATAGGAAACTACGTTGAAATGAAAGATAGATGGGACATCATCTCTTGGAGTGCGAGTGATTTCATAATTAGTATAGGGTGGATGCTGAAAATATGTACCCATCCGCACCAGCATTATTTGTGACTAAAATTGCCAGGGAGCGTTGGGATGAGGTATACAATATCTCTTTCCATTTTATGACATGCAACGACATTATCTACCAAAACTATATACCTACATATTGCAGTAAATTGAAGATGATAAACCGGGATGATATTGGAACGAAAATAGGGCTTTCCAGCTTACACAAGGCCCAATGCATTTGGGATAGATCCCATCAGAAACAGACTCAGGCCCCAGCTTATGAAATCGATCAAAGCTAGCCCAGAGCCTGATACCCAACGATAGACTGACTCTTGCATCATATTGAGCCCAAAGGGATATTTGTCCGTGAATGGAACCGAATAAGGATGTAAGGGAAAATATATATAAAAGAGAGGAAGGCAGAAGGAAAGGAAGGATGGTATGGGTAACGGTAGACACTCGAATAAAGGATGTGAATTTGACATCTGATACAATGGTGACTCCGTTGGGGATTAGTTCGCACCTCGAGAAGAAGGAAGATTGCCGGAAGGAAGAGAACTCGTGTAGTACACCCGCCGGGGTGGGGCAAGGGGGCTCTATCGGAGAAGTGGAAACGAAAGAACGAGATGGCCTCGAAGGGGAACCTGAACCCGCTCCAAAGGGGAACCTCAACCCGGTACAATTACAAAAAATTATAAAAATCCTATGTTGAACCTAATATAAGATTTCTATCTAACCTAAAAGTTACCGTTACCTCCCCGGCAGCGGTGCCATTTGATAGACCGTTGTTAGTCTATTCAAAATCCTACTTAACTAATTAATATAGTAAAAGGCAAATAGGGTGTAAATCAACAGGGATGTACATTATTCTAGGGTGAACTAAAATATAGGGGAAATGATGTTTTGTTTTATTGGAGTTCTACGCTAAACTTGGTGTTGAAAATCGAATATTAAGGATAACTAGACCTTCGAATTCTGCCCTATATTAGCATATTAGGTTTTTGGCCTTCTCCCTAAATTTTCTCTTTTGAATCGAATTCAAGGAGTTTTGAGGTTTTTTTCTGATCTCTCCACGAGGAACAAATTAGAGAGTTCAACCCGTCAGGGTCTGTACTCAAACTGTAGTTTGCTGACATAGGGTTTGTCTTTCCTTTTGCAAAAACAATGACAATGCATAGGTTTAGAGGCCACTAAGTGGACTAAGAAATTAATTTCATATTTAGGACATCGATTTCTCTCTAGGTTAGAATTTCTTTCCATTTCATTTAATTTGTTGGGTTCAGGTGAGTTGAAGAATAACCCTAATGTATGATCAAAGACCTTTAGGTTAGACCTATTATCTGCAAGAAAATCATAACCTATACCTATATGGCTTCATCCTCATATCTAGTCTGAGGGGATTAGCCATATAATATCTTAACGACAAAATTAATGAAAGAAAATAAAATAATTATCATTAAAATTGAACTTAAATATTTGTGATACAAACCTAGTTCTTAAGCTTTTCAAAACCCTACAAAAATTAAAAACAGGCTTGGAGTGGAAGAACTGGTTATGAAATAGAGAAAGCTTGATCCTAAAATTTCATAACTCCCCCTAGTCTTCTCCAGTATTG
The DNA here is from genome assembly GCA_014058105.1 of Kingdonia uniflora. Taxonomy (NCBI): domain Eukaryota; kingdom Viridiplantae; phylum Streptophyta; class Magnoliopsida; order Ranunculales; family Circaeasteraceae; genus Kingdonia; species Kingdonia uniflora. The sequence continues at coordinate 2,862,666 of JACGCM010001586.1, forward strand.
ATGTTTGTACGTTCAGTGCAGATTCTCCGCTATTAGATCTTTTAGGGATCTGCGCTAAAGAATTGCGATTTTCTTTACTTAGTTGCTGACGATCGCTAGAGATTTCTCTTTGGCCGATGGCGATTGTTGGGTAGTGGTGCCGTAATCTCCATTTTTTTAGGCTTTTCTTTACTTATTTTGTAGATGATAAATGTATGTCCAGCCTGTAGGTTTCATGTCTCAGTGATGATTTTGGTCTTCAGAGATCCCAACTAGCTCAATTCTGAATAAAATTGATCAGCTGAACAGCTGGAGAGCCTCACTGGGGTTCTATTATCATTTTAGCTCAGATTTTGTACTTTTCTTGCCAAATTATCTCTGGTATAGGAAAGAGCCTGAAAGTGAGGTAACTAGGTAATAATTAGATAAAATGGGTTTAAGGATGGCCAAAAAACTTGTTAAAAGGGCCTAAATTTTGCTAAAAAATGTGCTTATCACTGTCAAACCATCTAGGGATGGATATAAGAAAGTTTAGGCCTATTCGGGAAACAAATACGGATGGTTGGCAGCTTCGAAATGCAGGCAACAAAAGCTCAAAGTTGCGGAAGACCTCATACTCAGCACGTTGTAGCTCGCATTGCTCCCTCAGCGACCCTGTGTTGGCCCACCGATGATAATCCGCATCCACAGACTTAAAGGGCGAATCGTAAAAGGCAAGGATCGTCATTAGACAATGGGGCATAACGACCCAGCCCCTCTAAGAAATTGGAATATCTTGCTCAGCAAAAGAATGTACTTTTTACCCCCTGAAGTAGCGAATCTAGCCATTCTCGTTGCCACAAAGGGCATGATCAAGCATATGGCTATCATGGAGTGCAGGACATGGAGAGCATAATACTTTCTTGAGGGCAGCTAGAGTGCCCACCTCGGCATCAGTGAGGGGATCCTCTGGTGATACTGACAAACGGGTAGGATAAGAGCATAAGGTTTACGCATCCTCTAACGTAAGGGTCACCTCGCCCTATACGAAGACAAAGGTATGAGTCACCGGGCACTAGCAGGGTAAATACGTATCAAGGCCAACATAATCTCCATTAGCAGGGGTGGCATGCCAGCTCTGGTAAATAGCTTCAAGAATGTCGATGTGCCTGAAGAGGAGGCTATAAGACGGGTGCGATATTAAAAGTCCCGCAACAATGGGGCATCCTAATAAGCTATACAATATACGTCAAAGGGAAGAATGTCACCCCAAGAGAGGTCAAGACGTGAAGAGCTGGAAGGGTCAAGTAAAGGACATGAATCGGTGGATGCATAACAAAAATGTTGCTCGCTGTCACAAGTCTCCTTTGTAGGGGCCTACCCCTCGATCTTGCCTAAATCGATCTATCTCCTGTTTGAACTACCTCCATGTCAGACTCACGCATTCTCCACACGAATTCACCAGTCAACATTACCACATACTCCACAAATTGACAAGAAACGTGGGCCGAGCTTAAACTGAAAAATCTGAATAAGTCAAAGCCACCTGTCTCTCTCGAACTCAGCAGTTACTCAGTTAACTACTACTAATCACATTGTTCGGAGAACGTGCTCCTACACGATGAAGAATTACGGGAAAGGTCAAGAAGATTATAAGAAAAATCTCCAGGAAGATTATATTTTCTAGATTCTCCAAAACTTTAAACTTCTTATTCACAAGATCAAGCATTTTTAAGTCTATAGATCACTTGTAATAAGATATAAGCCTTAAGAAATAAACGTCACTATTACAAAAATCCTTAACCCGAGGTCTTGATTTATTCATAGGTTTTACACGCTAAACATCTGCATCATTTCTAGTTTTCAGTTAGATTTTGTTACAGGTATATTGGTGTAAGAGCTAATTCCAAGCCACTTCGAGTTTACAGAATTAGGCCATTACATTTGGTGCCATTTGTGGGAAATAAAATATTTTCCATGATATCCTAAGGCATTCAGTCACTCTACTGCAAAATTAAAACATGGTCACTTCCAGACGACCAGCAACAGAAATCAAGCTCGATCCCTAAGTTGAGCTAGAACATCTAACAGAGCTACAAGCGAATCTCAACACTGAAATGGAGAAAAACAACAAGCTCGAATGACAATTAACTCATGATAGAGAGCTCTGTGAGAAGGAGCACGGTGCCAAACAACAAGCTCGTTTGACAGCACCCAAATGATATGAAGATCAAATAACGATAATGTAGACTACCCTGCAAGCTCTGAAGAACATTCAGCAGGCTCCTCCAATACAAGATTGCGATCAGGTGCCAGAAGCCTCTTGGGTTTCTACACGGGAAAGATTGGGACCTCAAGGAGCCACCAACAAAGCTATTTTGTGGAATATTTAAAATGAACCCTAACTTTCCATTCATTTGGGGGGTAAGGAGTTGATCGGTCTGAGATTAGCCAAAGTCACCGATGTTTCGTACATCAAGAGGAAAAATAGAGACCTCTGCCTCGAATTCTAGCATGAGATCGTTTGAGTAAAGGTACCGGTACTCATAATCCATCACCTCCTCATCAAGCCACTCACCCGTCTTATCACTATGTCCCACAGAGTATATGGACCAGAGTATTAAAGAGTTGATCGGAGCACAAGTTATGGGCGCTACTGACGATCTTACCAAGTTACAAGGAAGTCCAATTGCCAAAAAACTATTTGATATGGATATTCTGAAAGGTTTCCATACTCCAAAAATTTGCAAATACAAGGGCACCGATCCAAAGGAGCACATTCAACAATACCATGATTTATTGGGGTTGTATTCCAATCTCAACCATATTCTCTGACATCTGTTCGCCATAAAGTCTACAGGAGGAACCACTCTGATGGTTCGACTCTCTACCTGAAGACTCCATATACACATTTGACCTGCTGCAGAAACAATTCATCAAGACGTATGATTACAACAGAAGCAAAGAAGAAAATTTGTACTCTCATATCAGTCTCAAACAATCCCACGAAGAAAAGCATGAGGCATTTGCAAAAAAGTTCTTAGAGCTCGCACATAAAGTGGACAATCTCAATCAGAAAAGAGTTGTTACTTCTTTTACCAACGTGCTCTAACTCAACTACAAAGCCAAAGAACACCTCTTTCTCAACAAACCTGCGATCTTGGACGATATGATTACCAAGGTCAATAGTTACGTCGACCTGGAAAGGATGATGTCTAAAAGGCATAAATCTACTAAATCCGTCCTTTCCATGAAAGGTCCATCTACATATCGAACCACTGAACCAAAGGAGAACCAGGGTGACCAAAAGTACGCCAAGGGAAGTACCGGCAACCCTCAAAAAGGTGGATCACAAGTCAAACTGGTCCTCCCAAAGGTGAATGTTTAAATATCAACCATTTTTCCAATCCTCGTAAAGGATAAGCTCTACCGTCTCTCCCAACCATTGAAACCAATCGGGAGCCGACCGTACTGCATGCATCATAAGGTAAATCATGATTCTACTAACAATTGTTATGCTTTATAGAGGTTGCTCGAGTACATTTTCAAGGAGAGACGAATGTTCAAATATATTGTCGACAAAGAATCATATAAGGATGACAACTATAAGAAGCAACATGAAGTTATCCAGGTTGAAGATCAATCTAAAGAGAAGCATCTCTACTAAATGCACTATAGCAACATGATCAAGAACAATCAGATTACAAACTATAACAGATTCAAGTGAAGGAGATTATCAGAATACTGCGATCTCACACCTCAAGATAAATAAGCTAAACTTCTGCTTGAGTCGAGCAATCGCCGCTCGGGATACCATTCGAAGATTGCGATACTAGCCATGTCAAATTCCTACATTATGATGCATTAGTCATAATGCTCAAGATGAAGAAGTTTTTCATGTATACGATGATGATTGGTACTGGCAGCGGTATTAAGAATCTCTTTTAGAGCACTATTGACCAAATGGGTTTAGTCAATCAAGTCATTCAAAGCGACACCAATATCAGTGGGTTTCATGGTTCTAAGGAAGAGTGAGTATAGAAAATCATCTTGCCTATTACCGCAGGGCCAGCCACAATCAACATCATCTATTATGTGATCAATGCCAAATCTCGTTATCTCAGGCTGTTGCTGGATTCATAATATGGAAGCAATCGCTTCCACCTATCATCTGGCACTCCACTTCAAACATAACGATGGTATCTACGAAATCAGGGGTAGTCAAAATCTTTCTCAAGCTTGCGAAAATATTGTCTCTTCTATTCTAGATACCTCAGACAAATATGTTGTATAACAATTACAGAAAGCTGACCACCCCGATGATCAGCCTTCCAGGGAGGAGCCCACCGAATACATTAACACTGATAGACTTAGCAGAGGTACTTTCATCGATACTAAGCTGGTTCAATACAAAAAAGATACTCTTTTTATGTTCTTACCGAGGCGTTTTTGTGTGGTCTTTCAAAGAGATGCCTGGGGTTGATCCGGCCAAGGCGTGTCACAAATTGGCCATCAACATCAACGCAACAGCAGTCAAACAAAAATAGCAGTGCCAGTCACCACAACTTCGAGATGAAGTTAACATGGAGATTGAATAATTGATCAAAGTGGGATTCATTCGAGAAGCCAAGTATCCAGATTGGATATCCTACATCGTCGCTGTCCCAAAGAAGAATTGGAAAGTCTAAATTTGCGTAGATTTCATCGATCTCAACAAACATACTCCAAAGGATAGTTTCCCTCTTCCCAACATTCATCAGAACCTTGATTCCACAGCAGGGCATAAACTCCTATCTATGATGGACGCTGCTTCGGGATACAATCCGATTCCACTCTTGGATGAAGATCATGAAAAGACCACTTTCATCACTAAAAGAGGACTTTACTGTTACAAAGTCATGCCCTTCAGGCACAAAAATGCCGGTACAACTTATCAATGCTTAATGACTGCTATGCTCAAAGCACATCTTGGGAAAGTTGTCGAAGTCTATATTGACGATCCCTTGTGTAAATGCATATAGTCCATCAACCACATTTCAGATCTCAACAAAATATTCAACATTCTTCAATCTTGAAGGATGCATCTCAATCCTGATAAGTGTCAATTCGGAGTACATTCAGGTCGATTTCTGGGCCACCTCATCAGCAGGAAAGAGATTGAGGCCAATCCAGATCAGATTCAGGTTCTCCTCGACATGCCATCTCCTAAAACAATATTAGACGTTCAGAAACTTATTGACAAGATTGACACTATCAACCGTTTCATTTCAAAATCTTCAAACTGCTGTCGTTGGCTGCTCTTATTACTCTGCGGTTATACCAAGCGAGGAAATGTTTAGCCGAATAGAGGGGTTCAATGGACATCAGAATAGGAAATAGCTTTTCAGGACCTCAAAACCTACTTGGGGAAGTTTCCTATCATGAGTACCCCAATAGATAATGAAGAACTGATTACCTACCTAGCAGAAACAGATACTTCACTCAGCTTGGTTCTCATTCGACATGAAGGAAAAATCGAGAAGCTAGTCTACTTCATTAGCAAAACCCTCACTCCAGCGGAAACGAGGTAATCTAAAATCGAGAAACTTATTCTCACTCTTGTTAATACCTCGCAGAAGCTTAAGCACTACTTCCAAGCACATTCAGTCAAAGTCATGACGAACTACCCACTTCGGGAAGTTCTATCAAAGAAAGAAAAATCAAGGAGAGTGCAAAAATGGTCAGTCAGTTTGGGAGAACATGAGATCAAGTTCGAACAACATCATTCCGAAAAAGGGCCAGGACGTTGCCGATTTCCTCCCAGATTTTCTAGTAGAAGATCCCGAGTGGGAGGAGCACGATCCTGACCTTGCAGAGGAAGTTTTAAAAGATTTACCCCAAAAAGCATTTGACGAACGAGCTGAATAGATAACAAGGAAAGAGTAGAGACTTCTTACAGATGAATCAGCAGGACCCGCAGGGTCAGGAATTTGAATCATATTGATTACCCCTTCCAACGACAGAATTGAGAAATTAATCCATTTAGATTTTAAGGCCTCAAACATTGTCACCGAGTACGAAGTTCCCATTCACGGACTCGATCTCGCTCTCGAGCTCGACGTCCCCGAGCTCTCAGTTTACACATATTCACTACTCATCGTTCACCATTACTCTGAGCAATACAAGAAGAATGGCAAGAGGATCGAATATGCAGCCCTCGTTGCAGATAGGATGAGCAAGTTTTCACAAGTAACTCTCGATTATCTTCCACGAGGAGAAAACAAACATGCTAATTCCTTGGCATTTCTAGCCGGATTCTTAGATAATGAAGCTCGATATCTCCAGATCTAAGTAATTTCAACCCCCAGCATTGATCAAAGTTTTGTATGAACGATTAACACTGGGGGCGATAAAATGGAGGACGATGATTGGCGAAAGCCTTTCTTAGTTTATCACGGTATCAATAACAAATGCGAAGGACCACTTCCCGCAGACCCGATGGAGTGCCGATAACTGATAGACAACTCAAAGAGCTACACCAATCAAAATGGTACCTTATACCGCCGTTCAGTCATGAGGCCTTACCTCGAGTGCCTCTCCAAACAGAAAGCAGATGAGATGTTCCACGATTTACATGAAGGGACTTGTGGCTCCCATGCCGCAGGTCGATCATTGGCAAATAGAGCCATTGCACAAGGATTATTTTAGCATGGCATGCGCAAGCAAGCAGAGGAGTACTCATACAAATGTGACGCATGTCAGCAACATGGAAAGATAATTTGCGCCCCTGCGCTCAAACTCTATGCAAGCAAGGTATTTTGGCCATTCAAAAGATGAGCACCCGATCTTGTCAGCAAATTTCCAAATTTTTCAGGTAACCACCGCCACCTACTCGTAGCTACCGATTATTTTACAAAATAGGTAAAAGCAGTTCCACTCTACCAAACCATAGAAGAAGAGGTCATCTCTTTTATCTGAGAATACGTCATCACTCGTTTTGGGTGCCTCCACCTAATTCGTATCGATAACGGACCCCAATTTGTTGGAGAAAAAGTCATAACTTTCCTCAACCAACACAACATCATTCACTCACCATCCAATCCATACTACCTTCAAGGCAATGGCCAAGCCAAAATCACCAACAAAACCATCGTGGATGGACTCAAGAAAAGGCTACACTCACAAAAAAAATGGAATTGGATTCAAGAACTTCCTCATATCTTATGGGCATATCGTACAACTCTACGTTAGTTGACAGGCTGCACTCCATTCCTCCTTACCTATGGCACCGGAGCCATCATTTCCTCTAAATACCATCATTCAGTTAGAGATCACGAGCTAACTGATGAAGAAAATAAGCTTGAATTGGCTTGCAACCTCAATTGGATCAATGAAACCAGGGAACGCACCGTCGCTAACCTAGGTCAATATCACCAAATGTTGGCCAGTTCTTACAACAAACGAGTCAGAAGCTGTACCTTCCAAATTAATGATCTTGTCCTCAGAGAAATACCTCAGCACTGTAAAAAGCCTCACGCTGGGAAACTAGCAGACAATTGGAAGGGTCATTTCCTTATCGCAGGTCTTCCAGGCCTGGGATCATACTACCTCATGATAGAAGAGGGAGTCCATATTTCAAGTCCTTAGAACACTAAGAAACTTAAACAATATTATCGTTAAAGTCCCTCACTACTCCATTTTAGTTTCACCCCTTTTTCATTCCAGAAGTAAGATTTCCATTTCCATCCAATGTAAATTCTATTTTAGAATTCAATGAAACTTACAAGTTTTTCTCCATACATCTTTCTACTTTATTGACAATACATAGATTAAAGCATATATAATACTAGCTTTCAATCGACATCATATCAATTAAATCAAGAATATACTTGGTTTGGTTTATTCTACTAAATCTCCTGTGGTTAGAATAAGGTAGCACTTGTTCTACTTTGTAAACAATACATAGATTAAAGCATAGATAATGCTAGCTTTCAATCGTCATCATATCAGTTAAATCAAGAATATACGTAGTTTGGCTGATTCTACTAAATCCCCTGCAGTTAGAACAAGGTAGCACTTGTTTTCAATCAAAGGACTCTACAAAACATAAGATAAGGCAAAGGTAAAACTAGCTTTCATCTCTTTTAATATGTCTGCGACATCATATTAGTTAAATAAAAAATACACTTAATTTGGCTGATTATACTAAATCCTATGCGGTTAGAACAAGGTAGCACTTGTTTCCAATCAAAGGACTCTACCAGACATAAGGTAAAGCAAAGGTAAAACTTGCTTTCATCTCTTTCAATATGTCTACGACATCATATTAGTTGAATCAAGAATACACTTGGTTTGGCTGACTCTACTAAATCCCCTGCGGTTAGAATAAGGTAGTACTTGTTTTCAATCAAAGGACTCTACCAGACATAAGATAAGGCAAAGGTAAAAGTAGCTTTCATCTCTTTCAATATGTCTGCGACATTCTACCAGTTAAATTCAGGTTACACATATTTGAATGACTCAACTCAACTCCAAGATTAAAACGAAGGTGATACTAGTTTTCAATCGAATAGCTCAACAAGACATATGATAGAGGTAAGGTAAAACTAGCTTTTATCTCTCAATATGTCTACAACATATTATTTCTTTTCAGGTTTATACACGACCACTATAATGGATTCTATTTTGTTGTTGGGATGTCAGCTACGCTTTCCCCTACAATAAGAGGTTGGCTAGTCATAAAATCTCGAGCTTGTATAATCACAATAATCCTGCCCTGCTCTATCAATTCAACAGATCGGGGGCCTAGATCCGTCCCCATGGTACTCATGCAATCTTCTCGATCTATATCAACCTTGCAGATACATCCCTTTGCTGACACATAGTCAAACAAGGTATCTCTCTCTAAATCAAATCTTTTTACCTCTTATACAAAATAAGCAATTACCGACTTTAGCAATTCTGAATACAGGGCCTGAGTTACAACTGAGTAAGAAAATACTATCCTCAACCTCTAAAGGTAATCTTCTAACCTCTTGTACCGTGCTTTCTGACTCGCCAGTTCTCTTTCTATTAGATTTGTAAAAGCAATGCTCTTTAAAGATTTTTTGTCAGCTTTAGCTAACTCAACTCGATTAATCGCCTCCAAATCAACCACCTGAGCACGAAGTATCTCGATCTCCTTGTTCAGTTCTTCCACGTCTAGAATATTCTTTAACAATTCTTCTTTATCATTTATCACAATCTCCTTCCCTCTGATCGCACGCTATAACCCTTTTCCCTGATAAGATCAGCGTCTAGCTTTATTTGATACTCCCGTAATGTCTCAGCTCCTTTACACACATGCCCTTAAATTCGAGCAACGTCCCCCTCCAACTCTCTTATTCAAGTTGACAGACTAATGACATCACCTTAACCAAGAGGAACTCTGCATCATTTTTATTCTTCTTCGAGCGCTCGCTAGCCTCGATGCTTTTGGCACGCGAATTGGCCTGTGCCAAATTGGTTTTATATTGAGCCACTCTCTCATTTAACTCATTACACTTTCGTTGTAATATCCTAAACTCCTTATCTTTTACAGAGAAAGTTGTAGTCAATTGTCCGACTGCAACTTCAGACGTAGATAGATCGTCTCAAGCTCCCTTTAGCTCGTTATCTTTATCAGTTAATTTCTTCTTCAATCGCCCCAGCTCGGTCCTGCTATTCGCCAGATCAGATCAAATTTTCTCATGGTCATGAGTTTTCCTGGATAAATCATTTCTTAAACTAGCCATCAACCGATTTAAACCTTCCTCCGATCTTTCTAGAACATGTATACGTTAACGAGCCATGTCAGCTTCCCTACTCTTTACCACTAATGCATCGTTGTGGCTTTTGAGCTTCGCTGCATGTTCTTTCAACTCATCGAGCTCTTTCTGCCCTTTCTCAATTTCGGCATCCTTCTCCTAAATCTACTGAGTCAGGTCAAGAATAGTCTGTGTTGCCTCAACAAACTTGAAGTGAACCTTCACATGTTGATCTTCTCTATCTTCATTCGCCTCTCTCATCTTATTGAGCTCCTCTGTAAGCTCTTGGTTATAATGATGAACTTCATATTCGCGTAAGCGAGCTGACTCTAATTCAACCTGTACATAGCAGTTATATTATATCATGTTCAATTCTGAAAACTCAATCACTGCATATGACTCGCTTCTAACAAGATATCTATTTTTTAGCATCTACTGTGTAAAACTTCTTATGGACTTAAGGTTAAAGTACAATCTCGGATGAATGCTCCATAACATATACTTCAAAATCTAAGGTACACATTCTCTATGTTTTTGTTTGCCAAAGACTAACATCCTTTATACGCACCATTCCAGTGCCATTTACACCTAAACAGGTAAGGAGTTTTTTGGTCCGTCTCTACACTTTATCCATTACTTTGTACCTCTTTATTAATGAAGTGTACAAATCAAATATTTCTTGCTCTATTCATACCTGTAGGTCCGCTTGCGAAGATAATAGGGACGTTGAGGTCTCTCTCTCTCCATCGCAAGCTTAACCTCTAAATCTTTTATTCTGAAGCGTATATCCTTAAGTTCCTACAACAAGATTTACGAAAGTAACTTAGCCTACAGAGTTCTATCCAAAATATATCCATAGTTTACATACATTCTCAAATATTCATACAATCATAGTTTTATCACACTACCTACCTTCTCATTCTCTAACTCTGGGTGTTCGTTGTCATCCCCTAGGTTGTCTCAGACCGCTTGGGGAGACATACCATCCTGCCCATCCACAATGCCAACAACAACATCTTCAATCTATTCACCCTCATCCTCCTCTACATAGGTGTTGGCCCTAATGGCGTCCACCTCATCTTTAAAATACCTTTTGGACATAAGGTGACGCCCGAGCCTGTCACGCTCAGCTACCGCCTCCTCAAAATCCACTCTCACCTCTGCCTAAAGCTTATTGATCTCTACTACCTGGGAAGCCTTCAAGCCCGCTAGCCGTTTCCCCTCCTTGCTCAAATTAGATTTCAATCGAGCTACATTTCTTTCGAGCTAGACCTTCTTCCTCTTCAGCTCGACCCTCCCTTCCTCAACCCTGAGGCATATTCCCTTCATCAGTTGAGCAGCCTGCAAAGATAAGAAAAAATTGACCCCATCGATTAGCTCGAATCATAATACAAAATCTATCACAAAACGTATTCGAGCTTATGAACATACCATTATGCTCATCTCTTCCTCCCCGTGGAATGCTGTCAGCCTGGCCTTTTCCTCCACCTCTTTCCAATCATCTTCCACCATAGGTCGATCATCTAAGACCTTCACCCCCGATGTTTCAGGTTCAGCCCTTCTCCTTTTTTTTCCGGCCTCGCAACTTCCCGTGGTCCTAGAAACCGAAAGACGCTTCAACATTTTCCTTTTGGGGAGCGCTCGAGCTAGTTTGCTCGACATAATGGACTCAGGTAATCTTGTGTATTTCTCTCCAGGGGCCTTATGCAAGTTCGCTCGCCTTTCACAAACACTTATCACCTCCTATATGTACCCATTCATCTGAACGTGACATGCCCCTATGATATTCATAATCCCTTTCGCAAGATTACTAAGGGGAGGACTCAACCCGTACTCCAATTGAGACAGATAACATAAAAAACCCTCTGACAGTTTAGTCTGAGCATCCCCCCTTCGAAATACTCTAAAAAGATCAATTCCTCTATACCCCAGTCCCTTTTCTCCTTCATCAAATTAGCCAACAAATAAAGATATTTCTCTCCTGTTGCTACAGTGAAACCCCTAAATTGCCTATCGGCATAATCTATACAATTACCCCATCTACCTCCTAAAAGCCTTGGCTTTACAAAACTCTTGGAATGCACCAGAATGAGGAGAATATGATACCAATCTTCCAGGGAAACTAGGAAATTGATCGACACCTTTTTATTCCTCACTTCCAGACGTTCTACTCTAAGACTCAACTGGCCGACTAAAGGTCGATGCCTCACTTACAAGGGAACTCCACATAATCAACTACAGGAAGTAATTTTATCTTACACAACACTCCTCACGTTTAACCTACACAGGTCCAGGTATCTATCATTATCTTTTAAATACGTCAACATTCAAATATCTTTCATATATCATATACAACAGATTTTCATAGATTACTATAATTAGTAATTAATCACTTTTCATAACAATACACAATAATCTTCAAAAAAATACATATACTCACCATAAATCTTCTACTAACCGTCTATGTCAGAGTATGAATCTGAGGCTTCGCTGTATCCTTCCCTCAACACGCTGCTGTATAACCACCTTCAAGACTCAGTTTCAGAGACTCTCGCACGGCCTGACTGATGATCCCTTTCGCTTAAATATCCATAAGTTTATGTGTTATTTGTGCCTCTCTTTTTTCTTCCTCTCTTACTACTCTTCAAGTTTTCAGAAGTTGAAAAATGTTTGATTGACGAAGATAAAACAACATTTATATTTTCTCTCTCTAACTCCTGGCATTTATTGAGACTCGCATGAGCCATCCTCAGTTTTGGAACTGAGGTATCCCTTTTATTATCCATGTTAGACGTCTTGCACCTTTTGAATAAAAATGTCTTCCTATCATTGCCTTTTCCCTTATATTTTAGTCTATTTCTATCTATCTTTTCCAAATTACCTTCTGACCTCACCACACTCATGATGACTCACACTTATATGCAATCGGGTTCTCACAACTTTTGTACAAGGGACAAAATCAAAAACTCCTTGCTTTTTCTATACGTCCTTCTTCTTTTACTCTTATAGCAGCAATAACGTCATTTCTAAAGTTCAAACAACAGAGTTTCAAATATTTTCAAATTCATATTTCATAACAGTCACAAACAGCCATCACAAAAGAAAGAGGATCTATTCCACAACAATTTCTTTCGTATTATTCAAACACAAGCAATTACATTCTATTACCCCTATTTTCACATCAACTTTGTTCTACTCACATATAATTACATCTAAAATAGCCTTTATGACCTGGGAAACCACATCCAATCAATAAACCTACAATGATCCTCGCATCCTCAAAATCGATCTCTTCTTTGGCAATCATTCCTACCACCTTTTCTCGATCTTTAAGATCCTTCACCAGTTTGCGAAAAAACCCTTCATAGAAAAAACGTGCATACTCAAGCTCCCTGCCCATCGAATCTAAACCTTTGAACTTACATTCCCTCACTGGTAACTCAGCATCATAATCCAGCAGTCCAAAAATTCTCTCACGTACTTTAACGATCTTTATTGCCAATCGTCCTTCAGTGGCATATTGGATTCTCTGGGCTCGAGTCCACATCGTTCTAATCTCTTTCCCCAAATTTTGAAATCATTCTACCCTTATTTATCAATTTTTACTATCAATTTCATGCAAATAATGTTATTTTCTTTTTATCTCGTAACAGGCGCCCCTTATCTTGAGAAACAATATTTGAACACATCTCTTCCTATCGAACTCCGCTATTCTATACTATTACCAATCAAACTTATTATTTCTAGATCTAATTAGATTGATTCTTCATTCTAAAACTCCTACAAATTTTTTTCTTTTCTTTCTCGCATTTCCAGTTCACAGATCGAATACTATTTGCCTCTTAACAAATATATTCAAAGATAAATGTATACCAGTTCGATTATTACAAGTATTTCACTTTTTTCCCTCGCACAATTAATTTCATACAATCTTCTCAACTATTCATACAACTCGATTTCTAAAGGTATTCTATTTATATATCAGCACGAATTTGGATAACAAATTTTATTTATCTCGAAACATATTATAAGTGCTTTTACAGATAACAAGTCTTTTAAGTACCCAACAACAGGTACTTCACAAATGAAGCTCTGTCCAATACTCAGCTTCAGGTACTTTACAGATAATAAGTTTTTCTGTGCTTTTTCAGTTAACAAGACTTTCAGGCACTCCGAAGCTTCAAATCCTTCAGTTCGTCCTGCTTTAGTAATTTTTCACCCTGATAGAAAATAGACATTGGAAATAACAAATATTCTCCCTCCCATGAGTTTGGTCAAAGTTTAGATAAACTTCAAATGGAAACTATGGGAACATGAGACTCCGTGCTTGAATCAACCCTACAAACTGAAGGTCCTCTCTGCGCAAAGTAGTGATGGAAATGTAGAAGCAAACTTCCATTCTCCGTCTACCTCCTCCACTACCATCACCGCCTCCTCTAGAACCACCAGCCCCTCAGAGTTGGTAGAGATGAAAAGGGCCCGACCTTAGAATTTGTTACGATGCAAAACATTAGCGCAACTGAACGGTAATTATGCCAATCCCTAAATCTGTCTCCTCAACTTTGTCTTCCGCAAGGATGCGGAGACAAACCCAATGTTGCTCGTCATTTAAGATAACGTGGTAAAATCTCCATCTACAGTAAAAAAATTCCTCAGCTTCAGCCGCTTTATTTTTTGACATTCTTTGATACGTCGGAGGGACAGGAACAGGAGTCAGATTCTTCAAGCACTGATCTCCAAAAAACTTCAACTTCAACCTCTGTATTTCAGAAGAGATTCTCTCTTCAAGAACCATCCTATGAGTCTTTACCATCTTCAACACTTGCAGAAGATTTTGTAACAGAACAAGCATACTTTGCCACCAACCTCGGTACTGGTACTATTTATATAACCTTATATTTATTATGCAGGTACATTTTCCCAAGCATCATCATTCAATACAACGAGACTCTTTAAACCCTAACCGTCACATACATTAATCTTCCTATCAACAATAAATGTATGTACTTCCCCCTTGACACGCGCATTTTTCGTACAGTCAAACACCATCATTACTTTATTCCTCATTCAAATTTCTAACCTATATCCCAAAAATTCTTTCTCAACCCAAGCCGCTCGTGACTTTTATTGCGAGGGGGCGATTGTAGGGGCCTACCCATTAATCTTACCTATATCGATATATCTCCAGTTCGAACTACCTCCATGTCAGACTCACGTATTCTCCAAACGACTTCACTAATCAACATTGCCACATACTCTACGAACTAACAAGAAACGTAGGTCAAGCTCAAACCAAATAAACTGAACAAGTTAAAGCCACCTGTCTTTCTCAAACTCAGCAGTTACTCAATCAATTGTCACAAACCACATTGTTCGAAGAATGTGCTCCAGCACAATGAAGAACTGCAGGAAAGGCCTATATAAAGAAAAAGTTCTAGAAAAGACAAGGACCAAAATATTATAGGAAAAATCACCAGGAAGACTATAATTTCTAGATTCTCCAAAACTTCGAACTTCTTATTCACAAGATCAAACATTTCTAAGTCTAGAGATCACTTGTAATAAGATTTTAGCCTCAAACAATAAACGTCACTATTAGAAAAATCCTTAACCCATGGTTGTGGTTTTTTAACTTATTCATAGGTTTTCCACGCTAAACACCTGTGTCATTTCTAGTTTTCAGTTAGATTTTGTTACAGGCACATTGGTGTAAGAGCTAATTCCAAGCCACTTCAAGTTTACGGAATTAGGCCATTACAACGTTCTTCTGACGATGATCACGGCGGGCGGCTTCCTTTGTGAGATCGTGTGATTCGATGGCCGGGACAAAGTTATTCTTGAAAGAGATAGGAATAACACCCGTCATAAAAAATAGAATAATATGAAACGAAGAAAAATCCTACTAATAATAACATAATAAAACTCTTGAAAATAGGAGCTTAACATAAGCTGGAGCTGAAGCGGAATCTGATACCAGGAGCAGCGGGCAGAACACCTTATTATAAAATTGAAATAGGGCCACCAATAGGAACAACTACTAGTGTACGATGCCACATGTCTCTAGTATGTGTCGTAGGAGGGCCTCCTGTAGACAGGGCATTCCTGCTTACACAAGGCCCACTGCAGCTGGGCTAAGGCCAACGCAACTAGACTTAGTCCCTGGCTTAGGTAACCTGCTGGGGCAAGCCCAAGGGCCCAATGCAGAATGATAGACTAGCACTTACATTATACTGGGCCCAAAGAGATATGAGCCCGTGTAAAGAAATGAACAAGGATGTAACGGAAAACATATATAAAATTGAGAAAGGTAGAAGGAAAAGAAAGGAAAAAAAAAGATAGATGGTAGAGGTAACGATAGACACTTCAATCAAGGATGTGAATCAGACCTCAGATACATGGACAACAATAAGGACTTGAACAGAAAATAGTTTAGACGTACAACTTTGTAAGAATAGGTATGGAATTGTGTTTGAAAATACCAAAGCGGAGAGCCAAGAATTGGTTTGCTATTAGTGGTCCAAGTGAGTTGTAAGCAGATTAAAACAAATTGGGTATTGGAACGTCAAGTATATAGAGCACGAATAAGATAGTATAAAATAGCATATGTAAGTTACTATAGCTCAGTGACACTGACATCTCTAACGTAGGATCAATTACAGATTCGGAAGATGGTGCATCAAACACTATGACCCCTATCTTAACTCCCAATGAGATTATTGAAGTGACCATTGATACGAAATAGGGAAAAGCTCTTTGGGACAAGTTTTCCCTGTGATTAATGTTATCAATGTAATCAAACATTAATATAATACTTTAATTAATTAATATGATTTTTCAACCGTATTTGGGTTTTTCAGTTCTTAACTTATGTAGTTAGTGAGATGAGATCTTATGCCTTAATGACCAGTAAATATAGCAGTACGCCAGAATCTCACATACGGTAACGCTACAGAGCATATGCACGCAGGGGCGGATTTAGGGGGGGCGAGGGGGCGACCCCCCCCCCCCCCCCCCCCCCCCCCATGAATTTTGTTAAAAAAATACCTATATAGGTATATAATTTTTTATTTTTTTAAATATGCACATTTTTCTTTGTTTTAATGACATCAAAGAAAATTAGCTCAACTGGTAAAGTGAGGAGCTCATAATCCAAGAGTCTAAGGTTCAATTCTTGATGTCATCAAATAAGAACTTTTTATTTTGATAATTTTTTCATCTTAAGATGATCATGTCATTGCCGTAAAAAGCTTAGATTTTTTTAGCGAGAGGAGAAGTGAATGTGTATAATTTGCTAGTCGAATTTAATGTTATATTTGATTAATTTTTAAGCTTAAAATACCGTTAAATGGGAAATAAATAAATAAATTTGGGGGCTCTGCGCCCCCCCCAAACAAGAAATCCTGGCTCCGCCCCTGTATGCACGGTTAGAAAATACTTGCATTGCCTTTGGTCCACTGATAATGACACCAACTGATACTTGCACAATTAAGAAATATGTTAATACATAGACGATAACATAGCTAACGCAATTGATATAAAGATGAAAAACTTAGGAATTGCATTACCGCATGTCCTCATATGCGTTCAGTGATCAAACCTGTATTACCGTCAATAACATTTATAATAACCAGCCACTTATTACTTGCAATTAAGCTTATAACATCATACTTAATTAAGTATCAGCATCCCAAAAACTATTAATACAAATTCAACAAATCAATTTAACAAGTACTACACTAATCTGAGCCTAAAGCAACATTGTCATTGAATGGCTCCATCGTCACTCTGAAACTACCGATACGTCTTGACCATTATGCTAGAATCATGCAGTCTTTTCGACTGACACTTTTACCCATATCTTTGCAACTGGTGGTATTCGAATCTCAATATCCCCCCTCATTACCAACCTGACGAAGTGATTATTACTCACGTGTTCTAGCTGACATACATGTAATTCTTTTTCCTCCATCATCACTTCCAAAGGTTGGTAAGTGACAATTCCCAACACCGAAGTATACTACTGTAACCCCAAATGTTGTTGCTAGAATATGCCCAAACTCTCGTATCTCTATCCATTGATTCTCCACTTTGCATATATCAATGAACCTTTGGAAATCTATAACATCTTGTAATTCATCACCGTACACCTCAAATAGTCAGTGGTACTGACGTGAATACTATGAATGCAGAAGCAAGATTCGTAAGAAAATCACGTTGTATTTGAGAGTTTGGGAAACTAGGGTTTCAACTAAAGAAATCAACTTACTTTGAATCAAAATAAACTTAACTTAACTATTAAACAAATAACCTAGACCTCCCCTTTTATAGAACACAAGGGGGGGGGGGTTAGAATTAGGAACACTAATTTTAATTAAAATAGAATTCTACTTAAACTGGGAAACTGCTAATAACCTAGGTTGGGCCTCTCCAACAGGCTTTAAGCTAAAACATTAAATATATAAAACATTAAATAACATAGGTCACACGGAGGTAGACGACCTTATGAGTGATGATTCACATCAGGTACCTTTCTATTTCGGGTAGCTATAAAGAAATTTCTTCACCTTGGTATACGCATCTCCAACAGAGACGGTATGCTATTCCAGCTTTGGATACTAGTATTCGGAATAGCATACCACTTTGCTCCAATAGATTTATATTCAAATTCAGTTTTTATATATGTATATCCCGCAATGCTATTTTATGAAAAAGAGGAGATGGGACCCACAAAAGTAGTATACACATACCACTCTCCAAGTTCTGAATTTGCATTAGAGGGGTATTGGAGTGAGTATGCTGAACCCAATACTCCTGTTAGGAGGGTTTTTTGCAATAGTATGAGAAAACCTTAACAACATACTCTTATGTTGGAGAAGCTCTTAGGAATAAAGAAAATTCATAAAATCCACAGTTCCATCATGATCCACATTTTGGATATCCACAATGAATCGTAAAATTGGTGCATGAATATCTTTGTGATTTTCCTATGCCAACAACTTAGGGTGTATATTTTGACCATTTTTGTCTGATGTTGCCTTCTTAATTGTTTCAACTACACAAGTAACAATTTTAAGTGTATCCTCATCTGCCGGGATAACTTTTAAGTGTATCAATGTTGTAAAGATCAAATAAATTTACAGCCGTAGTTCTTCGCACTCCAACTCTCAAGAGACTGACAACCCAAAAGGCCTAACGTTTTGTTAATCTGGTTTTTCTGTAGTAGAAAAGAAATGTTAAAGCATCTCTAGAAGCGAGTGTGGGTTTGGGAGTGAATTCTGACACCCTGGCCCATCAAACTCACAACTCACACCCGACCTCTTCCAGGAGCCAATGTGAGTTGCCAACGTGAATTTTTTTAACTTTTAATTTTAAAGAGATTAAAATACCGCGCGGTAAATGGAATACCGCGCGGGGTTTCAAACACCACCGCTTCAACTGTTTGTAAAACTCAATCCCAACTCGACTATTCTCACATTTTTACTTCTTGCTATCTCACAAAATCCCTGGTAAAAAAATTGTAATTCCAGCAAAATCAAAATGCATATGCCAAAGGGAGAACTACACCCCTGTACTATGCCAGAGGTGTATTACCCAACTCTCAGACAGAGTCAGTTACATCTATTTCATGGGAAATGAACTCACAGTAAGTTTTAGTGTAATTGTGAAATTGTTTTTTCCATAAATTATGTGCTTGACAAAATGCCTCAATGAACAAAATCGGGATTCGATGCGTGTGCATGACACATTCACTACGGTGATCAAAATATGGAATGAGATTTCCATAATTATACCTGTAAGGGACGCCGTAGTGAATATTTTTGGGCAGTTAATGGATATACGCTTGGCCAATTCAGATAATCGGCTAATTCAGGCGCTACAGAGCATTGGTGGCTGACCACATACACGCTTCTGTTCCCGTGTGCAAAGATAGGGGTCGCTCATCTCGATTTCACTATGCTGACATCATTGTCAATCGGCCGATATCCAACACAGGTGCCGTATGACGATACATGGTCTATTTTATCCAATGCGAGGCAATTGCTCCTCAACATTGATTCTAGCTATATAAGGAGTGGGAACATCAGTATTTCACATTTAAGGACGTACTTGACCGTCGCAGATGATCGGGAGGATGATTTTACTATTGCTCGTGCTTTTATCCTCTTCATGATGGGATATTTGTGGTTCCAAACGGGCAACAACACCGTCCCGCATGGATATCTCGCGGCCGTGGACGATTTGGACTCGGCTGCCCAATATGACTGGGTTCTACTATTCTTGTTTCCCTGTACCATGGTTTGGATACCACAGTCACGATCGGGGGTGCCATCACTGGATTTGTCCAACTTCTTACGGTACACTAACACTTTTTCCTTTTACAAATCAAATATCTTCAATAAACGTCTTACATATAAATTCTTATTATTTTTTTATGTTATTCCGAAATACAGTATTGGTTCTACGAGTATTGTGGGGCCTTCTAATAAACGTCTTAAATATAAATTCTTATTATTTTTTATGTTATTGCAGAATGCAGTATTGGTTCTACGAGTATTGTGGGGCTGGTCGCCCTATAGTTAAGGAAGAGGTTAAGTTCTCGGCCTATCTGCTCCTCAGAGTATGGAAGAGGGGGAACAGGAGGAAAACAAATGACCAAACAACCAATCTATTTATTCTAGGCAGATACCACATTAACCACCGCACGATTGAGGCAATCACCTGGGACCTTGGTTAGAGTCTAAGGTATCTGAGACAGAGGACGTACAGACTATAAAACTCCTATCCTGTAAGAGGATGCCACTTCAAGTACCAAATAGAAACTGCGAATATTACTTAGGGGATTGATGTTGGAGGTAGCTGGAATGCGAGGTGCGTATTCCTTTGGATCCTCCGCTTAGCATGTCACCAGATATTAGTCCAGCGGCTTTACAGGAAATGAAAGAGGTCGGGTTCCTTGACTGTGAGCAGTTTGTGGTAGGGGATGAGCGAGAGACTTACCCCTTATACTGGGTTGAACAAACTTCAGAGATAGGCTACATGTTGATAGATTTCTAGAGGATGGGGAATTGAAATCTGTACAGACCGACTGCACTCAAAGCTGGTATTACACCCGTGGTGGTTATATCAGGGTCGGTTTATAGCTTGTCCAAGGACTTCAGTTTACCTGACGAGGCGGAGAGGCCAGACCCGGGGTGGTACATAGAGTAGACAGGGCGACGTGAATGCTCCCCATTGCCCGCTTAAAGGACCCGCTACCCATGTCTTCCTCCTACGGTGCAGAGGAGTTGTGGCACCTGACTCATGGTATGCGGTGACTCTTCCTTGTAGAGTCTGCACGGGACGCACAGAGGTTCAGGGAGTTGGAGGATGAGCTTACTATTTCCCACAGGCAAATTGATAGTATAGATCATCAGCTATATACCCATGTAAGTAATTTATTTATGTATTTATTTTTTTCTTAATGTCATTTATTTTGTCAAAATATTTATAAATTTTCTTTGTCCCGTTCAGGACCTACAGCTGAGGAAGGGCTGTGATGTACGGGCGATGCCACTACCACCTGGTGGTGGCGCGAGGATGAGGCAGCATAGATCTGGTTCGCGAACTAGGGGAGGCGGTACTAGCCGTAGGAGGCGGAGTACTAGAGAAGATTCTGAGTAGATATAGGTGTTTTTGATGTTTTTGTAGACGATGTAGAAGCTTAACTATGATTATATAGATGATTCTGAGTAGACGATGTTTTGGATGTTCTTAATGTTCATTAGCCATGATTATCTAATGTTTAAATTGACTGAAGTTTTTAGAGTTTGGGAGAATTTTCTAAATATCTATTCGAATAAATTGTTTACTGAGGTGTAGATGACCTCAGCTATGATTATGTAGATGACCCTAAGTTTAATCGAATAAGTTTTTTGGTTTTTGTTAAAATTGACTATTTGTCTGTTCGAATAAATTTGTACTGAGGTGTTTTATTCAAATAGACCCTAAGTCTATTCGAATAGATTTTGCACTGAGGTGTTTTATTCGAATAGACTTAGGGCCTATTCGAATAGATATTACACTGAGGAGTTTTATTCGAATAGACCTAGGATCTACTCAAATAGATTTTGCACTGAAGTATTTTAATCCATTGGAAATCAGGAATTTGGCGGTGAAAAGAACACTACGTGGTAAAAGGAACACCGCGCGGCGATCTTTTTATCGCCAAATCCCTGATTTCAAAACCCACATCTTCTTCCCCTTTTACATTTCCCCATTTTACACTTCTCTCTTCCATTGGAAACTTATTAACCATATGGTATTATACCCTTCTCTCAACTCAACAACCTCAAATATCTTCTTCATCATCTGATTCATCCATACCCGATCCTCCAGGTTTATCGTCGTCCTCCTCCTTTGACGATCTTATTTTTTATTGTGCGGCGGCAATTTGCGTCCTGCACCAAGCTGCAATGAACATAGTAGTTGAGGATGTAACTTCGAGTTATGGCGGGAGTGTCATGGGCCGCAAGGATAAGAGAAGGAAGCGAGATCACCAATTGGGGCATTACAGCATTATACGAGACTACTTCAAGCTGAATTGCATATATGAGCCATGGGAATTTTGGTGACATTTTCTTATGAGTAGAGATATGTTTATGCGTCTATTCAATGCAGTCGTTGTACATGATCATTACTTTATCCAAAAACCCAACAATACCTGGTACTATGGGGTTATCACCGTACCAAAAGGTAGTAGCAGCACTACGTTTTCTAAGCTACGGTATTGTGGCAGATCTTTTTGACGAATATATCCAAATAGGAGAAAGAACAACCTTGTTATGTGTGAAAAGGTTTTGTGTTGCGGTTATACAAATTTTTGGCGAGAAATATCTTCAAGCACCAAACGCGGCCGGCGTCGAAAAGTTAAAAGCGATCGGCGAGTCACGGGGATTTCCCAGCATGTTAGGAGGCCTTAATTGCATGTATTGAATATGGAAAAATTGTCCCAAAGCTTGGCACGGTCAATTTACTAGTTATTACTCCAAGACGACACTGATTCTTGAAGTGGTAGCTTCACACGATCTTTAGATTTGGCATGCCTTTTTTGGGTTACCAGGGTCTAACAATGATATTAAAGTCCTGCACCAATCACATCTTTTCACCGACCTGGCCGATGGTATCGCCCCACCTTGCAATTATGCAATTGCCGGAAAAGCTTATAATATGGGGTATTACCTAGCAGATGGCATATACCCCAAATGGGGAACACTTGTCCAAACCATATCCAATCCTGTTACAGTGAAACAAAAATTCTTTGCTCAACAACAAGAAAGTTGCCGAAGAGACGTAGAACGGGCGTTTGGGGTTTTGCAATCTCGGTTCAATGTTGTAAAAAATCCGGTTAAATTGTGGGACCCCCAGGTTTTGAGCAATATCATGAAGGCGCGCGTGATAATGCAGAATATGATCGTCGAAGAGGAATGAGGTACATTCCCATCATAGTTAAACTACAATCCGGCCGAGCCCTCAACTATCGATGCCGAACAGTTTAATATTATACGCGAACGTGGAACAATAGAATCTTTTATATCGAAAATGAACCGGATTCGAAGTCGAGAACTTTACTTTGATCTAAAGGATGATCTAATCGAGCATTTGTGGGCCGTGAAAGAAAATCTTCAAACTTAGTACTCCGTTTATTATATTATTTGCATGTTCTTAATGTAATTTAATGATTCTCATAGTCGTATAAGTTTATTAAACATGTTTTTGATACGCAATATTGATCTTATATTTGTTTTAACGCAATATTATCGGAACTAAACATTTCGAAAAAATACTGTAGAATTTAGAGCAGTACATTATTCAAACGTTTACATTATTGGTTATTAAACTACATTCTTGGATAAATAACTTCTATATAAAAGCAAAGTTAAATTATATTTCATCACCACTTCAAGTACCTGGTCTGCCCCTCTTAGCCAGACGTTGTATGACCTCAACTTGCCTTTGCAGATAGTATTGTAATTGATGTCCAGAAAGAGTACTCAGGTATTTCTCCATAATTTTGTGATCATCCTTTGCTTGCTCGAAATCCATTTTGGCTTGCCAGTATTGCATTGTTTCTGCTTTTCTTCTTTCCTTTTCTTCTTTCGTTTGTCTCTTTTACAACCGTAGTTCATCCAGCATTGCTTGAATACCGCTACCAGATGCAGCAACACCTTCCATTGCCTTTTCTGCTGCAAGGTTCTTTCAATAGAGTTTCTGGCCGATGGGCCTACTTCCACCCTCATACAACGAACCATCTAAGTCAAAATTTAGGCCCGTAGATTGAGGTGTATATGGGACGTCGGGGTCCTCTGATAGATTCTTTAATCCGACCGAGTTCCCCGGAGAAGAATTGTCTAATGTTATCCTTGCTACATTTCTTGGTATATTCACCTCATGGTTCAACCCATCATCTCTTAGGTTGGCCCATCGCGGTTCTCGTGCCAAAATCTTATACGCTTCACGGTGTTTAAAGTCATTGTTACCATTCAAGCCTTGATAGATTTTGTGTGCATCATTTTCTTACAATTTGCAAAATTACCCAATACAAATAAATAACGTGTATATCTGCGAGAAATAAATGAAATGGAGTTAAAGGAAATTAGAACGTACCCGATCTTCTTCTGTCTTCCCGCTGCTATTCGTAAATCGTTCTTGAGCAACTATCCCCTTGTACGCCACACATTGTGCATTAAAGGCATACCACTGAGATTTAGTCGACCCACATGATCGTTGTGTGGGGCACTCGGGGTCTCTATTAAAGGCAATATTGACCCTTCAATAGAAAGAGAAACCTATTGTGCGGCCCGATTACATGACAGAAGGCGCTACCCACGCCCTTTGCGAGACACGTAAAGTCTACTTCCGTCCAATGTATTCCAGCATCATTCATCTCGTCCAAAAACTTAGCATCTTCTAGCACTTGCACGCTTTGTCTTTGATTTACGGGTACTCTTTGAAACATCTATTTTGGAGTTTGTTTTATTTAGTGTCTAGTATAGGTGTCGGCACTATCTCATGGTTATCCGTCGTCAGTGAGTGTACGTGGAGCGACTACAGCTAGACTGACACTGAACAGGTAAGTGGTTTTCTGTCTCTTCATTCTAGAATATCAAGCCCTAAGTATTCTAAGGAGACTGAAAAGTATAAAAAATGTCCGCTTTTTGAAAAAATAGAGTTTATTAAAAACAAGAAAAAATATTCGAATATTTTATATCTTGCTCGAATATTTTTGAGCAGTATAAAAATATTCGAATATTTTCTAATCTTGCTCGAATATTATTTTCCTGATTAAATTTTTTCAATTTTTGAATATTTTCCAAACTGTCTATTTTTGTCGACAGCAAAAAAAATATTCGAATATAATAAAATTTATTCGAGTAAGAATCGCGAAACTCAATTATTTTAATAAAAGGGAATTTTTCCTTCTTTTGAACTCAACTTCTTGAAACCTATATTTTTAAGGGCTTGCTTTTGAGAGTGAAGAGAGATCTTCTTTGAGCGATTCAAGAGAGAATCAAATCACTCAAATCTTGAATCAATCTATTGATCAAGAAACCCTAGTCATGCATTAAAGAACTTGAGCGATTGAAGACTTGGAGCTTCGATGAGAGATTGAAGCGAGGCGTTGCGAGAACGCGAGATTGATTGCAAGAAGAATACTCGGAGGAGAGATAACCATGAGAGGTGCTTATCGAGTCTGTAAGTGATTAAATTCTTGTAGTTCTTTTTCATATAGTAGATTGTTTAGTTGTCGGGGATTTGACAACGACCTGTGGGTTTTTCTCCTGAGAAAAGTTTTCCCACAGGGTTAAAAATCGTTGCATGCTTCTTTAATTTCCATCAACTTGTTTGGCATTAGATAATTGGATTAACTTGATTTAAGTTTATCTTAGGCCATTAATTCAGAGGAATTTGGACCTGACGATTTAGGCCTAAAACAATCGAAATTGATTAGTCTCAAGCGTCTAGGAATTTCAATTGGTATCAGAGCGGTCACGCTTTGAGGTTTAACAACCTACACGTGGATGTCGAATAGTTCGCTTGAGAATAATGAGTTCCGAGAAGTTTGAAGGTCCTGTAAATCGCTCTCCACTCTTTGATGGCAAAGATTACCCATACTGGAAAGTCTGAATGATTCCATTCTTACAATCAATCGAAGAAGATGTATGGATTTCCATTGAGGATGGTTGGTCGCATCCTACTGAGATGCAAGGAGTACCAAGAGATGCCATAGAGGTCCGGAAACCTAGGAATCAATGGACAATGGATGAAAAGGATACTACCGGCTAAAATTCTAAAGGCCTCAATGCAATCTTTATGGCTGTGAGCCAAAGTGAGTTTCGACATCTCTCTGCTTGTACCACTTTGAAAGAAGCTTGGGACATTCTAGTTTGAACTCATGAGGGCGATGATACAGTTAAGGAAAGTAAGTTACAGATGCTTACTTCACAATTTGAGAATATCAGAATAAGAGAAAATGAACCGCTTGATGAATTCTATGTGAGGCTAAGTGATATTTCAAACACTACTGCCGCATTAGGAGCTCCTTATTATGATGTTCAGATTATTTGCAAAGTCCTAAGGTCTCATCCTAAGAGCTTTAGGTCCAGATGCGATGCTATCAAGTAGGCTCAAGATCTAAAAAAATTGAAGCCCGATACATTAGCTGGAAAATTGCGAACGTTTGAACTTGAGATGAGGATGAAGAACCCTGAGAAGAATAAAAGTGTTTCTTTCAAGTCTTTATCTTACTCCTCTTCTTCCAAGGGTTCTAGAGAGGTTGATCACTCATTTATCTTAGATAATGATGAAGGTTCGGATATTGATTCATCAATTGCTCTTATTAGTCAACAGTTTTCAAAAATCTTGAAGAAACGACAGTTTTAAAAACAAGAACAAAAACAAGGGCAATCAATGAACTATAAACCGTGACCTCATGATCGGGTCAAGACATATAACCAGTAGACTAACAGTAATACTGACCTTAATCAAGTTGAATGCTTTAAATGTCACAAGTTTGGTCATTATGCCCATAGCTGTCCTAGTAAGAAATCTGGCATTAATCATAAAGCTATGAATAACAGTGTTACTTCGGATGACAGTGATGATGAACATGATAACAATGAGATTCATTCCCAAGTAGTTGATAACAGAAATTTTATTTCTTATCCTGCTTTTCTTACTTGTGGCAATAGTAATTTTGATGTCTTTGAACTTAAATTTTTTGATGAAAACCAGAGTAATCAAGAGCAAGATGAGTTCGATGACCCGACTCTTGAGGACATGTATGCTCAAACTCTCACTAAGTATATGAAACTAGGTAAACGTAACAAAGTCTTGAAAGACCAAGTTGATACACTTACATACGAACTTCAAAGCAAAACTGAGAGTACAAGTCATGAGATAGATGTACTTGAGAATGAGAAACAATGCCTTAGTGATAAAGTTGTTTTTCTAGAAAAAGAAGTTAATGATGTGAAAGAGAAAATGAAATCAACATTGGACAAACTTCGTTTGGCCAAGCTTGATGTTGTTTTATGTCAGCAAAAACTTGAGAAGTTTTGTCATGGGGCCAAGAACATTGATAAAATGTTATGTATGGGAAAGACAAACAGTGACAAAAGGGGTCTAGGATATGAGGAATCTCTTCCGAGTGCCAAGACTCCCCAAATCATAAAGTTTATGAAAGCAACTGCTGCTACCTCGCTTCCTAAACATAACATGATATCCACTACTCATGATCATGTCCAAGGGGTTTCTTACTCTCAAATTTACTATTGTAGTCTATGTGGTAGAATGGGACATATTGCATCGTACTGTAGATTTGTTGGACCTTATCAATCATATGTTCACCCTTTTGATGGATATTAATATAATTCTAATGTAATGTCTACTAACGTGAAACGTGAAAATATATCTAGATGGTTTGCACAAGAAACTATAGGTCGAAGAACTCTTCGGAGCATTTGGGTACGAAATATGGATTTTGCACCTCAGATAAGGTGTAATGTTGCACTAACTGCCTTGAATGCTTTCAAGTTAGTTCAATGGTATATGGACAGTGGTATTCCCGTCATATGACTGGTGATGAATCCAAATTGTATCACCTAGAGAGTATTCAGGGAGCTGATGTTACGTTTGGTGATAGAAGCACATCCCCTGTGGTTGGAAGGGGACAGGCCGAAGGACTTCGTACTCCGGTAATTGACAATGTTCTCTTGGTTAAAGGGCTGAAGGCGAATCTTCTGAGTGTCAGCCAACTATGTGATACGGATCATACTGTTACATTTTCCAAAGGTGGATGTGAGGTTTTGAACTCTTAAGGACAACGTGTGATGCATGCTGTTAGAACTGCTGATAAGTGTTATGCTATTCAACAAGAAGTTATATTATGTAACAAAGCAAAACTAAATGAAGTGGAGTTATGGCATCAAAGGTTGGGACATATAAACTTCAATAATTTGTCCAAGATTACAAGTAAAGAGCTAATTCAGGGAGTTCCAAAGTTGAGAAGATTGAGCAACGTGGTTTGCTGTCCTTGCCAAGTTGGCAAGCAAACAAGGAGCTCTCAGAAGAAGTCCAACGATGTTGCTACTACTGAGACTCTTAGGCTGATATACATGGATTTGATGGGTCCTATGAGAATGGCATCCTTGGGAGGTAAAAAATACATTTTGGTAATGGTAGATGACTTCTCT
The DNA here is from genome assembly GCA_014058105.1 of Kingdonia uniflora. NCBI lineage: Eukaryota > Viridiplantae > Streptophyta > Magnoliopsida > Ranunculales > Circaeasteraceae > Kingdonia > Kingdonia uniflora. The sequence continues at coordinate 2,891,119 of JACGCM010001586.1, forward strand.
CGGTATACATAGATAATACTTTTAAGAGAGAAGTCTAACACATTTGAAGAATTCCGTACTATGTCACGTCGAATCCAAAATGAGAAAGATTGCTCTATTGATAAAATTCGAAGTGATCATGGAGGCAAGTTTAAGGATACTGGGGTGATTGAGTACTATACTTCTAATAGGATTAAACATGAATTCTCTGCTCCAATCACTCCACAACAAAATAGAGTTGCAGAAAGGAAGAATGGAGTTCTTCAAGAAATGGGACGTGTCTTTCTTCATATCAAGGATCTTTCAGCACACTTTTGCGGGGAGGCCATTCATACTGCGCGTTATACTATTATTAGAGTATGTTTACGTCCACTTACCTTAAACACGCCCTATGAATTGTGGTTTGGAAAGAAACCGAATGTCCATTATTTCTGGGTTTTTGGAAGTAAATGTTTCATCTTTAAAGATCGAGAAAACATTGGGAAATTTGACTCTGGGAGTGATGAAGGTATTCTTTTGGGTTACTCAACAAATAGTAGGGCATTTTGAGTCTACAATTTGAGAACCAAAGTGATGATGGAGTCCTGTAATATGGTGGTAAATGATACTTTTACCATTGGTTCTACAGATGTGAGAGAAGATGACTGTACAACAGAAACTCTATAACCATCTACTGATATTCTTGCATCGAGTCCTACATCAAAGAGTGATTCTCCATTGCCTACTTCACGACTTTCAGTTCTGACATCCCCTCCCGCTCCAAGTGTACCGCAACCCGGATGGCATCAAGTTTGTAAAGATCACTCATATGCCGATATTATTGGGGATGCTACTTCTCAAGTTTAAACTAGAAGCCAACACCATGAGACGGTTTACTGTGTTTGTTATGTCTCGGCGATTGAACCAACTACGGTAAAGGAAGCTCATTTAGACGAATATTGGCTTCATGCAATGTAAGATGATCTTCGGCAGTTTCGACTTCAAGATGTTTAGGATTTGGTTCCACGTCCTTCAAGTACAAATATTATTGGGACTAAATGGGTTTATAAAAGCAAATATGACGAACTTGGGAATGTAATTTGAAACAAAGCTTGATTGGTTGCTCAAGGGTATAATCAAGTAAAAGGGGTTGATGTTGCTGAAACATTTACCCCTACTGCAAGACTTGAGTCTATTAGGTTATTGTTCGTTCCTGCTTGCAATAAAAAATTCAAGTTATATGAAATAGATGTGAAGAGTGCGTTTCTGAACGGGCTCTTAGAGGAAGAAGTGTATGTGTGTCAGCCAAAAGGGTTTGAAGATCCTCATCATCCCGATCATGTGTTCTACTTGAAGAAGGTTCTTTATGGTTTGAAGCAAGCACTTCGCGCTTGGTATGAACGACTTTCCAATTTCCTCTTAGCTATGGGATTTGTTCGTGGGTGAGTTGATAAAACGTTGTTTATCCAACGGAAGGGAGGCACGATACTAGTTGCTCAGGTATATGTAGATGATATTGTGTTTGGCTCTACTTCAAGTTCACTAACCTATTCTTTTGTAGCTTTAATGAAAAATGAATTTAAAATGAGTATGGATGGGGAACTAGCTTACTTCTTAGGTCTCCAAATACGACAAATGAATAGAAGAATGTTTCTATCTCAATCAACGTATGCTAGGGATCCTGTGAAGAAGTTGGGTCTCTCTTCTGAAAAGCATGCTAGGACACCCATGAGTACCACAACAAAGCTAACTAAGGACTTGGCAGGTAAGGATGTTGATCAAAAGACGTATATAAGTATGATAGGTAGTTTACTTTATCTTACTGCTACTCATCCTGATATTATGTTTAGTATATGTATATGTGCTCGTTATCAAGGTAGTCCAAAGGAGTCTCATTTACAGGCTGTTAAGCGCATTATTCGTTATGTATGTGGGACTTCTAATTTTGGCTTATGGTATTCACATGACACAACCTCCAAGGTTATTGGGTATTCTGATGCAGATTGAGCAGGTAATACAGATGATAGGAAGAGCACTTCTGGTGGATCCTATTATATTGGAAATAATCTTGTGGCTTGGCAGAGCAAGAAGTAGAATTGCATTTCCCAATCCACAGCAGAAGCGGAGTATATTGTTGTGGGTAGTTATTGCACTCAATTGATTTGGATGAAACAAATGGTGCTTGACTATGGAATAGTCCTGGGGACAATGTCAGTATTTTGTGACAATACGAGTGCGATCAATATCTCCAAGAATCCTGAATAACATTCCAGAACCAAGCATATCGACATTCGGTTCCACTTCATCTGAGATCTTGTTGAGCGCAAGATAGTCAGTATTGAGTATGTTTCTACAGAGAGTCAGTTAGCCAATTTTTTCACCAAGGCGTTAGATGCTATGAGGTTTGAGCTTTTAACACGGTCAATTGGTGTCTGCTCTATTGATTAGGTATGTCATTTTCCTTCCTTTTTATACTATTTTGGTCGATTATTACAGTGATATATGCTTGGTCAGATATGCTTTCTAATTTCATGTTAGGACAGTTCAGTATAGTGTTTACTTGGATTTAATTTCACTCACAGCAGTTGACTATCGCATGCTTAGATAGATAGGCACTCAGTGATATTATACTTTAGGATACATGTAGAGACTTCGTACCTAATATTATGTGAGGATCTGGCCTTCTTTATTAGCTTTGAGTGTTTTGAAACTCCTCCTTTCGTTCTTGTTGTTTTGATCTCATTTCGTTTCCTTACTCAATTGTCAAATGGTAAGCTCAACTTCAAGTTAGTTTAATAGAACATTCCATATTTTTATTCGAGGCAAAAAAGTGACTGTGTTCAACCGAAGATATGATAATAGGCATTTTATTGCTGCACAATTTTGGCTTTTGTTATGTCTAACCCTATTTTTATCGACTTGCAGCCCTTTGTGCCTTAAAATATGTTTTTTCTTTTCTACCAAAATTCCTTGTTTCTACCCATTTGTTATGAGATTGTTCAGTAAAAAAAAGGGGGGAAAAGAAGTATATGATTGATTTTTGGGGGAAGATGCAGAGAAGAATGACAGAATAAAAAGAAGTATATGAATGACACTTTACTATCTCAATTCACAAAAAAAAAAAAAGGGAAGAAAAAGATATGAAGAGGTATATGTATAAGATGTTTTTGACTTCAAGTGAGAAGTGGAGTTAGTGTTACTGCAGTCTCAGAATGCCAGCAAAACACTTACTCCATCAGTTGCCTACGCGTGCCTACATTATAACCTTTTCAAGACCTGTTTGATCATGAGTTTAACACATCAAATTTAGTGAAGATGAGAAATATGGAGTCTATATTTATTAACTTGACACCATTAGTGACAAACGGATTTCCTTTCCATTAGATCTTTCAGCTCACAGTGCTTCATTTTTCTGGCGAAATATGAGTCTCGTGCATTATATTCATATTCATATTTCCCACAGAGTGTTAGCTACTCAATTCTCAGTGATTTTGAGTGACCACCATGAGAGGCCTAAGTTGAAACAACTTTCCTATTGTGTCGTATTTATGATTGTTGGGTCTGTTGAATGCATGGTACTGTTTTACGTTGACTGCGCACATTCACACACTCTGATTAAATACATATTCTGACTGGCTTTCATATTGAATGATTTCCTATCTGATATTCATATAACCTATGATTAGTCTTTCATCAAGAGGAAACAGGGGGAGACTAATCACTGAATCCCGACTTTCAAACACAGCCGCGCTCTCTCTCTCTCTCTCTCTCTCAAATCCTACCAAAATTGGATCACCCATGCAACTCTTTCATTCAATTTGATCTCCCCTCCTTCCTCCCGAGTTGATAAATTCAAGTATGGGATTCTCAAAGATTGGTGGTTCACTCTCACTCTTTGATTCATTGTCTATCTCGATCATATTGGTTGTGTGCTTGGGGTTGCTGAATTGTTTGGAAGGATTCGTTGATTGATTTTGGCAGAAATTTGTGACTGAATTTGTTTTGACAGTTGCAACTGGTTTCCAGTAATTGGGTTACATTGGTCAGTTTCTGATTGCCAGGTGTTTTGCAAGTTTGTGATTGAGGTTTGCTTTATTTTGTTCGAAGTTTTTCTGATATTGGGTTCCCTGCTTAACCGTGTTGGTTAGGTTGGGGAAGTGGTGTAGTTTTCTTGTAGGTGTTTGGGGTGCTTGTTGGGTTTTTGGAAGACTTCTCTGATATGGGGATGGCAAAACGCCCTGAGGATTCAGTCCCTATCCTTGTAACGGGCAGTGCGTCTAAACGGGGTAAGACGACTCTAGGCACTAGGATGGGGACTAGTCATGCTAAACCTCTAGGCACTCGAAGAGAAGGAGCTAGTGGTTTTGGGGGGTCTCGTGCGGGGACACGAGACAATGAGGGGAGGAACCGTGACATGATTCCCAATCCCCCAAATTGGTCAACCTTTAAGTTAAGAAAATATCAAAAGGAGGTAACACTTGATGAGGAAGATCTATATCTGTACCACTACGAGCTCAAGCCGATGTTTACTATATTCACTGATCACTATTGGACAGGGATTTTATTACCCCAGATCTCGTGTTATCCACAATTGGTCTGACTTTTTTATGCCTCAATCCACGATGTACAGGACACGAGAAATGATAAGAGTTTTAAAGTCTCCATAGATGGCTTAGAGCTTCACATTAGTTCGGAGGACATCCGACGTACTTTTGGTTTATGTGAGCCTGTTTCTACAAATGCTTCATTTTTGGAGTGGCCTCCAGTTCTTGATAGGTTTCCTCCCAAGTAGGAGATTGAGGAGGAGCTTCTGATCACAGGAAAGAAGAAAGGTTTGTATCTCCGACGAAGAATCTGAGCAACCCAATATGTCTGTTTCACATGATTGCACATAGGAACATTATTCCCCAAGTGGGGAATAAGAATGTTCTGGTGTGGTATATGTTTTGTTTGGCTTATATTATCCATAAGGGGCACAATGTGAACTTGGTACACATTATTATGCATGAGATAATTTTGACAGCTAATCCGATTCTTCAAGCACGTACTTTGCCGTACAACAGGTTTATCTCTCAGCTTTTGACGTTAAAGGGGTACGTAATTCGTGATGATGAGGTGGTGGACGAGAGAAATGATTTGATTAACTCTCGTTACTGGGTAAACAGCAGGAAACATACGCTAGCGGAGTTAGAGTCTGAGTTAGACGGGAGTACAGAGGACTCAGAGACTGAGGCTGTAGATGGTGCAGCTAGGCAAGCTGCTGGGCCATCTACTTCCATGCCTGATGTTCCGTCATATGTTTCTCCTTGAGTTATCCCGCCTGATCTTGCTTCAATGATCACCTTTATGCAGTCTTACCTTGGTAGGCTGGAGTCTAGTATTGGTACGCTTGTGACTCGTTTTGATATGATACACACTCAGTTAGAGTCTCGATTTGTGTCCTTCAAGACTGATATAGATCGACTTCAGGCCTCTGTGGATACATTGAGCAGTAGAGGGCGAGGCTCGCCGAGTGATCCTCCCGCAGCAGATACAGTTGATGGGGTCTTAGATCGTCCCTGTGCTTTTTGATGATTTTTTTTGTCTTTACTCTCTTTTGGCATGCTTATTCTATTTTGGTGCTCTTTTTGACTTTGCTATGTATTAACAGTTTTCGTTTCATGGATTCTATATTCAGTTTTAGTTATATGATCACTATATTCCATGATTTTTTCTTCAACCATTACTGTTATATATATTTTGGTCTGTCAAATATTGCCCCACTTACCCTTTGTTCTTCTGTGTCAAAAAGGGGGAGAGATGCTTTTAAACAGGTAAGGGAGTTTTATACTCTGAATTCTTTATTTTTGAATGTGAATGGGTACATTATGTATATTGTTTAGTTTGCAGGGATTACAGAGGATAGTTACCTTGTGGATGGATGTAAAGTGAGTGAGTCAGTCCATGGAGTCTATATTTTTTTCCTTTTCTTACCTAGTTCTAGTTTTGACACAAAATGAACCAAAGGGGGAGATTGAAACAACCATTTAGGAGTTTGTTTCATTTAGTGTCTAGTATAGGTGTCGGCATTATCTCGTGGTTATCCGTCATCAGTGAGTATACGTGGAGCGACTACAGCTGGACTGACGCTGAACAGGTAAGTGGGTTTCTATCTCTTCATTCTAGATTATCAAGCCCTGAGTATTCTAAGGAGACTGAAAAGTATGAAAAATGTCTGTTTTATGAAAAAATAGAGTTTATTGAAAACAAGAAAAAATATTCGAATATTTTATATCTTGCTCGAATATTTTTTCATGATTAAATTTTATCAATTTTTGAATATTTTCAGAATTGTTTATTTTTGTCGATAGCAGAAAAATATTCGAATATAATAAAATTAATTTGAGTAAGAATCGCGAAACTCAGTTTTTTTAATAATAGAGAATTTTTCCTTTTTTCTAACTCAACTTCTTGAAAACCTATATTTTTAAGGGCTTGCTTTTGATAGTGAAGAAAGATCTTCTTTGAGCGATTCAAGAGATAATCAAATCACTCAAATCCTGAATCAATCTATTGATCAAGAAACCCTAGTCATGCATTAAAGAACTTGAGTGATTGAAGACTTGGAGCTTCGACGAGAGATTTAAGCGAGGTGTTGCGAGAACACGGGATTGATTGCAAGAAGATTATTTGGAGGAAAGATAACCATGAGAGGTGCTTATAGAGTCTCTTAGTGATTAAATTCTTGTAGTTCTTTTTCATATAGTGGATTGTTTAGTTGTCAGGGATTCGACAGTGACCTGTGGGTTTTTCTCCTGAGAAAGGTTTTCCTACAGGGTTAATAATCTTTGCATGCTTCTTTAATTTCCAACTACTTGTTTGACATTAGATAATTGGATTAACTTGATTTAAGTTTATCTTAGGCCATTAATTCAGAGGAATTAGGACCTGACGATTTAGACCTAAAAGAATCAAAATTGATTAGTCTCAAGCGTCTAGGAATTTCACTCTTTTCTTTCTTTATTTTCCTTTTTCTTTCTGGGGCGTCGCCGCTTCAACAGGCATTTACGCATTTGCGTTACTTTGACTGTACTGAGTAGATTCCCCATGGAATAGGTAGTTCTAAAAGTAATTTGGAGGTTGAAAACCTTGAGGTTGAGTGAGTGGATATGGTTGATAGTACGGGCTAAGCGACTGAGGTTGCGGTTGAGAGAGTATAAATGGACTTTGATATTGTCCATAACTTGGATCCCCTTGCTACATGGTAAACGGAGGTGGGGTCTGTGATTGGAATTGAGGTTGAAATTGCGATAGGTTTTGGTAGAGGTATGGAGTTAATTGTGATGATTGGTGTTAAGCGAATGGTGTTGAAGGTGGGTTATGTGATGATGGGGTCGACAGTGTAGAGTTATTACTACTGGTGCCGGAGTTTGCCATTTGGGGAGAGCGTAGAGGTTATCCTCTATACTTGGCTTCCTTGGTTTTGGGTGAGAAGGAGCCAGGGAGTAATTTAGAGTAATAATTGAGTTTGAAGGAGTTTAGATCACCGCGCGGTGTTCCTTTTACCGCAGGGTAAAAAAAATACCGCGCGGTGATCTAAACATAGCCAAACTCAAAAAAAATTAGTGTGAGCTCTTCCCACTCGGTTGAGCTACTGTAGCGCCACGTTATCAAACTCACACTGGTTTTCTAGCTGCTGGGAGACTCAAAGTGTGAGTTTGGGTTTGCAACCTAAACTCAAACTCACACCCTGCTGGCTTTGTTCTTAATACAATGATGAAGAAGAAATATAATTTTGTATTAAGTCAAAAGAAAAAAAAAACCCACTGACACAAGAAACACATCTTGCAGGATACTACCATATCATTCGTTAATTTCTTCTCAACTCCTGGACCCGTATCCATTATACCCACCTTTGGTTTATTTGGAAGATCTTACTCCAAAATATCATTACGCCCCTTCATTTTTTTAATCTCCAGAAGCTTTCACTGGGTGTGACGACCTACTGAACGCCGGTCAAATCCACCCGAGCGTTTTGAGTTTTGTCCAAGTATATACGTTCTCTATATCCTAATATAGTTGTATGCCAAGTTTCTTCGAAATCGGATTCGGTTAAGGGGGCGAAAAGGGCCAGTACGCTTCGTCTCTAATTTTAACGTTTTCTTTTAGAATTTGACTATTTACATAGTAACTATATTAAGGAGGAACCTTGGTCCAATCCTCCCCATGAATAAAAGAGTTTCAATGATTGGTCATCAAGGACCCCGGCTCATGGGCTATCTGCAAGGGATAATCATCAGTTCTCCTAGGCCTAGGGAAGGCTCGGGGACATTGCCTCGCAATGCAGGCCAGTTTTCCAAAGAGGGATTTATATTACGCCACTATGCCCAACGGGCTACTCGAGACGCACCGCCCCTTACAGATGGACAATATAAATAGTCCAGGCTTGTCGCCCCTTCATATATGAGTCCCTTATATGGGGACTGACATATTGAGCTACCCTGATCCGCTACAAGATAGGTATGCTTTTCGTACCTCTCGCAAGTCACGAGAGATTGCGCTGTAGGGAATATTGTGGAAACCTTCAGCATTGTTGCCTATACTAAATACATATTCGATGACCTCTCATTAAGTATCCAGGATTATCCAGATGTCGCTCTAGCATCCATGGGTCATATTCCACTGGCGCGCCGCACCCGTGAAGATGGCTTGTACACGTCAACCGCATGTGCGTGTACGCCGCACGGTCCCTTATTCCGCTATGCTCCGGGCACTGTTGAGGCAGTCCCGGGCTGGGCCGTGACAATTTGTATCAGAGCGAGGATAGTTTTTTAAAGCTTAGCTCATGAGTTGGCGGAGCGCAGATAGATTGTGCCTACATCTATCAGAGCTAGACTAGTTTGGTCTAGGCTTATCCGAGCAAGGCTTGTTTGGCATTTTTTTGCCAGAGCGTAGATGGATTGTGCCTACGTCTGTCAGAGCAGATCAGAGTAATGATTCCCGAGTTGGTAGTATGGGATACCTATTTGGCAGTTGTTATCCCCAGAGCCGTAGTTTCTCTGTACTGATGATCCAAGCACCGTTGTGAATGCTTGTAGAGTGAGTTGCCTACATGTCAGTTGATATTGGACGTGAGAGAAAGGCTCCATATTCAAGCGCGAGATTGCTCAAGTTAAGTGTGCTTTGGACAATGACGCTAAGAGGATGGATTGAGATTTGAGTTGGATACGATGATCTATATCGTTGGTTGTCTCTAGAAGGTTGGTCAGTGTAGTAGATGCTCTATGAAGAATAGTAATAGGGCGATCTAGCAGGTTGTTATTGCATTCGGTCCGCATACCCACTGTGAAGTTTAGTAACAGTTATGATCAAGGAAGATGCCCCTCAGCAGAGATCGATATGGTCAGTGTCAGTTGTTGAGTACTTTCGTATGGAAGCCGCGAAGCTTGGTTTGGTTGGAATTCCTTATTGTCTTCAGAAGATTGAAGAAAAATCCTGAGAGATACTAGTTTTAATTGTCCTGAGTTGGACACAGAGACGTTCTGGAGGTGAATGTCATAAGCCGAATGTAAAGCGGCGTGAAGTAATAGATGATGAAATGGCTTGGGTTCCGTGATTGCACACAGTGAAATTGTTAGGTAGACGTCGAGGGCAGAGTTTCTCATTTTTAGGCGACATGAGCCGCGTTTTCCCATGTTGGGTTGTCGCTTGTCTGCAGTTGGTTCTGCAGTTGTAAAGGACACTACTTTGCTCACTCAAAGAAGGCAAGATGCCGAGTGATGCTTGTTCTTTGGCTCCGTAGTGAGTTTCAGGTTTGTCGGCGTTCGAGTGCTCTAGCCTTGTTGATCCATGTTGTTTTACAAGATGGTTCTGGGACATTTTAAGATCACAAATGGATGAAGACTCACGTTTTCGAAGGTTAGTAAGTTACGTGGCTATCGTAGAATAAATTTAAGTTACAGTTAGTTGTGTGGGTTACCTCAGAAATGATCTCAGATGGAAGAATGCTCTAGGATGAAAGATCCTGAGTGGAATTGGATGTTAGTTTCCCAATTCCTTATCACTTGGTGGTTGGCAGTAAGGATAGAGTTCCCGCGCCTCGTTTTTTATTTGTATTGATGGAGTATCATTAGAAGACCACATCCCATTGACCGTTTAGAGTTGGCTGTCTTTGTAGAAGCTAGTTCAAGAGATAGAGAATGGGTATGCTTCAGTTTAAAGATGATTGCGACAGTATGAAGGTTAGTCTCCGCAAGTTTGATAGAAGTTGGAAATGGCAAGCCAACGAGCTCAGGGCAACAGGTGCAGTGACAGTATTTTGTTCCCAAGTTCCCCAAATACTCTGGCTGGAGTAGGGTTATAGAGATGGAGAAACGCTTCAGCAGTCAGTCAGTTATATGTTACGACTTTGTTCGTGACGCGGACGTCGAGCTTATTGAGTGTGGAAAGAGCTATAAGTTGTGACGCGGATGTACGCAGGTTCCAGCAGGGGTCATTTCCACCAAAGTTTCGCAAGTACAAATGCCTGTGTAAAGTCCACCTTGGAGAGTGAGGCAGATTAGAGTCCTCCAAAGTTGAGAGACCTTGGTGACGCCGGAGTAGTGATCACCCTTCCAGCAGCCAAGTTCGGTGCAGATGCCATCTAGCGTTATATTGGTTAGATGATGGCCTACTACAAAGTAGTAGAGCAGAACGTGGTTGCACTGATAGACGTCTCATGGGTCTTACAAGTTCACACAAGACGCCTTTATGGCGGACCTCGATGGTTAGCTGGGGGTAGGGATCAGAGTACCCGCGCCTTGATAGGCTGCCTCGTGGATATGTTGGGGGTAGGACAAGAGTGTCCATGCCTTGTTGAGAGTATGCTACCATCTTTGGGCTACCCTCCCTCGCCCTAGTGAATAATGAGTACCATTTTAGTTCTATACTGGTAAGGCTAGAGTACCGCATCTTGATGTTGTGTCCCCGATGTTCCGTAAGAAGGGCGGACATGGTATGAAGACCTTTGTAGAGTTAATTGAAGGGTAATCATGCAGTTTCAGTGCACGGCAGGTGTTCCGTTGCACTTGGGAAGTGTTTACCCCTTGGTTTTAGAAGACTTGTTCCTTACCACTCGCAGAAGAAGAGTGAAGTTTGAAGCCAACATTCACAGAAGATTGAACTCTAGAGCAGTAAAGGCATTGTGTGACTCGGAAGTGAGCACACTTTTGGACTGGATTGCTGATATCCTTATCGGGCTGTCCGAAGGAGATGCCCTTTGTTTGTCGTGAAGAGCGATATTCCACATTGCGTCAGGGGAGAAGGCGCTTACAGTAGGATGCAGCGCATTTCAGAGGGCGCGATGCTAGAGTGCACCGCCCATATATTTTTCAGAAGGCTTGAGACCACGAGACAATATCCAGACGAGAAGGCAGACTACAGAGTTCGAATGAAGGTCCAGTCACCACGCACTTCAGTTGGAAAGGGTGAAGTTAAGGTTCAGTTCTGAAGACACAGTTGTCAGCATCGAGACTAGCAGTTGGGCTTAGTATCCGCAAGTGCAAAAGAAGATATAGTACTCTGAACTAAGTGCGGGAGTGCTGTTAGTTTCTTGATGATGCAGAAGATTGAATCCTTGCGGATCCGTGTTGAAGAAAGTTCTCGACGAGGACGTCGAGATTATTTTAAGTGCGGGAGGTTGTAACGACCTGCCAAACACCGGCAAAATCCACCTGGGCGTTTTGAGTTTTGTCCAAGTATATATGTTCTCTATATCCTATTATAGCTGCACGCTAAGTTTTGTCAAAATTTGATTCGGTTAAGGGGGCAAAAAGGGCCAGTACGCTTCGTCTCCAGTTTTAACATTTCTTTTTGGAATTTGACTATTTACTTAGTAGCTATATTAAGGAGGAACCTTGGTCCAATTCTCCCCATGACTAAAAGAACTTCAATGCTTGGTCATCAAGGACCCCGGCTCATGGGCTATCTACAAGGGATAGTCATGAGCTATCCTAGGCCTAGGGGACATTGCCTCGCAATGCAGGCCAGTTTTCCAAAGAGTGGTTTATATGGTACCGCTATGCCCCACGGGCTATTCGAGACGCACCGCCCCTTACAAATGGATAATATAAATAGTCCAAATTTGTCGCCCCTTCATATATGAGTCTCTTATCTGGAGACTGACATATTGAGCTAGCCTGATCCGCTACAAGACAGGTGTGCTTTTCATACCTTGTGCGAGTCACGAGAGATTATGCTGTAGGGATTATTGAGGGAACCTTCAGCGCTGTTGCCTATACCGAATACATATTCGATGTCCCCTCATTGAGTATCCAAGATTATCCGGATGTCGCTCTATCCTGACTTGCTCTTATCGTCTTTCTTGTCACTCTTAAAGTACTTGTCTTCAATTGCAATTGCTTTTTACGGTAGCGTCTTTGATATTCTCCACTATAAAGAGCTTCAACTCCCTTCTTATGGATTCCAGCAACACCCCCCCCCCCCGTATACTTCATGAACACCTCATACTCGTCCACATCAATGTCCAAAACCTACGCTTGCTTATGAAACTCTGTAGTGAACGCTTGTATGGATTGCCCATACTTTTGGCGTAAACTGTATCATTTAAACTACATCTCTTATTCATACCCAATCGGATAAAATTACTTCCTCGCCAATACCTTGAGCTCTTTCTAACCCAATTTTTCTACTTCGTGATATTTCGGATAGGGCTTCAACCACGTGATTGCATGACTTGCAAATTTTAATATCGAGAAATATATTTTTTGAGCATTGATGTATTGGTAAACTAAAAAATAGGTCTCTAACCTATCTAACCAATTATTCAACTTCTCGGCATCGATTAAACCGTTGAATCCTGGAATTTCGATTTTAAAATCGATTCGAAGATTCTGCTTAGGATTCATTGAATTCCTAATAACTGATTGCTCCTTAATAGAATTGGCATCACTTGAATTACTATTTACCTCCTTAGTACCACTATCTCTATCCACCTTCGACACCCCATTCCTCTTCATGCAATCTCGTCGTTTTACTAAAGCGGAAGCATTCACAAGGTTCGTGAGACGTAATTGTTCAAACAATCCCCTAGAGTAGTAATAATGTCATAAGCTATCATTTCCAACTTCGTGAGTCAATCTTAAGAATTGCCCATCTCCAAATATGTCTTCATCTTCGAGGAAGGTTTTCAGTGAATATCTAACAGACTCACTAGGTTCTCCTTTGTTTGCTTGAGTCGGTCACGTATAGAGACCATAAACCACAATCCTCCTAAGGATTGTTACTAGAAATCTGATACCCCTTAATCCACAATCTATTTGAGATTAACCTAAACGAAGAAATGAAATGAAGAACAAACACAATTGATGGGAGAATTTCCCTTTTGGAGCTTTAATTGCTCAATGATTTGATTCTAATTACTAAAAATCTGACCCCTTAATCCACAATCTATTTGAGATTAACCTTAACGAAGAAATAAAATGAAGAACAAACACAATTGGTGGGAGAATTTCCCTTTTGGGGCTTCAATTGCTCAATGATTTGATTTTAATTGAATTACTTCCAAAACCCTACGTCTCTCTTACAAAAATATGGATTGATCTAAGATAATTTCCCCTTACCTAGCCTTACCCTTTTATGAGGGTTACAAGTTCCTTGTTACAAGATAGGACCATTATGCCCTTGAAACACTTAAAAATATCAAAGCAAACGATAGTCGTTTGAACAACTGCCAAAATAAGCCTAAGAACAACCTCAGCCTGAATTAGTCTTTTGGGTCGCCAGTTTGATCGAACGACTTGCCTAATTTTGCCTGAAAAATGCCTCAGCTTGAATTAGTCTTCTTAGAACCCAAGTTCGCTCGAACAAACCCAAATATCGTGCGAATGACTTGTCTATTTTTGCTTAAAATAGACTTAGCTTGAATTGGCCTTCTGGGAACTCCAACTCGAATAGACTAAGCTCGAATTTTCCAGGTCGAATAAGATTAGTTCAACTTGGTCTTCTGAGAACTTCAGATTGAATAGACTCAGCCCGAATTTGCCCAAGTCGAATATATTCGGCTCAAGGTGTTTTCTGGATACTCTAGGTCGTTCCTTACATATCTCGTTTGAGTGAATCCAAGGTTTGCTCGAACGAGATGGCGTCTTTTTAAGGGGTTTGATCTTTAGATCCCCCTGGATCACACCAGAGGAGGACACCACTTAACTCTCTCCAGGTCTATTCTTCTACTTTTTCTTAAGCTACTAGGCTATTGTAGATGGAGGAGGAGGTTTTAAAAAACAAAGTCCCCTCTTAGGTCACCTTTTCTTTCTATTCATAGGGGGAGTCTCTGGCCTAGAAGTGCCCGGGCTCACATAACGTATATAATTGGTCAGTATCGGTTGGTTTTATCGTAGCTCTAGGGTTGTTAAGAGAAATTCCCCTATGATGTGCTCGTCTATTGATGGAAAGGTCATCCAATGACCCATGAGCCTCATAGATAGAGGGAGCGTGCTCATCCAATCACCCCCTCTACTCTTGCTCGCGGGGAGGGAGAGCTGAGGTAAAACAGGTGTATGATTAACATATTTTTCAGGCATGAGAACCTTGTGTCAAGTTCGTTTTTAGAATCCCATTATTTACGGTCGTTGTGTTGAAAGTTGTGCGTCATCATTATTGTTTGTGCCTAGGGAAGATAAAATACAGTAATTAATTCTTTTGCAGAGTACGTGGCATGCGGTTACTGCTAAAAATGTAGGGTGACATGTCCCATCATTGTAGTGGGGCTTGTTTATTATATTTTGAAAACTGCCCTTTTATTCTTCCTATAAAATAGAAAAATTGGTCTTTTGCATAACCTTTTATCTATTTTTCATCTTTGAACTGACATTTTTTTAAGTTGGTTTTGATTTGCTATTCTATTAATATTCTCCATTCTTGGCTGCTCTCATTTCTTGTATTTTTGTGTAATCGCTTAGAGTTCTTCATTTGTTGGTAAGTTTTTAAGATACAGTACTCTTATCCTCTTGTTATGATTGTACCTAGTTGGATTGGTGTGTAAGGTTTCCAGTTTTTGGTAGCCTTTCTCTGTAAGGATGGTAGCAAACTAGTAATGACACCAACTACCATTAGGGTATGAGCTATTTTGATTTTTGCTAGATCCATAATTAGGGGGCAGACGTGCAGAGGCGAGGGGTACCTTTGGCGCAGGGTGCCTAGGGTTCCCTAGGTTGGAATATGAGTGATGCTCCCCCTCTATTTTTTTATGCTTAGAGCGAGTTTAATCTATACACCTAGCTTGTACACGGACCACCGATCATCTAGCACGAGTTTGTGTGTTGTTGCCCTAGATTGCTAATTGCAACGGATGGATTCATCTGGTGACGAGTCGACGATAGAAGGGTCGTCTGTAAGACCTCCATGTACTGTATCCCCAAACTGAGGAGGCAGTCACAGCTATGAGGCAGGCACCTTAGTCCCACATGATTTAGAGGCCAAGGCTAGCATGGATTTTATTCCTTGTAGAATGGTGGCAGGGGACCTGGCTCATGAGGCTACCATTAGTGATCGTGTCAGGGGAAGCTCAAAAAAATTTTGGTCTTACCCTAGTAAGTAGAGGCCACTAGCATCATTAGCCGAGTAGGAGTCTGATGGGATAATAATAGAATATCTTGATGATATGAATGAGCGTACGAGGGCGAATGGGAGTAATGATTAGATTTTTCTGGATTGCCAAACGTTGACTCTGTACCACTCCATCTGTTAAGACAGGCAGTTTGATCTCGGTCTGTGGTTCCCCTAAGATGACCTTATGAAGAAATGCTTGAACTCATTTAGACAAGCACGAGGTCAGATGAATGAGAATTCTTATAGGGTAATGACCGATTGTCATCTAATTAAATAATTAGACCTCCTCATTATAGCGTGGGTTGTGTTGACATTATGTTGGCATATAAGACAGTGCCCTCTCCCCGACAGTGGGATTTGGTCCCCGAGGCGCTCTGAAGGCGGGTGAGGAGGTAGGTATGTCGGATAAGCCCGCACCGCCACCTTGCGCTACCCATGTGCATTCAAGGGCGTATCCTGAGGGATGTCAAACCCAAACCTCGGCGAAAGCGATGATAGGTGTGCTAAGAGGTCCCCCGTGAAGAAGGGGGTGGCTAAACCAAAGAGCCAGACGGTCATGTGTACTTGTGCTCCTGAGTGGAGGTATTGGTATTATATAGCTCGCAAGTCAAGCGAGGCAAAAATAATTAGATTGCCTATTGGTGGTAATTTTTGGTGTTGTCATCCAATTCTGGTAACTGGTACATTTGATTTTGACGACGGTCCAAACCGTCATCTCCGTCATAATGTTTTTAATACAAAGTATATGTTATAGCTCTTTTGTTCTTGAATTTTCATTTTTTTTTACGTGTAGACCGACATATGAACCTTTTGTCATAGGTATTATGCTTGCAGGGGACTTACAAGTGCTCTTGTCTACGTTGGTTGGTCATTTAGAATAAAGATTGCCAGGTTCTGATGAATATATTTGATGAGACTTTTGACTCAGATAAGTATTGGTCACCTGTTAAATACAGCGAGCCACTTGGGGGTACCCTGGGCAACACTATCTCTGTGCAAAGCACACATACATATAAGTTGGTTGAGAGTGCTGAGATGAAGTCTTATTTTTTAGCTTCGACGGGGAGGGATTCTGCCGGTGACTCGTAGTTAGCTCCCCTTGTGCCCTATCATAGTATTGGGCTAAAGGGTGTCAGCGTCCATATGAAGAAGGATATCCCGAATGCCAAGCACCACAAGCCTGTGCACCAAGGCCTTGCAAACGAGAAGTTGGAAAGTTTTTGGGGGAAAGAAAGGGAACCCCTCTCTTATTCCTTTATAGAGGACACGACCCATTCTATTGGTAGTGGCAAGTTGCTCGTTGGTGGCTTGCTAGAGGGGGTGGTCCAGAGCACACCTAATAAGGATAAAGATAAGGCTTGTTTAACTGAAGCTCTCCAAGACCCTCGTGTTATCGTGTTGCAGTCGATGTTGTCATGCGGGTAAGGAGCTTGGTCAGATTTGCTTGAATGCACATCGTTTATAGAAACAACTCGATTTTTTTTTTAAACCATTGATATTTGTTATTTGCAGTGTACCTTGACTCTGGAGACCACTCGGAAGTGTGGCGAGATCCTTGCTAGTCATAATAACAACCTATAGGAACGCCTTCTGATATGCAGGGAAGCATCTTCTTCAAGAGGCAGTGTAGTGTCAGCTAACTAAATACCTGGCAGACCAGGCGAAGATATTGGTAGATAAGACCAAAGTACTTATTAAGGATAAGGTTACACACGAGTAGAACTTGGAGGCCGCCAATGGTTGCCTAAAGAGTCTGGGGCTAGAATAGAAGGTGGACGAGCAGGTTCTCGACCACGAGCTCGTGGAGGAGGGGGGGATGGTGTCGGTTAACTTGCAAGACCATGTAGTTGAGGTAGTCGAAAACGTGGTGAGTATTACGAACGAATTCCGCCTAACTACTGATTGGTGGATCGCCACGGTTACCCCTCAATTTCTTACTTTGTGCCAAACCCGGGATGTTCCCGAGTTGCGTCATCTTGGTTATTCTGGCCAGCATGGTTCTCCTCCCATGGGGCTTAGGAAGGATATCACAGCCAAGGAAAAGGCTGAGGTTGCTACTGAGGATGCTACCACTGTGTAGAAGATCACTGCCTCGTAGCTATATTATTCATGAGGACTTCTTGGAGCCCGTAGTGGCTATGTTGTAATAATTGGAAAAACTATTTGAATTTCAGGAACTTGTAATCTTTGTTGGTTATGTATTCTGTGACACTGTCAATTATATTTTCTTCGTCCTCTTTCAATATCGTTTTGGCATTCTTACAGTATAACTTTAAATTGTAAGTTTGATTGTTAGTTTTCTTAGTCCTCGTTGGGATATTTCTCTTGATGGTTATCACGATCTATTCTGAAAAAAATGATAGGTTTTTTGGAGTTCCCATAAACTTTGAGCTAGTCCTCGTTGGACTATGTATAGTGGTTGTCTTGACGACCTAGTCCAAAAAAAACCTTATGGTAGACCTTGTTGGGCTATGTATAGTGGTTGTCTTGACAACCTAGTCCAAAAAAAATTGTGGGCATTTTAGAGTTCCCAAAAACTTTGTGTTAGTCCTCGTTGGACTATGTATAGTGGTGGCCTTTACGACCTAGTCTGGAAAAATTGGTGGGCTTTTGGAGTTTCCAAAAACTTTAAGCTAGTCCCCATTGGACTATGTATAGTAGTCGTCTTAACAACCTAGTCTGAAAAAATTGGTGGGTTTTTTGGAGTTCCCACAAACTTTGAGCTAGTCCTCGTTGAACTATGTATAGTGGTCGTCTTGACGACCTAGTCTGAAAAAATTGGCAGGTTTTTTGGAGTTCCCGCAAACTTTGAACTAGTCCTCGCTGGACTATGTATAGTGGTTATCTTGATGGCCTAGTATAAAAAAACTAGTGGGTTTTTGAAGTTCCCATAAACAATGAGCAAGTCCTTGTTTGACTATGTGTAGTGGTCGTCGTTAGGACCAACTTCTACTGATATCGATGCTATTTTTGGAGTTTCAAGGAGCATTTTAAGTAGTGTACTTTGAGCAATTTTAGGGAAACTAAAAGGGGGGCGGATTAATGGAGTGTTTAGTTTACCCTATGCGCATTAATTTACATTGGTAATCAGCATAATGAATTCAATGTTTAATACCCTTAAACATTATAAATGGGTAGCCTTTCTTCCCCTTAAGCTCAGTATGCACTCTAGTTTAGGCACTTCCTTAAGTTTGTTTATAGAATGCAGACCCGATTGCAAACTTGCTTTGAAGCTCGAGTAACCGCGTGGGTAGAATTTTATACCCTCATGTACTTTAGCAGTCGTGATATGGCTGGAAAGCCGCTGGAGCATACTTACGTAGACCCTGCGACTCTTCCCGGAAGGGAACAAAAGGTGTACCAGAAGCACTGGTTTTGGTACCTGTGTTATTTATAATTTTTATCATCTGTTGTAATCATTGTTTTTTGGAAATGAAATTTTAATTGGTATTTTTACGTGCACTTACTAATTTATATGTGTTGAGCCTAAGGAAGTACCATAGGTGGGCTTCTTTGGTAATAGTCAACCGAATTCTTCGGCTACACGCATAATCATGACCTATCGATGAAGCGTAGATGGGTGAAGTTCCCATCAATTCTTTAGTCCCCGATCGACTATCTCACATGGTCGATCCTACAACCCCTCGTTGAGATGCATATGGGTGAAATTCTGACCAATTCTTTCACTAGTCCTCGTTGGACAATCTCACGTGGTCGATCCTATGACCCCTCATTGAGATATGAATGGTTGAAGTTCCTACCCACTCTTTCACTAGTTCTTATTAGACTTTTGATCTTAGTCATTACTAGGACTGAAAGAGACAAGGTTGGTACTGGTGTACCTTGGGAAGGTGTTGTGTTAACTCGGTCAAGTCCTGTTGTTTAAAAATAAAATTGATGGTACTGATTTTGTGCCACCCTATTCATTATGGGCATTGGGTACTATTTTTATAAAAGGGGCTAGCCTGCTTTGCCCATGGTACAGGTTTCTTGGCTACAACCTTTTGCTATACCCTAAAGGATGATGAAGACCCGATCACAATCCCGTGATGAAGTGATAGAAGCGTTGATCGCACCGCTTATTAACAAGTAGACCACATTCTTCTTTGGGACCAGGGGCTTGGATAGGGTACCTGAATTCCAGCAGCACCCTGTATTAAAAGCCGAGTGGGAGGAAGTGCAAGAGGGGTAGAACCTGTATGGTTTGTTTATGACGAAATATTGGACTCCATCTCCCGTAGCTTTAAGCTGGAAACGATGGCATTAGAGAAGATGGGGCTGTGCGATGAGCATTACCGCGGTAAGGACTACCAGGAACTTGAGAAGAAATGTGGGTGTCCTGGGTGTCTTACCTAGATTAGCTTGGAATAATAATGAATGTGACTTCATTGAAAAAATAACTTTTTACTCTCATTCAGTACTGTCATTGCAATTATCTAGATGACCTTGTAATATACTGACACTTCAAGAATGCCTCCAGTAGTGAAACCCGGGGCCATTTTACTTCAAGAAATGACTCCAGTATACGGGGGGGATCATTTTTCTTCAAGAGTGTCCCAGTATGGGGAAATCATTTTTACTTTAAAAAATGACTCTGGTATTTGGGAGGCATTTTACTTCAAAAATGCCTCTAGTATGGGGAAGTCATTTGAAATTTAAAAAGCAACTCTAGTGTTTGGGAGGGTGTTTTACTTCTAAAATGCCCCAGTATAGGAATATCGTTATTACTTCAAAGAAATGACTAGTATTTGGGAAGGCGTTTTACTTCAAAAATGCCCCTAGTATGCGGAAGTCATTACTTCAAAAAATAACTTCAATATTTGATAGGGCATTTTACTTTAAAAATGGCCTTAGCATGGGGAAGTTGTTTTTTCTTCAAAAAATGACTCAATTATTTGGGAGGGCGTTTTACTTCAAAAATTTCCCCAGTATGGGGAAGTCGTTTATTCTTCAAAAAGTGACTCTAATATTTGGGAAGGCATTTTACTTCAAAAACACCCCTAGTATAGGGAAGTCATTTTTTCTTAAAAAACTGACTCCAATATTTGGGATGGTGTTTTACTTCAAAAATTCCCCCACTATGGGGAAGTTATTTTTTCTACAAAAAATGACTACAATATTTGGGAGGGCATTTTACATCAAAAACAACCCCAGTATGCGGAAGTCATTTTTTCTTTAAGAAATGACTCTAATATTTGAGATGGGAAAAATGCCCTCAATATGGGGAAGTCATTTTTTCTTCAAAAAATGACTCTAATATTTGGGAGAGTGTTTAGCTTCAAAAACACCCCTAGTACTCAATAGTGTTTAGGTCAAGTTAAAATAATATTTAAACTTGTATTACTAAATTTGTATAAATATGGGTACGCTAGTGATTTTATTTTTATAGGTTCATGGCATTTTTGGGAGACTTGAGCTCTTCTTCGTCACTATTCATTAAGTAGTAGGCGTTGCTGCCCACGACTTATGAGATGAGGTACGGGCCCTCTAATTTGGTTGGAGTTTGCCTTTGTTATTGTTCTGAGTTGTGGGGAAACCATTCTTCATCACATGCTCCCCTTCTTGTAACTCTCGTGGGCAGACTCGTTTATTAATATTTCATTTCAATGTCTCCTGGTATCATAGCATTCGGGAGGAGGCTTCCTCTCTTGATTTATCAATCAAATAGAGGTTTTTGGCAAGGGGACGGTCGTTGATTTCACTACGAACGATCAGCGACCTGGTTGTATTGGCAATGACTTCGGTAGGAAGTACTACTTCAGACCCATAGGTAAACATAAATAGAATAAAGTTGGTCTACTTTCTTGGAGTTGAATGGTAGGACCATACAACATGGGGTAGCTCGTCAACCCATCGGCCTTTGGCAGCATCCAAATTTTTTCTTATACCGTCAATTATCATTTTGTTGGTTACCTTGGCTTGTCCGTTCCCTTAGGGGCACCTTGGGCTAGATGACAATATTTTGATGTTGTAGGGTCACACAAACTCAGCTACCTTACTGCCTACAAGCTTTATCCCGCTGTCTGCCATCAAAACTGCTGGGACGCAAATCCTTATGATGATATGCCTCCATAAGAAACTGATTACCTCTTCTTCTCTTATGGGAGCGAGTGGTATAACCTTGACCCACTTGGTGATGTAGTATGTTGCGACCAATAACCATTTATACCTCCTATTTGTCATGGGGAGTGTTTCGACTATGTCCAGTCCCCATTTTGCGAATGGCCAAGGGCTTGAGACTGTATAGAGGTCTACAACGGGGGCATGGATAAGATGCCCGTGGAACTGACATTTGTAATATATTTTGGCATACTCTATGAAGTCCTATCTCATCGTTAGCCAGTAAAGTCTCTGTGTTTGTGTTCATTCAGCCATGGACCTACCCGTTGTATGAGCTCCACAGACACCCTCCTGAATCTCTTCGGTGACCGCCATCATACATACTCCAACAATCCATGTGAGGTGTGGGGTGTAAAGGCTCATTCGGTAGAGCTCATTGTTTATCACTATATATTTCATTACTGATACTTTTGGCAGCTGACCTGTCTGCTTGGAGGATATGGAGTTCATCTAGGAAATCAAGCAGTGGTCGTTGCCAATCCACTTCTTCATATGTCGCTCTACTGTCAGTTTGCATTGCTTCTGCCATGTGTTCGAGTATACTTGGTTGGTCAAGGACTTCTACCTGAATGACTCATAATCGGTCGCTAATGATTTCAGCTAAATAGGCGAGAGCATCAGAATGCCTATTCTCACCTTGGTAAATATGCTCGAGCTTGACTTTCCTAAACTTTTTTAGTCGTTGTTTTAAGATCTCCATGTACCCGGCCATTTTTCCGTTGGCTTGGAATGTTCTGTTATGTTGGTTAATAACTAGTTGTGAGTCAGTAAAAATGGACATTTTTTCCATGCCGAGTGCCAACGCTAAATCTATTCCGTATAATAGTACTTCGTATTCCATTTTGCTGGTATTAAGTGAGAAGTGGATGCGTATGGCCTTTTCTATCTTATGATTTGTTGGGGCTACATTAACTGGTCCGTCCGTGTTGAGTTGCCAGCCCTTTATGTATGGTGCATCACTGTGCTCGAAAGGAGCAACTTGGTCGCTATCATCCTTATTAATCCAGTTTTTGTCGTTTATGGGGAGGTTGGCCAGGAGGTCTGCCATGACCTGTTCCATAATGGCTACCCATGGCTCTAACCGAATGTCAAACTCTCCAAAAATGATTGCCCATTTTACTATTCGATGGGACTTGTTTTTTTTCGTGAAGACCTCTCGTAGGGGCTGGGTGGTTATAACCTCAATTTTGTGGGCTAGGAAGTATGGTCGAAGTTTCTGTGATGCATATACCATGGCGAGCGCTTGCTTTTTAATGGTAGAATATAACCCCAGGAGCTCGTGTTCCTTGGGTGCGCTGAAGATTGGGGGTGTGGCCAAGTATCATAACATGTCCTGGAAAGCTGCTTCGCACTCCTCGTTCCATTGGCACTTCTTATTTTCCCGTATATATTGAAATAGTGGTTGGCATTTATATGAGGCTTATAAATGAGGCGTCCGAGCGTGGCAATTTTTCCTATGAGAGTCTAAACCTACTTCAATGTCCGAGGTGATGGCATACATACTAAGGCTCAGATCTGGTCGGGGTCAGCCTATATCCCTCGTTGAGTGACTCAGTACCCAGGGAACTTCCCTGAGGAGACACCAAAACTACACTTCTTAGGGTTTAGTCACATTCTATAGTGCCTCTGTTTGGTGAACACAATCTCGATGTCGGCTAAACGCTCGTTATGTATCTTACTTTTAGCAAGCATGTTATTGATGTAGACTTCTACTATTGTTCCCAACTATTCTTCAAGCATTATCGTGACTAGTCGCTGGTATGTGGATCCTAAATTCTTCAGGCTGAAGAGCATCACGGTATAGTAATATTGACTCTGCTCTATGGTAAAGGAAGTGCATTCTTGGTACTCAACAGCCAGAGATATTTGGTTGTACCCTGAGTAACTACCCATAAATGATATTCGCTCATGACTGGCAGTGTAGTCCACTAATCTTGTTATGAGGGGTATAAGGAAACTATCTTTTGGACAGTGTCTATTTAGGTCGGTAAAATTGATGCAGACTTGTATTTTTCAATTCTTTTTGGGGACTGCTATATCGGGGACAATTTACAGGTCTAGTAAACCCTGTTTTAAGTAACTTTTGGATATCGTCATTTATTTCTGCACGGAGCCTTGTGGCTGTACGTCGTAGCTTCTGTTTAACAGGTATTTCCTTTGTATTAGCGCGCAAGCGGTGACAGGCAATGTCTGGATTGATACCCAGCATTTTGTCAAACAACCAAGCGAAGACATCCTTGTATTGTTGGAAGAGGGTTACCAAGTCCAAGGATTCTTTTCCTATCAATGGTGAGCCAATAAAAGTAGTTCTCATAAAGCCGTCGAGGTTAATCTTATCGACCGGCTCTACGAGAGGCGGTGTCCATACTCTACTTCATGTGTTTATAATTATATCATTTTGGCCATAGGTATGTTTTGTATCAATTTTTATGTTACTTGGGTGGGAAGAAATGGGGGACGAGTCCACCGCCATGGGTTCGTTCCATGTTCGTTGTTATGCCCTAATTTGCAAACTTTTCCCCTTCTTTCTTGAATTTTTTAGGGCAACCAAGTTTTTTAAATAGTTGGCATAATAAATATGAGCGGTGACCTGGCAACCTCGTATTGATATGTCCTAAATTTTGATGGAAAACGTATTACCTGGTAGTAGGAGGATGGGACTACTTTTATTTTATGAATTTATTCCTGTATGAGGATATCATTGCAGTGGACTAAGGGGCTGTTGACGATGGCCAAAGTTATTGATATTACGATGGGTCCAGGTTGTACCAGAGTAATATGTTCCCATACGGCTCGTTCGGTAAATCCGTTGAGGCCCGATATTTCGATCTTGGAGGGTATCATGTAATCTTACACATTCATATTTTTGAGAACATCTTGATAGAGGATGTTTGCTCTTCTTCCCGAGTCGACTAATATGCATTTGACCAAGACTCATCCGATCATGATCCAAATGACTATGACATCACCATGTGGTTGGGATACTGACCCCATATCGTTGTCTATGAAGTAGATGGCTTGCGCATGGTATGTCTCAAGAATTGACGTAACCCCATGACCTGTTCTTTAACTCTCACTAAGCTGGTAACACTACCTCGTGGAGTTGGAGATGGCCTTATGGTATTATGTCCCATTAATGTCTCCCAGGATCATCTAAGAAACTGCCACGTACCCCAGTACTTGTACAATAGCTGTTGTTTCGGCTAACAACCTATAAGGAAGTATATCTGCTACTGGGATTAGTCATTTTTAAGTACTGAGTATTACGTCCTTTCCTGAACCATTTCTCAGTCATGTTGATTAGGTCGTAACACGTCTCAGTTTTATGGTTGTGAACTTCGTGATAAGCACAATATGGTTGTCCAAGTCAGTCGATCTTTGGGTGTGGCTTCATGTTGTCTGGATCTTTCCTAGCAATAACGAGAAGGTTCACTTGTGTAATAGTGAGCTCGTTGGGTAAGTATCATTTCCAACGCTCGACCTTTGACTTACCTTCCCAAAGGGGGGGGGGTTTAACTTTACCACGAGGGTCTTATTTACACGCCTTTTGTTCCTGCCCTCATCATATCCGTGTTGCCTGTCGGGCATGTCTCTTAGGAGTTTGGACGTTCCTGGACGTACGACTGGCAATGGGGCGGAGGCAATACTGAGAAGAGGGGTTGTCTGAGAGATAGATGCACAGTTGTCTACTTCCACATTTTAGTATTTTTGGACCTTTCCATACATACTTTCCAGTGTCTCTGGTCATTTTATATGTAAGGTTTTGCGTAGCTTCGAGCCAGGGATGTAGGCACTATGAATGCTAAGCAGGCTATCTAGGCATCTACCCTTTCAATGAGTATCAACTCATTTTTGAACCTTGCCAAGAAGAAATTGATGGTTTCTCTGACCTGCTACTTTAAAGAAAATAGTTATGCGAGCTGCTTCTCAG
The DNA here is from genome assembly GCA_014058105.1 of Kingdonia uniflora. NCBI lineage: Eukaryota > Viridiplantae > Streptophyta > Magnoliopsida > Ranunculales > Circaeasteraceae > Kingdonia > Kingdonia uniflora. The sequence goes on from JACGCM010001586.1 coordinate 2,916,713, forward strand.
ATTACTAGTTATGTAGGTATTTTTCTACAAACGCCAGAGAGAGCTACTCAAAAGTAGATAATAAGTTGGGTTAAAGGCTTTAAAAAGAGGAAAGGGTCCCATCTGACAAGGTCGAGGGGAATAGTCGACACATGTACTCGTCTGTTCGGTGTTGCAGGTCAATACTATACTAGAACTTCGAGATGTATTAGCCTGGGTCTTGGCTCCCGGTGAAGGGCTTTATCCTTGGCCTAGAATAGCTCTACCCCAGTACATAATTCTTGATAATCTCTATGAATGGTGTACTATGTATCCAACGCAGAGTCTTAACCTCTTGGCTGTGTCGTTGTTTTGCATATTTCTAACTAATGCCTCCACGGAGGTGGTCGTTAGGGGTAGGTGGTCTCTTTACCTACATTCCTTTGTGGACCTCGTCCTCCCCGGATGGACAACTTCTCATAGTAGCATCTCTGTATTAATCATATGGTTATGCAAACTGAGGTGTTCCTTAGTATCGTTTGTTAAATTAGTCGTCAGAACTGTATTGTTGATGCCATTGAGGGTTCTTGCGATAAATATCGTACAAGTCTCATGGGTGCGTTATGGGTACCTGGGGGGATGGGGGCGCAGACCATCATACTATGGGGTCATACGGGCCAGGTAGCGCTGGGCCGGTTTGGCTAAACTGGTGTGTTAGTCGCTGTAGTGATGGTCGTGGTCCGCCAGCGTATTGCGTAGGTGCCCTTGGCAGTAGAGGTTGCTGGACCACTGGTTGTAGTATTGTCCCTTGAGGCAATAGGTATGGATTATAAACTGGGGTGGTGTAGGGCTCATAGACAGGCCCGTACAGCTGCGGTAGACGGGGATGAGTTTCTATGTTTTGGCCGTCGGGGATGAGTTTTTATGTTTTGGCCGTCGAGTGCCTCCTCGTGTGGCATAGAATCTCCTATGGTTTTGAATGTGGCAGCCAGCGCTTGATGTCTGGTAATGAGATTTTCTTTCATCTCATCGTTAGCCACCTGGATCTGTCATACCTAATCTTCCTTCATAAGCATTTGTTCTTATAATTGTAGGAGCGCAACACACATCTCTATTATCGCTTGCCCCTAAGTCTTATTTCATGAAGAAACCACCATCTTCGCACGGCTGGGTAAAGGTTTAGTAGTGTGAGTTCAGACAGTGCCAATTGTAGTCTCTGAATTCCTCTCATGGACGATAATGTATGGTTATTAGTTCTGGGCTTGATACATCTCACCAGAGGAAGGCACCACTCAACTCTCTTTGGGTCTTTTTTTCTCATTTTTCTTAAGCTGCTAGGGTTTTGTAGATGGAGAAGGAGGTTCCAAAAAAAAATTCCCCTCTTAGGACAGCTTCTCCCTCTGCTTATAGGGGGAGCCTCTGACCTAGAAGTACCCGGGCTCACGTGATGTGTAGATTTCCTAGGATACCCTTTCGGGGTTTTATGCTTTACCTTTCCACGTGGGCCTGGTATAAAGTGTTCGTCGGCATCGGTTGCTTTCATCGTGGCTTCAAGGTCATTAAGAGAATTTCCCCTATGATGTGTTCATCTATCGATGGGAAGTTCGCCCAACGACCCGTGAGTCTCGTAAATAGTGGGAGCGTGCTCCTACAATTGGTGAAAGAGTGTTTGAAACAAAGATGGGAAGGAGCAAAAATACAGTCATATTAGAACATAAACTATCGTAAGGTCTTAAGCGTGATATTCAAACGCAAACAGAGAGAGAGATCACAATCTTTACTGTAACGATCTTATAAAACATATCTGTTTTGTGTCAAAATTCAATTGAATCTGACTGGCAAAGCACAACATGCAGATTACAAACAATAAGGGAGAGAGTAAGTAAAATAGAAGCGTACAATTACACAAAATAAATCAACGCATTAAAAATCTAATGCCCATGAATGATGCCAAAATGATGTAGGTCTGGGAAACAATCATTAATTTAGGTATACTAAAACCCGCCAAGAATGCAGTATATATAATCCAGGCGAACTGATTATATTTGTGATTGAATTAACGGTTATATTTGAGAGGAAAATAGAAGGTCACGTGAATCTTCAAGTTTAAGGGAAAAAAACTAGAACAATAGGCCTCCTTGTAAAATAGAGGAATATTCAGTGTAACGCTGTAAGAGTCGATATGAGAAGAACTCATTTTTGGTAAGTCAGCCCTCTGAGGGTTTGTTGTAGTTAATATCCCAATGCAATAAATCGAGCGCCCATACCAGTTTCCCAAGAGTGAACAAAAGCACATAGTGTAATGGGAGATAAGCTGGATGACATTCATTTATCCGGATCAGTTCTCTATTGCCCTTGAGATATACAACGATATCTCTCATACTACATTGCTCATAGCCATCCCCTGGAAGTATAACTGCAATCTCATCTACTGACGGGAGGTTATATCGCTGATGATCTGTTCTCTAACTGTAATGAAGACGTGCTCAAATATTTACATCCTATTCAGTTAACAAAGAAGCCTCCTTCAGAACTTTGTACGCCTGCCAATACATTCGGGTAAAATAATTTTGTTTTAACAAATTACCTTAAATAATATCCAAGACATCTGAATTCAATAGTGGGTTTCGATGCACGTTCATTTAAAGTTGTAGAAGAGTCATAGATATAAAGTTAGGCATAACTTGCACGTTTGTCTCGATTGAATAATAATGCACCACTTTGGTGTTGCAACTTTCCATGGATTGAGAATGGTAATGGACCTCGACCATTTATTACCCGGTTATCCATTGTTACTCCAAGTCTCGTGAAAGCATTGGAGGCGTTATACTAACGGATATGCTTTTAGAAAGAGCGTGCTTTGGCAGAGTCATCACAGAATAATGATGGGATCACAGGTGGGAGTACATCAAGTGGTAACCTTATTTTTCTTTGGAGGTAGCAGGTCCTGAAAAAGGCCGACATTTGGGTAAGTTTGACAATCATTCATCCAACCAATGTAGTGCACTACAACATGGGCACAAAATATCCATAACTCCTAAATTATGACGCGCTTTTTGGACTATAGAATTAATCATGTTTTCAATGTCTAAGTCCAAGTCATCATCATTGCAAAAGATGTCCTCAAAAAGAAGTTGTTGTGGCGTTGGTTTCGATCTGCAAGGTGAGACAAAGTTAACTATTGTGATCATTTAATATTTATTTTTGTAATAATAAGGAGACACTTACATGTTATAACTTCCCTTCAAAGATTCCCCAGTTTCAAATGTCCGATTTAATGAGTGATTCTTCGAGGATTTACCATATTCACGAGTAACACTAAATAACTCAGTAAGAAAAATACTGTAACAATGAAAGTATGGTTATTTAAGTGTGTAAAATCTATTAAATTCTTAACTAAGTTAATATTGAATACTTAGGTGGCATTAAACATAGATACAAAAACTTCTGGAATTACATGCGCATTAGCACCAATAATATTTGTGTTTGTACCACCAGATTTTTTTATTTTTTTATTGGCTAGGTAAATAGGGAGGTCCACTTTTTTTCTCGCGTTCCCACCTTGTACATTGTGCCAATTAATATTTTGTTGGAATTTTCTCCACCAAGTTTGGGACTGCACTTGTTGGATCGGTGTCTCCTTGGGTAAATTTAGCCAGTGTTCAAGGTTCCTGTCTTTTTGAATCCCTTGGAATGTTTTGTTTTTTCTCACTTTCCCGTCTTGAACGCTATCTCAATGCATGCCTTGTTGGCATCTAATCCATAAAGTTTTGAGTTTCATCAGCTGGAATCGCACCACTTTGGATCGATATTGGAGGGGCTTTAGGTTTATGTTGTCTACCTAAGTTTTGTACTTTTCCCTTTTCCATATTACTTCGAACACATTTCGGCGAAGCATATGCTAGGGTGCCCTCTTTGCATAATCTTTCAGAGGGTGTAATTAAATTAGTGTCGACTGATGTGGGGTATTCGATTACTATTCTTATTGGAAGTGCAAACTCCACAAAGTTTGTAATTGCACTTGCTGAATTGGTGTCACTTTGGGTAGATTTTGTCAATGTTTGATGTTCCTAGTTTTTTGAATTCCTAGGCACGTACTTACTTTATTTTCATTCCCATCTTGTACGTTGTGCCAATGCACATTTTGTTAGCAGTTGTTCCACCAAGTTTTGAGTTTGAGTCGCTAAAATTGCGCTACCTTAGGTGGATCTTCTAGGGGATTAAGGTTTATGTTGCTTGCCCACCCATTGTATTTTTTCCTTTTTCAATATTACTTTGAACACATTGCGGCGGAGTGCATGCCAGGGAGCCCTCTTTATGTGATCTTTTGCAGGGTAAAGTCAAAGTAGCTCCAATTAATGTGGGATATTCAGGTCATGTTCTCATTGGAGATGTAATCCGTGTCATTTGTCCCATAGTAATTCTTTCATTTCCACATATTACAAGTTGAGCCTTGTGTTGGAAGGAAGCTTGAAAATATAAATCGACCAAGGAATCTTGTGTGCTATGATGGGCCAAGATTTTAAGTATAACCTATCAAATACATTTTTTACAGTATGGAAATTTTAAAGAATATATATGGGGCTTACATTTGTCATATGGAAATTTCAAAGCATATATATGGGGCTTAAATAACAAATAATTGAATTTGGTTACCTATTTTATTTATACAATTTCTAACGTACATCAAGTATCGGCATTTTCCCTTTACGTCTTTGAAATGACGTGCTCATACCGTCTCGAAGGTTTGAATTAAACATATTCGCCTTATTGAGACCACATTGATGCCGCTGGCCATTAACAATTTTAATCGCACAGTTGTTAAAGAGAGCTAGATGTTTGAGATAGTCGAGGGAAATAAATCAATAAATGAATAGTGATAGTTATAGTAGTTTTGGATTAGTGGAATGAGTCCGCTGTAGATTCAGTCTTGTGAGGAACTTGAACAAATAATAGTATTTTGTCACCTAGTGGTACAAATTATTGCGCACCCCAATCATGGGGATTCCTTCATTAGGTTGATGGTACAGCCTGTTCATACTACACCCAAGGTTTTGAATAAGTTCTTTAGCCAGAAAAAAAACCATTATGATGGTGTTGCAAAGTAGATATACCACATCCATAGTTCTGATTAGGTTCCTTAGTCAGAGAAAGACCGTTATGATGGTGCTGGAAAGTAGATATTTAATACATTTTTTTTTAAATAGAAAGTTACACCTACAATTATGGGTGGCAGGGTTACTGGCTCAGTGGAGGATGGTGTTAATTGCCTATCTCCTTGAAGTGTTGTTTCATGAGAAGTAAAATGAGATGATTGTTGCTTTCTTTGATGCATTTTCATTAGCGGCGGCATTCTCCTTTTATTTTCCTTGTCTACACCTGTGAGAGTAGGCCCCTTACCCATAGTTTGATGACGAATAAACTTTTTGTAGCTGATCTTTAAACAGCTCTCAGAAAACCAATGATTAGGTCGAGTGGGCTTCATAGAACCATAGCAATAAAAAGTAAGTAATTCAAGCAAACATAAATGAACCCATATAAATAGGCTTCATAACCAACTATTTATTTTAGGCTGCATGAATTAACCTAATTCCATTACTATTAGCTAAAATAAGAAGAAGAAAAACTATATTTATATATGTAACAATGTAAGAAACATGTTGAATAGAAACTTATAAGAAAGAGGGAACACTGTTTCATTGTAATATTCAATTGATATGGAAATGAATTAGGGATAGAGATTAGGTGAATGGGGGAGAATTTTGTTGTTTCACTCCTAAAAGATAACAACAAAATTTAATATTTCCTTAGCTTCCAATGTCTTGCTCTCCTAGCCATTCGGTTGTAACTAAAGTACATCCCCAAAATGCAGTACAAAGCCTTAAACTTCTAGATTAACGTTCAAATCCATAACAATATGGAATATTGTTAACATATTTCATAATACTTCTATTGCGATCACTCAACTTTGGGATAATTTGAGGAATTCATCCTTTATATATATATATATATATATATAGTAAAAAATGTAGGACGTGGAGGAATTCATCCTTTATCTTTGCATATGGTACTGACATTTTTTTAGTGGCAAATAAAAATTATGCATTTGATTTGGGGATTATTTCTTGCAATTGGTTTGAGGAAATTAAGACAAAATTAGAGCCCTAAAGTTGGAGATTGAATCAATAAATTAAAAGCACTAAATAAAAATTTAAACAAAATTGCTTGCCAACACTTCACAGAATACCGCACCTACCGAGTGATTCAATTTTGATTTATGAAAGCAAAATCCAATTAACTATTTTGGCCTACAAAAACCAACAATATGGAAAAAAATTCCTTTTAACAAAAGAAGTAAACATGTAAAAGGATTACCTGATGTTGAGTTACTAGAAGAAGCTTCAATGTTCCACGTAATTACTGTTAAAGTAAGCATATAAAAGGATTACCTATTATTGAGTTGCTTGAAGAAGCTTCAATGTTCTACGAAAGTACAGTTGAAAAAAGATCTTTAATATTTTTTCACAAAATCATGAAGAACAACTACAAAGCTGTAAGTAATGAAAAGCTTCAAGTACAATCCCATGTTCCATTTCTGGTTAATCCTATTATATTATATCATTCAATAAAATAATACAATTTACACATAATTCCAGTAACACTTTAAAATTCTCAAGTAGAACCTGAAAATTAACCCACTTATTTTGATGAAGATTTTTATTTGTATCGATTGCACAGAGAAAGAGAGAGAGGGAGAGAGATTACTGTTGGATTTTCCATCTATACCAGCACTACTCAATGTTATAACTTCCAGTTCACGAGTACACATGTTAATAGGTCGCATAGGTATTATTAGTTGTGCCAAACTGTTGCACAAAGTTAAGGTTGGTGGGACCTAGTGTTACTCTTTATTAAGGCCTTGAGGGTATAATGGGAAGACCACTCAAACCCTATCAAGATATATAGAGGGAAAGTCCCTCTTTGAGGCTTCAGCACAGAAATCCATCCCATTGAGATCTACGGCCAATCCTAGGGAAGACTCCACTCAAGAACAGGAGATTTTCAGATAGCAGGAGAAGAGGTTAGTATAATCTCTTTTATCTATGCAATTATTTATCATACTTATTGTATGAAATTTTTAGCAATTGGTATCAGTCGCTAGGATACAAAATACTATGATTAATTAGTGACGTTTAAGGAGAAAGAAACGAAATTGTTGTCAGATTTGTTTCTTTATAGTTTAATGGTTTTTTTTAGTACAAGAGTGATATTTCTTCACCAGGAGAGTAGTTCTTTATTTATTTATTTTTTATTTCTTTATTCAACGAGTCTCTCTCTGGCGAATATAATCACTCCCCAAAATTTGTGAAGAGTTCTTCTCTCTCTCTCTCTCTCTCTCTTTACACTGAATCAGACCCAAAATTTATCTCCAAAAATCTCGTTTTGATTCAGTCTGCTATCGATAGTTGAAGTTCAAACATCAAATGTTCTTCAATCACTAATTCTCAGATCTAGAATTTATCTTTAAAGTTTAAACCTAAATTGAAGTTCAAATTCACTGTTCACAGCGTTAGTTTGCGCTATTTATTGTTGGGTTTGCGATTGAGGAAAGCTTGGGTTTGATTTTTCTTTCCATTGATTTTTGGTTGCGATTCCAAAGCATGGTGTCCCAATTTTGTAACTTGTTTACAGATTTCGCCCTAGTTTTTTGTTAATTTGATAAATCACTCTCGTTCCTCTACAGTCTGATTACGGTAAGCTCATGTATGTTCTCTCTATGTCTACTCTACTTCCAATTCTAGAGTTTGATAGAATTACCTGGCGTAAATCATGGAAATTACACCTTTGGCTTTTTTTTCGTTTTTGGCGTTATTTGTGAATGATCGTCGACATTGCGAGTAGTAGTTGAACTGTGAATTGGGTTTTTTTATGGTGGTTTGAGCTTGATTATTTCAGATTGTTAATTTGGTTTGTGTTTTTTCATTGTTGGACTGTGGTGCTGCCATTGGATTTGTTCTGCTGGTTATTGGATTTGGTACAATCATTGTGAAGTAATTTCGAATCTGATTTGAAACAGTTTGTATATTGGGGTTTCAACTGTTGTTTTGTATTCGAGGAGATGCTTAGAGGAATTTTGATAGATTTGTGTAAAATACCTTAGAAAGTAGATTTGGGTTTTGGCGTAAATCACGATAAAAAGGGTGATGAGGTATGTCTAGCCCCATAGCTGGATTGGGGTTCTAGTGTATCAAGCTTGATCCTTTTAGAATTTCCTTAATTCTTAGCTAAGATAGGGTAATTTTGAATTTTTATGTATCGTTAAGGCTGTAACATGTAGCTAAAGTTCTTATTGTTTGTTGTTCTCAAGCTTTTAGTTGTTGGAATAACTATTGTGTTATCATGATATATGAAATTTTTGTAATGTTTTTTAGCTTTAACTTATTGTATATGTTGTGCTTATGATCATGTTGTGCTTCATAATTAGGTGACTCTTTTAAGGAATTACTATAAATTAGTAATAAGAAATTTAAGCAACGAGTCATTAATATTTATTATTAATTAGATAATCACATCTGGCATAAGCTATAATATATCATTCATGATATAGGAATTTAATTACCAAGGATCTCCAATGGGGTTTAAGTGAGATCAAGTAGTCATTAGGAAGATGGGATATAAAATGGGCAAATACACCCAAATGAGCTTTGTCCATGGAGTTGAACGTTTCATTTAATTTTGAGACTCTCTAGTAAAGTCTCATTAAGACTACTTTATACTAACTAAACTTGAAATAATTAGACCTCCCAAAGGAGGCTAAAGATCTTCTAATTAATTACTGGGTCAAGTTAGGCTACACGGTATGGGGAAAAGAGGATAACCCTCGGCCCAAAGGTGAGGAAGTATCTCAAGTCAAACTGTAAGTGGCCAGTCTAGTCTTGAGCGTGAGTGATCACCAACTAGGGGGCAATATATGTCAAATTACCATCCAAAGGAGGAATTTGATGATACATCGTTGTGCCTACAGAGTGTAAAATTAACCTTAAATATTATATACACTCTGACTCGACCATCCTAACCCCAGGTAGGATCAAAATTAAAGACATCAAGTTATAGATCTTTTACAGATCAAGTTAAACGTGCCTATAATTAATTTTTACACATCCTAATATAAGTCAGTGGTTCATGCAGCTATGGACCCTATGATCCAGATCCAACAGACTAATATTGTAACCCTGACGAACTCTAACTACATTAACGGGAAACTCAAAATCCAGATATCCCTAGGCCACCTTGAATTTGATTTTGTTCTCACTAGGAACTGTTAGATGCCATTAAGAAATAGTTCAAGGGTTTCATCAAGGGAAGACAGTACAGTAACTTATCTCAGCTTTTATCACTGAAGTATGACGACAGTGGAAATATACACTCACACACTTATGTTTGCTTTGAATCCAATTTGGTTGATGTTCCCACCAACTCTGGTTATGGGGCAACTGTTCACATTTTAAATTCTCCACAAGGGTTCATCAGCAGGCGGCCGGCAAGGCCTAAGAGGCAGGTTTTCTCAGGAGATGCTAGAAGCCTTCCTATTGAGTTCGTTGGCATTTTTCGCTTGGTTTTACACACAGGTGTTACTTTAGATTTGACAGGCACCTTTAATGTTCCTTCAATGAGACGATCTCTGATTTCATTTTCCCAATTGCACTATTTTTCAGTTATTTTTTTAATTTTAGACATGGTGGTTTTGACATTATTCATCATGATTCTATTATTGGTTCTGGTTTACTAGTTGATGGGTTATATCGTCTATCTATTAACCATTCATTTGAGGCTTATCTTTTATGTTTATCTGCTGAGGCTAGTATTTCATCTACTTTTAAACGTTCTAGAGTTTCTGAGCAATCTACTCATAGTATAAACCTTTTACAGTTGATTTATACAAACATATGTGGATCTTTTTCCTATTCCATCCCGAGGTGTCATCAATATTTTATCACTGTTATTAGCGATTTCTCTCGGTATGCCTATGTTTTTCTTATCTATTAGAAGTCTTAATCACTTGATGTATTTAAAACATTCTAGTTAGAGGTTGAGAAACAGTTAGATCGAAAGATCTTGGTAGTCCGATCAGATCAAGGAGGCGAGTATTATAGTAAGATCGATCAAGATAATTAACATTTGGGACCGTTCTATTAGTATTTAAAGGATCAGGGTACTGCAGCCCAGTACACTATCATTGGATCACCAAAGCAGAATGGTGTTTTGTGAATGTCATAATCGAACTTACCAAAGCATGGTTCGCAGCATGTTATGTCATACTGATTCCCTATAAATTTGTGGGGAGAGTGTTTACGCTTTTCAGTCTATATTCAGAATCGAGTTCCTTCTCATTTTGTTCCAGTTAATCCTTATCATCTATGGACTGAGAGAAATCCTTGTCTTAATCACTTACGCATTTGGGGCTGTCCTGCAGAGGCAAAACTATTTAACCTGAATATCGAAAAGAAAGATTTGAGGTTTGTATGTTGTTTCTTCGTTGGTTTCCTAGAGAGATTAATAGGTTTTAGGTTTTATTGTCCTTCTAGATACATGCAGATTGTTGAGTGTGCTCAAGCTCATTTTATAGAAGAGGGATATCACTTTAACAGTACTATTTATAGAGAGTTTATCTTTGAGGAGTGTTCTGAAACTCGGAGTCCAACTGCTACTCCGATCAGTGTTGATATGCATCCGCGGTTATCTGATATTGACACTGTAACCGGCACGGCTTTTAGACTCAGCTATTATTCCAGAACCTGTTCCAGACCCCGTCATAGTACCAGTCCTCCTTCAGATTTTTTCCTCCACCCGCTCTTATTCAGCTTTCTGTCGTTCCACCTCCAGCCCAACCTCTAGCTCCTACTCGAAGATCCTCTAGAGAGAGACGTTCAACTATTTCTTCATATTAACATCTTTATTTAGTTAAAGGGGATTTATTTGATTTCGAGGATCCAGTATCTTTTAGTTTGACTATGGCTAGTAGTTTTCCAAATCAGTGGCGTAATGCTATGACAAAGAAGATGGATTTAATGTCTCATAACTTTGTGTGGGAGTTAACACCTTTATCTGAAGGATCTAAGGTAGTTGAATGTAAATGGATCTTTAAGGCCAAATATGATTCTTAATGGAAGGCTGAACGTTTCAAAGCGAGACTTGTTGTGAATGGTTTCAAGAAGCGTCTAGGAATTGACCTTGTTGAGATTTCTCACCAGTTTTGAAGAAGGATTCATTACAAATAATTTTGGCTCTTACGGCACATTTTGACTTGGAGCTTCACCAGATGGATGTCAAGATAGCTTTTCTTAATGGACGTCTCAACGAGAAGATTTATATGCACCAACGCGAAGGTTTTGAGACCGAAGGGAAGGTTTGATTATTTTAGAAGCTAAATCATTTAATCAACGATCTTAAGCAGGTATCTAGGCAGTGGTGCTTGCATTTATATGAGATGGTTTTGAGCCACAGTTTTGTCGATTACAAAATGGATCGTTGTATATACTTCAAATAGAGTAGTAGACAGTTTATAGTTTTATTTTTATACGTTGATGATATTTTACTCTCTAGCATTGACGTCCGGTTTCTGTAGGAGACGAAAGGCTATGACATGATATGTATGAGACCCGACATCAGTTTTGTTGTTAGGATGTAAGGAAGGTACCAACAGATCCCTTTTATTATTCACTGGCAGGTAGCCAAGAAGGTTTTTTACTATTTGAAGAGGACTAGAGATTACAGATTTACTTATAAGATATCGGATGAGCTCATAATTTTGGGATACTCTGACTCATATTTTGCTAGAGTCACTTTGAGGATAGCTCGTTTATCTAAGAGTAGTTATTATTTTATTTTATTTACTGTTACTGCACTAGGATTCTTTATCCATGTAGGAGTTATTCCTGGTTATTATTTTGGTCGACATTCATATTTGATTTTGATTATTTGCAGCTATTACATTTGGATTCGTTATTATATCTGCACATATTCACTTAAAATTATGCAATTGCAATAAAGTTTTAGATATGAGTGATTTTATCACATGACGGTTGTCAAAGTATCAAGTGCCTATAAAGAATACTGAAAGGTTTCTCAAGTTTGCTTGGGCTGGATATGGGAAGGCTTCATATCCTTTGGCCTTTATTTTAGTATGAGCGATGGTCTTCGCATGACAGTTTGTCTAATTATTGAAATGACATGTGTCTAGTAAATACATATTGCAGGAAACTAATAGAAATATATCAGCATATCATTAAGGTGTACATTTACCATTCACACACTAAACTCCACCAGTAAAGAAATTATACATGAAAGCTATTGAGGTTGCTAGCCCGACGTCCATGCTATGAATTAAGCATGTGCTCAAAGGCCTGACCAAAATTTGTTCGTAAACTGTATTAGCCATCTTTTTAGTCGTAGAGTGATAGTCAAGTTTGATATAACATTGCCTTCAACAAATTATCATGTGTGGTTTTTAAAAATAAAGGATAGCCATCCACTTTTCATAAAACTATGAATCAGGCTAAAAATATTTTTTATGAAAATCAAGTTAGCGCTGGGTGGGAGATTGCTAGATTTACCATCTATACCCGCACTACTCAATGTTTTAACTTCCAATTCATGAGCACACATGTTAAAAAGTTGTATAGGTATTATTGGTTATGCCAAATTGTTGCACCGAGTTAAGGTTAGTAGAACCTAGTGTTACTCTTTATTCAGGGATTGAGGGTATAATAGGAAGACCACTCAAACCCTATCAGATTAAATAGAGGGGAAGTCCCTCTTGGAGGCTACAATATTGAGGTTTACAGCCAATCCAAGAGAAGACTCCACTCAAGAACAAGAGATTTTCAGAGAGTAGGAAAAGAGGTTAGTATAATCTCCTTACCTAAGCAATTATTGATCATAGTTATTGTAAGAAATTTCTAGCAATTACCCCATGTAGAACGATTTGGAGGAGAGTCTTTTACATGAAGGTGGTTTGAAGATCAATGGGGAAATTCCTAGTAACTCAATCTTTGGTGATAGTTGGTAATAATGAGAAAATTGATGGGATTGATGGGGATCAATTATTTTCAGTGTTGTAGAAAGGGAAGGGAAGGGAAGTGAATTGAATGAGTTTGAGGTTTGAAAGATGAGAGTAACGGCCAAGGTAGTAATTAGAGTAACGGCTAAGGTTTATGTTAGGTGTTAGCAACTAAAGGCCAAGCTAGTAATTGATGTCCACATCAGCTTTTGGCACACCACGTAGGACAAACGATGCCACACAAGACTAAAAATATACATATATATATGTATATATATATATATGTATATACTAGTACTACCCATGGCTCGCCATGACGATTACATCGACACGCCTTCAGTATTGCATAATTATCCATTAACGCACCTTCGGCACTAAAAAAACCCGTAGATGCAAATAATCCAAAAAAGTATCCAGATAATCATATGGAAAATAATTAAACAATGTAATATATAATTTACCTGACATCCAATAGCTTGTATGAAGATACATGCACTTCGAGATATAATAGATTATGGGATTATATCTGGATATAATACATGCACTTCAAGATATAATAGCTTGTATGAAGATACATCCAATAGCCAATTGCGGAAAATGAAAATATTGGCTAGGCACAATTGAGAGAGATCAATCTAAGTACATTCACTAATAATGTAATATGACTTACCTCAAGAGCATCTATTATGAAGAGTAGTTGCTTCGAACCTTTGACGGTATAGTAAAAGGAACTTACTACAAATTAAACGATACTTCAGGAAGTTGAGCCGTGATTTAAGACCGTAGAAACCAACAACAATGAATCTACAACAACAACCTATGCCTTACAGTAATTATGGTATTGATTATTCCTTAGCGAGAGAATATAACTAATATAATATGCCAGTAGCTTTTTCTCGTACCTACTCACAACATACATGAGAGAAACAAATCCCAGGGGCAGCAATTACGGAGTGTTACACCAAGAAATAAATTAATATCTTGAAATATCCTTGTCATAAAAAAAATCACCAAGGGTACTAAGGTAAGTACAAAGGTATGGTGGTGCATAATTCAAAAGGAAATTGAATCAAAAATCTTTATAGTAACATAAAGTCCTCCTGGGTCCAACAAACAAAATGGTGTGATGGGGGCATCTTCTTCTAAGAGTCCTATCCAAGACTTCTAGTTTTTGCCTCTTAATGAAGCATTTTTTCAATTTTAGATTTCAGCAACACTTAATATATTTAAGAGAATTTGGTGAGCTAAATTCTTAAGTTACTTTTTATTTACTATAATAATTCTTGTTTATAATTACAGTACTAAAGACAACTTTTATAACTAAATCCAAGAATTGAAAACTATACGCTCGAGACTGCATTTGCTAGTATTTTCTTACTCGTGAACAAAATGAACTCAAGAAACATTCTATGAATATGAAAGCAAATAACTGACTTTAGAGGCCAGCTATATATGAACATTAAGATCTATAGAGCAGAGCTGAACAAAGAGGAAATGAAAACACAATATGTAAAAAGGGCAAAACAAAATAAGAAAAAATATATATATAAAGTATCTTACCATAAATTTTGCTGTGTTCAAGAAATTTATTTTGTAAAGGCGTTGATGCTATCAAATCCTTACAATGAGGACCAGCTATGGGAGCAAGTGCAAAATAAATATGATGGTTAAAGGAAAAGGCTAGTCTCAAACTACGAACGCATCATCTAATATTGAAATAACAAATTAAATCTACTAATACTATTAATCTATTATTACCAGAAATTTGACAAACATTATCGATGCACCCCAAACTGTAGTACCCAAATGTTTTGATGTACTATATTTGTTGTTGTCCTATTACAACACATACATGGTCGAACGCCATGAAACATTAGAGCTTGGTAACTCTTTAATGCTCGAAAAAAAAAAGGTTTTGTAATGAATACGAGGGATGAGTGCAGTTCATGGCCTAGAATTTCAAGTAGAACACCCAATATGTGGGGAAATTAAGCATGTTATTAGGAGATTCTTATTGGCATTAGTTCAAATACATTGAAGGAAAACTTAGTAACACTTCCTACAAATTTTGCCTAATCTAAAATCATTCGCTAAGTATACCCACGCATTGAAGGTAAACTTAGTAACACTTACAACAAATCTCGCCTAATCTAAAATCACTCGCTAAGTATACCAAAGCAGCAACTATACTACGCAAACACCAATAGAAAGTATATCAAGCACACCAATAAAAAGTATAAGAACAACTATACTACCCAGACACCAACAACAAGTATATCAAGCACACCAATAGCAATTATAATAGACTATCATAGACACCAACAACACACCAAACACCATAGAAAGATTCCAAGTTTAGAGTTTAGAGTGGAACCCAAACACCTAAATAAATAAATCCCTAAGGATAGTAGTAATAAATCAAAACCCTATCAATACAATAATAAATGAAAACCCATATCACAAATTAGAAAACCCCAGATCGTAACCAATCAAGATGAAATCAGTAGAAATCAAAACCCTAGGTGTGCTTCAGTAGAAATCAAAATCCTAAGGATGTTTGAAGCGCAATGGTCGAGATGGAGAAAGAGAGATAAGTAGCTTTCTTCACAAAGAGAGAGGCACTGATAGGAGATATGGTGAGTTATTAGAGAGATAAGAGAAACGGCCTTGGAGAGAGAGACATAATGAAAATAGATAGTTGGGATGGGAGGGTGGTTTAGATAGTGTATGCTAAAACTAAACTACCCTTTATCTGTGTTTAGTTTAAATTACACTTCAACTTGTCGGTTCTCTCAAGAGTTAAATAGATCTAAACCGTTGATCTCGCCATTTTTACCCAATCTCCACAAAAGTACATAAAATCCCAGCCCCTCTTTGTCTTGAGACAATGGCAAAATTGTATATTTAAAAAGCACCGTTCTCTAATGTATAATAGATATATGGGAATGGATCAAGGTACACGCTCATTATAGACATGGTCCATACAATAAAGAGGATGCTTCCATTTGGCCAAATGGAAGGTCTAGATGAGAGGTGTTGGGAAGCATTGCCAACAAGGCAGATGATGTGGCATTTGAATATTCAGAAGGTACAAAGTTACATCATTGTCTACTAGCACTTTCTCTCTCTTTCTCTCTCTCTCTCTTTCTCCCTCCCTCACCGTAGCGAATCTGTTTATGTTTGCTCATACTGAATAACATGATTCATCTTACTCTCCATCACCTGCGCAATCTGCTTGTGTTTGCTCTTCTTGAAGGGCACGAAGTAGCGAATCTATTTATGTTTGCTTTATTTGTTTTTTGGGAATTTCATTTTTGAAATGTTTATAAGATTGTTGTTCAAAATATAGCTAGAATTGCCAGTTTAAAATACGGCTACAATCATCTACAATATAAATTTGTTGTTTTAAATTTATTTTTTGGGTGAAAGAAATGTTTTCTTATGGGCAAATTTGAACCTATGATTTCATTTACAGTTTCGGATAGGTAAATTCCAAACCAGAAGAATTTGGGGAAACTTTATCACTGTAATTGTAGTTTGCAATGATTGTTTTCAAGAACCCAGAATATGATTTGCATTTTGTAGTCTCAAAAATATTTTATCTAAACCAGTTTATGGTTGAATACATTATTGTTTTTTTTTTTTTTGTAATTTCTAGAAAGATTATGCTATAGATGAGTACTTTAGAATATGGCTACAATCATCTAGAGTAGCAATTTGTTGTTTTGAATACCCTAACCAAAACTGCAAATGAAATCCTAGGTTTGAATCTGTCCATAACGAAACATCTCTTTCACCCAAAAAAACAAATTCCAATAAAAAAATTGCTACTCTAGATGATCAACCATTTTAAATATGGGGAATAGTTGATTGATTTTAATTTTAGGGTTAGGTTTATCTCAAATTTTGAAACACCAACAAACCTATTACCACAAAAAATAAATTTATGCAACATTCAGTGGAAAAATGGTGTACAAATAAATACTCATTCAACAATACAAACAAATCCTACGAATTCAACAAACCAAAAACCCAAGAAAAATATAAACACTAAGGGAGAGGAATTGTACCTTTCAAGAAACCACTCCCTACGTTTGAAACCAGAAAATCCTAACGTTGAGGAAGACCGAACACAAACAGATTCGCAGGGGATGATGAAGATGAATTTTCTTGAAGATCCATATCACTAGACCAAAACGAGTAAAAAACGACAAGTCAGGTCAGTCATTATTTTGCTAAAGTGACTTCCATTTTAGTCGAAAAAAGCGTCGTTCTTTTTGTAGTAGTTTAATGTTTTTGACTTGAAATGCATTGTAATATTACAACTGTAAACCATGTCGCAATACACTCCAACAAAAACAAGAAATTATGACTTATGAAATCGACTAAGTACCATGTTGCTAACAAACGACTATAGTGCCTTCGCTTTTTAATGTGTCCCGTCGTTTTAAGTTTTAACTCCGGTACACTTATTCTTTCTTAAGCTTACCCAAGATTACCCTTTCCAATTTCTTAGGTTTATCGCATTTCAGAACTTTTCAGCATATTTTTAAAATTAGGAATTGAAGCGAAGCTAGAGATGATACTGTAACGATTTCGTTTCAATTACTCACTAGAGAGAGAAAGAGAGAGAGAGATAGAGAGAGAGTGTGTGTGTGTGTGTGGAATTGAAATTCCTATAAAGCAACTAGGGAAGATGAAGTTTTTTGTGAGAAAAACTCACAGATCGGAGGGTTTGATTAATGGCTAATTTTATGAGAAAAGCCCTATTTGGCTTGGTGAGTTCCCTCTTTAAATCTTATCTCTGAAGTTCTTAATTATGTTTGATTGTGAATTTTGTGATACAAACTTTTGTGTGAATTGGATTTTGTTACTTTTAGGGTTTATAGGTTTGGGGCTCACTTGTAATCTTCAGAGGATTTGTACCATCTATACCATGGGTTATGTTTATCTAAAGGTAAAGAAGTAATGGGTTGTCCAAAAATTCATAATAAGTTCAGGTTTGTTCTTCTATCGTGTATTGTAGGTAAGATGTTGGTTGTTTAAGTAGGATCATGATTTAAGAACTTTAGTTGTTGATATATGAAAACTTATGCATTACTGAAGAAAAGGGCTTTGAGGTTGGATAAATGATATTTAGGTGTTAGTGCATCGGTAAAAAGTGACAAAGCTTGACAAGATCAATGAAAAGTAATAGGGGGAGGAGGTGATTCAAAGATATATATATATATATAACCATTAAAGAAATTTCACCCTTATGGAAGCATTAAGGTTGAGCTCTCTGTCTATAGGTTAATTGTTACTGCAATGAAGTTTCATAAATAATTTTGAAACTACATTTACTACTTATTTCTGATGATTTTCTTCTCTCCCTACATAAGTATATTTGTAGATTCCAAATATTAAATTAGGCTTAGAGCTTGACAGTGCGTAGTCCATGGAATAAAAACTATGCCAACGATTTCTGCAAACTTCTGCTTAATTTCTAAGTTTCCTATGTATTTAGTAGATGATCTAAAGAGTAGCATCATGCTTACTATAACCTAAAATGGTAAAGGTGACGATACTTCCAGTTTATACAAGACTTTTAGGCCTTATACAGCTTCTTCATAATAACTATTTTTTATTATCAGTAAGTACTTATGAGTTATCAAACTTGACATCATTCTAACTTAGACTATTTGTTTGAGCGGGATCTAGAATGATGATTTACTCCAGAATTATGTACCCTTTCACTGTAAGGCTATTTGTTCAAGCAAGGGAAATTTTTGCTCAATTTAGTAAGTGGACCATGGCTTTATGTAAGCAGCTCACATCAGCCTTGTTATAATAGCATTGACTATAGATATTGAGCCTTGTAATATATTTATCTCCCCTACCTATTTTTTCTATTGTTTAACTATGGTTCATATTTCTTACATTTTCTCACTTGGAATATTCTCTTTTATGCAATAGAGTAGGGATTTAATTAACACAGCTCCTAAACCTTGAGGATATCCAGGTAAATGGTAGCTTTGCTACCTTTATGTATTCATGCATCTAGTAAAAAGTCAGCTTGAGATATGATATCTTATTCCTTAACTAGTCAACAAATATAATTCCAAGCCAAAATGTGCTTTTGACATCAATGGGAAGCTGGCATCTATGGAAAGCCATTGTTGGGTTTTCGTAAATGAATTAAACTCCATGGTACTTCCTGAGAACGCAAATCAAGGTGTCAAGCTCTTTATAAGCCTGACTTGGCTAAGGTAAACAACTTTTTTCTTGATACTAAGGATTTTTCTTATGAAGCTTTTTTGGACATAAATCTTTCATTCTTGTTCTTTGGTCACAGGCTAAACGAGCACTAAGAAATTGTGTATGAAGATACCAAGTTCCAAATGGAAGCCTTCCTCCATCATACGCTTCAGGTACCTACTTTTGGCGCAAGAATATGCCCTATATGTGTTCGTTTCACTTCGTTGTAGTATATTATCGGAAGCATCAAAAGTCTATGCAAAATTGCACTAATTCTTTCATGAACGCTTTGGTACTAAATAATTCTAAGCACTTACTATAGGGACCTCACAACTTTTGTTTCATGGGTACGAGTAACTACTTTGTAGATTTAACTTCTACACTAGAATAAGGGCATCTGACTTTAGCTGTTCCAGGATAAATTTTCTGGATGGCCACTAGTTTCAGTTTTTGAGTTTGAATAATATCTTAGCACCCGCTTATATAGATATATACATCTTCTTCGCCATTTTTGTTCTAGGGAATCGATTACTTGAAATATGATAATTGCCATGCTAAGGGAGTGAGCCCCCATGAGAAGTACCTTAGTACATTATATAACCGTATCGTAAGATGAGCAATGAAACAAAAGTTAGAAATTCTAAGATGAGCAATGTTCTTCCCAGTACCGGATGGCCTATATTCTTCTCTATGTGAACGGTATCGTAAAGTCTCTGTGCAAGGCCCTATCATCTTCTTTTTATCTCTATCTTTGTATAACAAATTAACATATTGACCTGTTTTGTTACTTTAGGGGTGTTAAAGACCCAACAACTTGGGCACCAAGTCTAGGAAATAGTTGGAGAACAACTGAAGATATCAAAGATAATTGGGAGAGGTAATAAAATCAGTTCATTATAAATAAATAAAAGTTCCCGCTGCCATAGTTGTTAATGATTGTAAATAGTTAACTTTGGTTTATAGTATGACAAACATAGCCGATCTGAATGAAGCATGGGCATCATAAGCTGGTCATGGTGGATAGAACGGTGAGACATATTAAAATCTTTTGCAGCATTGTAATCGCAAGTATATCTTAGAAGTAAGTATAAAGGAATAATTTGAACTTTACATGAAAGCAAGAAAAGGGTAAGTCAAATTTACTCCAGAAAACTAACATGTCACAAAATTTGATGTCTCATGTGTTCAATTTAGATCCCGACATGCTTGAAGTAGGTAATAAAGGAATGTCAACAGAAGAATATTGCTCTCACTTTAGCATTTGGGTGATATCTAAAGTACTGGGCAATGCGACTTAGTCTCCTACCAAATTTGTGTTTATTTTTGTTTTTATTTTTTTTTCTGTTGTTATATTTTGAATTTCTAATTACGTTATTGGTAGTTTCCCTTAATTCTTGGGTGTGATGTACGATCCATGGACAAAGATACATTCACGTTGTTAAGCAATAAAGAGGTCATTGTTGTTAATCAAGGTATAAACCACATTATGAAATACGTAGTAGTTTCTTTTTTCCTTAAGGGAGCAATACCTGGTTGTTTCAAGGTAGATATGTTTATTAAGATAACTTGATGAAACATATAAGCTTGGTATTCAAGGGAAGAAGGTCAAGACTAGAGATCTAGAGGTAAAAGAACATATGCTATTTTTTTTAATATCTCAAATGAGTTTCATCGTTATCTGAATTAATTCATGGTAGGTTTGGGCCGGTCCTTTAAGTGGAAACAGAGTGGCCGTCATACTGTGGAATAGAGGATCCTCTAAGGCATCTATTACTGCAAAATTCTGCGATCTTGGCCTTTAAGTGGCAACAGAGGTATTTTCAAAGGCTAAACCTTTCTTCGTTTCGTCATTTCAACTTATTCCTACCGGGTTTCTTCTTATTGCATTTGTTGTTTACAGAGGAAGAAGGTTTCCTTCTGGTTATAAGGCATGGTTTTCCATCGCTCTCTTCGGATTGGTCGATGTTACCTTCTTTCAGGTAAATACTACTACTACTAATTTGATTCGATTCTGCCAACTTTAAATATTATTTACACTTCAAATGGGCTTCTTGCGGAAGGATATTGCAGAGGACATCTGCATGTTTGGGCAGTGTACGCTTCATAACTTTCGTTGCCCTTTAGCATTTACATTGTATATATATATAACTTATAAAGGAGAATATTTGCATTACATTCATCTGAAAATCTGAATCAAACATTTTATGGTGAATGCAAGTGATAATTGACACACAACCTTTGACAGTAGCTATACTTGCAGCTCTTTTATTTGGGAAGTCCATTGGGGTGGTTGGTTGGAGTTGCAGGCCTTATCCTTGGTGTAGCATGACTTCTACTTCTTGAGGTAAATTTCTTAAAATAGTGTGCTTCTATAAATGGGGCTTTGTTAATGCTTCAAGTTTTTTCCGGACAAGACATTTTATTCTTGTGACGCCGTGTGAATAAAATTATTCCAAATTTAAATGCATCCATCTCTTCTTCCTTGCAAAGATAACGTGTCCTCACATCCCCCACAATTATCTGAATAGCAGCAAGTAGTCTATAAATTCATTGTTAATACCCTAGTCACTTCACTGACACCATTTCTGATGACTGCCCCACAACTTCCAGTCCCATCTTCCAGTCCCAGGGCTACCAAGAGATGATCCATCACAGCAGATTTTGAGCTCATCTATTGGAGGAGGTATCAAAAATCATGATTTGATCATAGTTAACCTACTGCACCTGGCCTGCACATTCAAATTCCTCGGTATCTACAAATCATTGATTGAATTATTTGTGGTGGCATCAATTAGCATGTAGTTATTATGAATTTCTATAAGAATCTTTTTCTTTATTTTGTTCATGAGCAATGGCTTCCCTTGATAAATATGATTATTCCTGAACCTCCATATATGAAGTAGCAGCATGAATAATTTACTTCTGTTATTTATTGACAATTGCAAGACTTGCATCTTTATTAGAAGTGTACAGGGGTGTGATAATGTTTATTTTCTAGGTACTAGTACTACCTGTTTATTTTATGTACGTCAGTTAAGGTGGAAGTATTGGTTATACATCCATTGTACATTTGGCAATATATATTTGGTGTCGTTATTTCATAGGTACTCTAGACTTCTGCACTTGTAATATCGGTGGAATATTGCAATGCTGTTATTTGACATGCCATATTTTCTTCCTTTGCATCAGATTTTCCTTAATCCAAAGAAATGGAACAACACAGGATAAAAGATAGAGACCTTCATCGGAGTTCACAAGATGCTTTCGGGGAAATATGTGGTCTTTGCAATTGTTAGGTATAGATTTTAGTATTGCAAAATATCAGTAATTACCTTCTGCATAGTTTTGAATTACTTTGGTTGTTTTCTAGTTTATTTGTTATCTTTTTATTAATAGTATGAAATTTGTACTTTATTTTATCTAAGTTGTTGGTCATTTCACATTTTGTACTCATGAATAATTCAGCTGCATCTTTTATGTTCTGGAACATTTTTGGTACTCTATTCTACTAGCAGCTATTCAGATATCCAATCTCATTAGCATTACAACTCTCTCGCATCTAGTATGTTATTTAGTGTTGGCATATATTTAATAAACTTTCAAAGTGTAAGAACTTTGAGTTAATGCACGTTAGCCCATTGATCTAATTCTTGAAACATATCTCGTATCTGATTCCTTGCTACCATTGATTTACTTGTTGATTTGAATTTGATTAGTATTTTGACCTGGGATTATGAGCTTTACAATAGCAATATGTCTGAAGCGTTCGCCTTTCTTGGCTTGGCTTACATGTTTTAGCTTGAGCATATATTAATCTCTTAAACTCCAAAGTTAGTCTTTATTCTTCCGCTCCAAATTGTAAGTTCCACTCCTGATAGTATTTGTTTCTTTTTGCTTTTATGTCTATTTTAGGATAAAAAAAATACAAATACTTAATTCGTTAATTTTACTTATAAGGAACAGTCTCCAATGCTTTCCATGAACATGATTAGTTGACCAGGTACCAAACTTAAACTTTACGCCCCTCCTTGCTAAATTTCATTGAAATCAATTGTCTT
This sequence comes from Kingdonia uniflora, assembly GCA_014058105.1. Lineage (NCBI taxonomy): Eukaryota > Viridiplantae > Streptophyta > Magnoliopsida > Ranunculales > Circaeasteraceae > Kingdonia > Kingdonia uniflora. The sequence continues at coordinate 2,940,026 of JACGCM010001586.1, forward strand.
TTACATTATTCACATTTTTTGTTTGTAGTTCCCCATATTTTGTTTATAGTTATCCCAGGTTCTCTATTGATGGCGAGGGTGATTGATATGTTAATATTCCAAGAGTATATGATATGCCAAGATTTCTAAGACATTTTAAAGTTTAGGCATACAAATACAAAATGTCTCTATTTTCCATGCTCTTCAAAGAAGACTTAGCCTCCGAGATTGTACTTATGGATGAAGAAAGTTGTTTTATTACTAATTCCAATATTATGTATTGTTAACAATTTGTAGAATATTGATGGATAATATTTTTTGAATAATGATATTTAATAATTTTTTATGAATGAATTTTTTATTTTAGTATAATATTACATTTTTGTAATGAAAAAACAGGATTTTTTTATTGAAATTATTTATGATATTTACGACGGCTTCAGACGTCGTTTCTCTATCTTAATATTAGCTACAAAAACGACGAGTTTGTTTAGCAATATTTTGGCGACTGTTGTGTATGACGTTGTTAGATAATCGAGGGTGTACTTCGTCGCTAATTGTTTAAGTAACATGGTAATGGAGGGTAAAAAATGACAGCATATTATAGTCGCTTTTATGCGACGGACTGGTTTAGTCATTAATGTTTAGTTCAACTAGGGGAAAAACGATGGTTTGTGTTATCGCAATTTAGCGACGGATGTGAGTAGTCGTATTTCCCTTAAAAAAAACGATGGTAAATAGCGACGCAACAAAATGCAGCTAACAAACGGCGACGGGTAAATCGACGGCAATTCCCCTCGTTTTTAAGTTAAAACGACGGACTACAACCCTCATTTTTTAACCTTTTTACTGTAGTGATATCTGTCATTTTTGGTTAAAATTGCGACACATTTATAAGCCGTGTTATGCGTCACAAAAAAAATACACAAGTATCAGTCGTTATTTTTGTCGTATTTATTCCATTTTCTGATTTATTTATCCGTTGTTTTATGCGTTGCAATTTTATGACGCAAAAATCGCCTAATTTGTCGTAATTCTAAAAAAATCAACATACAAACTAGTCGTGATATTTTTCACGTAAAAACGTCGACGTACTAGACACAATTATTGACAATGATTTTAGTCACTTCTCGCAATTATAAATTTAAATTTTTTATTAAATAATATTAGTTTACTTAAAGAATCTTTCCTATAATGTTACAATTAGAACTAGATGCAGTTGAACCATCATTGTCTCAAGTTCATGAGAGTTCTTGTCATTTAGAGCTTATAGTTCTATCAATAAAGATGCATAAAAAGATAATGTGTATAATAATATCAATTACGGGGTTATATTATTAAGGGGGGAAAGTTGTACTATATTCATTTGTGTCTATGTTAAAAGATGACTTGCAATTTAAATAAAAGGAATCCAGAAGTTATTTTCAGTTATAGAAGCTGATCATTTTTCTTTGTAATAGGATTCATAGCATAAATTAAACAAATACAGCTTACAGTTTTTCCACCAAAACTAAGTCATTAAATACAAGAAGATAAAATAGACTATTGTTATTAAATTCTATACTAAATTGCATACCTCAAATTCAAATCCATTGAAATCCATCAAACTGGTTTGGGGTACAAGGTCCTCAAACACCAGGTGGAGATCATCTAAAATCCATATATTATTGTTAGCGAATCTAACTTTTCTGAGCCTTGCAAATAGAGGGTCATAATTACCTTCTATATAAAAGAGGGTCTACAAAACCAAAAATTTAAAATTTATTAAAAATCTGGCATTAGGACCAAAAATTTATAAGGAATAAACATGTTTGTAAAAAATACAGTATCTAGATCTGTGGGCAGCCGATGGAATGAAGGATCGATGGATTCCTACCTCAATAATATTGATGAATACAAAGCCGCGAACATTCATCTTCTGAAACAGATCCGCATCAGCAGTTTGTTACCAAACAAACTTGCTTGTTATCAAGCTGGAATCTTGAACTTGACTTAATTTACAAAATGGATTTCCGTAATTAGAGAAATAACTAAAATCCCTAGAGTTATGGTTTTCTTTATGAAGTTTACCTTATCCATCAGTAGTTCCTTAAATTTAGCTTCAATGTCAGCAACACCAGATTCTTTGAGAGAATTGAAAATAAGCTTTTGCAATTTTCTCAACTTCAAAGCTCTATCTGGATTCTGCTTCAATTTTAAAAGGTTGTGTATCAGTGAAAATTTTGAATTTGACAGACCTTAGTAACATCTGTAGAACACGTGACTCTAAAGGGGGCACTTCCGACAACATTATTCAATCACATATATACATCACACTTCAAACATATAATCCAAATAAAAGCTTGGTAAGTTGTTGTAAAATGAACATAATGTTATATTCTTTTAGTCCGTGTACTCATCAGTACCCCAAAATATAACACACTTGATATGTATAATATTGCAATAGACTATTTGGGACATATCTCAATTCCACGAACATGAAGATAAACCGTTACAACATTAAAACTTTTGTAGTTATTTTCCTTATCTATCGTGATATTCTTTTCCCTAGTTTCAAAAATATAAGGACTGTGCTCATAAATAAAAACACATCCATCAAATAGTAGATAGGGTTACAATATGAGGCAATTAGTTTTGTAAAAATCGTGGACAAAACTACATACAAATCCTACATTGAGATTAAGCACCAATTTGTAATATTGAACTTATAATATATCAAAACAATATTTTAAAACTTCTTTTGTAGTACAGATTGCAGGGACTCCAACAAAAATTGTGGTTTTTATGGAACGAATCTAGACCTAGCACAAGTGTAGTAAATTTTAGCCATAATTTCATGTCCAAGAAATCAGGTTTACTATGTCAATGATTTGACTTGATGGCATTCATTCAACACTTTTTTATGCTTTAAGTTCATGTTGGCCTAATAATTAATTTTTTCAGTATGTTTTTGTAGCTTACAGAATATATGAGATGGATTGGTAGATCCTTCACAGGCAGCTCTCCTTGAAATAGTATTGTCATACTATAAGAACGATCTTCAAGAGTTCCTTTGAATGAGATATTCCCACCCCCGCTATATGATGCTTCCTTGAAACTACCATGCACACATAATTATTCAATAGGTAGAGAGAAGCCTAATTTTCCTGGCTCGAACGCTTTTTGGAGTGGGGTCCAAAGAGTACTCCAGAACAGGTTGTAATGAATTATTGTTTTCGAGTATTAATTAAGAATTATGAAATTAGCCAGAAGATAAGGGGTACATACCTCTGTTTACAGTACTTGCATGACCAATAAAGAAGCGAGATTATCATATTTAAAACAAATTCCAAGAAAGGCAACTCTATTACGGGAGCGTACTTGAAAGCTTTGACGAGAAATATTGTTCCAAGGATCCTGTGATAGTTCCCCTCCGTCTACAGAAAAATGATAACCATGGCCCTACAAATATGGTTAGTAAAAATATGTTAGGTTAAATACACTTTAAAAATCATTTATAATGGTGGTTCACTGGTTATTATGTTTCATGTTATCTTATTAAGCTTTATTTCTAATACAGCATAAGTAACTATACACCATTATTAAATAATTTTGCAATATAGAATATATGGAGAAATAATTTACATTGTATATGCAAAATCCTAGCCTTCAATAAACTATCTTACCATAAAAAATAAAAAACCAATAAGGACTAGATGGCACAACCCAGCTCAAACACCTAGTAGATGTTAGATCGATCAGGGCATATAGCCCAAGGACAAGGTAGAAAAGTAAAACACGTAAAGGGCTACACACTACCCTCGATGGAAAACTAAGTCTACTTGATGCCCACTAGGGGAAGGTTTAAGGGCCATTAGCTTGATGGGGCCACAGTAAGTACAGTTCGTATATCAAAATAATGAAGCCATTTCTTGACGCTTTAATGAAAGTTGTCAACACGTAAATCCAAAATAGATATGGAATAAAGTTGAAACCTAATCAAAATTTGAGTAAAATGGTAGAACTTTTGGATAGTGTTGAATTATGTCCCATGATTTTTCAACAAGGCCCCACCATATGCAAAATGGAAAAATAGTTTACGCCTTCAAGAAATGGTAAATAGTGTTGAACATGGTCATCAGTGCCTTACCGATTTTGAGCAGTCTGAAAGTCAGGTGGTTGATTAGATTCATAGATCCATCCAAAAGCAAATATGGCAGCTGACACGTCATCCTTCTTCAGCACATCAAGTGCAACATTTGTCTGAGGCAGAAATAAGTACCATGATCAAAAGCTACTCTAAACCATTTTGACGAGAGAGAAAAATGTCTCATTAGAAATTTTCCGATCATGTAATAAACAATGTGTAAGAAAGTATGAAAGCGCAAAATGTAGAAGAAAGAGAGACGATAGAGAATATATGATCTCTGTAGTCTACTCAATCTATTCCTTATGTTTATACCCGTCCCTAGCCATAAAGATGTTACTGATTCTTTTACTTTAAAAGCATAAAAGAACTTTAAAAATATCAGGGAAAGAGCTACATATCCATGTAGACTAAAGAATTTAGAAGTGCACTTACGGTCCACTGTCCACCTCCATATGTACCCCTTCCAAAAACATCAATACCCATGTAGACGTCATATTTCCGTTCACCAGTAACAGTAGCAGAAAGCTTTGGATAGCCTTCCTGAAAAATAGAAAGTGTAAGATTGCAAGAAAATACAATAGCGAGATTACAACCACTAACAAAAAAGTAAAGCAATACCTCCCATGTATAATTTATAAAATTGCCATCACACAAATCGAAGATAGGCTTATTTTTGTCATTTAGTTGGCTTTGCCAGCAGAGAGCACGATCTTTAGTAGCACTATCATACCTGAAAAACAAAAAATATAAATCACGAAGGCTGCCGAACGTGCAAGAACTTTAATAACCAAGTAAAGAAGAGATCTCTTAGCAATCACCATATGACCAAAGATCCAGGCATAGAGGAATGCATAGTCTTTGTTAAATGACTGACAAATTCTTCCAAGTTTGGAATTTAAGCCACATCCAGTTGAACTTCCATATTTATCTACGAGTTATGCTACTATGTCAGCCAGAGATGGAGAATGCATACAAAGAGCCCCTTAAATTAATATGGTAACGCCCACCGACTGATGGAATTCTCTTTATTATGTTTCTCTATGTTCGCAAACTTCATGTTTCACAATTTTCTTGATTTCAAATAACAAATGAGATAGTAGTCGCGTGGTACTAGAAAAATATAGTAGAGATATTATAGAATGATTTTTGAGTCTTGTGTTACTAAAATATATAGTAGAGAAATTATATAATGATTTTTGTATATTAATTGCATAATGAAAAGAAAATGAGGACATGTCATGAATCTTAAAAGTTCTTAACTCCACAATTGAGTCAGCTCAAAACTCTCAGATAATATATCCTCCAAAGTTCAGTAAAGATAATTACTTATCTCAAACAAGTACATGATTAAAAATATACGAAAAAAATTATCAGATAATTACACTCTTCATTTTCAGAAATTTAAGGCCGAATATTGGATTTCCTAGAAATTATCAAATAAAGTATGGTTTCATCGATACTGTTGAGACACTTAATATATTAATAATGCATGAAGATATTGACAAACATAAGAACAGAAAATGATTTTATAGATCAATCACAGCAAATCAATATAAATTTGAGATTATATGCTCAATCTTTGCTAAGTAAATAATTACTAACCAACCATCGAACCCCAAAGCAACAGCTAGCTCTGCCAAGCACTCAGCATACATTTGAGCAGACTCCTTTGTCTATAGCAGTTTGTCAACATTAACTTTTCCTTCATCCCACTCCATGATAAACGTTCCCAACACCTTAAATTTCCATGCATCTCATAAGTCATAAAACTTGAATAAAATAACTAAATCTTAAGATTCTTCATGATACAAAATGTAGTAACTGCAAATTAAACTAATAAAGAAAAGCCACGAATTGCCTAAAATGGCAAAACAAACTTGGGACTGCTCCAGTTTTGCATACTATAACACAACCTCATAAATTATGATTCTTCGGTAGTGCATTATCATATACTTTCAACAAACTTGTCAATTGATATTCACGTACATATTTCCTTATTTACTTTCCCTCTAACGAAATGTTATGCTATTCTATCTTCTTCGCCAAAAACATGATGATCCACACTTAATTGAACGCGATAAGCTCACTACACATACAAACAAAACAAATTAAGCTTCTTAAAACATAAAACTTACCCTAACACCATGAGTATGTGCGGCATTAGTCCAACACACCGGAGGAAAAGTAACCAAATTATGCCAAAAATAAACAAACACATCCATCAAATACCAATGCCAAATCGCGTACATCTATCAAAAATATAAGAACTGTGCTCATAATAAATAAATAAAAATATTATTGAAAGCAACAGGTAATCTTGATTGGGATGAATAAGGACAAAAGGATTACCAATTTCAAGAATGAAGTAATCAACTTCTTCCATTTTATTTTCTTCTCCTTAGATTCCTTAGAATGGACAGATGCTTCTTCCTTCACTTCTTCAGGTGTATCAGGACATTTGGTGTTCATCGCAATACCAATTGGCTTTTCTGCTTTTATTCTTTTCGCTTAAATTACTTCTCCTTTGCTTAAATGATCCGAACCATCAATACTATCAGGAGAAGCGTCGAGTTTTCTTTTCTTTAGCAACAAACTTTCATTCAGGTCTTTATTCTTTGGGCCATCTACAACTTTATCTCCAACTGGTTCCCCTATTAGAGGAACACCAGTTATATCCTTCGCATCTTGAGTAGATTCTTTTGTTGACTTTGGTGGTTGATTAGCCGCATGAAAAGCTCAAGCTTTTGCCCTATGTTTTTTACCATCTGTATGACCCAATAAGCTTTGTTGGCTTGTAGCGCTAGTATTGCATAGGCTGCAGTAATACAGGTTGACCAAGAAAAACAATTTAAACACCAACTGCCAAAACAAAGAAAGAAAAATATGGCAATGTTAACTCACTATTCTTGTTTATCATCTTTCCTTGTTTCTATATCATACTAATTACTGAGAGAATCTAAACATTTATCAGACGCAAGAATATGTCCCTTCATTGCGAAGGTGTTCATTCTACACCTGTTGATGCAACATCACTCACATATAGTAAATTTTACGTGGCACAAGTGTATATCTGGATCATCTCTAGGTGAATCCATATGCAGATACTCAACCTGATTGTCCCTGGCATAAATACATAACATTTTACAAGTTTACTAAATCAGCATTGCATAGTGATGATTTGGAAGGGAACAACGAGTGATGACTTTAGACGTTATTCATCTACCCATTGTTCTCACTTATATGTCATGATTTCACGAATTGACAAGTGTGGGCTAAGATTGGGAGGCAAATGACCATACGCATGTTGGCATAAATGCTAGAATGATGAAGTTTATGAATGAAATGAACTTATACAATCTATGCAAGAAAGCAAGACCAAATATTATAACAAAATAAGAAGACAAACTGTAATTTTTGACTCACCTACAAAACCAAGGGGGTCATGAAGATAACCCCACATTTACATCAATATCAGGTTTTTGCTTTGAAGCATTGTTAGCCTTAGCTGGTGTACTGCTTAGAGCTTTTGCTTGACCTTTAGGTCCATATTTCTCCTAAAAATACACAATCCAGTATGATATAGAAGTAGCATGGACATGGTCGACTGCCATATAGATTGTAATAAAGCGGCAACATACAATATGGTGAATTTCGCATTTTCAAATAGAAAAATTATCCAAAAAAGAGATTGGTGAATTCAAGAGTGAGCAAATAAAAGAAAAAAACTTACCCCATTTTCTTTTAGCATTTTAACATGGTATAGGAAAAGTTTGAGATAAATATGGATTGTATACCCAAAAAGTACGCAAAGAGAATACTGCAAAGCTACATATAAGTATACATAATAAAATAAGAATCAAATAAACTAATCGCCTCAGTAATGCATTGAGTGTGACCTTGCACACTTTGTTACCCAAATGTTTATCCGCAATCGGTACACGATAACTACAACTCATAGAAATAAACATTTAAACCTAATCCAATTAGAACCCTAAAAACTTAAATTATTAGATTAAAATTAGGGTTTTGGGGGAAGATGATTTATACCTTGTATGCAGAGCAATTTCTAAAATGGTTTCACAATTTGGGTTTCTTTAAGTTCTCTCCATAATCTTCACATTGAAACCAAACCATTTTTGTTTCTTTAAGTTCTCTCATTTTATCTCATCAAGAGGTGAGAGAGACCCAAATCCGATGAATTTCACATCAAACTGAAGCTCTCGGTGAAGTGAACTTGAACCTGCGAAGCTCTCGGTGAAGTGAACTTGGACCTGCGAAGCTCTCAGTGAAGTTATTGAATGAATAAATCAGAATAATCATAATGGGTTTTATGGATTTGGTCAGTTGTTGAATGAATCGAATGTAATTCTTCTTGGGTTTCTAGAGATGAAAAAGATGGACACTCAGAGGAGAAAAGAGAGGAATTGAGATCGTGGAGAGATACGTGGTGGAATTAGTAGTATTGTGAAGAGATCATGGAGAGATGATGGATCAAAGGGAGAAAATGAGAAACCATAGTGTCTAAAGTCGAAATTGAATTGTTTTCTCGACTACAGGAGGAGTCAATTTTTTAGCAGAAAATAACAGGGGAAAAGTAAAAAATGACGGTGGTTCTAAAATAATGACTGTTAATGGAAGTCATATTGCTACAACAGAGCAACCAAGTCACAAATCTACCTCCAAAAGTGTCATTATTTACAGATTTTGGCCTAGTATATTTGGTATTGGTTTTATTTTGTGTCTAGAATAGGTGTCAGCACTATCTCGTGGTTATTTATCGCCAGAGAGTACACGTAGAACGATGATAGTTGGACTGACACTGAACAAGTACGTTGGTTTTTTACCTCATCGCTCAAATACTCTAGCCCGTAACTATTTTACTGAAGTTCAAAAAGAATTAATTTTTGATTAAAAAAAATGTTTTATTGATGAAGTTTTTTTTCTATTCGAACTGACTTTTTTTTTTGCTCGAATAGACCTGGCAGAACCATCTCTATTTGAATAGACTTGGTCCTATTTAAATAGAGCCTTGTTCTTTTTAAACAGAACAGCCATAACCCACTCTGTTCGAATAGACTCTTACTCTGTTCAAATGGAGCACAAGAAAATTTAGTTTTCTTATAAAAACCTAATTTTTTATTTTGAACTTCACCTTTTTTAAAACTATTTTTAGAGCTTGAGAATTTTTAGGAGAAGAGGGAATTCAACGAGAATTAACCCTCAAGTTGAATCGATCTTGAATTACATAAGCCTAATTCCAAATCTTAGATTTTGAGAGTTTGAGGGATTCAAGATTTTAAGCTTTGGTGCGTGATCCGACGCGAGGCATTGCGAGACGAAGGAAGTTACAATAATGGAGGATTGATTGCAGGAATTATAATTAAAGATAGGTAACCACGAGATGTGTTTATTGAGTCTGTAAGTGATTTAGATTCTTGTAATTTCTTTTTATAGTTGATTTTAGTTATCGAGGATTCGATAATGACCTATGGGTTTTTCTCCTGAAAAAGGTTTCCCACAGGATTAATATCGTGTATTCTTGTGCGTTAATTGTCATTACATATTGATTATTACTTGTTAACACTAGAGCATAAAATTGATTTAAACTAGGCTAGGGTTTTGTTATTGGAAAATTGATTCAAAGGATTATCGACCTACCCAATTTAACCTAATTGTTCATAATCCATTAATAACCTGAGTATAGATCCAAAGTTGTGTATTTGAGATTAATGGATTCTGAAAGATTTTGAGGTCCCATAAATCGTTCGCCCCCCTTAGATAGCCAAGACTATCCTAATTAGAAAATCAAAATGGTTGCATTCATACAATCACTCGTAGAAGATGTCTGGATTACAATCGAGGATGGATGGACGCACCTTACCATGATTAAAGGAATAGGTAATGAAGCTGAAGAGGTACTTAAGCCTAGGAATCAATGGTCTAAGGATGAAAAGGAAACTGTTGGTAATAATAATAAGGGTCGCAATGCAATTATTATGGTTGTAAGCCCAAATGAGTTTCGACACATATCTGTTTGTACCACTTCGAAATAAACTTGGGACATATTTGTTTGAACTCACAAAGGTGATGATACAGTCAAAGAAAGCAAATTACAGATGCTCACCTCACAATTCGAGAATATTCGAATGAATACTTTGATGAGTTCTATACGAGACTAAGTGGCATTGTCAACACTAGTGCCGCAATAGGTATAGCTTACTCGGATGCTCAAATTGTTCACAAAGTCTTGAGGTCTCTTCCCAAGAGCTGCAGATCTAGGCGTGATGCTATAGAGGAAACTCAAGATCTTAAAAATATGAAAACTGACACACTTGCTGAAAAATTATGAACATTTAAACGCGGGATGCATATAGAAAACCCTCAAAAGAGTAAGAGTGTTGTTTTTAAGTCTTCCTCTACCTCTTCGTCTTCTAAGGGTACTAAAGAAGTAGACAACTCATGTCATTCAGATGATGATGATGGGTCTGATATGGATTCACAAATTGCCTCTATAAGTAACAATCTTAAAAACCTTATGAAAAAATGTTAATTTCAAAAACAAGGGCAATCAGTGAATTATTAGTCGCAAACTCATAATAAAGTTAAATCAAATAACCGGTAAACCAACCCTGACACTGACATAAGTCAAGTTGAATCTTATAAGTGTCATAAGTTTGGTTATTATGCAAATAGTTGCCCTAATGAAAAAATTTGGTAGTAATAATAAGGCTATGAATATTACTGTTACTTGGGCAAATAATAATGATGAATTTGATGTTAATTACGATCATTCCCAAGAAAATGAAAATAATAACTATTGTGCGTATCCTACTAGAATAAACTCAGGGAATGACCATTGACCCATTTGAGCTAGAAAACCATGCTGAAAGTCAGAGTGATCATGAAAATAGTGAGTTTGAGGACTCTAATCTTGAAGATTTGTATGCCCAGATATTTGTGAAGTGTATTAAACTTGGCAAAACAAACAAGGTATTGAAAAATCAAGTTAACACACTCATGATTAAAGTTAAGGAAAAGGCCAAGAATACAAGTCATGAGATAGAAAGGCTTGAAGGTGATAAATAAGGTCTTCATGACACGATTATGATTTTAAAAAAAGAAGTTCATGATGCTGGGAGAAAATAAAATCAACTTTGGACGAACTTAATAAGTCCAACCTTGATTTAGTTTACTCTCAGCAGAAACTTAATTTTTTTTGTCATGGAGCAAAAAATATTGATAAGATGTTATGTATGGAGAAAATCAATAGACAAAAGAGGTCTAGGATATGAGGATCATGACACTAATATCAAGACTCCTCAAGTAAAAAAAATTGTCAAAGCAACAATTGCTCCACATTTGTCCAAGCATAATGTAATATCTGGCCCTCACAATCAAGCCAATAGACTTTCCTTCACTCAGATTTTTTATTGTCAAGCTTGTGGTCGAAAGGGTCATGTTACTTTTTATTATAGGTTTGTTAAGCCATATCGATCATATTTGTGACCATCTAATTGGCAAATATATTTAACCCAAACATGAATTCTTCTAATGTGAAAAGTAAGAATGTGAGTATGTAGTTTGCTCAAGAAACATCATCTCAAGAGGTTATTCAAGTTGCTTGGGTGTGAAAGGATGACTTGTCTCCACAGATAAGATAATGAATCTAAACTGAGACAGATTATTAGTGTATGCTCCATTGATTAGGTACATTTCTTACCCAATCTCATTTTGGGTTTTTTTATTTATGTTTATGACAACAGGGTATTGTTTTGATTTTATTTGTACTTTACATTTTATGAGCTTTTGTATGTAGAATATTCTTGCTAGACTTGGACTGTGTTTTTATGTTATATTCATTCATGGAATAATTATTTGGTAAGATTACTATTCACAATAGTCATTGAACCCCTAGTTTAAACTAAAATCTCATCATCATTAGAACCACGCGAGAATAACTGTCGAGACTTTGTACCTAATATTATGTGGGGATCTAGCCTTTTTGCAAGCTTCAAGTGTTATTTCATAAATTCTTTCTAGATTCAACATTTTTTTCTATGATCTCATTTTTGATAATCAATTGTCGATGGTAACATCAAGTTCAAGTTAGTGTAATAGAACATTTCATATACTTGATTCAAAAAAGATACTATGTGAGACCAAAGGTATGATAATATACATTTTTATTATTACACCTTTTTTGGCCTTTGTCTATGCTTACCCAAAATTTAATCCACTTGTAGCATTTTGTGCCTTAAAATATGCCATTCGTTCTATATCCAACTCATTTTGACCTATTTGTTTTGAGACTTTTTAACGAAATAAAAATAAAGGGAGTGAAACCATATGATTTTAGTGGTAGAAATGAATATAAGAGAAGAGTATTTTTAATGATGTTATGATGCATCTATATGATTCTGTCTAGACACAATATATTTTATATGTACTAGCTAAAATAAAATAAAGAAGGGAGGTGAACTCAAAATGAAGAAGAAGAGGGAGTAAAAGTAACTGTTACTCACTAAAAAAAATAATGAAAGAAGGTGAATTCAAAATAAAGAAAGAGGTGAAGTAAGTGTAGCTGTTAGTCTTAGAATGCCAGCAAAATACCTATTCCATCATGTACCTACCATTGCCTATATCATAATCTTTCCAAGACCTATTTGATCTTGAGTTTAGCACAGATAGTTAAGTGAAGATGAGATATAGGGATTATATATTAGTTAACTTGACACCATTTATGACAATTGATTTTCTGTCCATGATATCTTTCAGTTCACAGTACTTAGTTTATTTAATAAAATATGAATTTTTCTTTGCATTTACTCATATTCATATATTCATAGAATGTTTGCCAGAAAAATCTCAGTGATTTTTTAGTGACCACTCTAGTGAGGCCTCAATCAAAACAAATTTTTAACATGGTATTGTAACTGCGGCTGAGTAATCCGTTAAAAACTAGGTATCTATCTGACTATGCAGACACATATACCAAGTAATTCATTTAGTGATTATTTTATAACACATGGGCGATGTCTTGGTATTTTAGGATATTTTAGATTCATTATCTTTCTATCATGCCTTGTGTTAGGGGGAGTGTTGTCTTCTTTTGCTTACTTATTTTGAGGGGAAGATGTATTTATTTTGGAGGGGGGAGGGGGAACTAACTAATACATTTTCAGTGTGATATTGTTTCGTTTCTTTTCTTTCCTTTACTCTTTTGTTCATCTGTGACAAAAAGGGGGAGAGATGATTAAGATAGGTAAGTCAGGTAAGCTTTTTGGTATTTGTTGCTTTTCTCAGGTAAGTCTTGGTTTTTCTTGGATTCCTTATTTTTTGAATGGTTACTTAATGTATCTTGTTTAGTGTGTAGGGATTCTAGGGCAGATGCTATAAGATGGAAAAGTAGATTTGATAATGAATGTTTAGTGATTGAGTATGTCCATTAAGTTATAATTTTTTCTTTCATATAGTCGTAGTTTTGTCACGAAATTAACCAAATGGGGAGATTGAGACATCTATATTTAGAATTAGTGCCATTTTGTATCTATAATAGGTGTCAACACTATCTCGTGGTTATTCATCGTCAGAGAGTTCATGTAGAACGGCGACAGCTGGACTGACGCTGAAAAGGTACGTTGGTTTTGTACCTCATCGCTCAAATAATTTAGCTCGTAAGTATTTTACATAAATTCAAAAAGAATTAATTTTTGATGAAAAAAAGTTTCTATTCAAACATACTTTTTTCTGTTCGAACAGACCTGGCATAACCATCTCTATTTGAATAGACTTTTGTTTTGTTCGAATAGACTTGGTCCTATTCAAATAAACTTTTGTTCTATTCGAATAGAGCAGCCATAACCCACTCTGTTCGAATAGACTCTTACTCCGTGCTCTGTTTATAAAACCATAGTTTTCTATTGTGAACTTCACCATTTTCAAAAACCAATTTTAGGGCTTGAGAAATTTTGAGAGTAGGGGGAATTCAATGAGAATTAACCCTCAATTTAAATTGATCTTGAATTACATAAACCTAATTCCAAATCTTTGATTGAGATTTTGAAGGATTAAAGCTTGAAAGCTTTGGTGCGTGATACGAAGCGAGACGTTGCGAGAACGGAGGATTAATTGTGAGAATTGTGATTGAAGATAGGTAACCGCGGGATGTGCTTATCGAGTCTGTAAATGATTTAGATTCTTTTAATTTCTTTTCATAGTGGATTTTAGTTGTCGAGGATTCGACTACGACCTGTAAGTTTTTCTCATGAGAAAGATTTCCCACATGGTTAATATTGTGTGTTCTTGTGCGTTAATTACCGCTACATATTGATTATTACTTGGTAACACTAGATCATAGAATTGATTTGAACTAGGCTAGGGTTTTGTTATTAGAAAATTGATTCAAAGGATTATCGACCTACCCAATTTGACCTAATTGTTCATAATCGAGCTTAAAAATTTATCGTCTAGGTGAGGGAGAGAGAGAAAGAGAAAGAGAAAGAGAGAGAGAATGAGGTAATAATTTAAAAAATACTTTTTACTGCCAAAGGATGTGGCTTTGTACCTTTTGAATATTAAAATGCTATGTCACACTCGCCATATCATGCTTCCTTGGCCACATCATATGCCTTGTTGGCAAAGCTTGCCTACACCTCTCATCTAGACCTTCCATTTGGCCAAATGGAAGCATCATCTTCAGTGTATAGAGCGTGTCTTAAGGGGGCGTGTACGTGGATCCATTCTATATATATATACACACACACACGTTGACTAGACCTTTTTCTTCTGCATATGTACCCCTATATTGCGACGCATGGAGCGAGCTAAGATGAGGCCCCTACTCTTGACCAACTCGACTTGAACCAGATCGACTAGGATAATCTGCCTAGCCGCACTTTAGAAGTTAATGAGATTTGTAAATAAGGTGAGGATTTGAACCTCTAACCTCATGATGAGTTAAATTCATTTAAACCAACAGAGCACTTTCCTTTTATGTGATTTTAGGAGGCCTTTTTTATGTATACTTTCATCATTTGGAGTCCCCAGTTTCATACTATGGGAACCTAAGGCGACCATCTATTGGGCCTATGCTCAAGGTTGGCCTTGCACAATTTTCATTAACGTTGTGGAGTGGGGACTAAGAGGTTTTTTTTTTTTTTAATTAAAACACATTTCCAAATGTGTCTAGGAATCGATTATGGACGCATTTCGATTGACATTGGGGACTAAGAGATTTTCCAAATTTGAATGCACTTTTAGGTGTACTTGGACCTGATATGGATGGTCTAGTACCTATTGAGAAATAAGAAAACTTAATGAAGATTGATTGAGGCGTAAACTCCAAGGCACGATACAATCGCTATCTTTTAAGAGATGTTTATCTCCTTCTGGTATTAGCCGTAAAAACACACCGGGGTGAAATAGAAATCTCTCTCCCAAGATACAATGAAGAAGTAGAAATCTCTCTCCCAAGATACAATGAAGAAGTTAATTTCGAGTTGTGTACGACTCGATCCAATCAAAAACACACTGTGAGAAAAACGATGATGCCAGGGAGAGAGAAAAAAAAAACAAGATATTTGATTGTGGTTGAATGGGTGAAAAGTTTATATTTAAATAGACCAATTCGTGTATTTCCAACAGTCACAACTGTTCGTTCGAAACTGTTCGAATAGTCGCGACCCAATTCGAATCACTACGAACGGTCTTAACTCAAATGCACAATTTCGTCTACCTTTCAGGGTAGCCCCTTCACCCCTGCAACCTGACAGGACAAGTCGACTCCCGCGAGCTGACCGGGCGGCTTGACCCTGTTCACTTCACGGCAAACAAATAATATCTAACAGTACTATCTAAAAAGCGCATTCGTGATTGGGTTTGCAGTTGCCCTCGAATTCTTGAGTAGATTGTTTTTTTCCACTCTAGCATTCGTGACATGCTTTTCTCTTACCGCTTCTAAACTTCAAACATTTCTTTCATCTACACTCTATACTGAGCTGGCAACGCAACGGCTACTAGATTTGCCCGTTGCCACACGTGGTACAAAGTACAAACATATACTGAGCTTTTGAAATTGGACCGTGAAACAGAGAAAGACCCTTCCTTTGCTCTCTCTCTCTCACTCAGAGAAAGCTAAAGATCATCAGTGTTAGGGTTTCAAGATCTAAGCTCTCCCCATTCCAACACAAACAAAGAGGAGCTGGAAGTATCTAATCTAATCAAGATGAATGTGATCAATCTTTTCAAGAAGAAAGTCACACCCAAAGGTATACATGCTTTTAAAGCTCTACTATTTGAGTGTTGAGTATTGAATGTTGTGAGATCTAAACGTTTCATTTCTTTGGACTGTTGGAGATGATGATTACTCTCATGATCTGACTCTCTGTTTTGTGGTTGCAGATGCACTTAGGACTAGCAAAAAAGAGATGGCAGTGGCAACAAGAGGTAACACTTTGTTTTTAATTGCCAAGTTTTTTATTTTATCTCGAAATATTCCTGCTTATTCTTGTAGATGCCCATATTTAGTCTTTACGGAGGTAAAGTTGGAGTTGTCGGACGGTTGACAATGTGAATGGATTTTTATCAAAGCGTTTATATAAGTGATCCACGTAACTATTTGGAATTTGTTCTATAAAAATCCCCCTTTTCTGGAGTGAATAAATGTATCAATTGAATTTTTGAGGTCGAATTTTTGATATAGTCATAGCTAGAGACAGATAACTGTTGGTAGAATGTGGTTACTTATAATGGGGATACTATTATTGCAGGAGCAAGGTAGAGATTTGGGGATCTGAGAGTATAAAAAAAAGGATCCATAGCTCATTTCTTTAATCTCTAACTATTGCCGGACTGGTAGGCTGTAGTAATTTGACATACTAGGTTGCGCTCCAGCGTTGGCAATCTTAAACTGCCACAGGTAAATAAATTTTGAACTTTCGTGCCAGCGCCTGATGTCATTCATTTGTTCGATTATTGAACAGAACTGACCGGGATGTCACCTAGTTGTGCTGCTCATCCTTAGTACTATTCAAGCCTTTGTCGTGGAGCATGATAAGTAGAAACTGACATGGCTCCACTAACTAGACGTTTAGGTTTCAAGCTTCTAGCCGCTCGCTACCTTATGATTACAAGAATTAAGGATTCAAGCTCACAGAACAATTAAATGAGATCAATTAGTGATGTATTATGCCGAAAAATGACACATTGGATGTATCATTAGCTAAGGTAAAGTTACACCTTCTAAAGGATTATAACACAACTTCATTTGATTATGCCTCGTAGAAATGTTGCATAGTCCTCTCCAGAAACAGAAAAGGTAAGGTGTTTCATTACTCCATGCAGATTTTCCATGAAGTGTTTAACACTTATCAACTGTATTTTAATCTTGTTGCACTGAATACAAGTCCTTGTGAAGGAAAACACACTTCAAGATTCATTTATTAGTATATTTCTCTATAATTAATGGTTATGTTGAACAAGTGAAGTTGGAAAATGGCAGTTTTAATGGAGGACATACACACTAGATTTTCTTGGTCATATGAAATATGCATACTCCTCTCTGGAAACTTAAGCCGGATCCCATTAAGGATGCAACACGTATCCAAACATGAAGGTCCAACTTGAAAAAAAATGTTATAGTTTCCATTAAATGTTTTCCCTACCCCATGAAGAGATTACAGTAAGGGTGCAACACATATCTATTTTTTTTAGTCCGGCTTGACTATCCCATGGAGGGTTTAAAAATATGGTCTGGGTGTAACTCCGACAATAGCTAGAGCAAGTCCATGCCTCATAGGTATGTATGGAGCAGGATCAACAATCATATGGTGTTGGACACAAATGTTGCCCTACACCACGGATCATGAGGTTAGAAGTTGTTAGACAAATGCACCCGTCTACATTTCTAGTCCAAGAAGACCTTATGATGAAAATCTTTCCCCAATAGGCCCCTCCAGAATTTTGTCAATATCCAATTACTATTACATTTGAAATAATGGATATCCCCATCAAGAAACATCTCAAGCCCATTCAAGTTCTACCATTTCTCTTCAATTAATATTTGACCCACCTACCAATTCTCCCATTCTTTGGCCCATACTCTAATATTTTCTCATCTAGGGTGAGAACCTCTCCTAAAAATTTTGGAGTGATAATGCTGATCACTTTCATTGCGGCATTGAATGGTTCTGATTTCAGCCAAGAAGACCAAGTTTTGTACTCTCCCTGTTGGGGATAAGTAATAACAATCGTACCCTCTCTAGAGTGCGTTCTTGCAGGGAGTTAAAGAAAATCAGAGAGGCCATTCTCTTTTACGCGGCAGGGCCAAGCTTGGCTTTTGCGAGTAGAGCTCGATGGAGGAGTCCCTATTGGGAGAAAGAGGCGAGTAGAAGGCTCCACAACCATCATTGATCAAGAAAGTCGACCAAAAATGGAAAAGATTTGAGTCAATGAAAGCAAACTGACCAAAGAGGGCATCAGAAGAAGGCCAAATAAATGGAAACCCCTGCGGATACTTCTCAACTACTAGGGGCTCAGTCAAGGAGATCCATCTTACCACTACTTTTTGCACTAGCTGAAGATCTCTTTAGCAGGGGAATGCAACCGCTATATAGCATATTCAACCTATGATCACTCTAAAGGGTACTTCTGGTCCTACAATTTATTTAAGGTTCCTAACTTTGGGTTGAACCAAGTTTCATCCATTAATTGGTTCCTAACTTTGGGTGTAAGTATTGGATACATAAATGTACCTAGGAATATTTTTTCTTAAATTTCTTAAAAAAGTGAACCAAAAAAGGTCTCCAAACAGGTCTTCGAAAAGGTCTCCTAAAAGGTCTCCGAAATATAGTGAGTCAGCTGTGCTTGTGTTGCGTCATGGGGGCGTCAATTTGAGTCTGTAACGCTGGCCACCCTAAACAAGTTGTATATGGTACATCCAAAGGTGAGAACATTCACATCCCCTGATGGGACCGTGGCCAATGTTTATATAACCTGTAACAAACCCTAAGTGGGATGCAAACCTCCCTGGTCCTTGCTTATCTCGTTAGGTCGATCCCCCCGTAATGTATCTTTTTGGTAGAGTAGAACGCCTTTTTAAAACTAAGGAATGATGGTACCTTTTAAAACTAAGGAGTACCTTTTAAAACTAAGGAGTACCTTTTAAAACTAAGGAATAAAGGTACCTTTCTCCTCTATATGCTGCATCCGGTGGAGATGATGTGTGGTAGGATTCCCCCCATGCTATAGTTTTTAAAAAAGAGATGACGAATGGCGAGTTACTTTTTGATCGCATGGAAGCTAAAAGCTTGAGTCAGAAGTCGAAGGAAGTGGGAGTTTAAAAGAGTAAAGACGGAGGTAGAGTTTAAAAAATAGAGTTAACCAAAAAATAATAATAAAATAAAGGTCACCGGATTCGCTGTTTTTCTTTAGCGAAATAGTTTTCTAGGATCTTCTATGTATGTTTCTATCTAAAAAGCATTTGACATGGTTTTTACTAAAGAAAAATAGCAATACAGGACATTTTACAGCGTAACCATCGAAAACAAGTCCCATAGCCGCTTTAAAGGGTCTTGGTAGTCGCTTCAAAGGGTCTTGATGGTAGTCAGAGCAATTCCATGGAGGTTTGGCTCTGACCAGTGTTCTTTCAGTTTCTTGGCATTCATCCTTCTTTCCTATTCCCTCTCCCTAGGATGCTTGGTCTTCGTCCATTTTTTCAGGCTATCGAACGTTTATTGGCTTTATTTGTTTTTTTTTTTTTGTGAGTGTTCTTCTGGTCCTAATCATCTTCTATTTGCGGATGATGTTTTTATTTTTGCAAATGAAGAGATTAGAGGTGTTAGGAGGTAGCCTTCTTAAAAGTATATCATCTAGCTTCAGATCTGATTATTATTAAGGATAAAGGCAATGTTTTTTGGGTGCTATGCCTAAGGAGAAGTAGAATCTGTGTTATATATGGCTTTAAAGAAGGTACTACTCTCCCAGAGAATTATTTGGGGGTGCCTCTCATACAAGGTAGGATCAAACAGGCATACTCAAGACCTTTAATTAATATAATAAGCTGGATGGGTTGGTAGGCTCTCTCTTATCCAAGACAAGCTCAAATTGTCTAACGCTTTACTTAGTAGCATTCATGTGCAATGTAGTCAATGCGTGTTGCGATGCGAATGCGACTAGCGCTAGCATTATGTAACATGAATCTTGCAACCGCAATGCGATATGTTGCGGTGTGTTGTGATATATTGGGTGAAATACTACTTATACTGATGTATACATTAAAAAAATATATAGTTATTAATTATATTGAAATTTTTCAATTTTGTATTCCAAAGAACTGGATTATTTGGTTGTGGGTTTTCAGTTTTATCGAGCTTTAAGTTTTAATTGTTTTGTGTTGTACTGTACTGATGACATTCAAAAAATATAATATTGAGATTTTTCTATTTTGTATTCCAAAGAACTGGATTATTTGGTTGTGGGTTTTCAGTTTTATCGAGCTTTAAGTTTTAATTTATTTTTTTTGTACTGTACTGATGATATCTAGGTTTTGCATTCTATCGAGATTTAATATCCTTAAGTTATATGTTTATGTATGCATTTTCTTGTCCGAGTTAACAATCGATATTTTAGTTTTACATATATTATGCAATCCTATTTCGGAGTTTTACAAATTTATATATTGATTTTTGATTTGAATTCCTCGCAAACTTTCGCATTAATATTACGACGTGCTTTTTGAATGACATTTTAGTTTAACATATATTACAACATCTTTTGCGGGATGTTGTGACGTGTTGCGATAAATTGCGTGACACTTGCATCCTTACAAATCAGAGGTGTTGCGAGGTGTATTACATTGCGTCTAAGTATAACAGGAGTCGCATCAGTAGCAATTGCACTCGCAATACTTGCATCAAATTACCTTGTTCCTGTGTGTTTATCTATAAATGGCCATCTATAAATTAGAGGTGTTGCGAGGTGTATTACATTGCGTCTAAGTATAACAGCAGTCGCATTAGTAGCAATTGCACTCGCAATACTTGCATCAGATTACCTTGTTCCTGTGTGTCTATCTATAAATGGCCATCTACAAATATTAAAGAATGTGAAGGCAAGGCAATACTAAAAATTTCCTGTGGAATGACAATCCGGAGAAGAAAAAATTGTTAATTGCTTCATGTAAGAGAGTGTGTATTTATGAGAAGTTCAAACTGGCATTAGAAAGGCTTAAGGAAATCAATACTGCACTCCTAACAAAGCTGATATGGGAAGTTCAAACTGGTAATTCTCCATGGGCTGCATTTATGAGAGAAAAATTCTTCAACAGTAGTGGGACACCAATCAACTACTACAAGAGATCATCTATCTGCCTACAATAAAAGAAGTTATGAGTAACATTTATGAAGTGGTAATTCTCCATGGGCTACATTTTTTAGAGCAAAATTCTTCAACGAACACCAATCAACTACAACTACAACAAGAGATCATCTATCTGCCTGCAATAAAAGAAGTTATGAGTAACATTTATGAACAAGTCTTCTGGAGAGTGGGTAATATTTATGAACAAGTCTTCTGGAGAGTGGGTAATACGTAATGGGATGAAGATAAACATTGAGAGGGACCACTGGGTAGGAGGAAACTCTCTATTGAATCACATTATTGGGGAACCCTCCATTACAAACTATGTAACAACGACACTTCACTTTAATAAAATAAAATGTGTCCGACACCCGATACTCGGGCACACGTGTCCAACACTATTTGTAGGGTACTTAACAAAATTTTGTCGTTTCCGACACCCCGTACCCGTGTCGGATACCGACGTGTATCCGTGTCGTTGTTACCTTAATTACCAAGGTTTCTTAACTAATAAATATTGGTAAATGGGAAATCCCACAAGATATACAAATTGTGCTTAACTTTCTATAGGTGGATGTGTCTAATATACATTTGGAGCCAAATACTGAAGACAAAGGCATATGTAAACCAAAATTGGAAGGTACTTTTACTATTAAATCTGCATTTGAGTGGCTATAGGAGAAAATGCCAAGAGTATGGTGGCATATGGGAAATCCCCAGTAAGGTGGAATGCCGTCGATTTCACAAGGGATATGTGAAGCTTTGTAGTGTTTTTATTGCAAAAAGAAATGGTTTGGCGGAAGTTTTATTATCAGCTTTAGGGGGAGCGTTAATTTTTTATTAGTGAGGTAGTGATTGTCTTCTTATGAGGGATTATCTATTTCTTTTTCTTATTGTAAAAACCCACCTTGAGAAAAATACTATATGTCCGTATCAACGTGACGGGACTGTTGGAGTATATGGCACCGCGTACTCGATTAGTACCACATCGGGAGTAAGAGGTCTAGTTTAATGTTCCCTATCTATTAATAATTAGTACCACATCGGAAGAATAATTATCACTCTTAATTCATTAATAATAATGTTCCCTATCATATTTACTTCCATTGACTTGCTTTAATATCTTAAACTGGGAATCCACGGAAGTATTGAAATTACAATACGTTTTCTTTTCAGGTATTGAACGAGAAATTGCATCTCTGCAATTAGAGGTATAGTACTTGCCTTTAATATAAATCAAAATCGAACACAACCTGTTCTTCTTTATTTGTTCAATTCTTTATTGTTGTAATCATGTTTTTAGTCTTACATTGCCACGAATGATGTCAGGAGAAGAAACTTGTTGCGGAGATTAAGAAGACAGCAAAAATTGGAAATGAGGCAAGTTTGAAACTGTTAGCGTGACGAATTCGTCTGTAATAGTTCCATACCAATCTACATGTCACAGAAATACAGAATTTTAATTTACTGCACAGCTCATTCTAAGTGCAATCCATTACTTAGTACATCACAAACAATTCGTCCACATCAGTTTGTGCCATGTAAATAATAATGTAACTAAATCTATGTGGACACCTTTCGGTTATTTAAGAAGATGTTATGAAAGTTATATATAATTAGATTTACTATTGAGGCATTATACTATATTTGAATCTGAAATATAAGCTTAGTTCTTTTGCTTTCTTTCCTATGTTTTAAGCAGGCTGCTACTAGAATATTGGCTCGACAACTTGTTAGGTTGCGCCAGCAAATCACCAAATTGCAAGGAAGCCGTGCCCAAATCAGAGGTGTAGCAACGCATACACAGGTCGACTTCTATAGGCAAAATTAACAACTCTTGAAAACATGTCATTCTTATCTTTCTGAATCCTTCCTTTCTAAGACAGGCGATGTATGCTAGTACTGCAATTTCTTCGGGGGTGAAAGGTGCGACAAAAGCGATGGTGGCCATGAACAAAGTATGTATTGTTTGATTTTCTGCTATACAAGTTACGCCGAGTAATATATAGCTGAAAACATAAACCTAGTTTTGGAATCGTAGTAGTGAATCACATTTATTTTTTCATGAATCATGTTGTAGAAACATATTTGTGGTTTTCATTTCCAGCTTTGCCCCAATATCTACTCTCAATGGTTGGTTTTGCGGAAAACTATCTTTACTTTAGGTTCTAGGTTATTGTATCCCCCATTTCTTCAAATAAAATAGCTTGAAAGTTAAATTTCCACTAAGGAACATAACGACTATTTGCACCAAAGATGAGTGTTATGCTAGGTCTTTGCTGCACATTTCTTATGGAACATATGATTTCCCAATCTAAGAAAGGATATCATCTAATTCAAAAAGTTTACTTTAGTCATCCATTTGTGCTTTCATATTATGTTCGACGATCCAAAAAAATCCATCTGTTTTAAGACCTAGAGATATCTCTTTCATGAATGAAACTTATATATAGATAAATTTGTCCCACCATTATCATCATCAAAATTAGATTGGATTGTCTAAACAATGACTTACTTTCTAATATGGCCATGTTTCAGAAAATGGCTCCTGCAAAACAGGCTAAAGTTGTCAGAGAATTTCAGAAGCAGTCAACACAAATGGACATGACGGTAGGATTTGACATTCATTGTTATTATCTCGTTGTCTTGTACTTCACAAATATAGTATTTCTTACTTTTAAGTAATTGCCCGAGTCAAGGAAATACCTTGTCACAAATATAGTATTTCTTACTGTCACTATGAATAATTTATTTTAGAAAGTTGCTCAGTCCCCTGTGAGTCTAGTTGAAGTTGAGTTGTTGAGACCCAATCTAGCCAGACATAACATGAGTGATCTACATATTTAGCCTAGGTTCCTTCAGTGATAAAGATTTTAGACCATACCAAGATCATCATCATCAATATGGGATATGATATACCTATGTCTGGCCCGAGTCAAGGAAATACCTTGTCACAAATATAGTATTTCTTACTGTCACTATGAATAATTTATTTTAGAAAGTTGCTCAGTCCCCTGTGAGTCTAGTTGAAGTTGAGTTGTTGAGACCCAATCTAGCCAGACATAACATGAGTGATCTACATATTAGCCTAGGTTCCTTCAGTGATAAAGATTTTAGACCATACCAAGATCATCATCATCAATATGGGATATGATATTTCTTGGTCCCTTTTTGCCGATTGGGATTTTATTTCCCTTCTTTTTGGATTGGTGGTTTGGGGTTTACCCTTTTGACATGAGGGACATATATTAAGTTTGGGGTCGGTTGCTTACGTAGTTATCCGAGAACATTTTTAAGGTTTTTCTCAGCATTGTAGTAATATTGAAGTTGTTACTGATAATAAATAATAAGTACCAAAAATGAATTATTTCCGAAATATCAAATATTTCAGACAAAGCATACCCCCCACATCCCTCAGGCATTTTAAAAGCAGTCCTCGGTGATCCTTAACAGTTTCAAAATGGCAGCAACATACCTTTTGCGATATTTTTTTTTCTATTGATGAATCAGATATCATATAAACGTGCAATACTTAAGTGAAACTCTGGTATTGACAACGAGTGAAGCAACATCATTCACTTAACAACAAGTAATACATACTTGATTTTTTTTTTTCAGGTAATACATGTTTTATAGTATTTGTAGAAGTAATTTTATCGACAAGAGTAAGTTAGAGGAGCCTTTTTCTTTTGTAAATATAAATGTAACATGTAGCACGTTTCGTACGTTGTGTGCACAACTTTTTATATAGTTTTTTTCTATTTATTTAATTCCTAGAATAATAGGACTAGTTTTCTAATTAGATAATTATTAGGGTTTCTATTTGTGCTAGGTATCTTCTTCTATAAAAGAGAGCCTAAGCTTAGTTTATTTAAGAAGGTTGGTTTGCGTGAGAGATAAAGGCTTAGCCTTAGAGAGTGATATAGAGTTTGGGGTAAAACTCATAAACCCTAGGTCTTTGACGATTTGTTTTAGCTTCCGCAAATATAGTTTTCTTACAACTTGGTACCAGAGCCACTAAGATTTTGCAGAATTTTTTTTTCTTTTGAGACGAACGATGGGGAAGAAAACGCCAAAGAAACAAGCGCGAGGCGAGCAATTAAAAACGGTAGAAGAGCATCTAATTTGCTTATGGAGTCTAACAAGGAGCTCACGGAATCGACCAAGATGATGTCTAAACAACTTGAGGCGATGCTTGCCAAATTACGTATCCTTGCAAGTTACGATGGTGACGAAAGATTTGCCGACGCCATTAAAGATGAAGTAGAAGTGGAGAGAAGAAGATTGTCGAAATCGCGAGGTTAGAGGCGAGTGTTGTAATGGAGGATTCGATGAAGTAGGCTTGAAGATGAACCACTACAAAGAGACGACGGAGAGGGAGGATCACCGTGCAATTCATGTTGTAGGTGGGAAAGACGGAGACGTGTTGAAAAGTTCTCGATCAAAGTCCTATGATAGGGTCGCGACCTTGATGCAAGTAAGTTCACCCGATTGGCATTTCCGATTACCATGATGTCCACTCGAAGAAGACCGACACTTCCCGAAAGCCAATATCCCGAGTCCGACAAATTGAGAAGTGGGGCTACACGGATTTTTTGGGTAGCGACGAACAAAATTATGGGATTGAGGAAGAAGTTATTAGCGATTGCGATACTGCGGGTTCTACCAAAATCGACATGTTTTTTGCAAAAATCGACAAGTTTGTCGATTCTCAAATTGAAGAGGTTACGAAACTTCGATCAGTGGAGTTTTGAACCATTGCTAAGTGTTTTTCAGTAGCTAAAAAGCTGGAAAGCACTGAGGAAAATCTAGGGTTACCTCGGGTTCCACATAGAGAAGTTACGATAATTGGTGAAACTTGCGATTAACAGAGTTGTTGATATGGTGAATGGAACCATTGGGGAGGGTTTTACAAGGTCTAGGATGTCGAGAAACGGCGAGGGAGAACTTGGGCTGCCGTAGGATGAAGAACAAGTGGTCGGGGATAAAAGAGATAACCCTCACGTGCATGTTATGTGTATTGGGCATGTGTACGGCTCGAGGTAAGAGCAACGGCAGGGAACGAGATGTGACACGCCAATAGGCATGCCATGGGGCACACGAATCACATGGGCAAGCCACTGGGCATGCTACGGGAAACAAGAGCAGGCAGAGGCAATAGTGACAAGTCTAGGATGTCGAGAAACGGCGAGGGAGAACTTGGGTTGCCGTAGGATGAAGAACAAGTGGTCGGGGATAAAAGAGATAACCCCTCACGTGCATGTTATGTGTATTGGGCATGTGTACGGCTCGAGGCAAGAGCAACGGCAGGTCACGAGATGTGACACGCCAATAGGCATGCCATGGGGCACACGAGTCACATGGGCAAGCCACTGGGCATACCACGGGAAACAAAGAGCAGGTGGAGGCAATAGTGACAGGTTTAGGATGTCGAGAAACGGCGAGGGAGAACTTGGGCTGCCGTAAGATGAAGAACAAGTGGTCGGGGATAAAAGAGATAACCCCTCACGTGCATGTTATGTGTATTGGGCATGTGTACGGCTCGAGGCAAGAGCAACGGCAGGTCACGAGATGTGACACGCCAATAGGCATGCCATGGGGCACACGAGTCACATGGGCAAGCCACTGGGCATACCACGGGAAACAAAGAGCAGGTAGAGGCAATAGTGACAGGTTTAGGATGTCGAGAAACGGCGAGGGAGAACTTGGGCTGCCGTAAGATGAAGAACAAGTGGTCGGGGATAAAAGAGAACCCTCACGTGCATGTTATGTGTATTGGGCATGTGTACGGCTCGAGGCAAGAGCAACGGCAGGGTACGAGATGTGACGCCAATAGGCATGTCATGGGGAACACGAGTCACATGGGCAAGCCACTGGGCATGCCACGGGAAACAAAGAGCAGGCAGAGGCAATAGTAACATGTTTTTAAGTAACCCACGTGCCTCACACGTGCTTGTTGCTTTAGCCCAAGCCCAAAATCAAGGAACTGGATCCGGGCTCAAGCAGGTTCGATAGGGGTCTCGAACCCAGACCCATCTCACCCACGTGCCTCACACGTGCTTGTTGCTTTAGCCCAAGCCCAAAATCAAAGAACTGGATCCGGGCTCAAGCAGGTTCGATAGGGGTCTCGAACCCAGACCCATCTCACCCACGTGCCTCACACGTGCTTGTTGCTTTAGCCCAAGCCCAAAATCAAGGAACTGGATCCGGGCACAAGCAGGTTCGATTGGGGTCTCGAACCCAGACCCATCTCACCCAAAGGCTTTCGTTCTCCCACTTGCAACGAGTTCGTCGATTAGAGCACCGGTACCTCTTCCAGCCATGATAACTCGTTCTCCCACTTACAACGAGTTCGTCGATTAGAGCACCGGTACCTCTGGCCATGATAACTCAGGCAAAGACGAACAGAATAGGCTCCACAATGGCAGTCTTATTTAGCAAGTAAACCTCAATTGAAGAGAACGGAGATTGTAGAGTTCAGATCGGAGAAAATGGGAAGAAGATGGCACCGCTAATAAGAACTCCAGCAAGTGAAGAAGAGTATCGCAGCAAAGAGGGACTAAATAAAAGAGAAGAAGAGTTGGAGAGTTGTTATTGTGAAGGAGATAAAAGGGGGGCTGATTTGGTACATTCTGGCGTATTAAACCCAACACAACAAGCAGCTAGCGTGAGGCACTAAATAAAAGAGTATCGCAGCAAAGAGGGACTAAATAAAAGAGAAGAAGACTTAGAGAGTTGTTATTAGGGCTGAGCAAGAAACCGAGAAACCGAACCATATTAAGCAAAACGGTTCGGTTTCTAGCAGTCCCGGTTCGGTTTCGGTTTCTAAAGCACAAAACCGAAAGGCTTTCGGTTCGGTTTCGGTTCCGTACTTCAGAACCCGCTAGAAACCGAACCGAACCGAGTTTTGACCTAACCACATATAGTTTTAACCCTAGTTAGTTTATTGTTTTATTAATTATTATGTCACCTTACCTCAATACTTTAATGGTTCACCTTACCTCAATTATTATATCTCTCTCTCTCCGTCAGACCTCTCTCCCATCTCTCCAAAAAGAAAACCACTTCATCTCCCACAATCTGATTTGGGCTTAGCGTTCAAAGACTAGGGTTTATCTCTGAAATCTAATGTCGGTTTTTTTTTTCAACCCCAAATTTAGGGATGCAAGTATGAAACCCAATTTGGAAATTAGGGTTTATAAAGGTTTAGCTGAGATTTTGCAGGAGAAGAGAGTCCTTTTCCCATCCCTACAGATACAGAGATGGCGATGATGATGGTGGTGTTGGAAAAGAAGAATAGATACAAACTGTTGAGGTTTCTGTGTGTGATTTTCCAGGCTTTCTGACAAAGTTGGGATATGATGTTTTAACTTTGAGAGGTGTTTGTTAATGGGGTTGAGAATTTTTTTTGGATATGGAGCTCTGTTGCAGATTTGTTTAAGGATTTGTGATGATTGTTGATGATTGTTGGGCTTGTTTAACCTATTTTTTTGGATATGGAGCTCAAGCTTGTTTAAGGGTTTTTTAGGATTTGTGATGATTGTTGGGCTTTTTAGGTGCAGTATAATTTCCAATCTTGGATTTCGGAGAGATCATCATAATTTTCAGATGCTCAATCCTCTGCCAATTCTGTACAATATAAGCCGTCATACTCTGTTCTTGGAATATGTATATGATTGCATAAGTTGGTTTATTTTCTTTCATGTTTTGGATGTCATGATTTCAAATTTTCAATTGGAATTTGGGGAAGAAGCAACAAGAAATCAGATTTGGTGAAGAAACGGTTCGGTTTCTGTTCGGTTTCGGTTTGCCCTTTAGATTTCCCGGTCGGTTTCAAACCCGAACCGACCAAAATTGGTTCGGTTTCAGTTTTCTGGAACCGATTATGGTCGGTTCGGTTTCAGTTTCAGTTTTTGGCTGGAAACCGACCCGAACCGACCCGTGCTCAGCCCTAGTTGTTATTGTGAAGGAGATAAAAGGGGGGCTGATTTGGTACATTCTGGTGTATTAAACCCAACACAACAAGCAGCTAGCGTGAGGCACATGCTTCACTCATTAAGGAAAACACCTCCAGCAATTACAACAAGCCTTGGAACAACATCAAATTTTGGTTTTTCAGATTTTGGGGATCATACCTTGTCGCAGAACTATGAGATTCTCCTATTAAGTGATTTTGATAAACCCCCAATATTTGACGAGTCTCCAGAAGATGATGTAATTCCTTTAAAGTTTGTTGATACGTTTTTATAAAAATTTGAAGACCGGTCATGTCAGAATTTTTATTAGTTTTTGGGGATTCAGGATTGAAGTTAAGCACGAGATTTTGGGAACATCAATAGTTACTTTATTTTTTGGCAAACCAAATGGGTATATGGCTAGTACCGTTGAAGGATTTGTAGTTGTCCCACGCTCAGAGTTATTTTTTCTATCTTCAAAATTCGTCTCAAAGATGGGGAGAGTTGATAAGTCATGTGGTCGTAACACGTCTAGCACGTTTCGTACATTGTGTGCGCACCTTTTTATTTAATTATTTCTATTTATTTAATTCCTAGAATAAGAGGACTAGTTTACTAATTATTAGATAAGTATTAGATAAGTATTAGGGTTTCTATAAAAGAGAGCCTAGCTTAGTTTATTTAAGAAGGTGGGCTTGAGTGAGAGAGAAAGGCTTAGTCTTAGAGAGTGATCTAGAGTTTGGGGTAAAACTCATAAACCCTAAGTCTTTGACCTTTAATTTATGCAATTTGAGAGATTTAGTTTAATTGAGATTTTTTTTAGCTTCCGCAAATATAGTTTCTTAACTTAGAAATTGTGAATGGTATTAGTTTTTTTTTTCTTTTTTCTTTGACTTAAAAGGATCTTTTAGAAACTTCATAGAAAACCCCGTTGTTACAATCGACCTAAATTCTACTATCCCCAGTCTCACGTTGAGGATGAAAACTAGTCATCTTACTTGAAAATGATGTTAATGTTGCAATTTGTGATCATTGAAATGACCCTGAAAGCTTCCATGATGCACTTGTATTGATCAACACTCATGATTCCTTGGATAGTGAACTCCTGATGATATGATATAATGAACGAGGATGGATAAGTTTTCTTTAGAGAGGAGTCAAGCGACCAACAGTCCTCCCAAAACCTTAACCTATTATCTATACTAACCCTGATCCATACTCTTCTTCCAAAAGTCTCCTTAATATTCAAAATGCCATGCCGAAGCCCATAGACCTCTTTAATTGAGGGCTAGGCTGGCATTTATATCTAAGATCTGGATATAGAATTTTTTTCAAGAACCTAAAGATAACAATTTGATTCGGATCCAATTTATTATTGTTGGAAGAGTTGTTGATGGGTTCAAGAGGGAGTGATTCTTATACTTAATTAATATCTTAAGTAAAGAAATGTAAAAGTATCGCCATTGAAAATTGTATTCGACTGGGAGATACAAAATCTTATGTGGTGACTTTCTCAAGGAGCTGGAAGCCCCTTTTACTTAATTGATGTTTTATATTACTTATAGAAAAATTAATCAGTATGAGTTACATACATAATTCACGGTCTTCGTTGAAGATTGAGACTGTTTTCCTAGGTGAGCTACTGATACACACATCCCCCTGCTTGTCTATGTGGGATCACAAATGAGCTTCCTCCACCCCTACCCAGGGTGGCAGCGGACTACTATTATCAGTATCATGCCTTTCACGGCTAGAGCCAGTAGCAACTTGAATCTTATTAATGCCCTCAGTTCTGCTATTTTGATGCCTATCTCTGTACCTTTAAGCTCATGAACAGAAACAGACACAGATTTGCTGTCAGTCCCCTGTGGCTGCTGCAAGTTCATCTTTACAGTTTTTAATAACTTTCCCATATCCTCCTTTGCTGTTGGCTGCTTCAAGTTCATCTTTACAGTTTTTAATAACTGTCCGATATCCTTCTTTGCTGTTCTGCAGATTGAGATGCTATCCGATTCTATTGACGAAACATTGGACAAGGACGAGGCTGAAGAGGAAACCGAAGAACTGACAAACCAGGTTAGCTGTAATGTTTTTAGTTTTCTATCTTATGAAATATGTATAAGTTTTGTATGCTCTCTCTAATCTCTATATGCATATACATGGTCTCTCTCTGTTTATAGGTACTGGATGAGATTGGTGTTGATATTGCTTCACAGGTATGTTCAGGACATTAATAACATATGTTGTATTTGTTGGTCTTGATTTGATGCAGACCCGCGAAGGGCGAATACAAACGATGGAACAACAATAAATAAAGAAGCACAAAACAGAAAATGCTCCCATTTCCATACCTAGCCGTCATCACGTCTTTGTTTTCCTGCATCTTTGATTCATCAGTATAACTCTTGTCTCATCATCTGGTATATTTTGCTTCTCAACAGTTATCATCTGCACCAAAGGGCCGGATCAGTTCAAAGAAAGTTGAAAATACCTCAACAAGGTAACTTTCATATTTTCACACTTGAAGAAAATTAAGATAGTTACAGGTCTGGGAGAAAATAAATTGTGATTACTTCCGTAACATATGCAAAGGTAGATTGTCAGAACTACAATTTTCCCAGATCTGTGACACATACATTCATGAGCTTATGATTTATTCCTCTGATATTTTTTTGTGATACATATTTGTCTGTTTTTCTTTTTGTAGCTAAAGCTGGTTGCTTTGATTTCTATTTTAATTTACGGTTAACTATTTATTCATACTACATTGTTTTTTTTTAGCAGATCTGAATCTCCTGATGTTGTAGACCTCGAGAAGAGACTGGCTTCACTTCGTCGTCTCTGAATCACTGAACTGTTGTATTTATAACATCTGTACTAAAGGTAGTGTATACTTATTTATAAGAGTGCACGTTCTCGAGGTGAAGCCATTAGACTCTTTTATTTGTAAAATTCGTATTGGAAGAGCGTGGAATGTATGAACGACAAGATGGCACGCAAATGTAGTATATACTTATTTATAAGAGTGCATGTTTTTATTTGTTTGAATAGACAAGATCCAGCAATAGCGTGTCCTCTCTATCATACATGTCCAGAAGGAGGATCGTAAGTTAAGAAGAATAGGTTACCCTAACCGTATATAATTGGTACCTGAAAGGAATAACCTGCTCGTGCTTTTTCTCTCATTGATGGTCAAAAAACGATGAATGTTCAGCTAAGGTTTTCCAGTAATTCTCTTTTTTCAAATGATTCTTTCATAATTATGTAGCATTCCCTGTGGAGAGATCTGATTTTGATCTCTCCACAAGGTTTTGAAACTTCTTATGTTTTCATTATCCTTTTGAGCATCCTTTCTTGGGTTAGTCGTTTCGTTATTGGTTTGTGACTCATTAGCCAATTGAGACAACTATATATCACATGTATATATATATATATGGGAGAGGATTTAGAGACACTTAAGTCTCAAACACTCAAGACTCACTCAACTACAACCACTCATCTTTAGATGAGTGGCTCTCAAAATTGGATTTTTCTATATAGGGAAATGAGGTGGAAAACCATGGGTCCTACTTGCCCCACTCTCTCTCTCATCCCTCTAACAACTGACAGTAGACATCATCCTCTCACAAATCTCCCTCTCACAAATTTGAAATTTGAAATCACTCATATCAGACACTCTCTCTCTTCTCTCTCTCTCTCATAAATCAAAGCTCATCTCTTTTTTTACTCTCTCTCTCTCTCTTTCTCGCATAGAATTGCTTAGATCTGACTCTTGTTCTTTGTTCCTCTCTTAGTGAAGAACCATAAATCGGTCAAGAAATCAAAGTTTGTCTCAATTTAGGGAAAATCAGTCAAGAACGATTGGTTTTGAAGCGTCTCTCTCTCTAAAAAAATTGTCTTTCTGATCAATTGTGTTACTGCAAGATCAAAGAGTAATTACTACGAATTTGGTTTTTTTTCTCGTTAAAATTTACAGCAAAGGTACGAAGGTTAACACCGCTAGAGCAGAAATCGTATTGGGCATCATTGACAAAATCAACATTTTGTGGTATTTGAGTTTGTCGATTATAGCGGTGATCAAGAATTTCTTATACACCATTATCTTGTTGAACTGGCGAAGATGAGTCCTTGAAGATCAAAAGTATTGTTTGGAGTTTTCATTTTGGGTTTTACTGTCTATGTAAAATAATATTGGAACCCCTTTTATGAATTATGTTTTTTTATGTTGATGTTGAAGAATCCAACAGACTGAGTTTTTTTTTCCTTGTATGTCATTGCCAGTAAATATCATATTGTTTTTGTTATTGTCGAGTTCGACAATTTCATTGATAACTAGCATCCAATATTGTTTTCGTTATTGTCGGGTTTGACAATTTCATTGATAACTACTACCAATTTGTTTTCATTATTGTCGGGTTCGACAATTTCATTGATAACTAGCATTCAATATTGTTTTCGTTATTGTTTTCGTTGATAATGAGTATCCAATAGTGTTTTCGTTATCGTCGAGCTCGACAATTTCGTTGATAATGAGCATCCAATATTGTTTTCGTTATTGTTGGGTTCGACAATTTTATTGATAACTAGCATCCAATATTATTTTCGTTATTGTCGGGTTCAACAATTTCATTGATAATGAGCATTCAATATTTTTTTTGTTATTGTCGGGTTCGACAATTTCATTGATAACTAGCATCCAATATTGTTTTCGTTATTGTCGGGTTCGACAATTTCATTGATAATGAGCATCCAATATGTTGGAAAAACCCATGTGTTTTCTTATGGTTTGAATGTCATTTTGGTGTGTTTACTTTTAGTCCCACATTGGATAAGTGAAAAGAGAATTTTCACTTTATAATGGGTTGCACACTACTATCATATGTAGCATGTGTAAGTAGGTGGTGCCCTCATTCGTGTGTGAGGCAAATGTGTGAAGGCTTGCTATATGGGGACGCCCATGGGCTTACGTACACGACCCGACCCATGACCCACCTGAACTATTTATAAATCTATGATTCGGCCTTGGGGCATGGGCTCATGGGGATTTCTAGTTTACACTTAGTCGTTTTTGGGTGTTTATTCAGGAGTCAGTTTTTTCCCTCCAAGAGTTACAACTCTTCACAGAGGTGTTTCTTGGGACACAACCATGTAAACAGGTGCTTCGAAAAGAGACTTTCTCTTTAATAAATAGCTATCTTCTTGAGGTATGAAATACACAGAAAAATATCCAAATCTTATTTTTTTATTGTCGATTTTGACAATTTACCCATCGACATTAAAACTACATGTTAAAACCACAGTGATGCACAATCATAAGTATTGTCGAAATCGACAATATATGGATGGGTAAATTGTCGATATCGGCAATATATGAATAGGTAAATTGTCAATCATAAGTATTGTCGAAATCGACAATATATAGAGGGGTAAATTGTCGAAATCGACAATATATGGATGGGTAAATTGTCTTACTCTCTCTCTCTCTCTCATCAATCACTCTCAATGGACAAATTTCTGGAATGAGCAGTGTGGATTATCGATAAGTACATGTGTAAGGCAATAAATTATGAGAAATAATCTCGATGAGACCATGCATCGGTAATAACATGAGTGTCATTATGGTCAAGTACTGGAATATATTGTCGATATCGACAATATATGAATAAGTAAATTGTCGATCATAAGTATTGTCGAAATCGGCAATATATGGAGGGGTAAATTGTCAAAATCGACAATATATGGATGGGTAAATTGCCTTACTCTCTCTCTCTCTCTCTCATCAATCACTCTCAATGGACAAATTTCTGGAATGAGCAGTGTGGATTGTCAATAAGTGCATGTGTAAGGCAATAAATCATGAGAAATAATCTCGATGAGACCATGCATCGATAATAATATGAGTGTCATTATGGTCAAGTATTGGAATACTCAACAGTGCATTGGTTCACGCGTTGAGCATGTTTTGCAACAAATGGTTATGGCAATATTAACATCGAGACTGAAATTAAAAGGGAAAGAGAATTACATGCAATCAAAATAAATGACCAAAAGAACAAATTTCATTACTCAAATCCCAAAATACACATTGCTTCATGGTTTAAGCAGCAAATCAGCAGGATGCACCACAAACAACAATAAATACAGGGAAATCAAAACCCAAATTACAATGATGATTCAGAAACCCTAATTTTATTAGGTATTGATCTTCACAAAACCTAAACAACATCGAAGTACGGACACTCTAGCACTTCGATAAAGATGGGTTTCAAATTTTCAATAGTGAATGAGGGAGAAAGAGAGCAACCATCTTCAATTTGTGATATGAGAGAGTGTAAAATATGCGATAGAGAGAGAGAGAGTGAGAGGGGGAGAGAGAGAGAGAGTGTGTGTGATATGAGTGATTTTGAATTTCAAATTTGTGAGAGGGAAATTTATGATGTGATATGAGAGGATGATGTCTGCTACCAGCTGCTAGAGGGATGAGAGAGAGTGGAGCAGGTAGGAGCCATGGTTTTCCACCTCATTTCCCTATATAGAAAAGCTTGATTTTGAGAGCCAAGATGAGTGGTTGTGGATGAGTGAGTCTTGAGTGTTTGAGACTTGAGTGTCTCTAAATCCTCCCCCTATATGTATATATATATTTAGAGTTGCGACCTTGCCTGAATTGCTCAAATTGGGGTGGTTGAAACTTGAATGACATCCCATACCCACTCGAAGAATATAAATTTGCCAACCCCTCCTCGAATTGGAATAACCTAATATGGTTTAAAAGATATTTGTCTCATTATGTGTTTACTAATATTTGTTAAGCTTTCTATATCTCACATCTCGAATATTTCTTTCAGCAATTGCTAACCAATATACTTATTTTTTAGCAGAAAAGTTTCCAGTTGTAAAGCAATTCCAAAACAACCTAATTTCTTCTCCAGGCCCGGACGGTTTCACCCCCCTTTTTTATCAAAAATCCTGGGATATCATCAAAGACGACCTCTTCAAAGCCACTTGCATTCTTCCAAACTGGCCCCCTCCTTCCTGAATGCAATCACACGAACATTACCCTTATACCTAAGAAGAAAAACCCAACCTTGCCCGATCACTACCGCCCTATCAGTCTGTGCAATGTCAAATTCAAAATCATTACCAAAATCCTGACTACCCGGCTCAAGCCCCTCCTCGATAAGATTATCTCCCTCTCTCAAAAATGCCTTCGTCCCGGGGCGACAAATCTTCGACAATATCATCTTGGCACAAGAGATCCTTAGATCCCTTCATAAAAAGAAAGGGGCGAAGGGGAGCATGGCTATTAAGCTTGATCATAGCATAGCTTTTGACCGTATTGAATGGGTTTTCCTTATTGACACTATGAAAGTCATGGGCTTTTGTGACAAATGGTGTAACTGGATACACCAATGCATCTCCACTACGACTCTCTTTTTCAATCTTAATGATTCCCCCTTTGGCTTTCATCAACCCGCTAGAGGCCTCAGACAAGGAGACCCCCTCTCTCCCTTCCTTTTCCTCATCTGCTCTGAAGTCCTCTCTCACATTATCCTTAAAGCTGAGAATGACGGAGAGATTCACGGGATCAAAACCGCCCGTGGCAGCACTCCAATTTTCCACCTCATGTTCGCTGACGACTGCTTCATTTTCTGTAGAACGAATCTCTCTGAACCCTTGCCACCTTCAAAAATGTGTCAGGCCAAGAGATTAACCTTGACAATTCCTGCATCCTTTTCAGCAAAAATTCCCATCATCGTCACACTAAGCTCATCCAACACATCCTTCACATTAAAAGGGACAGAGGGGGGGGGGGGGGGTAACAAATATCTCGGAGCCCCTCTCGAATTCGATCGTAACAAGAGCCTGAACTTCCAGGAGATCATATCCTGTGTTTTCGACCGGATCGAAGGGAGGAAAGCCAAAAACTTATCCCAAGCCCGACGAATCACTCTCATCAAAAGCTGTTAACTCAGCAATACCTTCGTACCACATGTCGGTCTTTCCCTTTTCTTCCAAGACCTGCAAAACCCTTGATTCGATTAATGCTCGCTTCCTTTGTGGCTCTAACTCCTCGAGCAAAAGAAAGGCTTCCCTCATCAGTTAGAAGAGAATCTGTTGGCCTGCCAAATAGGGCGGACTGGGCATCAGGACCGCTCTTACCCACAGTCGCGCCCTTCAAGCTAAGCTATTTTGGATAGTCATTAAAGAGCCCAATAAACTCTTGGCGCACAACCTCGTCCAGCGCTACACCCCCAATGAATCGCCCATGACTACCTCTCTGAAACCTTATGACTCCAGAATTTGGAAGGGGATCATCACTGCCCGCAACCGGATCTGGCACAACCTCATCTAGCATATCGGGGATGGCAGCGCGGTTGACTGCTGGCTGGAACCTTGGATCCCTACCATCCCTTTTGGGCGCCCTTGCCAACCTCCTCCGCGCCAGCGTCAATGTACTAAGGTAAGCGATCTCATTTGCCACACTCAGCGCATCTGGAAGGAAACCCTTATTCGCGCACACTTTCATCACGATATCGCTGAGGCCATCCTCCTTACCCCCTTAGCGCGTTCCCGGCCAAAGACACCCTTCGCTGGAGGAAAGAGACCAATGTCATTCTCATGGCTAAATCCGCTTACAGGTCTGACCTCCTCCCTTCCCTTCTTATACCTGAGAGCAACGTCTCTCCCACCTGATGGGCCTTTATTTGGCAAATGAAAGTCCCTTTTAGACTTCAATTTTTTCTCTGGAAAGTTTTACAGGACGACATCCCCACCAAGAACAAACTTCGGTTTGGGGACTCGGCTCGGGATGTTACATGTCCTAGGTGCGCCGAAGAAGTGGAATCTACAACACATGCCCTCTTTTTCTGTAAGAAAATAAGAGACCTCTGGTACGCTTTTGATCCCTCTTTGGATTTTACAATTTGGCCGCGTTCTGACTCTTTTTTTGACCTGATTCACAAGCTCTCTTCTCGACAAACTTTCTATGGGAACCCCCTTCTCTTGGGGCATGCTCAGTGCACTCTTTTATGTTATCTGGGTTAGCCGTAACGACTTGATTTTTAATAATATTGATCTCAACCCCGCTTCCTCTTTGAACAGGGCTTAGTCTTATCTTTGCCATCCCGTCCTTGCGGATCATATTCACGCGAGTAAGCTCATCCCCACCCCTCCGCCGTTGGTAGAGGAAGGATGTCATATTGTTATGGTGGACGGAGCCTGGTCTGCAGAGACTCCCCGGGGGGGGGGGGGGGGGGGGGGGGTGTGGACGGGCTTTGTGATCAAAACTCACTCAAACTCTATTATTGGTGCAGGTCATGACTCCACCTGAGCGGCGGAAACAGAAGAGGCGAAAGTGATCTCCGTGATCCGAGGCATAAGGGCGGCTATTAGACTTGGGCTGGAGAAGGTGATGATGCTTACTGACTGCAGACGACTTGTGTGAGCCTTCGAGCTATGATCAGATGACTTATCATGGGGAACTCTTACCTTTGCTCCAGACGTGTGCTGCCTTGCTTCCAGTTTTACTGCTTTTTGATTTTGTTATTTCAGTCGGACCTTTAATTTTGAGGCTCATGCTCTTGCGGCCAAAGGTTCTCATTCCTCGGCCACTGCCGTTTTTGAACCTCTTGAGGCCAACCTTTTTGTGAACTCTATCGCTGCTTGTTTGTAATATATTTTCCGTCGTTCTGCTTAAAAAAAAAAAAAAAACCTAATTTCTTCTTTCATCACAAATGTCCCCGGCGTAACAAGCACAATTTAAACTTCATAAAAAAAAAAAAAAAAAAATCTCTTATTTCACCCAAATTGGATTATATGACATAGTCAAACGACCACAGAGAGTGTTTTCGCAATCCAAAATTTCAATGAAACTCTACTTCTCATCTATACTAAAAACCTTTTTCTCCCCTAATATTTCCTATGTTTTTCCTCTCTCTTTAGATTTTTGCAACCTTTAATCCCGCAACCCACATGCAATCGTTTTCCTTCGGTTACAGTGGAGCTCCTGGAGATGCTATGAGTGGAACATCCCCAGTACCCACCAACCCAAAGTCAACTTTACTTCACTAGGTCTTCCACTAGCTTCACTATTCACAAATCACAACTATCAAAATTTTAAGAGAGAGAGAGAGAGAGAGAGATAGATAGATGGGTTTAGGAATGGGGTTGAACCTTGTACTGCTCATAGCAATGGTAGCCACAAACATCCTCTCCCTCTACCATCTCTCCTCATCTCTTCAAAACAAATCCTCTCCCACCTCTTTACCCACAACAACCCCAATCCCTGACCATCTCCTCCACCAACTCAATACCATAAGAGCCACTATCACTCACCTCACTACTAACACAAAATCACAAACCACAACATCAATCTCAGAAATCCAAACCCCAAGCTCAGATCTCCTCTTATATGCTCACCTTTCACCCATCGCCTCCGCTTGTCGCGATAACCCTCACCTCCTCCACCATTACATGAACTACACTCCTTTCTCTCGCTGCCCATCTGATCTCCATCTCGCTGAGTCCTTAATTCTCCGCGGATGCCACCCTCTCCCTCGCCGTAGATGCTTCTCCCCAACAACCACCCCCCAAACAACCCCTCACAAAACCCATATTTTCGACGATATTTCAAGATTCTTATCATACAAGTCCGATCTCGATCTCCCCATCCCCCAACTCCTCCAAATCGCCAATACCCCTTTACGCCTCGTGCTCGATGTGGGTGCCGGGGCAGGTGCATTTGCCGCGGCAATGAAGGTTCGGAACATTACTGTGTTGTCCACCACAATGAACCTTGGTACACCCAACAATGAGGCTGCCGCACAAAGGGGTCTAATACCGTTACACGTCCCATTGCAGCAGAGGTTTCCGGTGTTCGACGGGGTGGTGGATCTTGTTCGGTGCGGTCACGGAGTTAACCGGTGGATACCCATGATGGCATTGGAGTTCTTATTGTATGATGTTGATAGGGTGTTGAGAAGTGGTGGGTATTTCTGGTTGGATCATTTTTTTAGTAAAGGGGTTGATCTCCAAAAGGTTTATACTCCTTTGATAGGGAAATTAGGATATAAGAAAGTGAAATGGGCTACTGGTAATAAGACTGATTCGAAGAACGGCGAGGTTTATTTAACCGCGCTTTTGCAGAAACCTGTAATGAGGTGAGGATGTTGTGTTGCTGTTTGATTTATCTTTAAGTCTGGGTTATGTTTCTTTAGTGTAATATTCACAATGTTGTTATGGTACACGTTACCATATGTGTAGTGTAATGTATAATAGTCAAGATCTTGGAAATCAACTTGAGAAACAATGTTGTTTGTCTATTCATTCAGTTATAATGTTATGTTTTCTTAATGAGAGTAATGAAGATTGAGTTGAGAATTAGGGTAGCTAATCCCAATTTTATACCAAAAACGAACTCACGGAATTGTCAAACAAGAAATTGAACGAGAACGAGAAACTAAATCACACAACAATTTACCCCGGAGGAAGGAATTGGAAAACACTTTTAGATAAAAAAAACTACTCCCCGCACCAGCAATCCACTAAACAATCAAAGTTTACAATCACTCAAGTTCTCTCAAAGCCTTTTGACCTACTAGAATAGTACACCTTTTGATCATGTTGTCTTTTACCTTCGATTTATGTCCAACCTTCAAAACATAAGAATACTACCGTTTTGTTTCACATTACATTTTTTATAACCTTCGACTTGCAAATTCAGACATTGTTAATTCTTGTTTCATCTTTTCCATTCGATTTTGTTTTCCTAACCCTATAAGGACTTCATCCTAAGACCTTCTGAGATCAAAGAGTCCTATCCATACCATTTTCTAAATCATTCCCTTCGGTCAGACTTTAACATACTCTATTCGTAAGCTTCGAAAACAGATAAGATGAAAACAAAAGTCTTTTCATTCGATGTCAAAAAATAATAATAATACAAAATACACAACAACAACAACAACAACAAATTGATGGGCACGGTACGTTAGTTACAGCCAGGACAACTCTTCGAGCACCCTGAACTGCTGCTACACGCCCCACCATCCGCCTCTGTCACCAACCATTTGGTCAGGGCCTTCAAGGTAACGAATCTTTCAGTATCATTCAAGAGATGTTGCTGGAACATCACCCATTAGAACCCAAACTCCTCCGCCCCATCCCGCTCCCTGTCGGTCAGCTCGCCTATTTGAAAGTCGACTAGATTTGGAAGCTACGTCTCCAAGCCCTTGCGGCCGAAATACTTGGTCATCAGGTTTGCCACCTTGGCAGCTATCATGGCCTCAAATTGTTATTGTTGGCTCTGAGAACGGGTCTTCATCTTGCTTCACGAAGGGGAGAAAGACGTTGAAGAAAGGATTTGAGCTGAGAGAATACAATAAGTTAAGAAGATTTGATACCCACAACTCTTGTTATAGGAGATTAAGAACCATTAAAATGATGCTAAATCACAATTAGCAAAATCAGCCCTTAATGATCTCGGTAACTGGCGCATTCACAACAGTTAAAATTTTAAATTCCCATGCAAACAGCTTCTCAGCTGGAACCTTCGACCAACGCATCTTCAATCTTCTCAGAGGTCCCAGCTGAGAGGGGGCGAATGTAGTAGCCTACTCGCAACCTTCGAGAATAGACCAGATACTTAAAGACTCCAAAAAAGTTCGAAGCCTATCGTGCTTACAAATCTATCAGAGCCACAACAAAGCCTACCATCAAGTCTATAAAAGCTTTGACCGCCGCTTCAGTCCAACTCAGCTTCTGGTCGAAGTCAAACAACTCAGCAGATGGTAACACTTGCAACTTGACCTCTCTATAGTAACATCACCTTTACTATCTTCTATAAATAGGGGAGGAAAACTACCATAGAGAGGTTGAGAATTTTTGCCCACACACCCTAGAGAGCCTCTCAAAACCTTCGAGCACCTTCTAAAGTTGGAAGATTCAGTTTACTCAAGCCTTTATCTCATCCTTTTATACAATCTCATCTTAAAAATCCTCACTAGAGGTCGTGTAGGAAACCATTCTAGGACTCCAAGCAAGTATGTTTATTAGAAGTTTTCCCTATTTCTATTTCGAGCATTAACTCAGTGGTGTAAGAGTTTAATCCCCTTTCTACACAATATGATCACATCCCATACCAATCATGATGATTGAGATCATATCACATCATCATCCATGAAAAACTCCACTTGCCCATGACCTCACCTTGTAAAGCCACCTTGTAGTTATCACCAATACCGGCTAGCCACAAACAATGTTGAGAGTAATGATAACGGGCCGCAGGTTTCGAAACCTTGGTTCTTATTTTCATAACAATTTGAGAAGTATACGATTCTCTCTACACAATATGATACATCCCATACCATTGTAGCCTGGTAGTGGCCGTAGACTTCGACCTTTTTGGGTTTTTCTTTCCTTGTCTTTTAAAGGCTAAATATAGGTTAAGCCTGTTGGTATCTTGTCTCAGTGAAGAATTTAGATTTTAAAGATCCCAACTAGCCATTTTTTGACTGAACTTATTCTGCCGAACTACTAGAACACCTCATAGTGGTTCTGCTATCATTTTAGCTTAGATTTGGCATTTTTCCTTCCAAATAATCTTTATTACAATAGAGAACCTATTAGAGAGGTAACTAATTAGATAAAAAGAGTTTGCGGTTGGCCAAAAAATCTTGATAAAATGGTTTAAATTTAGCACAAAATATGCCTATCAGGGACACCCGAAGTGTTAAGAATCGAGGTAGAAACTCTCTCTTCTGCGATAAGAACAATTCATAGAATAAGCTCTAAGCCCTAACAGAAGAATTAACCAAGCAAGAACAATAATGGCACAAGAATTCCCAGAAGGGGGAAGTAAAAAACCCTTACGGATAAAAAACTAC
Source organism: Kingdonia uniflora (assembly GCA_014058105.1). Taxonomy (NCBI): domain Eukaryota; kingdom Viridiplantae; phylum Streptophyta; class Magnoliopsida; order Ranunculales; family Circaeasteraceae; genus Kingdonia; species Kingdonia uniflora. The sequence continues at coordinate 2,983,327 of JACGCM010001586.1, forward strand.
TCCCCAAATAATCTACTATGATAATCAAACGGGTTACAATGATCTCTCCAAGCTTCTCAAGCTTTAATAGAATTTCTCAAATTCTAGGTCTCTCTTGAATTAAACTCACCAAGATAGGTTAACAACATAACCTAAGACTCCATTATAAACATGGGATGTCATTACATAAAGATGGACTCAAAGTACGGATCATGAGACACACCAACGCCTCCAGAACGAACTTCTAAAACTGACTTACCAAATTTTATTCGAGCAGACTCTCAGTCTATTCGAACAAAGTGGGTTCTGAGGTGTTTTTTTCAAACTGATAAGAAGTCTGTTCGAACAGACAAAATCTCATTCGAACGACTTCTTGTCTCGTTCAAATGACTTGCCTTTATTCGAATAAACAGAAAAGTCTATTTGAACATCAAACCTCTGCCTCTTCTGTTTAAACAGACAAATAGTCTATTCGAGCAAAACTTTGAAAAAACCTTTTTTTAAACTGTCTTCGATCCTTGCTCATCCCACGAGTCCGATAAACTTCCTCGAACACTATTGGAGTTCATATCATAACAATTTCCCACATGAAATTGAATCCTGTAACCCATCTCCAGATCTTCAAATGAATTACTACATGTTGTCAACTTCTAAAAAGTAACCACCTTCATAAACATATCGGCCGGATTCACATCAGTGTTAATCTTCACAAGCTTCAACACACCGTCATCGAGGAGCGAATGAATATAGTGATACTGAATATCAGGATGCTTAGTCCAAGAGTGAAAAGCCGAATTTTTCACAAAGTGTATAACACTTTGACAATCATTATACAACTTAGGAGAAAATTGTTCTCTACCAAGCTTTTTCATCAGCCCTTTTATCCAAACCATATCCTTGCACGCTTCTGTAGCTGCAACATATTCCACCTCCGTCGTAGGCAAAGCTACAATCTTCTATAGCCTTGAAACCCATGTAACCGCATCGCTTCCCAATGTAAAAACGTAACACTAGTGCTCTTTCGCCTATCAATGTCACCCGCCATATTAGAATCAACAAAACCCTGTAAGTATGCCCGAGAACCCCCATAATATAATGCCATGTCTTGAGTCCCTTTTAGATACCTCAGTATCTATTTCACAGCTCTCCAATGCTCCTTGCCTGGATTACATATATACCTACTGACAACTCCCACTGCTTGGGCAATATCTGGTCTCGTACAAATCATAGCATACATTAGGCCACCAACCGTAGATTGATAAGGAACCTTCAGCATCTCTTCGCAATCCTTCTGCGTCTTCAGACAATGATTCTTTGATAATTTGAAGTGACCTCCCAATGGTGTACTAACAACTTTAGAACCATCCATATTAAACCGCTTCAGTACTTTACCGATGTACTCTACTTGAGATAATTTCAATTCTCGCCGCTTTCTGTCCCTTGTAATATGCATACTAAGAACTTTTTTTCTGTACCCAAGTCCTTCATAGAAAACTCCCAGGATAATTGTTCCTTCAACTTGATAATTTCTCCCATGTTAGCACTTGCTGCCAGCATATCATCTACATACAGAAGTAGACTAATATATGAGTTCCCCATATTTTTGATAAAATAACAGTGATCTGCATTGCTCTTTGAATAACCATTTTTGGACATAAATTGTTAGAACTTCAAATACCACTGTCTCGACGCTTGTTTCAAACCATATAAGCTCTTCGTGAGCCTACATAGAAGATTTTCTTTCCCTTTAACCGAATACCCTTCTGGCTACTTCATTTAAATTTCTTCATCAAGGTTACAGTGAAGAAATGCTGTCTTGACATCTAGTTTCTCAAGATGCAAATCTTCAACTGCAACTATATTCATCACAACCCGAATAGTAGACATCTTCATAATAGGAGCAAAAATCTTACCAAAATCAACGCCTTCTTTCTGCTGAAAGCTCTTCACCACAAGTCTAGCCTTGAATCTCTTTGGACCGTCAGATTCCTGCTTTAATCTGTATACCTACTTGTTGTACAATGCTCTCTTCCCTTTCGATAACCGAACTAAATCTCAAGTTCGATTAACTGATAATGACTGCATCTCATCATCCATAGTAAACTTCCCCTTGCTCTTGGCTTCTACATCTAAAACCTCCTTGTAACTTTTTGGTTCACCACCATCCCTAAGTAGCAAATGATTTAGGGAGTTAAGGTACCTTGCCGGAATTCTTGCAACTCTTGAGTCCTTTCGAAGTGTTATTGGAATGTCTAGATCATTAGGTTCCTTATTTTGATCCGGTGCATCAGACTCAACAATGACTTCTTCATTAACCTCTCGAGAGGGTTTATCATCTTCAATGTCGATACTTTATGTTGCTTCACTTCGAATTCTTTCACTAGGTACTTTGAAATCTTTATACAAGATTTCTTCATTGAATATAGCGTTACGGCTCCAGATAACTTTTCGATCCTTCGCATCCCAAAATTGGTTCCCAAACTCATCACCACTGTATCCAATGAATATGCACTTCGTCAACTTTGTATCTAGCTTTGTCCTTGTATCTGAATTATCAAGCACATATGAGGTACAACCGAAAATATGCAAGTGATTAAGGTTTATCTCTTTACTGGTCCATGCTTCTTTATGAAGTCCAAAGTCCAAAGCCGTTGAAGCCCCTCTGTTAATCAAGTACGCCGCCGTACTGACCATATCCGCCCAAAAACATTTTGACAATCCAGCGTTAAGTCTCATACTCCTCGCTCTTTCATTTATTGTTAGGTTCATGCGTTCTGCAACACCATTTTGTTGCGGTGTTCCAGGAATAGTCTTCTGTCTCCTAATCCCGTTTGATGCGTAAAAGTCTTCAAACTTGTCACTACATTATTCGCTCCTATTATCCGACATGGGACACTTCAATTTCAAACCGGCTTCATTTTCAACTAGAGCCCTCCACCTCTTGAATTTATCAAACACGTCTCATTTGTTCTTCACGAAGTAGATCCATTGTTTACGAGTAGCATCATCGATAAAAGTAACGTAATAATGAGAACCACCAAGAGAAGACACCTTGGTTGGCCCCCAAACATTTATGTGTACAAGATCTACCTTTTTAGGTTTTCTTAATTTTCCAGATAATTTGAAACTGGCCTTCTTTTGCTTCGCAAGAACATACTCTTTACAAAACTTAAGATCAACCTTTGCAGACCTTCTAGCTTTCAATTTGTTACCATTATCTTCATCCCCTTTTTACTCATGTGACCGAGCCGTTTGTGCCACGTACTTGATTAACAGAGTGGCCGTACAAATAGTGGAAATTGTGCTTTACATTGTATACAACATTCCTTATCGCAAGCCTCGAGCTACTACCATAACTCCCTTTGTAACCTTCCAGAAGGTAGTACCAAAGGTACTCTCATATCTGCCATCATCTGCCAATTTGCTAACCGATTTTAGGTTACGCTCCAATTTGGGTACAAGTCATACATTCTGTAAAACTAACGTTCCCCCTAATAAACTTTTAAAACTAGCTTACCGAAGTCTATTCTAACAGACTCCCAATCTATTCGAACAAAGTGGGTTCTAAGGTATTTTGCTCGAACAGATAAAATCTCGTACGAATGACTTCTTGTCTTGCTCGAATGACTTACCTTTAATTCGAATAAACAAAAAAGTCTATTAGAACAATCAAACCTTTGCCTCTTCTGTTTGAACAGACAAATAGTCTATTCGAATAGAACTTTGAAAAAACCTTTTTTCAAACTGCCTTCGATCCTTGATCGTCCCACAAGCTCTGATAAACTTCCTTGAACATGATTCGAGTTCATATCATAACACGAAGACAACCTAACAACTAGACTTAACTAATAGCTACTCAGGTAGGCTTGCTTCTCCCTAGTTAGAACTAAGGTGTTTAGCCAGCCATACTAACGTTTGTGCCCAAGCAAGTCTAACCTAAAGACTTAACTCTTAAATAAAGAGCTCTATCCTGAATTTTATTCCTATTAGAGATTATTAAAATTGAAGGAGGTTTCCTTTTATAGTTGAAGAAACTAATGCCCTTTTGTTACATAAGCAATGTGGGACTAAACAAAACTGAGTTCTTATTCATTTTCTTATGCATTCGACGAACAGTGAACACCGTTCCACTATGCCTAAATGACCCGCGATCGCAGGTCTATGGTAGACTTTAGGCCTCAACTTTGGTTAGGCTTCTTTTAGATGTAGGAATTGAATTTGGTTTTGCCCTGCAGTCCGGGAATGAGTAAGATGTTATGTGGCAATTCCTTGAAGACTAATAAACTATCTAAACTACAAAAATTTGTCTTGAATACTTGGTGTAGCTTTAGGCTGGACCTATTACACTTCAGTAGTGCTCTAGCTCCTCAGATTGCCTATGGAATAAGGAATGCATATAGAAGGCTTCTTAAGCCTGTTAGTTCTTGCTTTGCTCCAAGTTCTCTTAGGAGGGTCTAGAATCTTGAAAATAGAGAATGTAGATCTTAATCACATTTATTAGGAACACGGGACGGCTAAAACGGCTTCTTTCAGGTGCCATTAAATGTAAGAATTTAGTACTTATCAAATATCTACGTGGTTTGAGGATATAGCAACCATCGTCTGCTTTACTGATCTTCATGCGATTATTGTATCACCATACATAACCACACAACCCATCTTGGAATGGCCTCTTTGTGGGTCTTGCAAGTATCTTGCGTTGGCGTACCCTATAATTTTATATTTACCACTTTTCAAATAAAATAAACTCATGTCTATTGTGCCTTTCAGGCACCATGGATTATGTTTGATACCATTCCAGTACCTTTAGGAATAAGCAGAACTATGGTGAGCCAAACAGTTCATTATAAATGAGATATCCGATCTAGTATACTCGGCTACATATAGTAAAGCACCAAATGCTCCTAGATAGGGCACCTTTGGCCTGATGATCCCCTCCCTTTTATCAGGAGGGCTGAAGATGTCCTTGCCGACATCTAAGTGGTAGACGACCATAGGTATCTTAGGACGGTATACTACATCAATATCGAACTGTTTATGGATTCATTTAGTATATATAGGTCATCGAGTGAATGAGTATGTCACTACCAAGATGCTCGATCTGCAAACCGAGACGTTTCGATGATATTTAGATCAACTACGTATGCTGCAATAATGACGAAGCCAGTATCTGATTTCTTAATAAAAACGCATGGGCATATAAGGCTATGTTTAAATCCCTGGGCCTCATATAAATGTTCGTATCTAGTTTCCCATATAAATATGCGGTAACCACATCCATAAGACGCATGTCAGGATTGTCCACGATATTAGATTGATTAAGTAACAAAATATTATAACGTCTTTCACCAGAGAGTAGGCTTCAACACAATCGATGTCAGGTCTTTATGAGAAGCATTGAGCAACTAACATTACCTTGTACCTAACGATTTCTCCATGTTCATAACATTTCTGTACGATTACTGATAGATAACGTGGTCATTGCGATGCCCACGTAGGCAATTACCTTTCTACCTCTCTGTACAACTCTTTCTATTTTAGTTATTTATATTTATTTTATTTTAATTGTATTAAAACTAGTAGAAGTCTCATAATTAGAGACTAGCTAGGGTCTTTACTTTTGCTAGGTCTCTTCTCTTGTAAAAGAGAGCATAAACTTAGTTTATTTGGTAGAGTTGGTTTGAGAGGGAAAAGCTTAGCTTTAGAAAGAGTAATGAAAATACTACCGGTGAGACCCATTTTTCATAATTGATCGACGAAATGTAATTTTGAGAGGCATAATTGTTTACCAATTGAAAATCATGGATTCAATTACTCTTAATCTACTTCAATTGATCATTAGTAGAGGAATCCAATCGCTGGGGATTAATAGTGAGGGTTTGATTGAAAAGTTAAACATAAGACAACAACGTGAAGTACAAGAGATCCATAATGATGATCAACCCAAGAGGGAGAAAGCAACAACAAAAAAAACAAGCAGCAATCCAAAGTGATTTGTCCATGAGGATTCATGGATTAGGCTTCTGGTGATGAGTGCTTTATCCAATCAAGTGAAGATTAAGCAATACCAAGTGATTATGTGGTTAACGATAATTGAATTTAGACTAGAAATTAAGTTGTGAGGAGATAATCTTCTCCTCAGTATAAAATCCCTGAATCCAATAATCCAAAAGCCTAACAGACATATGCTCAAAGGCTTTTTGGAATGGAGTCTGATGATCTTTAGACAGTAGCATTGATACAAGCAGCAAAGAAAGGTGATACTCCGATTTTAATAATTCATTCTCCTGATGTTACGAATGGTGTAGCTCAATTTACACATAGGCTAATTGGTAGATTGGATTTGCAAGAAATCAAATTTGGGGATGTTCAAGAATATACTAGATCTAATTGGAAAACCAAGGGACAATGCAAATTAATTCCAATTGGGATGGGCTTCTTTTTAATCAAATTTGACAATGAAGAGGATAAAGTTTTGATATGAAGCAAAGGGCCTTGGATTATACAGAAGATGCCAATGAGACTTATGTCTTGGTCTCCTCTATTTTCAATTGATAGACACAATAATTCTAATGCTTTTATACGGTGTAAATTTCTAGGACTACCTATTGAATTGTGGAGTCACAAAATTATAATTTCAATGGGATGGACTCTGGGGACTCCTAGACAGCTTGATCAGTCAACAAGTATCAAATATTATGGGTATTGTAGGGGCCTACCCCTCGATCTTATCCAAATCGAGTTGTCTCCACTTCAAATTACCTATATGTCAGACCCATACATTTTACACATGAGTTTAACAGTCAACATTGCCACCTACTCCACGAACTGATGAAGAACTTTGGTCAATCTCAAACAGAAATACTTGAACAAGTCAAAAATACCTGTCTCTCACGAACTCAACAGTTACTCAGCCAATCTCTACTAACCACATTGTTCGGAGAACGTATTTCGGCATGATGAAGAACTGCAGAGAAAGGCCTATATAAAGAATAAATTTTTGAAGAAACAAAGACCTATAAAATTACACGGGAAATCACCAAGAAAACTTAATTATATGGATTCTCAAAACTTTTTATTCACAATATTAAGCATTTCTATGTCAAGAGATTACTTGTAATAAGATATCAGCCTTAGGCAATAAAAATCACTATTACAAAAACCCTCAACGCGAAGTCGTGTTTTTTTACCTATTCAAAGGTTTTCCACGCTAAATTACCTGTGTCATTTCTTGCTTTCTATCAGATTTTTGTCATAGGTACATTGGTGTAAGAGCTAATTCCAAGCCACTTCGGGCTTACGAAATTAGGCCATTACATTTGGCACCGTCTGTGGGAAAGATTGTATTTCCATGATATCCTAAGGCGTACTTTCACACTACTATAAATTTTAATCATGGTCACTTTCAGATGACCAGCAACCGTAATCCAGCTCGATCTTTTAGTTGAGCCAGAATAACTTATAGAGCTACGGGCATATCTTAACACTGAAACAGAGAAATGCAATGAGCTCGATGATCAATTAACTCTTGACCAAGAGCTCTGTGAGAAGGAGCTCTACGTCGAATAACAAGCTCATTTGGCAGTGCTCAAACGACATGAAGACCAGATGACAGCAATGCAGACTGCCTTACAGTCCCTGCAAAACACTCAGTAGGCCTTCCAATAAGAGATCGTGATCAATTGCGTGAAGCCTCCTGGGTTTCTGTGCGTGAAAGATTAGGACCTCGAGGAGCCACTAGAAAAGCCATTTCCAAAAATGTTCAGCAAGAACCTTAGCCTTCCATTCATTTGGGTGATGAAGTTTAGTCTAAAATAAGTCGAGATCACCAATTTTCTATACTTTAGGAGGAAGAACAGTGACTTCAACCTTGAGTCCCAGTACGAAATTGTTTGAGTGAAGGTACCAGTACTCATAATCCGCAACCTCCTCGTCAAGTTACTCAACCGACGCGTCATTATGTCACACAAGAGCATATAGATCAACGAATTAAGGAGTTGATCGAAGTACAAGTTTTGGGCACTGTCGACGACCTTACAAAGTTTTAAGGAAGTTCAATCGCCAAAGAACTATTCGATATGGAAATACCGAAAGGTTTCCATACTCCAAAAATTTGCAAATAAAAGGGCACCGATCTAAAGAAGCACATTCGGCAATACAAAGATTCCTTGGGGTTATATTCCAATACCAATCACATCCTCTGCCACTTATTCGCCATGAGTCTACAGTAGGAACCGCTTTGATGGTTCCACTATCTGCCTAAAAATTCCATATATACATTCGACCAGCTGCATAAATAATTCCTCAAAATATATGCTCATAACAGAGACAAAGAAAAGATTTATATTTTCTTACTAGTCTCAAACATTCATACGGGGAGAAGCATGAAGCTTTTGCAAAGAAGTTTTTGGAGCTCGCGCGTAAAGTAGACAATCTTGATCGGAAAATAGCTGTTACTGCTTTCACCAATGCGCTCAAGTACGATTGTAAAGCCAAAGAGCACCTCTTCCACAACAAACCTACAAACTTAGAAGATATAATCACCAAGGTCAATAGTTTCGGCGACCTGGAAAGGATGATGTCCGAAAGGCGGTCCAAAAATTAAACGGATCCTCCCAAAGATGAATGTTCGAATCTCTACCAATTTTCCAATCTTCTCAAAGGATAAGCTCTACCGTCTCTCTCAACCATTGGAACCAATCGAGAACTGTCCATACTGCATGCATCATAAGGTAAGCCATCATTCTACTGATAATTGTTATGCTTTATAGAGGTTGCTATAATATATTTTCAAAGAGGGACGGATGTTCGACTATATTGTCGATATGGAATCATTTAAGAATGGAAGCTATAAGAAGTAGCTTGAAGTTGTTCAGGTTGAAGATCAATCTGAGGAGAAGCATCTTTACCATATGTGCCACAACAATATTATCAAAATTCATCAGATCACCAACTCTAATAGATTACAACGCAGGAGACTAGCAAAATGCTGCGATCTTATACCTCAAGACAAAGAAGCTAAACTTCTGCCTAAGTTGAGCAATTGCTGGCTTGGGATTTCATTCGAAGATTGCGAGTCATATTAAATCTGCATCATAACACATTAGTTATAATGCTCAAGATGAAGAAGTTTTTCATGTACATGTAATGGCATGTTTTCTGGGAGGAAAACCTTTGCCAATACTATTCGTAATGATTACGTAATAAAGAGCTAAATATCCAGGAGTTTATGTGGAAAACTCAGTAAAAGATTATTAAAACCACGACCTCGAGGAGGATTTGATGTAAAATCTAGTAGATGCTAGTTATTACAAGTTTTCAGAATGTTTCCAGTAATTTGGGTTAATGATCATATGAAATTGTGGTCCTTTAGAACCTATTCTCTGCCTATATTTATATTAGATACAAGCAATTTACAAAAAGAAAGAAATAGTCTCCTATTCCGGGGGTAGTGAGTGAACTTTGCGGATCTATAACTGTTCCTTCTTGACCGGGCTTCAACGGGTACTTTTGGTAATTCGAGAACTCCTGGAATCTTTTAGAGTATTGATTTGTTTTCGACTATAGGATGCTGAGCTGTCTTCGACTATAGGATGTTGAACTATCTTCGACTATAGGATGCAGGCTTATTCTTGTCGAATCTGGGGAATATATGATACTACAATCGCCCCATTCTCGATAGAAGTACTTGTAGTTGTGTAAAAAAGAAAATGGAAATGGAGGAGGCTACCGAATATTCTCAGAAGTCAGTATATATCATTACCGAGGTCAAGGTGAACTGTATCTGGTCAGGTAGGTTTTGAGGCGTAATTAATGTTGTTCATTAAATGTAGGGGGAGACAGTCGGGTATAAATTGGAAGTTTTGGAAGGTGGGATGGTGGTGTTTTGTAGAGTGATGCCGCCTCAAGTATGGTGGATGATGCGGTCTGGGGCTAAAAACGGTGAGTGTTCTGACAAAATCTAGCGCAGACTGAGAGATGGGAAATTGTTATGTGATCTGGTCAGAGCATTGGGGTGGGAACAAAGATTAAACAAAGATGAGATGTGTCTATTAGAAATAATGGTATCATCATGCGGTTGTGAAGGTAATGTATGGTATCAGTTGGGGGGTGAAGGGGTAACTGTCGGTGCTGGTGATGAAGATTTGAAGCTTGGATGGGTGTCCAGAGATTTTGCTGAACGTGTGAGTGTTCTTGCAATTTTGTCCTGCCTTTTTCTATCAAGCGTGTGAGGGTGAAGTTCAGTGACTTGAGAGTCATTGAGCTTCAAGGATTAGAAAGAGGCTTTAATGTTAGATTCTGGCAAAAAGCAAACATCAAAATTAGTGATATGTCGAAGTAAGTTATGTAATAGCAGATAAATTGTAAATGGAAGAAATATCAAGTATTAGAAATGAATGTACTCGAAAGAGATAGATATCGAATGTAAGAAATGTGAATATAATCGAATGAGAGAGATATCGAATGTAAGAAACAAGTTATGAAATAAATAAATATGTGTATTTAATTTATTTGTGTCTGTGTGTTGCATCGAGTACTGAATATTATGAGAACTTATTGATATAATGTTGTCGAATATGTGCTATGTGCATAAAGTTGAAGGTAGTTACTGTGTGGGGTTAATGACTTATTTGGAGGATGATTGATTTGACTCTGACTATGTAGAGTTTTAAAGCATAATAAATACAGGTGAGTTGGCGTGTTGACTGGAAAAAGTATAAAATAGAGCTTGTTGTCACAGGGGTGAGGCATTCACGAAAGATGGTGAAGACGAGATCTCAGGTCCGAGATGGGATTTGCAGGCGGGTGCAGGCGATGTATTGAGTGTTGTTCAACCAATACTTCGGTTCGCAGAGCATGGAATGACATTTTGATGATCCTGAGGAATCGAATTATGAAAGGATGAGCTTGGCAGAGGTAAAGGAGTCTGAGAAGAAGTTTGAGTTTCGTGTAAAACTTCAGTTTTGGCATCCTCCTAAATGTTGTGGTGGCATGTGGACTCGAGCAAAGCTGCTGGTGAAGAGGGAAGATGAAGTGGCAGCGAGGGGTTTATGAAGAGTAGATGTTTGGGATGTTGGCATTATGTACTGGTTAAATGTGTTGGGAAAATGTAATGTAAGGAATTTGTGTAGTATATTTTATTTATTGAAGGATTGTTTATTGTGTTGTCGAATATAATATGTACTATCATCTGTCGGGAAATAAAAATTATGGTTAAAAGAAGTGCTTGTTGAATTAAGTGAAATTTAAATTATGTCAAATATAATCCTATAAGTATAGGAACTTGTAGGGTAGTATGAATAGGGGAACGTGCATGCAATATGAATATGGTAAGATGTGCTCTTCTCGGTGATGGTATGAAATATAAGGAAAACGATGTAAATCAGCTATTGGATAAGATAGATCGTATACTAATGGAGAGGAATGTGTCTACAGAAATACTTCGAGAATTAAAGGATTGAAGTACGAATGTAGAGGTTTATTAATGGGGAGAAGATTAAGAGTCAAAGAAGTCGAGAAAAAATGCATAAAGAATTACATTCGAGGAACTGGATGGTCGCCAAGTAGTGCGATGAACAGTCACGTGGGGTCTATAAATATGTTAGAGGTGGGCGACTGTTCTTATCTTTTGCAAACTGATTTTTTTAGGGAGTGAATTGCTGTTGCTCGTCGCTGAAGTGGTTAGATACGATTGCTAAGGAAGAGATTAATGTGTTGATCGAGAGGGCTAAGCGAGCAAAAGAGAGGGATACATAAGCGGCACAAAAACAAGGTTAGTGATTCTCCTAAATTATTTCACAATTTGATGGATTGGTTATAGATGAATAGATAATGTGTATGTGAATTTTAAATGAATGAGTCATGTCCATGGATAAGAAATTAAATCTGGGTCTGTTAATTTTAATTTTGGAAATTCTAGTTTCTGGTAACTCTGAGGTATGAAATTTTGGTTGGAATACTTGGTGTCAAAAGGAGATAAATTAGATAGGAGGGGAAGTAAAAGGGATTGGTGAAAGGCGTTGTAATTACGGTGCAGTGGGAGGAGATGGTTGTGAGGTAGCGAGATATGCGGAGATAGTTAAGATTTTGCCAGTTCGTATGCCGGAGAAGGGTAATTCGTAATTTTTTGAAATGTTGTATTTTGGCGGCAAAAGTTGAAACGTCTTCGAGAAGATATTGAACTATGTAAAATTCGAGTTAAAATGATAAATAGAGCAAAAAATGTTAGCGAATATATATGTGATAAGATACAAATCATCGAGCAATGAGTAATGTGTTGTAATCGATGGTATAATATGGAGGAATATATTGCATCAAAAATTGAATAATATAAAATTATAGTAACAAATAGTAAAGTGATATGTGATTTGGAGAAGAATCTCGACAATGATATGATTATGAATATATGAACTTATGAATATGTATCACATATGATTGATACTAACTGTGGTAAAAAATAGAATCTAATTGACAGGTTCGCTAAAATGGCTGAACCAACTATAAACGATGATAAAGATATATTTGCGAGTCTCGAAGATGTAGAGCCCTTGATGATTGATGTAAGAACTTGTGTGCAAGAATTGGGGGGAGGGGAGATACAGAGTGGGTTCGAACAGTACAGATACAAGGTTGTGAAACATTTTAGGGTAGTACCTTGTGCTATCAAAGTATCTGAGGAGGGAGTGATAGAGACTGAGATGGATCATGAGCCTCAGGCGAGTGATCGAGAAGGGGGTGGGGATGGGGATGAAGATGTGAAAGAGGGCGAAGAAGCATGTTATGGGGAGGGTCTAGACGCCAAAGAAATTATAAGTTTTATGAAGAAATATGGTATTCATGGGGAAGTCAGACTAGAGGAGTATCAATACGAAATGATCAATCATGAAATACCTTTAGATGGTATTCTTGTACATCGAGAACAAATAAAGAAAGGGTTGAAGCTGTGCCTTAGGGCGGATCAGAAAAAATTAATGGTAGACTTAAGGCCAGAGGGGAGGAGGTAATAACTGTAGACAATTTATGTGTGTATTACACATTGAAAATGAACCCGAAGTTAAAAGGGTATCGTTACTTGGTGAGGTTTTTAAAGAGGCCGATGTTTTATGATATGGTATGAACTAGAGGTCGATATACCGACAAACGATTACTAGTGTCCGAAAACTATGTGTTTGATCAAAAAGATCCAGGGGAGCCACTAAAAAGAAAAGCATTTCATCTATGTTTGTGGCTAGGTAACTTAAATGATTAGGTTTGATGTAATTTTAGGTTTGATGTATGTTGTGTAAATTTTTGTTTTTTCTTTGTGTTGCAGCATTGTAGGAGAGCGGGAAGAAGGCTAAAGTGGAGGAAGAATTGTAAAAGATAAGAAGATGAGTTTTTGGCAGGATCGATAACTTAGCGATTAATCAAGATCGGTTAAGTGAGATTTTTCAAGAAACAGGGCTGAAAAGGTCGTGAACAAAAGGTTCAGAAGTACCAGTTATCAGGGGAAAAATGTCGGCAAAGAACAAAAGAGCTGCAGATGTAATTTTTCCCTTGAAAAATCCTTCGTTGATAGGGTACAACACAGATACGGAGATCGATGCTATGTTGGGTGAGTTTTTTGTCAAAAACAAGAAGAAAAGAAAGGTGTAGGCGGAAACACCTTCGTTGCTGAATTGCAAAAGGAATACTCGACAGTTGATAGCTGAGGGTGTTGAAGTGACTCCCAAACCAGCTATCGTGGGTAGTGGGTTACTGTCATGAGGTTCGAGCAGTGTGCCTCCTAAGAAGACGACTGGTAAGACATCGAAGAAGAAATTTGTGGAGGAGTTTGACATGGAGTTGCAGAAGACTATGGAGTCTTATTTGGTCGGGGAAAATATGTTAAAGAAAGATATGGCGGATTGCATGGTGGGAATTGATAGCTTGGATACTTTTTTAAGCGAGGGATAGTAGAATTTGGCGAAGGTGAAAAATCTTAATGCTTATTCTCGAATGAAAAGTTTATTAGGTAAATCAAATACTTATTAAATGACTTTCATGCAGATTAAGATGTTGATGGGTAAAGCAATGGGTCGTGTTGAGGGTAGTAGTGAGTTGGCGAATCGGTTGGTTACCTATAAAAATGTAGAGAAAGAATTGACCGTGAAAAATGCCGATCTGAATGCGACTTTGAATAGGTACAAGTTGGGAGCAAACAAGGTGAAGGAGGTGCCGTTGGCTGAGATGAAAAAAGTATTGGAGAAAGTAAAGAAAGAAGCTTTGGCAGCGCAGAAAGCCGTGCTTGTGAAAGATGTTAGAGAACAAGTTGTCGATGATCGCAAAGTAATGGAGCTAGAGCATAACAAACTACTCAAGAAGGTGACAGCTCGGATGAACGAAGAAAATTTCCAAAAGTACAAGGAGTGAGGGTGTATTATTTTGAACAATTCGAGGAGGTAGAAGAAAGGAAAAAATACTACACGGGTCTTGTGAAAGCTGGTGGACTGGGCTTCCATGTGATGACAGTTTAGATGATGATGTCCCCCAAACACCTGATGTTCGTGGTGTAACTGAGGTGGTTGATAATGAAGTGACGATGGAAGTCGAAGGTTATTGTCCTGGGGAAGTATCAGATGTGCAGGTGCCCCAAGGTACCTTAAATGATGAAAAATCTCTGTCTGAAATGTTAAATCTTGTCTAAAGAATGTTGTGTGAAATGAAAGTATGTAACAAATGGTCAGTGGGACCAAAAACATTTTAATTTGGTGTGTGCGAAGGATTTTGGTGTTTGTTTAACTATTTTGCATGTGTAAATAAGTTTAAGTAGTAGATATGATAAAGTGATAGTAGATTCGTACATATAAGTAAAGAATGTTTGTGTGCATAAAATGTGAAAGATGGCCAATAAATGCAAGTAAGGAGTACCAGATGTATATCCAGAGATAGGTATCTGGATTTAGATTTTAAGAAGAACAAGAGCTAATAAGTGATTGTTCGACAAGTAAAGAGTATGAAGTAAGCTATCCTGTAATTGGATAGTGATCGCGTGTAGTTGATTGATAGGTTTTATAGGATACTTATGTAAGCAAGGATCTAAAAACAAATCAAGATAGTAAGGTATTAGTTTATCTCAGGCATACTTGGTAAGTATTGATCGAGAGAAAATCGAAGTAGAAAGTGATTATTTGTCAGATCAATATGCGATAAGTATAGATTGAGAACAAGTCAAAGTAGTTAAGAAGATAATGATAAAACAAATTGTTTATTTGATTCGAAGGAAACGATTACAGGGTGTCATCTGTAAAAGAGTTTAAGCTGAGCAGTGTTCTATGGGTGCTCAAGCTGAACTTTGTCTTCTGTCATAAGATAATAAGTTCCACTATCTGTTTTGTTGCTGACAATGTAGGGCCTCTCCCAGTTTTCTGATAATTTTCCAGAATTCTTAGGCCGAGTATGATCCTGTATTCGTAAGATAAGGTCTCCAATACCGAATTTCCGTTCTTGAACTTTCTTGTTGTATGTTTTTTTAATGTATCATGGTATCGTCCCCAATTTGCAATGGCCTTATCTCTGGTTTCCTCGATCCAATTGAGGTTGCAAAGGAGACCGAGTTCAGTATCTTCATCTAAATTTTTTCGTCGAGTACTTGGGAGATCGAGGTCTAAGGGTATGACTGCTTCAGTACCGAAGGCCATCATGAATGGAGTATACCCTATTGAGACTCGAGGAGTGGTGCGGTAAGCCCATAATACACTGAGTAGTTCGTCAAACCATCTGCCTTTCTTGTCATCGAGGTACTTGCGTAAGCTAGATTTGATGCTTTTGTTGATGGCTTTAGCTTGTCCATTACCTTGAGGATAATATGGTGTGGAAGTTGTTAACTGAATCTTGAATTTATGAAGGAAAACAAGGACTTTAGCGTAGATGAACTGTTTGCCATTATCAGAGCGTATCATTTGTGGACAACCAAATCGGGTAATGATGCATTGCCAATGGAACTTGATGACTTTATTCTCATCAGTATGGCATAGAGGAACTACTTCAACCCATTTGGTAAAGTAATCGGTGGCAACTAAGATGAACCTTATATTTCCTGATGCGGGATGGAAGGGGCCAATGATATCGATTCCCCATCATTTAAATGGCCAAAGGATATTACAAACATGTAAGTCGAGAGCCAGACTCTTAATGTCCTAAGCGTGGATTTGGCATTTGTAGCATTTACGAACAAAGTCTTCGCAGTTTTGTCTCATCTTGGGCCAATAGAGTCCTTGTGTGAATGCACGTTGGGCTAGCGATAGTCTGGATACATGTGCACCACAGATACCTTCAATGACCTCGATTTCAAAAGATTTTTTTTCACTGCTTCCCAGCATGGCAGCGATGTAAGGTAATGCATCGGTATGGTGATTTTCTTGCTGAGGTAAATACGAAATGGTTGCATGCTTAAATTTTTTCATCTTTTCTTCGACGAGGGCTGCGTAATCAACCATTTTTTTTGTTGTCTTGAAAGTTTTGTTGTAATGATTGGCGACGAGTAAGGATCCGACATATACTGCTAATTCCTCAGCTCCGAGAGTAATTGCAAGATCGATACCGTGTAAGATTCCTTTGTACTCTATTTTATTATTGGTAGCATAAAATTGGAGTTTGATAGCTTTCTCCATGCGATGATTGGAAGGTGTGACGATGACTATGCCGATTCTAGATCCTTGTGGTCCTGCCGATTCG